>CM024754.1:31899625-32031056 GCA_014218235.1 Colocasia esculenta
AAAACCACCTAACCGATGGTGCCTTCACTGGTTTAGGGGAGGGGGATTTTTGGGAATAAATTAATGGGGGGATTGACACTAAATTTTATTTTTTTATGTCAACACCCGTCTGATTCCACACAATCCACCTCGATTCCATCTGATGTAGCCCGATTCCCTCAGCTTACCTTAATTACTTCTGATCTCCTCCAGTTACCTTATTTACTTAAACATCATTTAAGTAAATTTTATTTACTTAAAATATTATATGTAAATAAGAAAGTACCGCCCATTTGAATCCAATACAAATATTAAAAAAATCATCTCTCTTACAAATAAAAAGTCAACTCCCCCCATCCAAGAAGAAAATTGTGATTTCGATTGTTCCATTAAAATAACGATTTTCTAATCTTTCATAATTTGACATATTTAAAAAATTTATAATTCAAATAAACACAATAGAATACTAAAAATCTAAAGTCCGGTAAAAAAAGTCAAAAATGCATATGACTTCTCCAAGGGAGCCAACTCCCCTACTGACAGCACTTAGTCTGAGATTTAGTCAAACCTAAGCTATCATCACCTAAACTCATGAGAAATCATCACTTAAACTCATGAGAATTGATTCTCATGAGTTTAGGTGATCACAGCTTAGGTTTGACCAAATCCTGAGAGGTCTCAAGCAGACTAAGTGTTGTCAGTAGGAGAGTGGCTCCTTTGAATAAGTCATATGCACGTTTGACTTTTTTACAAGACTTTAGATTTTTAGTATTCTATTGGGTTTATTTGAATTATGAAATTTTTAAATATGTCAAATTATGAAAGATCAGAAAGTCGCTATTTTGATGGAACCACCGAAATCGTGATTTTTTTCTTGGATGGGAGAGTTGACTTTTTATTTGTAAGAGATATAATTTTTCTGATATTTTTATTGGTTTCAATGGAGGGTACTTCCTTATTTACATGTAACATCTTAAGTAAATGAAACATATAACATTTACTTAAATGATGTTCAGGTAAATAAGGTATCATAATTATCGTTGCTCTGTATTGTAATATGAACATATGTGCAACTAGACTATGGATATACCCAAAATGTGCAATTATTATATATTTTTTAAAAGAATTTTCAATTTTTCCTGATTTTTATTTATTTTTCACAATTGTTCTTCATTTTTTAACGTAGCTGATCCTAGATCGGCCAGATTCCCATGGAATCGGGCAGATCCTGCGATCCGACCCGACTTGAATCGGGGTCAGTTGGGTTCGATCCAGCACCCCGATCCGACTTTGCCATCCATGATCTCGCCCTCGAGGAGTCCTATCTTCTCCGGTATTTTGCAACTACCTTGACGGATGTTGCATTTCAATGGTATTCAAAGTTGAAGTCTAATTCAATCGCTAATTAGACTGATCTACAAAAGAAATTCATCGACCATTTCCAAACGGCCGAAAGAAAAGTCTCCCTTGCCGAGTTATGCTCCCTTAAGCAAAAGAAAGGGGAGTTAGCACTCGACTTCATCAAAAGGTGGAGAGAATTTAGCATGAAATGCGACAACCCTTCTGCCCAGGAAGATGCAATCACTATTTTCCGAAGAGGGATGGCAAGATAATTAGTGAGAAACTTGTGGCAGAAATCAAGATGTTCTTAGCCGATCATATGGCTCATGCATCTCACAAAGACAAGCTCTCGAAGGAGCGCAATATAACGAGGAAAGAAGTCAATGTCATTGATTTCTTACCTGACAATGAAGGAAAAAAGAGTGGCAATGTCAGCCACTCCAAATAAAAAGTCAGAATCAAAAGCGCCAATGCCAACATTGGCGGATTGCCTAAAAGCTCCTTATTTTTTCAAAAAGGAGCATACCAGGAAGCTTTTTGATCTTTGCTTGAATAACAAATTAATATCATTATCATAACCAAAGAAGTCGGCAGATGTTAGCAAGATCAACGAGCCCAACTATTGCCCATATCACCGTGTGTTAGGGCACACAATTGAAGACTGTTACATCTTCAAGAATGAGGCTCAAAGATGATTTAGAGTGGCCTCATATCCATGTAGGGTGGTCTGGTCGACCCTCCTTAGTCTCATGCTTGGGATCGGCCAGAGCAGTCAGTCAATGTGATACATACGGCGGAGTCCGCAACAAACTCAAATGATTTGGAGGCTGACCACCAACATCCAACAACTTGTGAAGCCAGCATATGGTCAAGACGCCTAGAGGGGTCAACAACCAAGCAACCCGCATGTGGTCAACGATTGTATCCGATGACTTTGCTATTAAAGCAGGATGTCAGGCGTCGCGAGACCCGACCAACGTTCAACTTCTTCGGACGCCTGTGGAAGAGGACATCATCACTCAAAAGGCAAACAAAAAATGTTGTTAAAGATAAATTGCTCAGCGTGGCAAGGGTACTATCGTTGCTGACTCATTCAATATGCCATACCAATTTAAGAAATCGCCATTGGAATGCCCCAAGGCACCAAAGCCACAAAAGTTCAATGGGCAAGGATTGCCACATGAACACTTGGTCTACTACATAACGGCCATAGGGCGAGCTAATGCTCGAGGAAGTCTTACCTTCTTCAGTACTTTGCAACTTTCTCACGGGTACTGCTTTTCAATGGTACTCAAGATTGAAGCCCAATCCAATTGCTGATTGGGTTGATTTACAAAAAAAAAATCATTGACAAGTTCCAAACCGCAAGGTGAAAAGTGTTTTTATACAAATTTTGCTCCCTCAAACAAAGAAAAGGGGAGTTGACATTAGACTTCATCAAGAAATGGAGGAACTTCAATACGAAGTGCAACAATCCTCCCACTTAAGAAGATGCAATTACCATCTGCCACAAAAGCCTCTCGATAGAGGTCTGGCAGAAGCTCCTTAGCATAACATCAAGGGCTTTAATAAACTCAATTAGGTTATGGTGGAAATCGAAGTTCAATCATCGGCAAAGTCAAAAAGTTAAAATCAAGATGGGGTCTCTCAAGTCAAGCTTCGAACAAATTAGACAACAAGAAGGCAAGAAGCCAGCAATACAGTCAACTTCTCAAGATTCTAGCCTTTATATGGCCAAATTTCAAGAATTATCGTTTGAAATAATTGAGCAGGCAATTAATACCACCTTTCAACTGGAACAAGAAGAGATTAATTGGGTCATTGTGACCTCGAAGAGAAGCTCTCAACCTAACCTCCAGAGAAGAAAGCTCCACGCAACAACTCCAATTCTGGGAGCATCCCCTGACCACCTGCAAAGGTGGAAGTCCCTTCTCGAATAAAGTTGGCAAGAGCCAAGAAACGGAAGAGGAACAAGAAGGAAAATTTGAAAAGAAGGCTGAAGAAATAGGCTGAGCAGGCAGCTGCCGTGAGAGGAATCGGGCTAAACGATTCTCTTCAAAGCCTAAGCGCCAATATAACACATATTCCAAAGCTCCTCTTGCCAACAAGAAGCAAAACCACTTCAGCCGTGGCTGCCATGGCTCAAGACATCAAGGTAAAAGCTTCTTAACTGTTGGCAAAAGCCAAGTGTTGTTCATGCTAGTTGAGGACAATGTCGCTAGCAAGGTAGAAAACCTATTGCAGCTATATCCAAGTCTGATAAAGCTCATCCCTAAAGCCGATGCTCTAATGGAAACCCAAAGCCTCTAAACCCCAGCAAAGGAGGCAACCTTATTATTGCCTACATTAAGGCGAAAAATAAAAGAAGTTGGTGTCCAAATCCCACGAAGCAAAAAGGTGCACTGGTGGGAAGCCAAAGCTCTAAAGCACAAAAGATCACCAAAAAGGAGGCCCAAGCAATCAAAAAGCTCAGGCTAATCAAGCCCAATCAAGCTGTGGAGCAGCGCGAGACTGAACTTACACCACCTCGAGCTGTTTTGCCCCCAAGGGCAAAAGAGAAAAAGTGACTACAGAAAACCTAATTTTGCTCTCCAAATCTCAGAAGCAAACCGAGTTATGGAGCCAAGTCGTGCCAAGGCCTCAACAATATGGGTCTCCGTCTTCGACAAGATGGGAGCACCCCCCGCCCTAGCGTATAAATACTCAAAAAATGCCAGGTCGTCCAAATGTCAGATGACGGGGGCAACATAGTCTACCGCAACACTAGGAATGCTGTGAGGAGAAACCTCCAGGCTCAATCTAATGGCTACATGGGAACCTCAAGTCAAACCAAGGTCAACCACAAGGCCACAGTCAAAATCAGGCCCAATAACAAATCCAAAACTACGGGGAAAACTTGCTTCAAGAAGAAGCTAATGCTAATAAAGTAATAAGCATCCCAGAAATAGGGGCAATATGCCCAACATGGGGTCCATACTAATCCAATCCTCAAGCCACTTACGAGGGCCACTTTTCAAGCAATGTCCGACAATGCTAAGTTTGAAACTATGCAATGATGGCACAAGAAGTAGCCCGTGAGGCTGGTATTTCACCAAAATCCCCGAAATGACCAATTACATGGCAATCCTCTTGTGATCAATCGAGAAATGGTTCTACCCAACTTTATTGTGGCTGGTGCGGGGTGAACTGCCTCGTGACCCACTTCATGCTCAGTTTTCCTGGACTTTGGTGGCCAAAAACGTCATTCTCCAAAGGTAGATGACTGGGAAAATAAAGCCCAAGCAAGGGGGTGATTCTCTGCAGCAACTCTATGCCAAATAAAGTTAGGGCCGCCAAGGCCTGAGCAATCAAAAGGGGGCAAGGTTAGTTCAATCTGCCTAATTATTGGCCCAGTAGCAAGCCAAGAGGCCGACTGGATTAAAGAAATGTCGAAGAATTCAAGCCTTTTAAGGCAACAATCTAAGGCAAGAATTTCAACGGACGCGAAGGGGGAGACGGCTCTCAGTCTCTCCCTTTTTCTAGGTCTGAATCCTCCTCCCCTCTCTCAGACTTCCCCTCCCCCCCCCCACCCCCTGCCAGCCAGCAGTGAGGTCACTTCCCACTGCCCTTCCCCCCTCCTCCCCCCCCCCCCGGCCCCACCTGTGTGACTGTGTTCACATAATCTCATGACTGTGTGTACACAGTCATATAGGCGGGATGACTGTGTCCCCCCTTCCTCCGCGGCCCCCACTGAACACATTCATGACTGTGTTTGTTCACACAGTCTCATGACTGTGTCCTAAGCAATCAAAAGGGGGCAAGGTTAGTTCAATCTGCCTAATTATTGGTCCAGTAGCAAGCCAAGAGGCCGACTGGATTAAAGAAATGTCAAAGAATTCAAGCCTTCTAAGGCAACAATCTAAGGCAAGAATTTCAACCAGAAGCAAAGGGGGGAGACGGCTCTCAGTCTCTCCCTTTTTCTAGGTTCTGAATCCTCCTCCCCTCTCTCGGACTTCCCCTCCCCCACACCACCCCCTGCCAGCCGACAGTGAGGTCCCTTCCCACTGCCCTTCCCCCCCCCTCCTCCCCCCACCCCACCTGTGTGACTGTGTTCACATAATCTCATGACTGTGTGTACACAGTCATATAGGCATCAACTGTGTCCCCCCTTCCTCCGCGGCCCCCACTGAACACATTCATGACTGTGTTTGTTCACACAGTTTCATGACTGTGTCCTACTCCTATACCTCCCCCCCCCCTCTGATCAGTCAACACAGTCCCATGGCTGAGTTCACACAGTCTCATGAGTTGACAAGTTGATGAGTTGATGTGTTGGGAATGTGCATTTGTCACTTAATGAGTTGATGCATTGATGTGTTGTTTTAGAGT
Organism: Colocasia esculenta; assembly: GCA_014218235.1. Classification (NCBI taxonomy): domain Eukaryota; kingdom Viridiplantae; phylum Streptophyta; class Magnoliopsida; order Alismatales; family Araceae; genus Colocasia; species Colocasia esculenta. Next base: position 31,905,314 of record CM024754.1, read on the forward strand.
TTAATATTTGTCATTTCACATTACCCCACAGTAGTTATTACTATTACTATTTGCAGATTTTAGAAGAACAACTTTGTAAATTATGAGGTAGAGGTATGTAACTTTTACATTTGATATTTCATTATATATAATTATTTCAATGTTTCCCACTTCAAATTTTGTGATATGTTATTGCAATAATGTCTCACATTATGATCTTTTTTATTAATTTCTATGACCATTATATATTTTTAGAGAAATAAATATTATATATGGGGGGTACTCTTGAAATAGCCCAAATTGGGCGTCACCCATCATTGGCACCTAAGCACTTAGGTGCCTACCCAAGGAGCCCAAGCACGCCTTGGTCGCCTTGACAACTTGACAACTATGTTCAGATCTAAAAGTATTTAAACTTTGAAGTTCAGTCAAGAGATAAGTACTATTCCTCCATAATTAAACTTCAAAACGAATTATGTACCAAAAATGAATCTAGAGCATAAAAAGAGAACATGGACGATCAATGGAAAAAAAAGTATTGCCAAAGAAATTATTGAATTAAAGGATCGAACATCTCTCTAGATAATATAGAAAAATTTTCCATAAACTCAAAAATACAAAAAGGTGGAATTATTAATCTTCAAAAAGGAACAAAAAACTTACACCATCCATCATTAGAACAGATGTGTCGACGCCTGAATGAAGTCCCATCATGTAAGGTGTAGGAGCATCAATGTAATCTACCCCACTAAAAAATAGCAGTGGAATATACACATGCTATAAAATCAAAAGATACTTCAGTAACTATGATTAACCACAAGAAAACATACAATAAAGTCATACACAAGATGTATTTTCCCAACTGCAAAGTAATTGTATGCTCACCTGCCACTTGAATGGGTATATTAAGTGGCAGATGGCCTCTGACACCAAAGTTAAAATTGTGTACCTGACAACCATCCAAGATGTAAGTTCATGGCAATAATAAAAGTTTTTTTGCATGGTGACCAATAATATAAAGTAGAAATTAATATCAGGCGCAATAAAGTAGCAAAAACAAACAAATGTCTAGAGCAACAAGAATTGTCACAGGAAACTTCACAATGTCAAGCCAATGAAGATAGCTATTTTTTTCTTTAAAAGAGGGAAGTTCATATCTGAAATCTACTACGCAGTAAGAAAGCTAAGGAAGAAAAGCAAAATGGCACAAAAGTGAAGCACCGCCAAACACAAAAGAAAAGAATAATGCTGTCACAAGGTCATAGCTTACGAAAAGAAGGCGAATTAGGGAAGTCAAAGCTTTCAGAAGTAGCCAAATAATGATATCCATGCAGTTTGCAATTAGTACAAGAAGCTTTGGCACAAAGGAAATAATTTTGAATGATGTTGTGTGTCTGGCAAGGCATCAGTTATGCTTCTAAAAGGAATTTTATAAAGCAATTACGACTGTGCACAACCCACAAGTATGTGCTGAGCCTTGAGAACAAAAATGCACGGGCTAGGAAGTGGTAGTGCTCGTAAATGCCTCCTTTCTAGAAAGTCAAAGGAATCTGCTTCCATCTTAATTTTCAGCATTCAAGAAGTAATAAAAATTTCCAATTTTGTAACTTCTGCCAAAAGCTTAAGGTTCAGCTGAATACCTATTGAATATCTACGGTTGGCTTTCGCTACCAATCATGCTATGGCAACCACTTCACAAAAAAAGAAAAACATGGCAGCCACAGCTAGTGACAGTGCATCCTTCATCTACATGTCTGGACGGGCAGTTGATGGGCAACCTCACCATGCAGGGCTGCCACCTCGATGCCCTCTTCCTCCACCAGGCGGCCCTCTGCTCGCCTTCGCCCCCAACCCCTTCTTCACTCCCCCCCCCCTCCTAAAGTCCTCCACGCTATGCCTCGCTTTTGCCGCTGCCCAACTCCACGTCCACAACGTCTGCTCTGGCTGCCACACCCACCCTTTCATTCTCACCTCCCTCATATCTGCCTACTCTTGCCTCTCCCACCCCATCCTCGCTGTCCACCTACTCTGAGACATAGGCCCCCATGCAGCTGACGCCACCCTCACCATGAGCTACAACACACTCTTCTCCAGCATCACCTTCAATGCCCTCAACCCGCACATACTCTCCCTCGTCCTCCTCATGCACTGCGCCGCCGTCTCCAACTCTATCACCATGCAGGGCTGCCACCTCGATGCCCTCTTCCTCCACCAGGCGGCCCTCTGCTCGCCTTCGCCCCCAACCCCTTCTTCACCTTCCCCGCCCTCCTCACGCTATGCCTCGCTTTTTCCACTGCCCAACTCCACGTCCACAACGTCTGCTCTGGCTGCCACACCCACCCCTTCATTCTCACCTCCCTCATATCTGCCTACTCTTGCCTCTCCCTCCCCATCCTCGTTGTCCACCTACTCTGAGACATAGGCCCCCATGCAGCTGATGCCACCCTCACCATGAGCTACAACACACTCTTCTCCAGCATCACCTTCAATGCCCTCCACCCGCACATGCTCACCCTCGTCCTCCGCATGCACTGTGCCGCCGTCTCCAACTCTATGACCATGCTTGCCCTCCTACCATTCTGCCCCTGCCTCACACATCACCACTTCCTATTCGGCGCTGCTTTCCATGCCTGCAATGTCAAAGCCGGATCTGACATCGTCCTTCAATGCAGCTGACGCCATGCAGCTGCAGCTGACATAGGCCCCCATGCAGCTGACGCCACCCTCACCATGAACTACAACACACTAATCTCCCTTGTCCTCCGCATGCACTGCGCCGCTGTCTCCAACTCTATGACCATGCTTGCCCTCCTACCCTTCTGCCCCTGCCTCACGCATCACCACTTCCTATTCGGCGCTGCCTTCCATGCCTGCAATGTCAAAGCCGGATCTGACATCGTCACCAGCTGCTGCCTCCTCACAATGTATACTCAATGCAGCGCCACTGACATCACCTGTCAGATATTCGATAGAATGCTCTTGGTAAAGCGGCCTGGTCACATGGAATGCCATGGTCAGCACCTACATCAAAATAGCATGGCGACGGAGGTTCTCCATCTGTACCACCATCTGTACCAAGAGACGGAGCGGGTGAGAGCTGTGAGGAGGTTTTCCCTAGAGCGATAGAGAGAAGGGAGATGTGGCAAAAGGGCCGCATTGGCTGCCCCTGAGGTGAGGGGGGGGGGGGAGAGAGAGAGATTCAAAATTAATAATGATTTTAGGGTAGGTTAGACTAACTGTAAGGCCCTCGAATTTTGCTCTTTATTTTAGATTTTTGGTCATGTGATGTTTAGATGATGTGTATGTAGCTATGTGTATATTATTTATTTATTTATTTATTTCTGTATATATTATAATTAATAATGTTGTACATGTATATATGCTTGTTTATTTAGTACATATTGTTTTTTTCATATTGTATAGATGGTGTTTAAGTTATACATTTCAATTTACAGGTATGTATATAATGTATGCATGTTCTGGTCATTTCTGTGTTCTGACCGAAAGGCCAATTAACGTCAACATGCATGGACGTTTATGAGAGCGTCGACGTCCAGATCGATAGATGTTGATTCCCAGTAAACGGCAGGAATGTGGACGTCTATTTCCCAGAAATTGTGCGGTTTCAGATCTGGAAACGGCTGTGTTTCCTTCGGTTCTTGTTTTGGAAACTGGCTTCCATCGGTAATCCTACCCTACTATGCATACCCGACCCTTAGGTTCTATAAAAACTCATTCTTCTGGACGGATTAGGTCTTTTGGCTCTTGTCAAAACCCTAGAACTATTTGTGCGAAACCTGAACCTTGGAGGCTTGGATCTGGCGATTGGGTGCGTCTTCCGGTGTTTCTTCATCGACTAGGAGGTGCACTTGATCTTAAGGAAGCTTCCCCGACTCCGGCGTGCAACATATTCCATCACAGAAGCCGGTTCGAGGGGAGATTTGGGCACTTCTTGTTGGCTTGGCCGAGAAGAGCATCTTCAGCAAAATATCTTATCTAGCAATTTTTCTGAGACAAGTAACCTTTGGACATCATCCCTACCCATGTCAGTAAGTCCTAGGAATTTTTCAGAATTTATTTCGTGTCCTGGAACCCCCTATTCTTCTGTATTTGTGCGCCCTGTTGTGTTTTCTACAGACAGGAGATTGACGGCCACATGTGTGTCGTCAAGTTCTTGAGTTGACGGCAACATCGTGTGCCGTTAACCCCTGTCGCGGCAACCCTTGTGCCGCCAAGTTCTTCAGGTGTTTACAGAATGCATGTTTGATCTCTGTGGTATATTTTCGAATTTCTGAATGTGTGTACATGCTCTGTGAGATTATTTTGGATCATGTCCATACAATAGGTCATATCATGAGGCTAGGACGAATTTCTGTGTACAGTTCTATTTGTTAGAATTTCTGGAAATGGAATAGCGAGCATGATTTACCTGTTTTAATTCTAATTAAAATGATTCATTGCCTGCTATATTCAGATTTTGGAACTGCTAAGTACGACTGTGGTACTGTAAACCATGTTTAATTGGATTTCTAGATAAATCTGCAGGAAGCTTGTTTTAATTATTATAAATTGTATACAATGAAAAATCTGAAATTTTGATGATGTGATAAATAACCTGTGAATAGACTGTGATAAAAATTTCATGCGGTATTGACATCAGTAGGTACTGTGATCAGTTTAATAAGTGTAATTGACCATATTAGTCATGTCAATTTGATTATGTGAAATTCAGAGATTAGCAACATGTTTAGGATTATGTTATGATCAAATTGTCACTGTGAACAGTAGCATCATGTTAGGTAAACTGAATATGTGGGATTATAATTAATGCATGTAAATATGTTACATAGTGCATGAGAATTGTGTGAACATATGACAATGTGATAATGTGTAAAACTGTGCCGTTAGTGACACTGCTACCAAAAAGGGCTGTGGAACCGTACCGTAGTAAAGTCCCTACGGAAAGGTTCAATGTGTGTGATGTCTTATGGGCATTAGGATGAAATCCTGGAGGTGGACAAGTACCACTGGTTATGGTGGAGAGGGCTTCTCACGGTTCTGCGCATTTAACCAATATCTATCACTATATTGCCTAGGTGGTGGATATGTGTATGTGTTTATGTGTGTCTTTCTAGTGGTGGTTTGGACTATGTGTCATGGCAACTAAGTGTAAAATGTAAATATGTGAATATGATCATGTGAATTGTGCAATGTGAAATATGAACATGTGAAATTGTTAAGTGAATGTGTTATCATGTGAAATAGTGTAATCCCATGTGAATGTGTTAAATTCATGTCGAAACAGCAAGCAAAATGTGTATACAATGTGTCAAGTACAAGAGAAAATGAATAAAATTCATGCTAGGTATACTATTTACTTTATGTATAGTTCCATGCTTAATTTATGTTATTTGCTAATGGTTTGAATGAGATTTAAATCTTTGAAGCATGATGAATAAAAGGTGTAGAAAGCATGTTATAGTTTTTTTATACTTAATTGTTAAAGTAATATAAAACATGTACCATGTTTATCCTTAATGATTTAGAAAACTAGTATGTGTAGGTGATATGTGTATGGTTGTGTTCATGGATTGCTTGCTGGGTCTATTTAGACTCATACTTGCTTCGGCGTACAGGTGTGACAGATGTCCCCACATTAGAGGAGGACATTGTGAGGAACGACTCGAGCGCGAGGAGTAGCTTTCTTGTGGACGTGATCCGTTGTACTTTTCTTTCATAGTATGTAATCAATGGAATTATGTAATTCATTTGGACAATGTACTTTAACTCCGCCGTAGCCGTCCCAAGCCCGGTGAGAAAGGAGGAGGGTTTGCGTTAGGTTGACAGCCAGCAGTAAAATAACGTCAGATCCTTACATGAATTCTAATCAAAATATTTGTGCTAATGCTAGGGCGTCCCCCGTAAGCGACGCATTTCATCGGAACCCGGATGGAATGATAAGTGAGCTAGGGCCAGCTAGGGCGTTCCCCATAAGCGACGCGCCGCGATGGCGCCCGATTGCGGTGTCAAATAGGCAAGGGTTCCCGTGTGGGGTTGGACGAACACGGGTAAAGAAGTTAGTCCAAAAACATAGGATTCATCTAACTACTTGGAATATAGGAACTTTAACAGGTAAGGGTTTGGAGTTGGTCAAGTTAATGAGGGATAGAAGGGTTAGCATAGCTTGTCTACAAGAAACTAGGTGGAAAGGATCTAAAGCTAAAGATATTGATGGTTATAAAATTTGGTATACAGGAACTAGTAACTCTAGAAATAGTGTGGCCATAATAATAGATAAAGATTTAAAAGAGAAAGTTGTAGAAGTTAATAGATTGGGAGATAGACTTATCTTAATAAAACTTATCGTAGGTGAGGTTACTTTGAATGTAGTTAGTGCATATGCACCACAAGTGGGTTTAGAAGAGAGCATTAAAAAGCATTTTTGGGAGGCTATTGATAGATTGATCCAAAATATCCCTAGTGAAGAGAAAATTTTTATTGTGGGGATCTTAATGGTCATGTGGGTGAAAGTAATAGAGGATATGAGAGGATTCATGGAGGATTTGGTTTTGGCGAGAGAAATGACATGGGTACTAGTATTCTTGAGTTTGCTATGGCTTATGACCTAGTAATTGCTAACATTTTTAAGAAGAAAGAGGAACACCTAATACTTACAAGAGTGGAACACATAGGAGCCAAATTGACTATTTCTTATTAGAAAGGCTGATAGAGTTTTGTGTAAAGATTGCAAAGTTATTCCTGGAGAGAGTTTAGCCCCACAACATAGGTTACTAGTAATAGATGTTCGTATTCCAAAATTTAAAAGAAAAACCATCATAAATATTGTGCTAAGATTAAGTGGTGGAATTTGAAAAGTAAAAATTTAGAAACATTTAAAAATCATCTAGTAAAAGAAATATCTGAAATTTAGATCAAGAAGTTAATGTAATGTGGAATAATGTCACAAATTGTATAAAAAATGTAGCAAATCAACTCTTAGGTAAATCTAAAGGTAAAAGGAATATAGAAAGAGAGACTTGGTGGTGGAGTGAGGAATTCAAAATACCATAGAGCTAAAAGAGATTGTTTTAAAGCTTGGCAAACAAACAAGAATAATCAAACTTTAGAAGCTTATAAAATAGCTAAAAAGAGGGCTAAAAGAATAGTTAGTGAAGCTAAGTCCAAGGCGTATGAAGAATTATAATAAATTAGGAACTCGAGAGGGAGAAAAAGACATATTTAAACTTGCTAAATTAAGAGAAAGGAAGAGTAGAGACTTAGATCATGTTCGTTGCATTAAGGATGAAGATCAAAAGGTTTTGGTTAAGGATCTAGAGGTTAAAGAGAGATGGTATAACTATTTTCAGAAATTACTTAATAGAAATTATTTTAAGGATGCCTCCTTAGAAGAGAATCAAGAGTCAACAAAATTTGATAAGTATCAGTATTTCAGGCGTATTAAGATGTCAGAAGTGGGCGATGCTTTAAGAAAAATGAAATTGGGTAAGGCCTTAGGACCGGATGGCATACCTATTGAAGTGTGGAAAGGCTTAGGAGACATTGGTATTAAATGGTTAACTAAGTTTTTCAATAAAATTTTAAAGGAACGGAGAATGCCTGAAGAATGGAGAAAAAGTGTTGTAGTTCCTTTCTATAAAAAAAAGGGGATATTCAAAGCTGTAATAATTACCGCGGAATTAAGCTTATGAGTCACACTATGAAACTTTGGGAAAGAGTAATCGAGAGCCGAGTGCGATGCATGACTAGTATATCAGAAAATCAATTTGGTTTTATGCCTAGTAGATCTACTACAGAAGCTATTTTCTTATTGCGTCAGTTAATGGAGAAGTATAGAGAGATGAGAAGAGATTTATTTATGGTTTTTCTTGATTTGGAGAAGGCGTATGATCGAGTACCGAGAGACTTGATTTGGTGGGCATTAACAAAGAGGGTCTCTCAAGGATATGTTGACTTGATTCAGGACATATACGAGGGTGCTACTACTAGTGTGAGAACTATTGCTGGAGAGACCCGTGAATTTCCGGTCACTATAGGTTTGCATCAAGGTTCTGCCCTAAGTCCATATCTCTTTGCTCTGGTTATAGATGAGGTGACAAAACATTTGCATGATGATATCCCTTGGTGTATGCTATTTGCAGATGATATTGTCTTAATTGATGAGAGTATTGATGGTTTAAATGTTAAGTTAGAAAGTTGGAGACATGCTTTGGAGTCTAAAGGTTTTAAAATTAGTAGGAGTAAGTCTGAGTTTATGCACTGTAATTATAGTAATCAAAGGGTTCCTCAAGGAGATGTGGTTCAAATTGATGGTCAAGATATTTCTAAGAGTAGTAGCTTTCGATACTTGGGATCTATCATCCAAGAGAATGGGGAGATTTATGACGATGTAGCACATAGGATTAAGGCAGGTTGGGTAAAGTGGAGAAGTGCATCAGGAGTCCTTTGCGATCGTCGTATACCAGTGAAACTTAAAGGAAAGTTTTATAGAACGGCAGTGAGGCCTGCATTATTATATGGCACGGAGTGTTGGACAGTGCGAAAGGAACACGTAAACAAAATATGTGTAGCAGAGATGAGGATGATGAGATGGATGTGTGGTAAGACTAAGAAAGATAAGATTAGGAATGAGCGCTTCCGTGTGGATCTGAGGATAGCTCCAATTGATAGAAAATGAGAGAAATAGACTTAGGTGGTTTGGACACGTGTACCGTCGCCCTAACTCGGCGCCGGTTAAAAGATGTGACCAAATTTTAGTGGATGCTAGTAAAAGAGCTAGGGAAGGCCTAAAATGAGATGGTGCGATGTTATCAAGAAGGATTTGGACTTTTTGAGTTTAAACACGACTATAGCACTTGATAGAAATCTTTGGCGGAAAAGGATTCATGTAGCCGACCCCAAATAATGGGATAAGGCACTGATGATGATGATGATGATTTGGACAATGTAATTCATTTTGAAATTGTAATTGTGGGCATATGTATTTCTTTTAAATGTTATATGGACTGTAGATAGAATGATGATGATGGAATAAGATTAGTTCTTTTATTTCCGCTGAAATCTTTTGTTATTCCTGTACATCTCAATCTAATGTTTAATGTTGGGTAAATGTTCCACTGTGACGGCGTTCTTTATACCGACGTGAATTGGTATAATTGTACTGATATAAGGAGGGTCGTTACACTAACCCTACCTTGGTTATGTTAAGGTGATGGCAAAGCCATTTTTGAAGGTTTATATGGTTATCAAGGTTCGGAGGATTATAGACAAGTAAGCGTGGTATATTTTTTGAAAATTAGAAAAATAGAAGGGCTATATATGAAATTATCCACTTCCATTTCTCTTTCCAGTTTCTCCACAAATCAGTAAATAGGTGTCGGTCGCGGAAATTTCTCGTTCTTGTATTTTATATGGTGTTTGGGTTTGGGTTGATTTTTATTTATTTCTTTTGCCTTGCAGGGCGTGCCAGCCTGTCTAGCAGATAGAAATTAGAATCCGCGCAGTGCGGAGAGAAATTTTATGTCCATGAAATGGACAAGTGCGCCACTTTTAGTTTGAACTTATTAGTTATGCGATTTTTATTCCCAGGCGATTAGGGTAGCGTGTGCTAGACCCCTGTCTCCATCGATCGGAATCGATGTTTTATTTACATCGAGTTAAAAGCCCTTGACGTTATTTTTACATCAGTTTTAACCCGAATACCATTGATAGCAAAGTTGAGAGATTATGCATTTTCTAGAAAATTGTAACACGGTGCTTTCCTTCTTTTTATCGGACAAGATGGACTTTGATTTGAAAAATAGATTGCTTTTGAAATATTCTTTTATTTTTTTGAAAGAGAGTGTTTCTTTAAAGGAAAGGCTTCATTTTGAAAAAGATATAGATCCCCTTTTTAGGGTTTGAAATATAATTAGGAAAATGAGTGAGTATATACCTGTGAATTTGTTTGGTGTTTGAGTATATTGTTGATTTGGACAGCGCTCCCGCATAGGCAGAATTATCGCGCGAATATATGAGCAGATATTCATGGGCATATGATTGTATTATTTTAGGGAGAGTCCCTGTATAGACAGAGTTTCCCCATGAAATATGCACATATACACATACATTTATGGACATATGGATATGCTTTTGGGCAGAACCCCTGCTTAGGCAGAGTTTCCTTTAAAAGACACATTCACATAAACATATATTGTGAGCATATGGATATATTTTCGGGCAGAACCTTCGCTTGGGCAGAGTTTCCTTTAGAAAACATATACATATGAGCACGAAGTTGTGAACATATGAGTGTGTTTTCGGCCAGAACCTCCGCTTGGGCAAGTTTCCTTTAGAAAACATATACATATGAGTACGAAGTTGTGAACACATGGATATGTTTTCGGACAGAACCTCCGCTTAGGCAAAGTTTCCTTTAGAAAACATATACATATGAGCACAAAAACTCACCCATCCCGGAGTCTTGCTCGACGGACAGGAAGAACATATGCATCTAAATGCCCATACCCATAGAGTCTTGCTCAATATGGAGGCATTTAGAGCACGAGAACAAGGTGTTTAAATACCATATATCTATAGAGTCTTGCTCGATATGGAAGGTATTTGAACACTGAAGAACACGATTGAATTATTACCCCCACAGAGTCTTGCTCGATGTGGGGGTATGGGTTGCATTATAAATTTTTTGAGAAACCCTCCATGGAGACTAGCTCGGCATGGAGGGGGATTGAGGAGATGTCGATGCCGGATAGAGACGATCTCCCTTTCTTTACGCTTGTCGAGGGCGGATGTTTCGCATCGAGCGGGGGAAGAGCCGATACCTTCACACCGAGCGGAGAGCCTTCAGAACAAGAGGGAACTTTGGGGAAGAGCTTTTGCTTTTCTTAGATTTTTCTTCCAATGCTTCCGAAAAAACCAGAAAAAGGATGGGGGGAGATCCTTTGCCCCTAGGGGGTTACATGCCTTTTTATAGGGGTTTCAACCCCCTTTACATTGCGTGGGATGGGGGGATGGGATCCCCTTAACTGATGGACAGTCCCATCGGTTAAGGGGAAGTTCCCCTTAACCGATGGGAGGTTCCATCGGTTAGGGGTCTAACCGATGAAACCCTCCATCGGTTAGGGGGAACTCCCCTCCCAACCGATGGACAGTCCCATCGGTCGGGGGAAGGAGGCCCTCCCAACCGATGGGCAGTTCCATCGGTTGGGGGAGAAAGGCCCTTCAACCGATGGGCAGTCCCATCGGTTGGGGGTGACAGCCCCTCCAACCGATGGCATGTTGCATCGGTTAGGGGGGGGGTTAAACCCCTTAATCGATGGTATGTTCCATCGGTTGGGGGGTTTGATCCTATGGGGGTTTTGCCTATAAATAGGCCCCCATATGCCCCTTCTTAAGGGGTGTTGGTGCTGCTGGAGTTCTGCCCTTCTCCCCGGAGATTTTCTCTGCGAAGAGTTGGATTTGCACGTGCTTGGAGCTTCCGTTGCACACGCGTTCTTTGTACTTGTTCTTTATACTTGGTCTTATAGACCTTGTGCTGCCGGATTTCTTAAGTGACTTATCTTCCTCGAAGCGTTGTTCTTTCTCGAACTTTGGTTCATTGGAGAGGCTTGCTGCCAACTTAATAAATGAACTTCCTTCCTTAACTTGAAAGGGCATTTTGGATCCAATATTACCTAAGCAACCATGGGGTCACTTCAAGTAATAATGACCTTTACTTCGCCTTTAAGTCACCTTTTAAAAGGGACTTCACCCTTGTTACTTAAGCAACCAAAAAGAGGGTACCTAGGTAACCATTGGGTCACTATAAATGGACTTTGGCTCTTCTTCCGGTAGATATCCACCACAACCTTTTTAGAGTTCAACAATAGGTTCATCGAAGTCGATAAGTCATTGTGGCCATGAATAGCGACCTATCACAATGTAGGCATTACAGTTATGTAGAGTGCAAATCAATCATATGGAAGAAAGAATAAGCATAAGGTACAGTATATGTAAATGCATTCTCCTCTCCTGTACTAGTCTACAAAAAAATCATGTCTCTTTCCATTATTCCTATCCTAGTTGTGACTTTAACCATCCGCAAAAGGTTCATCAACCATCATAACCATCTAGAAAATTACAATCCCAAAAATTGAAGTGTACTGGCTACTAAATGGAGAAATAAAAGGAAACACCTGCAACATTTACTTTTAAGCTATGTTTGGTATTTGGATAGAGTGGGGATAGAGTGAAGTTATCTTCAAATTTTGAGGATAACCCCACTCTATCTCAATCTATCCAAATACCAAACATAATGTTTTACTATTGAGATAGAGAGTGACGCATGTTTGACATTACTTATTTGACCGAAGCAAAATTCTTCTTTCCAGTAGCACGGCTGTGAAGAGTTTAATCAAATTATCAACATCTAGGCACTGCATCAGAGGTTGAAATGATATCTGCAGTAGTTGACACAATGGAACAAAAAAAATTAGTAACCAAACAAATGCACTTAAAAGCAGTAGAAATGGAATAGCCAGATCTGGGAAAAGTAATGGTACATCTGCATGTGGAAGTCCCTCCTTTGGTGGAGCCTCCACTGACAGAAGACAGTTCTCAATTGCAAACAGAACTCGATCCTTTCCAGGTGTAGGAAGAGGAACATTTGATACCATATATGCAATGATGTCCCATAATGGCTTGCTGATACATGAATGAGGAGGCACAATGTCAGACCTACAGATTCAATTATGTCGATACATGAATGATCAAAAAGTTACTATCATACTTCTTAGAATCAAAATCTTAGCATATAATCAACATTACTGACGTCTCTTGAACTAGATATTATTCAATTGAATTTCTTTTCTTTGAAAGTGGAGAGTACCTGTTGAACCCGAAAAAATATCGGGATTTAAACAAGCCCCGGGCGGCAAAATTCGCCCGGAGAGCCACAAAAGTTCGGGAACAAAACCCGGCCTCCCCACTCAAACGCTTGAGAGAAACGGGTTTGAGTCCGCGTGTCAACCTGGAACGAGCCGGAGTATGACATTCAAAAGGCCTGTCAACGGTAGAGATACGTACCCCGGACAGTCGAAACTCGATGTCCGGACTCACGTTCGAGGTCGCGCACGACTCCGATAGATCCGGGAAGGCCAAATGCACATGCCCTCAGAAAACAGGGGCAAACGCACGTGGAACGAGCGAAAATGCACGTCAGATGCGCCTGTGCACGTGCGTGGCACGGCCGTCAACCAACAAACGAACTCCGGAAATTCCCAGAGCTCTCCAAGCCAGAAATGGCCAGAGGAGGGGGAGGCGCAGCCCCTTTTTTAGGTGGGCCAGGCGCCGGTAAGGGGCAACCCCCGCCGGGTTGCACACCCCCGCCGGGCCATGTACCTCGGGCGCCTATAAATAGAAGGGCGAGACCTTCATTCAAAAAACTGGAAAAAAAACTCGCGCAAAGAACTTCCAGCGCTTCCCTGAGAGAAGGAGTGTGGACACGAAAAAATTTTAACCCCTTAACCGATGGGGCTACCATCGGTTAAGGGGATTATTTCCCCAAACCGATGGAAGCACCATCGGTTGAGGGGAAATCCCCCTTTAAATCCCCTAACCGATGGGACTACCATCGGTTAAGGGGATTTTTCCCTTCAACTGATGGGAGTTCCATCGGTTGAGGAACCGATGGGAGTTCCATCGGTTGAGGGGGATTCCCCTTCACCGATGGAAGTGCCATCGGTTAGGGGAGTCTTCCCTCTAACCGATGGGAGTTCCATCGGTTGAGGGGAAATTCCCCTCTAACCGATGGAACCTCCATCGGTTAAGGGGAGTTCCCTTAAAAAAAAAAAAACAGAAAAAAAAACAGAAAACAGAAGAAACAAAAGAAGAGCCCCAACCGATGGTACCACCATCGGTTAAGGGGACTTTTCCCCTTAACCAATGGAACTACCATCGGTTGAGGGCTTTAACCCTCTAACCGATGGTACCCCATCGGTTAGAGGGAATTTTCCCTCTAACCGATGGGACTCCCATCGGTTAAGGGAACCCCCACTCCCACGCATGTAAGGGGGGGGCCTTCCCCTATAAAAGGCCCCCCATCCCCCATTTGAAGGGTCGGCCGGAGAAGGTGCTACAGCCCCCCCTTTGAAGCAAATTGCTGTCCCCCTTCTCTCCCAAAGCCCGAGCAATAGAAAGTTCTTCAAAGAATTTCCAAAGCTTTCCTTCTCTCAATCCCATTTCTTGTGTGTGAGTGAAGGTATCAAATTTTTTGCATACGGCATCGGCAAACTTCATCGGCTAAAGTCCGCAATAGCGGCACCGGCCCTCACAGGCTATAGGTTCTAAATACCGTCCATTCCGGACATATGGTATTTTAGATACCTTTGTTATTCATGCCACCTCCCATCGAGTTTTAACTCTCCGGGACAGTGTGTTTGTGCTATATGCATATGTTTCTTAGAGGAGACTCTGCTCAAGTGGAGATTCAACCTAAGAACATATCTATAAATGTCAAATCTGTGTTTATATTGATATGTTTCTTAGAGGAGATTCTGCCCAAGGGGAGATTCTGCCCAAGAACATGTTTGTATATTCACAAATTTGTATTTTTATATGCATGTTTCCTAGAGGAAACTCTGCCCAAGTGGAGATTCCGCCTAAAACATACCTATAAATTCAAATTTGTGCCTATACACATGTGTTACTTGAAAGGAAGCTCTGCCCATGTCAGAGTTTTCCCTCTAAAAAAACATATAAAATAATCACAAACTTTGTATTTATATACATGTGTTCCCAAGAGGAAACTCTGCCCAAATGAGTCTCCGACGACGGACATGTCTATATATCATGAATTCGCAATTGTATGCGTATGCCTCTCAAAAGGGTTCTGCATATGCAGATGGTACCTTTTGCCGGATACTCCATTCAAATAGGAATACCGGTGAGAAAATATGCGTAAACTGCAAATTTATGATTATACACACATACTTTAAGGGCAAAATCCCTCCGGACAAAGGTTCTCTGGGGACACATGGATATAAGTACATGTTCATGTGAATATATCTCCGTGAGGGCATTCCGCATAAGCGGAAACTCTGCCAAAATAAATTTATGAAAATGATGTATATAACACATCCAAAGAACAAGGGGACAGGACCGAACTATGACAGGACCCGAACTGTGACAGGACCCGAACTGTGATAGGACCCGAACTGCGCTCAGTTACTCCAAAGAGCAGCATGATGCATACTCACAAGAATTGTGTTCATATGGACAGTTTCCAGAAAGGAACTTCAAGTTGATAAGAACGTCCATGGAGATATGTGCATACATTCTTTGAAAATCATACTCATACAAGTAAAAAAAAATGAATGATGAATGAATGAAATGATGAACGGGAGGAAGGAAATTCTGCCTCAATTCGGACTTCTTTTAAAAGAATGATGTTGTAAAAGAATATCATGTCATAAAAAAAAAAGAAAAGGGGGTTGATATTGCAACTCTTCTAAATGCTACTTCTAATCACGACTTCCCCCAAGTTCAGAATCAAATGCACGGGTATATGCCCGTCTGCAATAATAATCCTCATGTTTTCCAAAATGAAACCTTCAAACAAATCTTTCTCAAAAAAAAAGGAGAGGAGGGAGACCTCAAATGGGTTCACGGAAATATATCTGTTCCCTTCTTAAAAGTCATATCTCGGACTCCACAAAGGGCAGTCTTTTCAAAAATGAAACACTCAAAGCAAAAGTATTTCAAAAATAACCAAAAAAAAAAAATGATACATCATGACCAGGATTTTCTAAAAAAAAGGTGTATTTTCTCATCCCCTTTGCTATGAATGGTATTCGGGTTAAAAGGTGTTAAATACACCAAGAGTCTTAACTCGATGTAAATGTAACATCGACTCCGGTCGATGGAGACAGAGGTCCAGCACATGCTACCTCAATCACCTGATGAGTATAGATACGGGACTCAAGGAGTTCAGATTAAAATACGGTGCACCCGTCCGTTCCTCGGACATCATACCCGTCCGTCCCTCGGACATCATACCCGTCCGTCCCACGGACATCATACCCGTCCGTTCCACGGACATCATACCCGTCCGTTCACGGACACCATACCCGTCCGTTCCATAGACACCCAAAATACCTTCTCCGCATTGCGCGGACTCTTTCTTCTGTCTGTAGACAGACTGGCACGCCCCGCAAATCACAATACACAAATCAAAGCATGTGAAATAAATGAATACCCAAATGAAATGAATACATGAACCAGATAAAATGAAATGAACCAACAAAATCAAATGATATGTTAAAGCGATATCTTTCCCGTGTCAACAAGGAGCTCCGGGTTTTCTTCTTCCCCCTTTTTTACTCTGGTGAGAGGCTCTCTCTAGAGAAATCCGGGCGAACTCTCCTAAGCTGAGAAGAAGGCCGCCTCCATGTGGGCTGAAATTTGTGTAATTGCACAAAGCCCCCCGGAGTTTGAAATTTGGGTATGTGTACACAGAAAGGTATACATATACCCTGTTGGCCTGTAAAATTGCAAAAATATCCTGCTGGCCCAGAAAACTGCAGAAATACCCTGTGGACCAGAAATTTACATAAACGTCTCTGTTGCCTGGGAAATTGCACAGAAGTCCCCGATTTGTAGGAAATGTCATAAAGGCCCCCCGGGAAGAGCAGAAAATTGCAGAAAAGTCCCTGGACGGCATAAAATTGCAAGGAAGCCCCTCCGCCGACAAGAATTGCGGAAAGGTCCCTGAAAGGTGTAAAAATTGCACAAGCATCCTGATTGGAGGAAGTTTGCAGAAATGTCCCCGCAAAGGATTAAAATTGTAGAAGTACCCCCACTGCCCGGAATATTGTAGATACGTCCTCGCGGCGCGAAAAATAGCAAAGATATCCCGACAGCCCGTGCCTCTTGTCCAATCCGGTGGAGCGGGACCCACGTCACTTCTATGAAGAGGCGTGCGCTCTCCTGGATGTGACTTGAAGCCGGATTCGAGGGGAGTTCTCGGAAAATGTCCTATAAAGCCAGAAATGGCCGGGATGTCGGAGAAAGTCAGAAAATGACAGGGATGTCCCATAAAACCAGAAAACGGCTGGGACGTCCAAGAAAGCAAGAAAATGCCAGGAATGTCCCATAAAGCCAGAAAACGGCCGGGATGTCCGAGAAAGTCAGAAATGACAAGAATGTCTCGTAAGGCCAGAAAACGGCCGGGACGTCCAAGAAAGACAAAAGAGCACGCATTCTTGAAGGAGAAAAGCCTCCCGATAGCTGAGAGAAGCTGTCGGCTCTCGTGCTCGAGTTTCCTGAGCGTGGGGGTCGTCCTCTGTTGGTGCTCCGCCCGTGTGAAGCGTCGTAGGAGGGCCGCCGTGCCGGTCATTCCGCAGGTCATTACATAAGGCCCGCGCCCGGTATTTTGCGCATAAGTCCTCCGGTGTTATAAAAAGACACACATAGAGGCATGTTGTCCGACGGAGGCACAAACACCCCGTCGTCGACACAAATGAAATGACATGTTTGTAAACACCCAACGGAGGCACATACACCCCGTTGCGAGCGTAAATGAAATGACGTACTGTGTAAACGCCCGACGGAGGCACAAACACCCCGTCGTCGACGTACATGTAAATGACATACTTTGTAAACGCCCAACGGAGGCACAAACACCCTGTTGTGAACACAAGTGTAAATGCCCTGAATATAGTTGAGCATATTTGTGGAAATTTACTTAGTCATCCATGTTCCAAAATCACAGATGCAACCAAGAAGAAATATGCAAATGAAGATAGATGACTGTCTAGCCCCATCTTCATCACCAAGTCTTTCTGCCTTCCTAGCTTCCCCCTTGAAGGCTTCTCCTTAGTTATGATAGCCAAATGTGGTACAAAACTTGGTCATAAGATCAATAACAATGTCTGCATTTTAGTTTGACTGATCCGGATTGGGATCGGTTGATTCCTGGTCATAAGATCAATAACAATGTCTGCAATTTTAGTTTTAAAAAAAGAATAAAGGTGGAGAAGGAAAGTATCACACCATGGCCTGGGGATGCTGCAGGGCATTATGCGGAATTGACTGATCCGGATTGGGATCGGTTGATTCCTGGCCAGATAACCTAATTCCAGGGGGGGTAGCCTTTGGATTGACCAAATTCCAGCCAGATCCCACCAAGCGAAAACATTTTTTTCTGAGCACTCATCACATTAATTCCTTTACAATGTAAACACATGTACATATATAACCATCATTTCACATATATAATAATACCTATATATATACATAAATTAATGTATATAATAATTTACACATATATGTGCACAAACACATATATATGACATATGATATATGTATTGTATATTTAATATGCATATATATATATATGATTGCATATTTACACACACACACACACATATATATATATATATATATGCATTCATTGTCATATATGTATACATTATATACATATATTTATATTATATATGTTCATATATGATTGTACATACATTAATACATATATATTACATACATATAAATATGATTCCATAAATATTGTATACATATATATATATATATATGTATATATATTTGTTGTAGTAGCAGTGTATAGTAGGGATTGTTCAGTCCTTTATTTTATGTTTTCTTTAGTTAGTTAGTTATTGGGGTAGTTTTGATATTTACCCTGTTTCAAGAGGTATATTTGTCAACCCTTTTAGTTGGAACTGGTCTAATAAATAGAAATCGCAGGTAAGAGAGGCCGCAAGTCAGTTCTGGAGACTGCGGTTGCTCTCTCTCCCTTTCTTCTCTTTTTCTTCCTAGTCTCAGCTAGTTCTTCTCTTGAAATCAACATGGAATCAGAGCGATCTTGCATAAGGAGTGAGCAGAGAACCCTGTGCCTGGTGTTCTTCAACCTGAGGCCTTGTTAGGGCTGTAAATCGCAGCCTTCTGCAGGAGAACATTAGAACAACCCTGGGTGCTGTGTGGCCCTTCCTTCATCTTCTTGGATCACCGGTTGGTGGTATTCCAAGGTTCAGTCTGTTTTTTAAGGGGTAAGCCCTGACTTGAAGTGTTTTGGGGCATCGGAGACATTGTATCTTCAGCGCTCTCCCTGGTTGGTTGTCCAGGCATGGATGGCAAAGTCGGCTGATCCGGGTCGGAATCGGCCGGACTAGGGTCGGAAACGGCCTATGGCGACCCGATTGGGGGGGGGGGGGGGGGGGGGGAGACGACGACCCACCCACTATGTAAGGGATCGGGGTGGATCGAGCAGAATCGGATGAAAAGAAACTAGAAAGTGACAATTCTCATGAGTTTGAGTGATGATAGTTTAAGTGACCAAATCCTGAGAGGTCTCAAGCAACTAAGTACTGTCAGTAGGAGAGTGGCTCCATAGGAGAAGTCATATGCACGTTTGACTTTTTTACCGGACTTTAGATTTTTAGTATTCTATTAGGTTTATTTGAATTATGAAATTTTTATATATGTCAAATTATGAAAGATTAGAAAGTCGCTATTTTGATGGAACCACCGAAATCACGATTTTCTTCTTGGACGGGAGAGTTGACTTTTTATTTGTAAGAGATATGTTTTCTGATATTTTTATTGGATTCAAATGGGGGGTACTTCCTTATTTACATGTAATATCTTAAGTAAATGAAACTACAAATATAAGGTATCATAATTAAGTAAATAAGGTATCATATAACTATCGTTGCTCTGTATTGTAATATGAACACATGTGCAACTAGACTATGGATATACCCAAATGTTCTATTATATGTTTTTTAAGAATTTTTCCGTGATTTTTCCTCATTTTTAACCTGGTCGATCCTGGATCGGCCAAACTCCAATGGAGTCGGGCGGATCCTCCGATCCGACCGATCGGTCGGGGTCGACTGGGTCCGACCCAGCACCCCGACCGTCTATGCCATCCATGTGCCATCATCAACCAGATCGCCCTCTCTTCTTCTCACAGCGATGTCCACCACTCAGAATCTACTTCTTGTGCAGGAGGGACTGAATTCTCCCCTTTCTACAAGCTTTTCTCTCCCGCTGGCAGCCAAGACAATCATTCACTTCACATGACAACAGTAAGGTTGAATTCCTCAAATTATCATCTGTGGGATATATCGGCTCGTATTTTTCTTGGAGGGAAAGGCAAGTTGGCTGTTGGGGTATATAGATGGTACTTCCGCGGCCCCTCCACCTTTAGAACCCAAGCATTCTTCTTGGGATATGTGTAACAGCCTTGTTATGGGGTGAATAATCACTTCAATTAGCCCTGAGATTAAGCATTTAATTATGAGATGTGGACGTTGCTTCAGAAGTTACATGGGCAGCAGAGTAAACTTGCCAGGACATACCAGTTAACTAGTGAAATTCAGTCCCTAAAATAAGTTGGTCAATCTGTTACTGAATATTTTAGTGATTTGAAGAACAAGTGGCAAGAACTTGACTATATACTCAATACAAATGGACTTCCACTGCTGATCAAGCTCTTCACCTACAGCATGCTGAATCAACAAGGTGTTTCAGTTTCTTGCTGGTTTGATGCCCATTATGACTCATTTTGTGGTCAGATCCTTTCTGTAGATTAGTTGTCTTCTTTAGAATCAGTGTTCTCAAAGATTCTCAATGATGAGAGCTGTTGTCAGGTGATGTCACCTGTGGAACGCGGAATATCTTTTTCGATTTTTTTATCTTTTGCCTCGGAGGTTTTATTTTTCGGGCGTGCCAGACTGTTTACAAGAAATAGACAAAGATTTCTTTCGTGTGGTGCATTGGGTGTAAAAATGGACTTCCACTGCTGATCAAGCTCTTCACCTACAGCATGCTGAATCAACCAAGGTGTTTCAGTTTCTTGCTGGTTTTGATGCCCATTATGACTCATTTTTGGTCAGATCCTTTCTGTAGATTAGTTGTCTTCTTTAGAATCAGTGTTCTCAAAGATTCTCAATGATGAGAGCTGTTGTCAGGTGATGTCACCTGTGGAACGCAGAATATCTTTTCAATTTTTTTATCTTTTCGCCTCGGAGGCTTTATTTTTCGGGCGTGCCAGACTGTTTACAAGAAACAGACAAAGATTCTTTCGTGAGGTGCATTGGGTGTAAACCCTGAAGCCCTCGAATATTTCATTTTATTTTTCCGCGTGCGTCCGTATTTTCAGGTGATGGAGTGGTCGTGTATTAGACAGTTCCCCACCGAACGGAGTCGGTGTTTCATTTACATCGAGTAAAAACTCGAACACCTTCGATGCGATACGTTTGTTAAAAGACCTATGCCGAAATTTAGAAGAAATAGATGACAAGTAAATTTCCACAAGCTGCTCAAATGCATTCATGGCATTTACATATGCACTCCCAACGGGTGTTTGTACCTCCATGGCGTATTACATGACATACCATTTACATGTACGCACACGACGGGGTTGTTTGTGCCTCCGTCGGCCGTTTACACAATACGTCATAAACATATACATCCACAACGGGGTGTTTGTGCCTCCGTTGGATTTTTACAGAACAAGATGGTCACATTGGTGTCAATGACAGGGTGTTTGTGCCTCTGTCGGACTTTACACAACATTGTACTTGCATTTGCGTCGACGACGGGGTGTTGTACCTCCGTCGGACCTTTACACATTGTCGTGTTTGCATTCCATCGACAACGAGGCGTTATGCCTCCGTCGGACAGTATGCCTTGACGTATGCCGTTTACGACATCGGAGGGTTATGCAACAACAACACTGGATGTTAGGTCTTATATAATGACCTACAGAGTCTTCTCACGAACGGAGCACGGGGTGGCCCGGCGTACGTGGAACAGACGGAGACTTCACGGGGAGCTCAGGTAAGTCTCCCACAAACTCCAGACGAACGGAAGTTCTCCGAGACGGGAGCGTCGCGAGGGATTTTCTCTCTCCAGGATCTGGTATGCATCACTTCTTGGACATCCCGACCGTTTTCTGGCTTTATGGGACATTCCCTTTTTCTGGCTTTCTCGGACATCCCGGCCATTTTCTGGCTTTATGGGACATCCCTATCATTTTCTGGCTTTCTCGAACATCCGGCCGTTTTCTGGCTTTATGGACATCCCTATCATTTTGACATTTCCGATAACTCCCCTCGAGTCCGGCTTCAAGTCACACCCAGGAGAGCACACGCCACTTCATAGAAGCGACGTGGGTCCCGCTCCACCGGGTTGGACAAGAGGCGCGAACCGTCAGGCTATCTTTGCCATTTTTCGCGCCGCAAAGGTATCCACGATTTTCCGGGCAGCAAGGTGTTCTGCAATTTTATCCTTCGCGGGGGTATTTCTGCAATTTTATCCTTCTCGGGGATATTTCTGTAATTTATCCTTCACGAGGATATTTCTACAATTTTATCCTTCATGGGGACATTTCTGCAATTTTCTCAGAAACAGGGACATTCCTGCAAATTTCTGGATGACAGGAGTATATGTGTACTTTTGACGTACACATACACAAACTTTATATCTCCGGGGCTTTGTGCAATTTTACAGAAGCTTGGGCCGTGTACGGGGTAGGGATGAATACGGTCCGGTTCCGTCCGGTTCACCCCTTATTTTTTAAGGAACCGAACCGAACCGAAATACTGTAGCAAACCGAACCGAACCGAACCGGTTCGGTCGGTTTGAACCGAAATTTAAAAAAAAAAAAAAGGAAATGCGCGCTGCAGGTTTCGTACCCGCGCCAAAGAAGGTCACGCCTCCTGTGTCAACCAACCAAGCTACAATGTCTTTTGTAATAATATATAGTATTATTTGTTTTTATATATTATTCTGTTTGAACTGAAATTTCAAAAAAAAAAACCAGCGAACATCAGATTGCAGGTTTCGAACCCAAGTCCTCCATGGAGGGCGGAGGTCGCGCCCCCCACGATACCACTGGGGTACAAAGCGCTTTGTGTAACTATGTGGTATTATTTAATATATATATATATATATATTCAGTTCATCGTTTCTGAACACCAAACCGAACCAAACTCATGAAGTCTTCAAACCGAACCGGTCGGTTCGGTTTTTTCGGGTTGGACCAAATAATGAACAGCCCTAGTACGGGGCATATGTGCAATTTTACACACATGCACAAATTTTCTCCCCCCCAGGGGGGCCTTTGTGTTTTTACACAAACCGGGTCCCGCACTGGGGTCTTCATACGGAGAACAAACATGTCCCCTCCCTCCAAAAGGAGGGTCTGCCCATCGTCCTACCAGAGCGGGAGCGAGAGCGGGGGTCTGCGCGAGAGAGTTCTCGAGCGCCAGACAGCCTCAAATTTCGCCGGGACGCGAGAGCGTCTCGCCAGCGTGGGGGAAGAAAAAAACCCGAGGCGTCTTCGTGCCCCTACCCCGGTATTTATAGGGGTTTGCGGAAGGTGGTTTGGCAGGGGTACATGGTTCGGGGGGTGAGAACGCACAGGCGCCGGACCACCATAGGCGTGGACCAGCGGGTCCCACGCGCAGGAGGCCCGCCAGACCAGCGGAGAAGGCCCGCCAGACCAGGGCTGGCCCGGCGGGGGTCCCCTGCCTGGTCCGGCGGGGGGGGGGCTCCCTGCCTGGTCCGGCGGGGGTGCGCCCGCCCGGTCTGGCGGGGGTGCGCCCGCCCGGTTTGGGGGGTGCACCCGCCTAGCCCAGTGGGGTGCCCGGCAAGACCTGGCAGGGGGGGCACCGCCCTGGGCCAGGCCATGTTTTGTCATGGCGGGGCGAATCGGCCCGATTCCCCCGAATCGGAGCGGATCAGGGGTGGGCCGAGTTGTGATCCGCATGGATCCGCCGCCCGGCCGCGAATCGAGTGGATCCGATGCGATCCGATCCGATTCGCGGATCCGCCACGATCCGATCCCTGATTCGCCTGATGCGCCCCGATTCGTCTGATACCTCTTCAGGCAGGGTTGTCAGGAGTCAGGGCTCAGGATCCTCTTCAGGCAGGGTTGTCAGGATCCCCTTATTTACCTGAATATCATTTAAGGAAATGTTATATTTATTGTTTCATTTACTTAAGATTACATGTAAATAAAGAAGTACCCCCCATTTGAATCCAATAAAATATACAAAAAAAATCATATCTCTTACCAATAAAAGTCAACTCTCCCACGAAGAAGAAATCGCGATTTCGATGATTTTAGCGAAATGCTAACTTTTTAATCTCTCATAATTTGGTCTATCTAAAAATTTGATAATTCAAATAAACCATATGGAACACTAAAAATTCAAAGTCCGGTAAAAAAGTCAAACGTGCATGTGACTTCTCCAAGGGAGCCGCTCTCCTACTGACAACACTTAGTCTGCTCGAGGCATCTTAGGATTTGGTCAAACTTAAGCTATCATCACCTAAACTCATGAGATTTTTCACTTTCTAATTGAAAAGAAATTAGAAAGTGACAATTCTCATGAGTTTGAGTGATGATAGCTTAAGTTTGACCAAATCCTAAGATGCCTCGAGCAGACTAAGTGCTGTCAGTAGGAGAGCGGCTCCCTTGGAGAAGTCACATGCACGTTTGACTTTTTTTACCGGACTTTGGATTTTTAGTGTTTCATATGTTTATTTGAATTATCAAATTTTTAGATAGACCAAATTATGAGAGATTAAAAAGTTAGCATTTCGCTAAAATCATCGAAATCATGATTTTCTTCTTCGGTGGAGAGTTGACTTTTTATTGGTAAGAGATATGATTTTTTGATATTTTTATTGGATTTAAATAGGGGGTACTTCCTTATTTACATGTATATCTTAAGTAAATGAAACAACAAATTAAACATAAGGGGATCCTGACAACCCTGCCTGAAGAGGATCCTGAGCCCTGACTCCTAACAACCCTGCCTGACACACATACTAAATATAATATAATAATAATCATATGCGAATCGGACCCGATTTGCCTCGATTCTGGGCGAATAGGATCGCATCAGGCGAATCCGATTCGCCCCGAATCGGCGATACGTCAAACCTTGGGCCAGGCTAGAAAAGGGCCCCGGGGGTCCAACCTCTTGGCATTCTTCCCGCGAGCAGCTGAGGGATTTCCGGGTTCGTCTGTTCACGGCACGTGCAGCGCACGTACACACGCGTGCCCACGTTCATCTGACGTGCATCCGACGTGCGTTTTTGCCCATTTTACGTACGTTCGACCCCATTTTTGGAGGGCACGTACGTTTGACTTTCCCGGACCCATCCGAGTCGTGCGCGATCTTAAACGCGAGTCCGGACATCGAGTTTCGGCTGTCCGGGGTGCGTATTTCCGCTGTTGGCGGCCTTTCGAACGTCATATACTCCAATCGTTCGGGTTGACATGCGACTCGAACCCGTTTATCTCAGGTGTTCGAGTGGGGAGGCCGGGGTTTATTCCCGGACTTTTGTGGCTCTCCGGGCGAATTTGCCGCCCGGGATCGTTTAAATCCCGATATTTTTCGGGTTCAACATCACCATCCACAGAGTTCAGCCGCTTCTCTCGGAAGTGAATTTGCAGCACAGGTTAAGGATACTTCGTCCTCCGCTAGACTTAAGGGCAAGGGTATGAAGCACTATAGCCACTGCAATTGGAACAATCATGATGTTGACTTTGCTGGGAACTCTATCCTAAGAAGAAGCCAGACAAATTTAAGAATGTTCTGGTGTAAGGTTCACCGTACAGCAAAAGGGAATATTGCAACTCAGCCTACTCGAATCCCCATGAGGACAACTTTACTACAACCCAGGTGCCTACACTGTCTACTTCCGACATTGTCTTCCTACACAGGATCTTGTCTCAATTTGGCCAAATCAATACTACTTCTTTAGGTACCACTAGGAGAGCACCTACTGCTAGCACTATCCATCCTCAATCAAACTCTTGGATCATCAATTCAGAGGCTATTGGCCATATGATCGGTATCTCTACTCAGTTCACCTCTTATTTGATGTCTTCAGGACAAGACAAAGTGACCATTGCTGATGGCACATGAGCCACAATTGCTGGGAAGGGATCCATCCGACTTAATGGTCATCTAGTCCTTCCTTCTGCCTTCATGTTCCCTCTTCATCCATTAATCTTCTTTCTTTGAAGAGTATCACTAAATCTCTCAATTGTTCTGTAACTTTCTAACCTATTGTGTGTTTCAAGACCTGAGGACATGACAGACAATTGGGAGTAGTCATGAAGTGGATGGTCTTTATCATTTTGATCCCAATGGAATTACAGCTTTTCAGTCGTTAGATCGCAGTAAAACAAATCAGCCAGCTAGGGATGTCTACTTGTGGCATTCCTAGCTAGATCACCTCTCTTTTAGGTCTCTTAGGGTTTTGTTTCCCCAGTTATTTGTAGGGGTGTAAACGGAACCCGATATTCCGATATTCCGACCCGATTCCGATAAAAATTATCGGTTTCGGAATCGGAAAATGATACCGATAGCTTATCGGAATCGGTATCGGATATTCCGATAAGCTATCGAAATCGGAATCGGAATTGAAAAAAAATCAGAATCGGTATCATATTCCGGGGCAGACCAGTTGTGACCGCGCAAGTTGTGACCGCGCAAGTTGTGACTGCGCAAGTGGGGCCCAACTGCTCGCCGACGACCGGGTGTGGCTGTGGTTGCGAGCAGCCTGAGAAGCTCTGGATGCGGCGCAACGACAGGGGAAAGCTAGCGCTAGCTCGTCATGGACAGAGGAGGGCGAGGAGAATGGCGCGACACTTCTAGGGGTGCGCACGGGCAGTGCGGCAATGGCGAGGAAGGAGGCTATGGCGCAGGGTGCTAGGAGGCGGCGGTTGCAAATACTGCGGGAGTAGGGGGAACGTGTTCGGGGCGGGGATGGACCCAGGGGCTCCCACTGCGATGAAGGCAGCGAGCTGGCGCCGGGCAGTGTCGGTGCGTGAGCAATGGCGGACCCAACTCATAGTGAGTGGGGTCCTAGGACCCCACCACTGGGACCCCCACTGACTTGAAAAACCTCCATTAGAAATATAAATTTTTACCATGAGGGACCCCACTGAATTAAAAATATAGTTTATGGGTGCATCATTAGGGATCCCATTGGATTAAGATCCTGCATCCGCCACTGCATGCGAGGAGGGCTGGCAAAGAGAGAAGGAGAGGAGCACGAGAGAGAAGAAATCTCAAGAGAGAGAGAGAGAGAAGAGAGACCACAGGAGGGAGAGAAATGAGAGAGAGAATAGAGATGAAATAGAGAGAGAGAGAGAGAGAGAAAAGGAGGGGGAGCAAGAAGGCCACAGGGGCTCACCCCTCACATGAGGCAACTTGGCCAACAAGTTTCCCATTTTCTTTCATCTGCACTCAATGCCTCAAAATGTGATAGTACATGTGCATTTAAAGAAGGCAGAAGCCTATTGGCCCTTCTTACATGCCCAATGATCAAAAGACCAACATACCTCTAAGATTGTAGAAATAGTGCAAATTGCACCAAAATTATAGAAAAATAAAAGGACATGATATTGGGCTATAAATGAGTCCAATAAACCATTAAAACTAGAAACTTAATTCTACTTACTAGACTTAATTAAAATAAAAATACAAAATAAAAATAAAAATGACCACATAAATATCACTAAAGTATGACGCGCCAATAAGGATCATAGTCTGCAATCACGAGTCTCTAAACACTTGATAAAACAATGCATAGAATAAATATGCCAAATATAGTCGTACTCGTCCAATAAATGGACACGCAAATTCCCCGCATCAAGCGAATTTTAAATTCTGTCTGGTTGATAGAGTGGCCCACCCACACACATAAAAAGAACTCCTTATCATATACAAGCCATTTTTATTTTGAAAGGAAAGAAACTACGTGTGTTCCACACCCGACTTGTAAGAACAAGATGGTTCCCTATGTTCTGATACCAAATCTGATGCAGGACGGAGTTGTTAGGTAGGCAGATTGCGTACTACTGGGCCGCTAATGGGCCTGCGGCGGCCAAAAAGGAAGGTCGAAGAGGACGGTGCGCAGTGGGGATGACAAAGGCTGGGCGCCCCAATCGTGGCTGAGCTGGCGGCGCCCAACTGCCCACCGATGACAGGGCGCAGTTGTGGTGGCGGGCGACCCACAGAGCTCTGGACGTAGTGCGACGACAGGGGAAGACCAGCGATGGCTCGTCGTGGACAGAGGAGGGCGAGGAGAATGGCGCGATACTTCTAGGGGTGTACACGGGTTGCATGGCGACAATAA
The DNA here is from genome assembly GCA_014218235.1 of Colocasia esculenta. Taxonomy (NCBI): domain Eukaryota; kingdom Viridiplantae; phylum Streptophyta; class Magnoliopsida; order Alismatales; family Araceae; genus Colocasia; species Colocasia esculenta. The sequence goes on from CM024754.1 coordinate 31,933,472, forward strand.
GGAAGGAGGCTGTGGCACGAGGTGCTGGGAGACGGCAACCGTAGATATCACAGTAGGAGGAATGTGTCCGGTGTGGGGGTTGGACCCAGGACTCCCGTTGGGATGAAGGCGGCGAGTTGACGCCCGACAGGGCCGTCGCGCGAGGAGGGCTGGCGAACAAGAGAGGAGAAGAGCGCAAGAGAGAATAAATTGCGAGTGATTGAGAGAGAGAGAGGGGATGAGAAAGAGCAGAAAGCGTAAGAGAGAGAGAGAAGAGAGATCACACGAGGGAGAGAAACGAGAGTGAGAACAGAGATCGGAGAGTGGAGAGAAGAGAGACGAACTTGAGAGAGAGAGAGAGAGAGGAAGGACGAAGGGGGCCGAAGCTCAGACGAAGGAGGGAAGGGGGGTGACGAAAAAGACCACAGGGGCTCACCCCTCACACGAGGCACCTTGGCCAGCAAGTTTCCCATTTTCTTTCATCTACATTTAATGCCACAAAATGTGAGAGGACATGTGCATTGATGTTCAAAATCTCCTACCAATGAAACTCTATTGTGACAACAAGGCAGCGATCCATGGATGGCAAAATCGGCCGACTCCGCTCCTAGTCGGCCGACTCGGAGCGGAGTCGGCCCATGCCGACCCGACTTGGGGGGGGTGGACACCCACCCACCCACGGGACTAGGTTTGCAAAATCCACTGCCCGTCTCAGCCCGACTCGGCACGACTCAGCCAGACTCTGGCCCGACTCGGGGTCGGGATCGGCTGGGGCCGACCCAGCCACCCGACCCGACTCTGCCATCCTTGCAGCGATCAGCATTGAAAATAATCCTATCCAATATGATCAAACAAATCATATTAAGAGCTCCACTTCATCAGGAAAAACTTGATTCTAGAGACATTTGTCTACCATATGTAAAGTCACAGGATCAAGTTGATGATATTTTTATAAAAGGGCAATCTACAGTTCAGTTTCACCGTGGTTTAAGCAAGTTAGGTATGCTAGATATCTATACTCAGCTTGAGGGGGAGTGTGTGGTAGCAGTGTATATAGTAGGGACTGTTTAGTCCTTTATTTATGTTTTCTTTAGTTAGTTAGTTATTAGGGTAGTTTTGATATTTTCCCCGTTTCAAGGGGTATATTTGTCCTATTGAACCCTTTTTGCTGAAATTGCCTTAATAAATAGAAATTGCAGGGTAAGAGAAGCTGCAAGTCAGTTCTAGAAACTGTGGTTGCTCACTCTCCCTTTCTTCTCTTTTCTTCCTAATCTTGGCCAATTCTTCTCTTGAAATCAAACAACATTATTTATGAATATGTAAATTATATATACGATTACATATATTTTAAATATACATATACGTAAATGTCGTATATATGTATTATATAATATATGATTGCATAGGTTCATGTACAAATTATTTATATGTACATATATATGATGTATATTATTTATATCTAATTATGTATATACATATGATTTAATGTGCAAACATCTTCTCATCTCTAATCAGGTGTTCTGATTTTTTCAGATTTTCCTGTATTTTTCCAAAAAAAAATAACTTTTAATCCGGCTGACCCAAGATTGGCTAATACAGCCAATCCGATCCAAATTTGATTGGGATTGCCCAATCCCTAGGCCAATCTGTTCTAGAATTCCATGTTGCAAGATGGTGCCTAGATCAAGGTTCGCCGCATCGCCGATTCGCCCCGAATCGGTTTTTTTTCTGATTCGCTCCAATTCGGGAGAATCGGGCCGATTCACATAGGAATCGGGCGAATCGGTAATCCCATGATGCGCTCCAATTTGCCAGAATCGGACCGATTCGATCCGATCCGCCAAACCATGGCCTAGATTAACCAAATGAGCAAGAACTGTAGTGAAAAAGGTCATTGGATCATTAGGCAAATCCAAAATCTCAGACCAAGTAGAGGTAAAAGTGAAGAGGAAGAAAAGATTATGGTACTTTGGCATCCAGATGCTACCTGTTGCATACTTTCATTCTTTAGGGAGCAAACTTAAGAGCAATAAGTTGTATATAATGGAGTAAGTAACTAATATGAAAAATGCCAAATACATTCATCAGTATATAATTGAATGTGAAAAACATGTTAAAAAGCATTATTTACTCAATGTCAGAAACATGTTAAAAAAAATCATGCATGCAGTCAATATTCCATGCAAATACAGGACAATAACCAACATAAAGTTAATAAACAACAAATAAGAAACAACCAGATAGAGAATTTCCACCTGCTTCCAGAAGAAGAAAAGCAGAGATTAAACAATTCTTCCAATGCATCTCGAAGTACACAAAAACTTGGGGAGCGTGACACAAGACAAATACATTTATCTGCAAAGGAGTTGGCTTGAATACGGTATGCCTCAAGAATATCTTCACAGACAGGATCCCGGAAAGCAATGCAACTGACATAAATTTTTGAGCCATCCCCCTCTGCATTGAAGATTAAAATGAACATCAAACAGACAATCAGTTAAATGTTAAGGTTTAAAGATCAGAATCTGTTTAAAGATTGTGCACATATCTAAAGTAGAAATTAGCAAGGTTCAACCACCACTCCTGCCACAAAAACTTCACACCAAGAATTTGAATTCAGTTGGCAGTTAAAAGGCTATTTAAGTTGCAAGATGACATAAGCAGAAAATAAAGCAAACAAATGTAAAAAAAACTGGAGAAAGAAATCCATTTTTTGGTAATTAGTATCTGAGTCAGCAGCAGGATCACAGCAGATGTTAGACAGAAAAGCACACAAGGGGAGGAAAAATGACTGGTTAAAGCCTGGTTTTTCAGATTGATAAATGACAAAGGAGTCTCACACACAATGGCATCATAAAAAAAAGTCTAGCACACATCTAGTAGAATTACATACAGAGAGTGAGAGAGATCAAAAACTTACATGAACTTTTCATTACTAAAGATTTACTGGGTATAAGAAAGATGCGGCAATTCATTGACTAAGCTTCAGTTTGGTAATGGGTTGGGTTAAAATTAACTTTAACTCAGAGCTAAATTAACTCACTTTTAACTCATTTTTACTTTGTTTGCATCTGAGTTAACTCATTTGACTATAGTGAGTTAACTTACTTTTCTCAAATGTACTTTGGTAAGAAAAAGTGAGTTAACCTATGTTCGGAAAAGAAAAAGTAGCAATTAATGTTGTGTACCGTGAGAGCAAAAAGATAGTTAACTCAATGGGTTAACTCCAACCCACCTCTCACATTTGACTCATCTTTAATCTAACCCACTTGAGTTAACTTTATAACCTTTCCAAACTTCTTTTTGAGTTAGTTTTGAGTTAACTCTATGTTAACTTTAGTCTAACCATACCAAACTAAGGCTAAATGCCCAGTAGTATCACTAGCTTACCATAGAGCACAAAATTTTTATAGTTCCATTAGTAGGAGTTCACAGGGGCCAGAATGACGGTTCAGTACCCTTGTGCCAAATGTATTGCATGTACCGAATTTGCTTTTGATATGTACCTCGTATTAACAAAATGTGATCACATGTAATATTACAAATGAAGAGAGGCTCAAGAACAGATGACAGCTACAGTAAAAATGGTTCAAGAACAGAAGAATTGCAGAAATGAATATAATGAACAACTTAAGATGGACGAAATTAAATGGAAACATAGATCTAAAGAACATTGGCTCCTAGAAAAGGATAGAAACACCTTATTTCCATGGCGCAGCTACTGCCAAGAGAAGAAAGGCTTCGATCGACCAAAGTCTGAAGAATTGATCTATTACTGAGAGTACGGAGCAAAATAAAGTGAGTTTATCCAATTATTCTCACATCTCTTCAAGGAGGTATGGTGGAGTCTAAATTTGGTCAATGGCATACTTCCAGGAATCAACAGGGATTCAATGGATAAGCTTTCAGCTCCATTTGAGCAAGAGGAAATCAAAGAAGCTATCTTTGCCATGAACCCAATAAAAACCTAGGGCTGGATGGGTTCTCTATGGGATTCTATCAAGTTTTGGGATTTTATTAAGCACGGGATGTTGTTAAAGAATTGAGAATTCTATGTGTGCATTAAAAATTTCAATGCAACTAATTGGTGCTTATTCCAAAGCAGGAGGGAGCTGAAAGGTGAATGAATTCAGACCAATTAGTCTTCTACATGGCTGATATAGAATAGTTAGAAAGATGATCACACAGGCTTTAAAGCTGTAATTTGTGAACTCATTCGTAGCAATCAATCGGCTTTTTTATAAAAGGAAGGATAACCCTAGACAACTTTACACTGCTTATGAACCTCTTCATTACCTTATTAAGACAAGGAACAAGGATGGAGTTGCTTTGAAGTTAGACTTTGAAAAAGCCTATGACAGGGTTTGTTGGAGCTGCTTACACACCATTCTATGCTAGATCGGATTCAATTTCAGATGGACTGGAATCTGGATAGATTATGACTTGTGCCACAAATGCAAAATTTTCTTTAATCATTCATGGGAGCAATGGGGTTCTTCAAAAGTTCAGGAGGTAACGGGACCCCTTATCCCCACTGAGGGATTTTACCTGAAGAAATAGAAGGAACATGCACAACATGTGCAAAATCTGACAAAGTACCACATGAATATGTTGGATCGAGATGGAGTTTAAGTGTCCTAGAGGGGGTGAATAGGACTTTTGAGATTTCTACTAAGAGAGTTAGATCTGAAAACCCACTAAAGATAATGTTAATGGTTAGTGTAGTGTGTGAGATAAAATAAGAATAGCAGAAACAATCACAACACAATAGACAAGATTTTATCATGGTTCGGATCTCCTCTCCAACAGGAGTCCTACGTCCAATCTCCAAACAATGCCTTGGGATTTTCACTAACCACCAAGAAACTTGGTCTTCCTCAAAGAGGGTATTACACCACTTGCTTCTAAGCAAGTGTTCCCTTCACCAAAGGGGCTTGCTTCTAGCAAGTGTTCCCTTCACCAAAGGGGCATACAACCTCCTACCGCAGTAGACCCTCCCTTCTACCAAAGGGAAACACACAGGGAACAAACCCCCTACTGGTTATAGCTCAAGTTAATTGCAGACACAGCGCTGCTCAAAGAATGAGCAAGCACATAAGGACAGAAAGAGATCTAATAGAAGAAGAATGGTAGCACTTCTCTCTTTCTGACTCTAAGGTGGACTTCAAGAAATGATCTACAGATTCTATTCCACACAACTACAGACTTCTTGAAGGCTTGAGAGCTTGAATGCTTGGAGTTCATTGCTTGGAACAGATCGCTCTTGTTTTCTCTTTTTCAGCTCTTCTTTTCTCTTTATATCTGTATATTTGTATCTCTGTCTTTTCTTTAGCTTCGAATGCTTTTATATAGCTTCAGAGTCTTCAGCTATCTGTTTGAACGTTTTGGTCTTGAGAAGATGGCTTGAGAGTAACATTCATAAATCTTCTGTGTAACGACATCTTGTTTGCTATTTTCGATAGCTTGCATGTTTTTGTAGACAGCTGCATTTATTACTTGCAAACATCATACCCATACAAAAACTTGTCTCTTGTCCGGTTAGAATCGCAGCAAATAATATATTGGACACTAGGAGTAAAGAATAAGATATCTAAAAGACTTTTTTTGTGCAGACAAAAAGTGTTGTCCTTAAAGTATGCAAGAGTAGGTAAACATTTAAAGAGAACTGGACACCTGCTCGGCGAGAGAATCTGCAGATTGTTTTCCTTAAAACATGGAAAATACTCTTAGTCTGAAGGACGGTGGCAGATGTCTTGAAAATCAAACAACTATTGAAGAACATTCTGAAGTACAAAAATTCAATGTATATTCTTTTAAATTAATAAACTGAAGTGCAGAAAGCAAGAGTACAATATATAATATGAAGTTCAACTCTTAAGACTCAAAGGAGTTGAAGAGTAAATAATAGCAATTGAATCATTTGTAGAGTAATTGAAATGATACGTGAACTGAAGTTCAGCAATCAGAAAACTTATTTTCTTATTTATTGATTGAAAGAAAATAACACTAAATTATAGGAAAGGTGAACAAGTGATCAATAATTAGAATACAACTTTACTTATTCACCAATCGGAGCATAAAAGATTAAACAAAGTATTATAATATTAATCAGAATGAAACATCACCAATCGGTATGAAAATCTTAAGTAATTGATTATTTATAACTGCCATTGAAACTTCGACTAGTCTAGAGTCTAAGTGGCACTTCGACTGGTGAGGTTTGTTCAACAATCGATATCTCACTTCGATTGTCCTGGAGTCGGAGTGGACTTCGAATCTCATGACTTGTTCACCAATCGTTGTCACACTTTGACTAGATATGATACATATACTCTAGTTGATGTGGACTTAGAAAACTTTAGCTTGAACTAAATCAAATGTCGACAAATAGAATATATGGGTCGACACAAGATTGTCACAGGTAGACACACCTTCAAAAGAAAGTCATGTGGCTAACATGTGTCAATCATGTGTCGACACACTTTGTCTATAAGTTGACATTCTGTCAAAATCAAAGTTGACAAATAAGTATAATAAAGACATGCCTTTAACATACACGTGAATTTTGTCTTCAAGTAAGTTTTATTACATGAATATTGGAAAATTGATTTTTTCATATTCAAAACAATAAATAATGCTTTTGTATAAAAAAATACTCAAGAAAATATTCTACGACAGTGGAGATTGAAGAATCAGTACATGAAATTTTAATGAATTTGAAAGAAATTGTATTGAGAAGTAATCTTTATGGCGCTTGTCAGATTTTCAGTTCTCTATGGACCAAAGATGTGGAAAGTGGACTAGTTGAAGGTGTGATGATTAGTATAAAAGTGATGTGTCTTTCACATATCCAATTTGCTGATGATACTTACTTTTACCTCTGTGCATTAAAGGAATGTTAGAAACATTCAATATCTGTTCACTATAGTGGAAGCTGTTACCATATTGAAGATAAATTATGAAAAGTTGGAATCGCGGGTATTGGAATTGATGAAGATGTTGTTTAGTTCATGTCTCATTTTCTAGGGTGCAAGTATCTCGGGTTACCTCTATCTAATGGAGCAATCCACTCTCCAAAGAATGGAACTCATTGATCAGGAGGTTTGAATCAAGGTTTGAACGATGGAAAGCAAAATTCCTTTCAGATAGGGATAGGTGGCTTCTTTCAAAATCTATCTCATCTTCTCTTGCAAATTATCATCTAGTCATAATTATCATCTAGCATTAGAAACTCTTTCTTTTGGAGTGGTAGGAAGAATGAGAAGGAAAAGTTGCATCCACCTGGCAGTCTCTTGTTTGTACAACCCCAGCAGGACTGGTCTTGTTTCCCATTCAAAGCTTTAATGAAGTAACGCCCACAGAATGGCTTTGGATGCTAGGCAATGATGCAGAGGCAATTTGGACAAAGATAGTTAGAAACTTAGAATTAAATACTTTAAAGGCTGTGCAAGATAGAATGTTGAGCCAAATTCATTAAGTAATGTCCCTCCTTTTATGGATGTAAATACTTCAAAGTACTGATGTTTTTAAAGCTTCAACTATTTTGCAATTAGGAGATGGTATCTCCTATTTTAACCCAGATGTTTGGATGTAGAGGTACCTCTAGCTAAGAAGTTCCACACCTTAGACAAGAGTACCTAAATTTCAGAAGAAGACGGTCAGATTTATGTTTGAGGTAGGAGGAGGAAAGTGAGTGAGTCAGCTAAGCAGAAACTTGTCTAATTCAGAGATGGCCGATTATTGTCAACTGTGACAGGTTCTTTTCAAATTATCCAATTTTATATGATGCTCAGGACAGGAGGAATGGAAATGGGAAGCAACAGTCAATTTTCTGTCAAATCCTTGACTTCATTCTGCATAACAGGGGGAGGAGAATATGGTGTAGTACAAAATTCATATGATCTAAGGGAATTCCACAAAACATTCAGCTATTTCTTTGGAAGATGACTGCCTGAGGTTCCCCAGTTGACAGGATCAAGGCATTCATTAACATAATAACATTGATAGTACTTCATGTATTTTCTGCAGTATATATGAGGAGTCTATTGATCACCTTTTCTGTATGTTGGTATAGTGAGATTTATTTAGCAGATTGTTCTGAGATGTTTCAACATCAAGGAGGATGTACCTTAGACTTTCACACACTTATCAGGTGGTGGCTGCTAGAAGACCAACCACATTCACAAGTTGGACACTTCAAGTCTTTGCAGTATGGAACATCAGGAAGCAGAGGTTACTAATGAAAATTTAGAGGGATTTTTAATTCTTATATGATATCTTGAGAAGAACTATCAATTGGATAGGAGACTAGCAAAAACATTGGCATATCTCATGGTGCAGAACCCTTTATGTTGGGGTGATCTTTCACACTGGAAGTCATTTGTTCTGCAATTCTCTCCCTATTCAGTAAAGTGACTTCTTTCCCCTTTTTTTGTCTTTTGTCCTTTCACTTTCTGTCTTTGCTTTGATGTTATTTCTTTTGATCCCCATATGTACTTGCTATTTCCTATTTAATCCAATGTAACCAGTGTTCTGGTTACCTACCCAAAAAAATAATATTAGAAATGAAGAAACTCATTTTTTAATAGCATAAGCTACATTAAAAACATGATAACAAAATGTGACAACCTGAATAGCATAAGCTTCTTAAGAATGAAGAAACCCATTTGCCAAGTAAGACAACATTAGAATGATTAAACAATAAAAAACTGTATCAAAACTAGGAGACATGCATGAAGGCTTCTACATTCCAGGAGCACTTATTCTTTGCTATTTGCACTAGGGAGTTGTTTCTTTATTGTTGCTGTATACTATTTATTCTCACCTCTAGTAGAACCTCATAACATTAATTCCTAGAGAAAATAAAATTTCAAAGGAAAATGGAAAAGACCAAAAACTCAAAACTAAGAAAGAAGAGAAAAGTAACAGAGCCAGTTGCGCGCACCTGTTAGAACTATTGGATAGCGTCGTGGAAATGTAGAGACATCATTAGAGTCAAACCCAGAGTGGTAGAACTCTACACCAGCCGGCAAAACACACTGTGATCAAGGACCACATAAGGAAACACGATAGGTCTGCTATTTCTCCAAAAGTAAACTTAGAGCATCCAACGGAACTTAAAGATGGACGTTGACACATATAGGTAAGCGAAAGGGAAAACTTGCTACATTATGAACAATATATATAATAATATGATGATCCCTACACCCAGATAACATTAATAGTCTTGATGAGTGAGATTGTCATCGCAGGTATGTGGATGGAGGGTGCGGAAACCAACGAAGACATGAATAGAACTGGAAATTGGTACGCACATCCATTAAAGGTACGTTAACGAAGATAATGGACCAAAATTACAGTGATCAAATCCGTTTCTAGAACCAGAACAAAATTCCTTTTGCAACTATAACTAAAAACAAACAATGTACAAAACACGGAATTGGTGCAGAAATTGAAGAGCACATGACAATTAACTCTAACAAAGATAATTAAGTCAAATATGGTTACAGAACCCGTGTTTTTAACCCTAAAACGCCTTTTACAAGTATAACCAAGGACAAAGAATAAGTCACCGCCTCAAAGGTAATGGCACGTTCAGACCAAAAGCAAGGAAGAAACAGCATAAACACAGAAGGATGCAAGAACGACGCACCGTGGGCAGCTGTGGGGGCGGGGGTGGATAAAGCGAGTGGTCGGTGGGGGGGAACTGGTCGAGGAGGGATGGCATGTATTTGACCCCCGTCCCTTGGTACCCCTTGACTCCATCGAGGGACTGGATCTCCGGCCCGATCCCGCACACTACAAAGTACTCGAAGATGCGAGACGCCATGGGATCCTCCGCAACTTCGAAGGAGAAGCACCGAAGAGGGGAATGGCGAGATCTGAGGATCCGACCTGCAGCCGCTGCGTCCTCTTCCTCCGCCTGTCACCCCCTTCCTCGACTCAGCTCCCAAGATCTGCATCACCCGACCCGCCGAAGCCCTCCCCCTCAGCCATGCCAGCTCCCCTCCTCCCTTCTTTCCTCCTGTGATCTGAAATTATGAAAAGTGGGGAATATAGAGGAGGGACGCAGGGTTTTAAGCTTCTCGTCCCCAACGGCTCCCTGAGATGGAGCGTGGTATCGTCTCGCTAAAATTTCCCCTAGAAGGCATCCACTATTCGGAACTAGGCAGTGCGGTGATAGCCAACCTGGGATGCTTTTATTTTTCCGATTTTATTCCTGTGGGATGTCATTGCAACGTGTCTCGTGAAAGAGACAGAAAAATGTTATTCTGTCGTCGTAAGAGTTTATCATGTTGAAATAATCGGATAAATTTTGATTGACTATTATAAAGTGCAGTATAAATTGTCACAAAATTAGTATAAATATTTAACAGAATTAATAAAAATATAAGTAGAACAAATAAATAATTAAATATAAATTTATTCTAAATATTCCCCTCTTCTGCAGTGGAGGCCCGTTTGGCTCAAGCCCAAATAGGAAAACACTACAAATTATCACTTCAGATTTACACTGAGTTTCAACTTCGTCATGCGTATTTTGATCATGTTCAGTCAAAACTAGCTCGTCATATTTGAAGCTATAGTTCGTCATATCCGAATTCACTTCATCATATACGAACTTACACTTCATCATACATGTTTTTTTGTCATGATCAGTCGAAGTCCAACTTCATCATATACGAAGTTCACTTCGTCATATCCGAAGTTATATACGAAGTTCACTTCGACCGACTGCATGCTTCAACTTCGACCGACAACATTGATTATGTACATCCGAAGTTACACTTCGTCATATCCGAAGTTTCAGCTTCGACGACAACATTGATTTCTTTACATCTGAAGTTACACTTCGTCATATCCGAAATCAACTTCGTCATATCCGAAGTTTCAACTTTGAACGACAACGTGATTTCTGTACATCCGAAGTTACACTTCGTCATATCTGAAGTTTCAGCTTCGACCGACAACGTTGATTTCTATACATCAGAAGTTACACTTCGTCATATCCGAAGCTTCACTTCGATCGACTTGTGACAATTGCTTAATTAATGAGTGCATGTCCATCTGCATTAATAATCTTCAAATGCACTATAATAATATCGCAAAAGAATATATTTTATAAACACTATGTTTGGATGGTGTATATGTTCTTCTGCTTGCTCAAAATTTCCAAAGTCCACATCTAGTATATATCATACTGACTCAGACTCTTGGGAAGTTGAAGTGTGATTAGTCTCACTGTGACTTCTCTACAATTAAAGTCTCTATAGTCTTTACACATCGATTACTATTATGCTTAAACATTGTTTGCCTCTACATTTCAAATGTTTCAAAATATTTGTGGCGCCCAAATGAAATTCAAATGTACTTCATATGGTTAACTTTTTATTTCTCTGTCTGACTGAAGATCTTTGTGCTATCTATCCTTTAGGGTAGATGGGATGTTGTCAGTAGAAAATAAGGACTCCTTCCTCCACTCCTAACAAAAAGCAAAAGCCTTACCTAACATATCTAGATGTCAGCGAAAATCATGGACCTCTACATATAAGAAGTATGGGCTATCTGACGCAATACTTCTGAAGTCTAACATTCTCTTTCATGCATTAAATGTCTGCAGGAGTTAATTTTAACATGAGGAATCCATTAAGACTCAAGCAAGCATCCATTAGACACAAAGATAGAAGAAGAAGGAGAAGGAGAGTAGAAGAAGAAGAGAGTCAAGAACTCCAACGGTCATTTGCCAACGGATCTCTTCACTGCTCCATATAAAGGATGAAGTGTTTGAAGCAGAAGATAGGAGAGCAAACCTGAAAATCATTCAAGGAGTGTACATCCAGTGAGCATCCAACTCCACACACACTCAAGTAAAGATGGAAGAGTCTCTTCCAAATTCGGCCCAGCCCAGGGCCCATCGGTGAGCTTCTTTCCGCTATACCTATCCTCCAACCTTTCTCCCCATACGGATCCCTTGTCTAACGAGTCTCTTCCAAATTCGGCTTAGCCCGGGCCCATCGGACCGAGGAGAGTACCTTTGTAAGGCCCTATAATTTCCATCGCATTATTTGTATTTATGTGTGTATGTTGTAATTGTGTATGTATGTACATATTTACGTACGCATTAATTAGTATAATTACGTGTACATGTGTATATTAAGTATAAATAATGTATGTATTGCACGATGATAGTATGGATGCAATACCGTATACATATTGCATGTATATATGTTCGTATGCATGGTTTTCTGCATAATTTAAAGTTCTGGCCGAAGGCCACCTTAGCGTCAAGCCCAGGCCGTTATCTGGTGTCAGCGTCCAGACCTGGACGCCAACACTCATCCCGGCGTCCAGCGATATGGACGCCAACTTCTCTGACCTGCATGCGTTGCAGAGCCAGAAAATCCGGGAGCAAGGTATGGCCTCCATTGGGGGGATGTCCCCCAACGGCTCTCAGGTTGTCAAATCGGTATGGTGAGTGGGTGAGGGGCTCTCCTTAGGTCTGAACTCGAATTTGGTCCCTCCCACTCTCGCTTCACCTTGCAAGAGGAGAAATAGAGGAAGAAAAACCCTAGGTGAGCTGTGAGAAAACCCCCATCTTAGCACCCCCAATCCGACCCCTTGGAGCTTGGTCTGGAGATCTACTGCGACAAGGAGAGGCTGGAGCAAGGAGAAGGCATCCCACGACCCCTCGGCGTGGAGATCACCCAGGAGCCCGGAGGAAGGCGATCTAGAGGGCGTTTCTGCAACTTCTTGGAACTGCCCAAGGAGGTCTTCACCGAGCCATAAATCCCTTGGAGGATTTTAGAAAGGCAAGTGACCTATCCTTGATGTCCCCTTATGAGTCTAGGATGGTTTTGTGATTTTTATGGATTTTCCTCGAATCCTAGACCCTCCTATTCACCAAGATTCAGAGCTCGGGTCTGTGTTTCTGCACAGACCTGGTACACGGCAAGGTCCCTGGACGCCTGTGATGAGCTTGGCGTCCATCGACCATGCCGCTGCCTGAGTCAGCGGCCAGAGACCGCCGTCGAGTTCTTCTGGACAGAACAGTGAGTGTTCTGTCCTTCTTATGCTTAATTTCGGTATATTTTACGTGATGAGGATATATGGTAAACCTTATACTCTATGTATATGTGCATTGTGGTGTGTGGATGAATGTGGTGTGTTGGTGGATGTGGGAAATGGTGTTCCTTAAACTTGTGAGCATGAAGTGTTGATTTTACAAATTTAGTTTTCCTGATTAAAATATGTATGAATGCCATGGTTTTAGTCTAATCATGAAGATCAGTGGGTTAGCATATGTGTTTGCAAAATTTGGTAATTTATCCATGCTTGTGTAATTTGTAAATAAGCTCGGTTCGATGAAATAGAAGCATGCAATAATGATTTGTAGTGTTCAATCTATAGATGTGTGAATTAGGGAAATTTTGTATTCTCAGTTCATGCATATGTGATTAGCTATGTATAAACAACAAGTGGCTAAATTGCAAAATGTGTTAGACCCATGTTAACTTAAGTTGTAATAACAAGCTAATTAGGTGTTTTATTTTATGTAAATCCTATTTAGCTCAGAAAAATCTGAAAATGATGAGGTTGACCTTGAACCTGAAAACAGCATGTGGTTAAATTTCAGGTCATTTGGATCAGTAAATAAAAAGTTATGTGTTTGCTTGTGAAATGTGATAATTCGTGCATATGATCGTAATGTGATTAGATTTTTGTTTAAACCCAGCATGATTAGTGTGTTTACTGTGTGTTAAACCTTGAAACTTTGTAGTACCATGTTAGGAAAAAAAAACAAAGGTATTCATGTGAGTAAGAAAGTGAGTGAGATGAAGTGTTATGTGCAAAACCAAGTGTTAAACGGTAAATGTGTAAATGTGTAACTGTGCCAATGTGACACTGCTTCCGTAGGGGGCAGTGGAGCTGTATCAGGGAAAAGTCCCCCTGAGAAAGTTCATTGTGTTAAGTGACCCTAAGGTCATTAGGGGGAAATCCTGGAGGTGGACAAGTACCACTGGTTAGGGTGGAGACTTGTTCTCCCGGTCTGCGCACTCCAAGAGTCACCATTGGAATGCCTAGATGGCGTCTATGTGTATGTGATGTGTATATGCCTTCTTTGGTGGTTTGGACTATGTGTCACGACACCTAAAAATGTGTAATGTGAAATGTGTAAAGTGTATGTGTACATGTGTAAATGTGTAAGTGACAATGTGAATGTGGATGTGTAAAGTGTAACCATGTGAAAAGAGGGAAACTAGTGTAAAGAAAAATGTGAAATTCTAGATGTGTAAATGTGTTATTGAAACCATGTGAATTCAGAAAATGCATGTTATTATTCTTATGTTTATGTGTGCAAAAATGTTTAGAATCCATGTTAGGGACAACTAATGAATATGTGTGCAAATAGCATGATGTTTGATCACATGACATGTTTATATAGCGTTGTAGTTCTCATGCATAGGTTTTCAGCCATGAAACCATATGAAATCAGCAACCTAAAGCATGGAGAAGGTCCATGTACGTGTTTGAAAATGTGTAAATCCATGCTAGTTGTGTTTCCCGTCCATGTATGTAAAAGTTCATGTTGATAGCTCTCATGTTTGATTCTTTAAAGATTAAAGTGTCATGAGTAAATTGAATAGAGACCATGTGATAGGTGAATTTTATTTTAGAAATCTGAAAGCATGAGTTATATATAAAATTGTAAAATGTTCATGATAGGTTGAAAACTTGAAATGACTAGCATGCTATGTATTGCTAATTGTAATGTGCATGTAGAAACCTTAGGACTTATAAGTGTATATCATGAGTAGTGTTGCTTGCTGAGTCCTTGGACTCACTCCTTGCTTCGGCGTACAGGTATAGTTGGTGACACAGTACCTTTGGAGGAGGCAGCAGAGACGGACTCCGAGCGCGGAGACTAGCTAGAAATTTGGAATTCTTTGAGAATTGTGTATTTCATAGTATGTACTTTGGAACATTGTATTAGAATTATTATGAAAAGAATTATTATGTGGACATTTGTAATTCTATTTCAGCAATTTAAATTGTGTGAACTCTTAGTTCCTTCTGTTAATTGCAAACTGCATGTATGTTTAATGTGGATGATGAATGAATGAAGACATTGGTCTTTTACTTCCGCTACTCTGTTGTATATTCGCGTGTATCTCAGCTGTAGGTATCGTTTGGATAAATGTCCCACTGTGGCAGCACTTGTTATACCGACGTGGGTTGGTATAACCGTACCGGTATAATGAGGGCCGTCGCAGAGATTGGTATCAGAGCGACCGGTTGAGATTGCACGATTGCACATGAATATACTTAAGTCATCATCCCCATTGCATGCTAAGTATGTCCACATGTGTAGAAAACACTAATAAGAAGTGAAAGTTAGATAAGAAAATGGTTAGAAAACTTAGTAACCTAGCTCTAATAGTGGCTGAAATTTTATTATAGCCATGGCTTCCGTGGACGACGTGGAGGTGTGCCAGCTCGCGACGACGAGCAGAGGCGTGAGGAGGGACGGAGCAGCAGGCCCCGGCCCCACAGGGTCCTGTGCTTCCCCACCACCGCCAGTGGACTATGGAGTATTCATGCAAGGTCTGGTGCAAGCCATGCAGACGCAGGCCCACACCCAGGCAGCACTCCAGGCCCAGTTGGAGGCCCAGGTAGAATAATAAAACAACCTAGTAGTTTGCTATTTAAATTGCATGATATTGTGTTTATTGTATATTGTTATTGTTAATGTAGCAGGCTCAGACCCCAGCTCAGGACCATGGTGGACCTTCCATCATGGAGCGATTCAAGAGGATGGCCCCACCTCTTTTAAGGGGGAGAGTGATCCGCTAATGGCAGAAAGCTGGATGAGGGAGACGGAGAAAATCTTCGAGCTATCAGGTGTCCTGATGAGGACAAGGTGACCTAGCCACCTACATGCTACAGGTATGCTTTAGTTTATGCTTGAATGTTGGTTGTAAAGTTAGAATTTGTTAGTTGGTGCTTATGAAGGTGTGTTGCAGGAGAGAGCTGATGTATGGTGGTCCTCCCTACTGCGTACGCGCTTCGAGGACGAAGCAGTTGATGTGGCATGGGACGCGTTCGTGAGACTCTTCCGAGCCAAATTCGTCCCCGAGCACATCCAGGACAAGATGGAGCAAGAATTCCTTTCTCTGACGCAAGGATCAATGACCGTCCTGGAATATGAGGCAAGGTTTTCTGAACTTTCTAAATATGCACCGCATATAGTAGAAGATGAGCGCAGGAAGACCAAGAAGTTCGTGATGGGTCTCAAACCATCATTGAGGACGAGACTCGTGGCGTTCGACCACCGCACGCTAGACGAGGCCCTCAGCGCAGCCTGCAGACAGGAGGGAGAAATGGAGCAGTATCTGGAGGAGAAGAAGGCTTGCAGAAGAGGCCGGCAGTGACTTTCCAGCGGCAGGATAAGAAGAAAACGGGTGTACCAGACACCGCAGAAACAATGACAGTCAGTAACTCTCAGGTACCTTCTGTACGTTCCCCCTGTGCGAAGAGAGGTGTCCCCATTGTGGGAAGACCCATGGAGGTTCCGAGTGCTGGTTAGTAGCGGGTAGATGCTTAAAGTGTGGGAGCAGCGACCACAAGATCAAAGATTGCCCAAGACTCAGCAGGGAGCTCAGCGTGGAGCGCCAGTACAGCAGTAGCGGCAGCCGCGCCAGCTACAGGACGACCAGAAAGGCCTCGAGCCCCAGCTCTAGTGTTTGCGTTAGCTCGTGAGGACGCCGAGCAGGCGGAGCATGTCACCGAAGGTACAATTTTACTTTTTGGTGTGCACGCTCGGGTTTTGTTGATACGGGTGCTACTCACTCGTTCATTTTTCGAGCGGTTGCTAGGCAGTTAGCCCTAGAGTCAGGATAGAGTCGAGGAGTTAGAGGTCCCTTTGTCTGTGCACACCTACGGGTACGGTATCGACTAGGAAGTGCATTCCGTCGTTACCTGTGTGCATTGAGGATAGATTCCTAGATGGGTGTTTTTTTGATAAAGATGAAGGACTATGATTGTATCCTTGGTCTGGATTGGCTAGAGGAGCACTATGCGTTATGGATTGTCGTAGGAAGAAGATGTTTCCGCATTCCTGGTGAGATGAGTTCTCTCATCCCTTGCCAAAGAACTTAGCGAGAAAGTTAGTTATCTCTGCCATGAGGCGATGTGCATGGTGAACAAGGGTTGTCCATCATGATTCAAGCTTCAATGGCGTCCACTGTGTTGGTCGTGATTTAGATTGTGGCCACCCGAGTTGTGGGGTTCTGTGGCTAGTCTGTTTTTTCTGTTGTACATTGCTTGTGCAGTGTTGGTTAAGTAATGTAGAGCATGTAAGGGTTGTGTTGGATATATCGTTTGGATACATCGAGTTTTACTTGGTATGTGTGCATAGAAAGTTGGGTGTTTAACGCCTTCCATGGTTACCTCTCAGTCGGATACCCCTGGTTCATTGTGAGCCAAGCACAGAGTGCTTGGGTTTGTCCCGGTACGGTGTGTATTGTCAGGTTTGTGTCGTCTTCCTGGAAACCCTCACTCCTGAGTTGAGTTGTACGTCGGCTGAGGGAAAGACGGCAGTGGGCAGTAGCTTGTGTTTGTTGGTATGCAGTCGCTTGTAGCGCGCTCGTGGTTGGGGACGGACACCAGTAGACGTACTGGTCCCCAGCTAGTCCAATTTTTCCAGTGCCTCCCTTTAGGGAGCTCGGGCCGGAGTCCCTAAAGGTGTCAGGCTTGGGCCTGCAGTTGTGTGTCTACAGAATTGGTGTTGGTTGTCCCACAGT
This sequence comes from Colocasia esculenta, assembly GCA_014218235.1. Taxonomy (NCBI): domain Eukaryota; kingdom Viridiplantae; phylum Streptophyta; class Magnoliopsida; order Alismatales; family Araceae; genus Colocasia; species Colocasia esculenta. The sequence goes on from CM024754.1 coordinate 31,951,252, forward strand.
GTGACCTTATTGAGGTGGAGCGGCAGCTGGACCTTCTCGTGTGGTTGCGAGGCTGAGAGGTAGTCTTTTGTGGTTTGTCCGAGTCAGTGGCTAGTGTCATGAAACCAGTTCTCATGACTCGTGTGCGGCGTGCCCTCTTTAGCTTGTACGGTGTACGTGGTTTGCCGTTTATTTAATACAGCTGTAGTACCATGCATAGGTAGTGTTACCTTTTAATTGAACATAAGCCTGTTTATATTATATGTTTGTTTATCATTCTCGACTTTTGGGGAGTTGCCCTACTGAGCCAGTGACTTGTGAGGCTCACCCTTCTTCTTCTAGGTGAAGGAGAGTAGGAGGGTCTCGTCCCTCTTCTAGTTCGGGACCGCACCGTAGTAGAGTCGGGCTACGCCACCAGCAGAGTAATTTCCTTCTTGTTGTGCCTTGGGTTTTGTCCCAGAAGGTTGTACTCTTTTATATTTCATATATGTTCATCGTGCTCTTTTATATTTCACGGACATGTGTGCATTGATATCCCTTGCGAGGGTTTCGGCCGGTTCGTGGGAGACGGAGTCAGGTCAAGCTCGTTATTGGGTTAACGGGTTTGAACGACGAGGATCATCACAGAGACAGTCGCCATCTCCATCAGCTCAAGGCCAGAGGCATTTCTTTACTTACCCACAAGTGCATCATGCTCTTCATCACTAGAACAACAATCCACCCACTACCCCATGCTTAGGCCAGCACAATCACACCTACCCCTGATGCCACACCGGACCATGATGACAAGCTGTCAGCTCGAAGTATTGTGTCGGTGTGCCGTCGGTCATCTCCACCAACGCCGCAACCCACCGATCCCTCACCTCCTCCAAACCCTCCATCCTTACCCATTGCCATCATCTCTATGCCACCACCACCTGTGCTTGAGCAAGCCATCACCACAACGCCAAGGTTCAAGCAAGCTCCACTCACCTCCGAGTCGGAACAAGCTTCCTACTTCCAAGATTAAGGCTGAATCACTTGTCTCCGAATTGGAAGAAGAGCTCTCTTCGCCCGAGCCTGTCCTTTCCATCACCCAATCACCTCATGCTAAACCTGGCAACCCCCCACCACCATATAGTCCATCACACCCAACGGAGCGAGTGTGAACCCCAGGGACATGTCTCAAATCTATTTCCCGTGAGCAGACAGTCCGAGCGAAGATAGCCTAGTCCCGGTCATGTGTTTCGACCCTCATAATACATTAGTTGCATGCCGGTCTATGTCCTTATGTCAGCACATTTGGGAAGGATGAGCCTTCGTCCCTCATGTGATGATTATCAAGAAGAATTTCCAAGCATTAGTGCCAGTCAGATCCAAAGCGAGGATGGTAGCTATTACACTACTTATTGGACATGCTATCGTAGATGCCATCATTACCCCTCGCTTAGTTATATTGCAGATGACTGAACAAAGGAGGGGTTCTCTATAAATGTTGTGCTATCTCACACTACTGCCAAGGCTGTCATGAATTCAATGCTTAAAGGTCGGGCATGGCAACCTCTAGTCGAAGCTCTCAACAGTACAACCTCCACATTTTTACTGGAGTTTTCACTCAAGGGGCAAGAGACCAAGTTGCCCAAAATGCCGAAGATTGTTCCGAAGACCCTCTATGCCCTCTTTCAGCTAGTCCAGGGCAGATTGTCATGCCATCAAGAACACTCAAGGTCCTTCCAAGAGTCATTTGCAATCTACCCGAGCATGTCAATCGGTTGGCCGTGCTAGTGCCACCTATCATACTCCCAAAAGTCTCCCTTTTCAACTGTTAAGGGAATTGGTCTTCATGCCAGATTGTTAAGCCAAGATGTCAAATCTCAAGTTGCTGGTACCACGCATCAAATCCCATGGATCTACACTATCCACTTGTCAAGGGAAACCCGCTCAGCAAAGAAGCCAATTTATGGCATTCCTCCGTGAGAGTCTATGAAGGTTCGGCATACAAACCAAATGGCAAGTGCACTCATAGCAGTCATGACAATAGATGAGAGAGCCATGTGGCTGCAGAGGAAAGCGAGGCCATCTATTGCTTGGGCTTGTTATTTGAGGAGAAATGCCAAGAAGAAGTAATCACGTATATCTGTGAGAACAAAGCAATTGCATATTGCAAGGGCATCTTCCAAGAAACAAAGAAGGCTGAGATCAAAATCGAAGCTCCACAAAAAAAATGTCGATCTCCCTATCTTGGCATCTTTTGACCTTGATCTATCCATGCTACTCATTCTGGTCAATCTTATTCCAAGAGGAAACACTCGATCTCTCAGTTATGGGTTGGTACCACATCCTTCCCCTCCACTCCTCTAGGGTCTTTGGACCCTCACTTACCTCTTCCCGTTGAGCCACCTGATCACCCTCTGGGTTCTCATGGTTTCTTTTCACATCCACCTGGGTCACATGACCATCTTCCTAGTGCTCGGAATTCTTCTATTCCTCTTCCACCCGAGCCGCCGAACTGTAGGCCGGGTCCATAACGTCTGATCTTGGTCCTGATTCCCCTCCTTCCACTTCCACTTCTGATCCCCCAAATCCTCCACCCTCCATTCTGCAATTCATTCCTCTAACCCTCCTGATCTCGTGTTTGACCTGATTCCTCCTTCGCTACCTACTCAGGGTCCTGACCCTTTCTCTCACTATTTCTGAGGCTTTAGCCCTCACTAACATTCTTCCCTTCTAAATAATACTCCCTAATGACCCACAGAGAAATTCGTGCAAAGGAAAATTGGATGGTCCATGTTTAAGACGTTTTGCGACTGAGTATCGTAATCAGGGGATAAGTCAGGAAATCATTATCACACATACATAGATGAGTCAGAAAATTAAATAAAAATCATAGATGGACTTCAAATAATATCATTTAATGATCCATAAAGAATTTGGGTCAATAAAAGTCATTTGAGGTAGGTTCAAGAGTTATTGTGACTTATTATCATAATTAAGAAATAAGTTAGAAAATCCATTATCAGTGTATAAAATATGATCATGAACCAAATTAAAATATGGGTGGACTCCAAACAATATGTGAGGATAGTCCATAAAATAAATTAGACCAATGGACAACTTATGACCCATGAACAAATCCAAGTATGAAATTAGTAAATAAATAACTTCCGTATTATCGGAATGATAGAACTTACGTACCACTAGCGTACGTGAAAAGACACATCGAAAAATTCCGTAAAAATTATAAAACAACCGCAAATATTATCCCTAAGCGTTCCACGAAGGAATTCGTGCAACGAAAAATCTGATTGGCCAAGTGTACGTCACACGTGACCAAGTTACCCGAATTAGGAAACTAAGTCGGAAAATTGTTAACACGAAAAAATAACCCGACCATAAATTAAATAAACATAGACTTCCAACATCATGTATTAATAACCCATTAACAAGATTGGGCCAATGGAGTACTTTTGGCCCAAGAATAAAAATCTGGGACAAGAAAATACCCAGAAATTCGTGTATGTAATTATGCAATAATTAGAGAGGGCAATATAGGCTAAAAGATGGGTGATTAGTCATGTAAGGTAAGCCAAAACCGAACCCAACTCTAAGAGGTGGTTTCCTAAACCTTTGCTACCTCCTTGGGTGAGAGAATCCCAGATTTTCTGGAAACTAGGAAACAGAGCTCGTAGCCCCTTTCTTAGTTCCATTAGGACTTGTTGGTACACCCTAGATCTATAAGAACTCGTCCTTAAACTCTTTGAGAAGGTTTAACAATGAGTTTGGGTCGTTTGGAGGCAGGCTAGGGCTTCAGAGGAGAAGGAGAAAGGCTGGGAACCCGGAGCTTCATCCCCCTTCATCCTCTGCTGCGTCCAGAACGTCGACTGGTCTTAGATCTTCATAAAGGTAGGTGTTCTCGGGCCAAGATTAAAGAAAACCAATACCAGCATGTAGTTCTCTGAGTCTAGGATTATTTGCATTTGGTTTGACTCAATTTCATGGAGTATACGTTGTGTATTCGTCGTTTTTCCGAAGTCTCGCATAGTTAGGGCTTTTCCCGTTCTTCTTATTTTGCATGTGATTAGAGACATAATTTGACTAAATTTTCTTCATGAAAGTTCTTCCAATTGAAGTCACGATCATCTTCTATGTTGGTTTTTATCCAAACATCCTTCGTTAGAGAGTTAGGAGCATGATAAGAGAGTCTCTGCATGATACTGCGATTTCGGGCTACACTTGACTTTCTGTTCTTCATATGTTTTCTCCTGATTCGAGACTGAATTAGATCAAACCTCAACATCAAAGTTCTTCTACTAGTTGTCTTCTTCATCTTTCTGTTGAACGTTTTGTCCAAATGTCATTCGTTAGAGAGTTATAAGAGTTATAAGTGAATCACTACATGAGACATGTTTTCTGGTTACACCTGACCATGTGTTTTGTTCTGGAAGGACCACTAGTGTCGACACTGCCTGTGCTAGTGTCGACCTGCTGTCCCAAAACAGCTCAGATGGTGTTCTGGAAAGCCTCTAGTGTCGACACTACCCCATCTAGTGTCGACACACTGTCCCAGTTTGACCCAGAAAGTTCTGGGAAGCTGATCTAGTGTCGACACCACCTGTGCTAGTGTCGACACACTGTCCCATATTGGCCAGAAGGTTTTCTGGAAGCTGTCTCTAGTGTCGACACTACTTGATCTCGTGTCGACACTACTTGACATTTTTGCCTTGTATTTGATGTACTGTGTCGACACTACCTGAACTAGTGTCGACACTACCTGACCAATTTTGCATGATTTTGTCTTGTGTTTGGAGCATGGTGTCGACACCACTTGATCTAGTGTCGACACTACCTTACAAGAATTTGCATGATTTAGGTCTAATCATCTCATGATGTCTACTAGCATGTGCATGATGTTATATAGTATGCATGGACCTAAAATAAATCAACCCATTGAAAAATAGTAATGATATGAATACGATTATAATGTGTATTGTGATTGATCTTATGTTCATTGGATTATCTTGTGATCTTGCTTATTGTCAATTGATAAGATAAGAATATGATGTGAATGTGGGGATGAATACATGTTAGAATGGAAATGTTAGTGTTAATGTTATGATTTGCATATGAGTTTCAGGGTTACATGTTTTCCGGTTTAAATTAATTACTTGTCATATGCATACATGTTAGGAAAGCATATGTCTACATACGATCTGTCTTTAGAAACAACCTCATGTCAAGACATTTATGAATTATGAAACATAAGATACGTCGTTATCCTACCTTGTTCTCTTGAGCTATTTGTCATACCTTGACTCTATGAATGATCATGTTTCTCTTACTGCGAGCTTGTTATTGAAATTCTGTGGCCATAACATGAACCTGTTTGTTCGGCACAACGTGGGACTTCGGTCCAAAACTTGATCCAATGCCTGTGCAATAGGGGCCATGTCCGGTCCTGGGGAGGAGCGCACCAACGTACTTATTAACCGCGGGAGTATGGACTCTTGGTGCTTGGCATAGCACAAATAAACACGCAAGATTGTGAAAATGTGCCTCCTGTTTGACTTGATAAGTTTGACTTGACATGATATGATAAGTTTGTTCTTGTGAACACATGAACTCTGTTTGAATATGGCCAATCTCTTCTGACATAATTTTAAATCTTGAATTATCTGTCCATTGTATATGGAACTCGACAATTGATCTGATATGATATTCGTTCTACTTTGCTATTCAACTTGTTAGAAAAGCATGCATTGTCAGCATACTCATAAGCATATCTGCCTATATAAAATGTTAATCATGTATACTAGTGCCCGCACGTGATTGAGATATAATCCTACTGAGCTAGTTCGCTCACCCCTATCATCCTGCCCTTTTTCAGGTAGTGATGAAGAACCCGTGGAGTCGGATGGGACTGGGCAAGAGTGACGAGCACCCGTCCTAGAATAGATGACAGTTTAGAAATAGAAATTTGAGTAGTCTATGTAATAGTGGAACTTTTGTGGAAGTTTATTTGAATGATGGACCCTTTGGTTAATTCTTCTTATGTGAGGTTGTATCTAGTTGAATGAAATGAATTAAAGTATACTAATGATGACCATATTATAGTCTTGAATGTGTCATTATATTGACTGTGACTCTGCACTATTCAACTGTGATACGCCGGTTTGTATCGTTCACGTCCCCCGGTATTTATTCCGCTGCTAAATATTCGGGGCGTGACAGTTGGTATCAGAGCCCTAAACTTTAGGGTCCAAGGGAATAGGAACATAGGATGAAACTAGATCACATGAGTCAAAATCTGTCGTACCTAATGTGAGCTTGGGTAGAACCATGAGAATAGAGGTCACACGTGATATATTTAGATGACTGAAACCTATGTTGACTGGTTTCTCTGGAACCTGGTTTTTCCCTAAGTCCTAGACAATCAGGAATGATAGGATAAGTGTCATTATAACCCTCAGCTTGTGTCAAGAACTTTGTACCTACCTGGTGAGATTGGGTAGAACATGGGCTTAGTCTAAAATTTTAGTAATAACTAAATATTGTAAGTTATAAGGCATCAACGAGGAGTAAAGAAGACTGACCGTGTGATAGTTTGTTTTGAAGGAACTTAAATAAACAGCAATGGAGGATATACCTACACCATCTCTAGACGGACAAAGATCGGTCCAAAGATTAACCAAAGCACTACGACAAGCTGCTCAATTGTTAGAGGATGCTCTAATAATGGCAAAGGGAGACACAAATGGGAAGGAAAGGTCTATTGATGACAAGAGAGTTAGCGAAAACAATGAGAAAGAACAAATTTCAACCACAGGAAACTCCAAACCTATAGTCAGAGAGAAACGGCCCGACAACAGTAACAGATTGCACAAGAGAAAGAAGTGCAAGAAGTGCAATAAGAAACTAATTCCCGCTCCTGTATAAAGATGCCAGCATTGCAACAGAAAAAATCATCGGACTGAGGAGTGCTGGAAATTTCAAGGCAAGTGTTTCTGTTGTGGTAGCCAAGACCACAAGGTAAGGATTGCCCTAATGAGAAATCAAGTTCAGGGAATAAATGGCAGAACGAACCAAGGAAGGAGGTATGAGAGAGGTATTCTTTCTAACTCGCTCTTATTTGACCCTGAAGTTACATCGCCAATCAATCATTATATTATTAGCAATTCACATTTGATTCTCTGTAAGTCCAGCCTGTAAACACATGTGAATTTGGGGACCAAATTCCTTTAAGTGGGGGAGTATGTAACACCCCGGAAATTCGGTAATTGAAAAATTAGAAATAAATCGAAAACGATAAAATCAATATTTGTGAAATAGCAAAAATGCACGTGTCATTATCACATACAAAAACCATTAGAATTTTCATAAAAATCATAGTTCGACTCTAAATAATACTCCCTAATGACCCACAGAGAAATTCGTGCAAGGAAAATGGATGGTCCATGTTTAAGACGTTTTGCGACTGAGTATCGTAATCAGGGGATAAGTCAGGAAATCATTATCACACATACATAGATGAGTCAGAAAATTAAATAAACATAGATGGACTTCAAATAATATCCTCTAATGATCCATAAAGAAATTTGGGTCAATAAAAGTCATTTGAGGTAGGTTCAAGAGTTATTGTGACTTATTATCATAATTAAAAATAAGTTGAAAATCTATTATCATGTGTATAAAATATGATCATGACCAAATTAAAATAGGGTGGACTCCAAACAATATGTGAGGATAGTCCATAAAATAAATTAGACCAATGGACAACTTATGACCCATGAACAAATCCAAGTATGAAATTAGTAATAAATAACTTCCGTATTATCGGAATGATAGAACTTACGTACCACTAGCGTACGTGAGAAGACACATCGGAAAATTCCGTAAAAATTATAACCAACCGCAAATATTATCCCTAAGCGTTCCACGAAGGAATTCGTGCAACGAAAAATCCGATTGGCCAAGTGTACGTCACACGTGACCAAGTTACCCGAATTAGGAAACTAAGTCGGAAAATTGTTAACACGGAAAAATAACCCGACCATAAATTAAATAAACATAGACTTCCAACATCATGTATTAATAACCCATTAACAAGATTGGGCCAATGGAGTACTTTTGGCCCAAGATAAAAATCTGGGACAAGAAAATACCCAGAAATTCGTGTATGTAATTATGCAATAATTAGAGAGGGCAATATAGGGCTAAAAGATGGGTGATTAGTCATGTAAGGTAAGCCAAAACCGAACCCAACTCTAAGAGGTGGTTTCCTAAACCTTTGCTACCTCCTTTGGGTGAGAGAATCCCAGATTTTCTGGAAACTAGGAAACAGAGCTCGTAGCCCCTTTCCTAGTTCCATTAGGACTTGTTGGTACACCCTAGATCTATAAGAACTCGTCCTTAAACTCTTGGGGAAGGTTTAACAATGAGTTTGGGTCGTTTGGAGGCAGGCTAGGGCTTCAGAGGAGAAGGAGAAAGGCTGGGAACTCGGAGCTTCATCCCCCTTCATCCTCTGCTGCGTCCAGAACGTCGACTGGTCTTAGATCTTCATAAAGGTAGGTGTTCTCGGGCCAAGATTAAAGAAAACCAACACCAGCATGTATTTCTCTGAGTCTAGGATCATTTGCATTTGGTTTGACTCAATTTCATGGAGTATACGTTGTGTATTCGTCGTTTTTTCGAAGTCTCGCACAGTTAGGGCTTTTCCCGTTCTTCTTATTTTTCATATGATTAGAGACCTAATTTGACTTAACTTTATTCATGAAAGTTCTTCCATTGAAGTCACGATCATCTTCTATGTTGAACGTTTTATCCAAAAATCCTTCGTTAGAGAGTTAGGAGCATGATAAGAGAGTCTCTGCATGATACTGCGATTTCGGGCTACACTTGACTTTCTGTTCTTCATATGTTTTATTGAGATACGAGACCGAATTAGATCAAACCCTCAACATCAAAGTTCTTCTAATAGTTGTCCTCTTCATCTTTCGTGTTCAACGTTTTATCCAAATGTCATTCGTTAGAAAGTTATAAGAGTTAGAAGTGAATCGCTGCATGAGACATGTTTTCTGGTTACACCTGACCATGTGTTTTGTTCTGGAAGGGCCACTAGTGTCGACACTGCCTGTGCTAGTGTCGACCTGCTGTCCCAAAATAGCCCAGATGATGTTCTGGGAAAGCCTCTAGTGTCGACACTACCCCATCTAGTGTCGACACACTGTCCCAGTTTGACCCAGAAAGTTCTGGGAAGCTGATCTAGTGTCGACACCACCTGTGCTAGTGTCGACACACTGTCCCATATTGGCCAGAAGGTTTTCTGGAAGCTGTCTCTAGTGTCGACACTACTTGATCTCGTGTCGACACTACTTGACCTTTTTGCCTTGTATTTGATGCACTGTGTCGACACTACCTGAACTAGTGTCGACACTACCTGACCAGTTTTGTATGATTTTGTCTTGTGTTTGGAGCATGGTGTCGACACCACTTGATCTAGTGTCGACACTACCTTACAAGAAATTTGCATGATTTATGTCTAATCATCTCATGATATCTACTAGCATGTGCATGATGTTATATAGTATGCATGGACCTAAAATAAATCAACCCATTGAAAAATAGTAATGATATGAATACGATTATAATGTGTAATTGTGATTGATCTTATGTTCATTGGATTATCTTGTGATCTTGCTTATTGTCAATTGATAAGATAAGAATATGATGTGAATGTGGGGATGAATACATGTTAGAATGGAAATGTTAGTGTTAATGTTATGATTTGCATATGAGTTTCAGGGTTACATGTTTTCCGGTGTTAAATTAATTACTTGTCATATGCATACATGTTAGGAAAGCATATGTCTACATACGATCTGTCTTTAGAAACAACCTCATGTCAAGACATTTATGAATTATGAAACATAAGATACGTCGTTATCCTACCTTGTTCTCTTGAGCTATTTGTCATACCTTGACTCTATGAATGATCATGTTTCTCTTACTGCGAGCTTGTTATTGAAATTCTGTGGCCATAACATGAACCTGTTTGTTCGGCACAACGTGGGACTTCGGTCCAAAACTTGATCCAATGCCTATGCAATAGGGGCCATGTCCGGTCCTGGGGAGGAGCGCCCCAACGTACTTATTAACCGCGGAGTATGGACTCTTGGTACTTGACATAGCACAAACAAACACGCAAGATTGTGAAAATGTGCCTCCTGTTTGACTTGATAAGTTTGACTTGACATGATATGATAAGTTTGTTCTTGTGAACACATGAACTCTGTTTGAATATGGCCAATCTCTTCTGACATAATTTTAAATCTTGAATTATCTGTCCATTGTATATGGAACTCGACATTGATCTGATATGATATTCGTTCTACTTTGCTATTCAACTTGTTAGAAAAGCATGCATTGTCAGCATACTCATAAGTATATCTGCCTATATAAAATGTTAATCATGTATACTAGTGCCCGCACGTGATTGAGATATAAATCCTACTGAGCTAGTTCGCTCACCCCTATCATCCTGCGCTTTTTCAAGTAGTGATGAAGAACCCGTGGAGTCGGATGGGACTGGGCAAGAGTGACGAGCACCCGTCCTAGAATAGATGACAGTTTAGAAATAGAAATTTGAGTAGTCTATGTAATAGTGGAACTTTTGTGAAAGTTTATTTGAATGATGGACCCTTTGGTTAATTCTTCTTATGTGAGGTTGTATCTAGATGAATGAAATGAATTAAAGTATACTAATGATGACCATATTATAGTCTTGAATGTGTCATTATATTTGACTGTGACTCTGCACTATTCAACTGTGATACGCCGGTTTGTATCGTTCACGTCCCCCGGTATTTATTCCGCTGCTAAATATTCGGGGCGTGACATCAGGAGTGAGGGTGTCCAGGAAGACGACTCAAACCTTGACGATACTCCTGTACCGGGACAAACTCCGAGCACCCGGTGCTGTGGACCCGACTGGAGAGGTAACCTCGGAAGGCGTTACAATCCGACTTGCTAAGCACATACATTTCCACGCAAAACCTTTCGTTAATATTCTCGATATAGGCCAACACAACCTATATAGACCCTAGATTGCATTGCCAACATGGCCCATGCAATGTGGGACAGAAACCAGGAAGACTGGCTACAGAACACCAGAGCTCGGGTGGCCACATTTCAAAATGCGTCCAACATAGTGGACGTTTTTATAAGACTGAATCGTGACGGACTTACCTGATGCCTTAAAGGATGAATCGCGACATCTGGTTCCTCGCGCTCCGAAGCACCTCCTCGTGCCGGAATCACGCCGAACGGACTCCAAATGGCCAAAAATCACCCATTCCCCCTTCAAAATCGCATCAGAGCTCCTCTCAGCTGAACAGTGCAGTTGCACTGTTCGGCCAGGGGTTGGAGCTCAAACACACAGGGTTTAAATCGCGTCGTGTCTTCCCGCCGCGTTTAGAAACGTGTCCGACATAGGCGACGCCTTTAAACCTCGACGTCCCTACATGCGCCACGCGGCGCGCATGCAACGGCGCTCACGTAACGGCGGTCGAAAATCGCGTCCATGCAGTTGGACGCGTTCTACTCAGAGTCGCGTCGGTTAAGGTGGATGCATTCAACTAAGAGACGTGTCGTCTGTGTTAGACGCGTTCTTAGTGAACCCGGCAGAGGCCTGTTTTGGGCTGAGATGCCCAGCCCTCCAGCCTCCCACATGCACCATAAACCTGTAAAAACATATGTAGACCTACATGGTCTACCAATGGGCCATACATTGGCCTCCAAACCCGGTGAACCTCGATCCGAACATACCGGACATTACAGTCTCCCAGGTATGGCCTTTGTAACGGCACCACAAGCTAGGGACAACCATCTACAGGAAGCCACCATCTTAATGCACATCAACTTTTTCAGTGGTCTTTAATGAAAGGGGAATGAATGAGGACCCTTGGCCAGTAGTTTGATCTTGCTTTAGTGCTGTAGTAGGAAGGGTGAGTACCTTCCGTCTCACGTGTCTTTTTAGGAAGGGCAACGTTGGATTGATGTGTTATTCAAAATAAAAAGAAGAAGATATTTTCAACAAAATAAAAAAAGATATTATCCAAAAAACTCCAAAAAATATATCGAATAATGCCAAAAACCCCAAAAATTCAAATTTACCAAAAATCCTTAAAAATCAAATAATTTCAAAACAAAAAATCAGATGTTTTCAAACTAAAAATAATAAAAATGAGTAGATCTAATCAACCACTCACAGTGTGGAAGTACTTTGGCTCTCCAACATTGTTTACTAAAATCTCACAATTTCTTTATTGCTTTTGTGTGAGTCTTGATCACATCATCTTTATGATCTGTCTCTCCTCCTCAGCCCCACCCATGATTTGAATTCAAGCTTATTATCCCACCAAGTCCTCCCAGTCCTAGACGTATTCTCACTCATCTCAATGGCTCCATGAAAGGACTATCAATGTCTGAACTTGGAGGTTCTTCAATGCTTTGTTTCAATCATGTGGGTGACTGAGTTGTTATGATTGTTGTTGTTAGCTTGTTTAGTGCTTTGTTTATTACTTTATTTACAAAAAAGACAAAAAAATCAGAAAACAAAAAAATCCACAAAAAATGGCAATATCTGCTCTCCACAGGTAAGTACAGGTATGATCTTCTTCTCCTACCCTTGAATTACTATATGTTATCTACATTACTATATCATCTCAAGGATCTACTGGTTTTCAATGTGTTCTGGGATCTAAGTTCCCCTTCAACAAAAACAGTGATGATGTAGGTGCACATTGCTAATCGCTGGATAGGCCATTGGGTTAATAAGTTTGGGGACGATAGATTCAGGTCTGTACTGCGGTTACATGTAGCTTCTTGATCCATTCTTATTCAGCTTAATAATATTATCCTTGTGTATTTTCTATTTTCTCATTTCTTTGCATATTAATTGATGATTTCTTTTTATTTTAGCCCAGCATGCATCATGTAGGAATTTGAGCTTCATGCCTCATGATTTGTCAAAGGTTGCTTCCCTGGTGATGGTCAATCAAGCTTAAGTTTCTTGAACAAGAAACTTATTCCACTCAAATTTGAAGGTCTTCTTTTGTAACGTCGCGTGCTTTTCGGATCCATGCGGATCATGTGTGTAATGGTTGTGATGGCCGTTGTGAGGCCAGTGTGAGTTGTTTGTGTGGAATGTGTGGTTTGGATGTGTGGCTTGTTCAGGTGAGGTGCAGGTTTGGTCCTGAAATGAAATAGGACCTGCTGCAGTTGAGTTGGAGTTGGCGGCCAGGGATGGTCGTTGACTTGTTGGCGTCCAGGTAAGGTGCCGTTGACTGCATGAACTTGGCGGCATAAGATGTGGACGTTTATGGTGGCGGTTGTTCTAGGCGGCAGAGGGGTTGACGCCAACCTGAGAATTCTGCAGGTTATAGGGTCACCCGAGGGTAGGTTTTCCACCTGGTTCTCTCTTCCCCTTGCCCCAGCTTCACGCTCTCGTGTCCCTAAAGCTTCCAACAGGTACAGGAGAGTGGTTGGAGGATCGTGGGACTGTGGCATTGCCGAATCGCGTGAGGAAACGCCGTGGTGTGGTGCAATTGCCGTGGGAGCTCGCGGAGGTTTCGGTGTGACCGGGAGATTTCGGAAGGTTTAAGCGTGTTCTGAGGTAGGAACGAACCCTGTTAGCTCCGTAGGATCATAAAATACGACGTAACCACATGAATCAGCTTTTAATGCATTTTCGGATTAGGTTGCACCATGTGGGGATAATGGGTGGTTTGATGAATTCTAGAAAGCATGCTGTTAAGTTTAATTATAGTGCATGGATGTTAGAGGAACTATTTCTGTATGTTTTTCTGTTGTTTTAACGGTTGTAAAACCTGTAGAATCGGTTTAGGGTTTCTGCAGGAATAGAGGCCGAAGAACTTGGCGTCAACATCGTTTGTCGCCAAGCTCATCAGCTGGGATATAGACGACCAGATCCATTGCCGTCTATCTCCTGTAAGTGACAGTCGATGTGGCCGCTAACTTGTGTATAAGGAGAAATGACCGTTTATGATATTTATCGATAATGAATGGTGCGTTGGCATCTGAGGTGCACTGAGTGCACATGGTTCTGTGTTTAGCATACAGGTATGCAGTTAGTTACTACTTTCGAGGCTGCGTGTGTTCACGCGAGTCCAGTTGGGTTCACGTGTGGTGGACCGTTGTTACTTGAGGTTTACGTGAGGTTTCACGTGGTTTGTGTGTGACGTGCACGTGGTTTTGTGTACGTGGCGAGTAGTACGACGCCTACCGTGGTTACCTCTCCAGTTGGGTGCCCCAGGTTCTTTGTGAGCCAGGCTGTTAGCTCGGGGCTTTGTCCCGGTACTTGTGTTGTACCGTCGAGGTCTGTGTCGTCTGACCTGGACACCCTCACTCTTGTGCTTGAGTTGTACGTCCGGCTGAGGGAAAGACGACAGTGGGACAGTGACACTTGTGTTTGTCTTTAGTCACTTGTAGCGCGCTCGTAGTTGGGGGTACGGACACCAGTAGACGTACTGGACCCCAGCTAGTCCTTTTCCAGTGCCTCACTCTAGGGTTCCGGGCCAGGATCTCTAGAGGTGTCAGGCATGGCCTGTGACCGTGTGGTCCGCAGGTGGTGGTGTTTAGTTGGTCTCCACAGTTGCTTGACTTTTTCACGTGGAGCGGCAGCTGGACCTTTCGTTCTTGGCTGCGAGACTGAGAGGTAGACCTGTGTTAGCTTGTCCGAGTCAGTTTCTGGTGTCGCGAACCAGTTCACGTGGCTCGTGTTTGGCTGTCTCTACTTTAGCTTGTACACCTGTACTGGTTTGCCGTTTAATTATTACAGTTGTTTTCGTAGTCGGCAGACGGTGAGTACTTTTACAGCTTTTATATCCTGCTTAGCTGTTCTATAATTGTTGGTACTGTTTATTGCTTTTGTACCTGTGGTTTTGGTTTGCTCGGTGTTGGGGGAGTTCCCTACTGAGCCAGTGACTAGCGAGGCTCACCCCTACCCCCACAGGTGAGAGCGAGGAGGACGTTTCACGACCGTCGTCCAGTTCAGAGCCGCGCCGTAGCGGTGCAGGGTCGGTACCTCCAGCTGTGTAGTAGCAGCCCAGTGTAGTAGTTAGTTGTTTTTTTTCTTCAGTTGTACCTCGGGGTATGCCCCAGGCTCTTGTACTTCTTTTCAGTTTTGTGGAAATTGGCTATGTATTGTGATATATATATATAAAATGTGGTGTGTTCCTTTGTGTTTACACGGACTGTGGTTTGGTATCCCTTGCGAGGCTTCGGCCCGTTCGCGGAGAGGCGGACTCGGATCAAGTACGTTATCGGTTTAACGGGCTTGGCCGAGGCGTTCCGTCACAGTTGGTATCAGAGCAAGGTCCGTGTTAATATAAGGGAACTAGAAGATACATAGCCTTATTTCGGTCTTTGTACACTGCTGGTAGGGACCCTGGTTTCTGATAATTGTTGTTTTGATTTTTGTTTGGTGTTTTGTTTATGTAGAAATTTCTGAAATGGCTGATAGAAGAGATTGGGGTGGTGGAGGAGATGATCCAGAGGAAAGTACCCAGCGTATGATAGAAAGAATCTGGGAAAGCCTCACGGATATTCGGACAAGGATGGATCAGCAGCGCCGGTACCACCGGTTGCAGTGCCACCTGGGGATGGAGAGACTGTACCTATTGCTCCAGTCCCGCCAAGAGTAGAGGTGCCTTTTGCAGCACCTGTGCCACCACCACCACCAGTTATTAGCAGAGGAACCAGTGATGCAGGTTGAAAAGTTTCTGAGATTGCAGCCACTACTTATTCAGGAGGGCCGAATCCAGATACAGTGGAGCACTGGGTTCATGAGATTGAAAGAGTTTTGCAACTATGAGGTGTCCGGCAGCAGATAAAGTTGTGTTAGCTGCTTATCAGTTGAGAGGTTTTGCATTAGAATGGTGGCGACTGAAGATGCAGACCACCTTTGCAGGCAGGACAGAGGAGGCCATCACTTGGTCGGAATTTCTCGATGTATTTATGATACATTCTTTCCGATTCAAGTGCAGCAAGTGAAGAGAGAGCAGTTTCGGACGCTCCAGCAAGGTAACTCTTCAGTTTTAGAGTACCAGATGAGGTTTATGGCGCTTAGCCGTTATGCACCTTATGTTGTATCAGATAATAATATGATGGTTGAGTATTTTATTAGAGGTTTGAGAGTGAATTGCAGGATGCAATAGTACCTCTCATGTGTAAGACAGTGGAAGAAGCAGCTCAGAGAGCAGCTACTTTGGAGAGGTCTATTCGGACTCGTCAGGTGGGCGAGTCAGGTTCAGGTAGTTTTCGGCTACCGCAGCAGTCAGTAGGTGCAAGTAAGGGTAAAGCACCAGCAGGACCTTCTTCATCAGGCTTTGGAAAATGGGGTCAGAAATAAAGCAAGCATTTAAAGGAAAAGGAAGAGGATGGGGAGGGGTCAGCAATTTCAGCAAGGCCGAGGTAGGCCTGAGGTGGAGGAGTCGCAGCAGAGTACTGCCAGGCAGCCCATTACTCCACCAGGATATAGATGTTATAATTGTAATCAGCCGGGACATTTGATCCGCAATTGTCCCTATCCAGAGAATATGGGTATGGAAGAGGTGTGCAGCAGCAGCAGCCCTCAGCATTTTCAGCAGCCACAGTCAGGTCGTGGCAGAGGAGCACCGCAGCAGCGGGGAGAGGCCGGGTTATGGCTATCACCCGAGCCCAGGCGGAGGCATCGAATATGATAGAAGGTACTTTACCTCTTTATGAATATTCAGCAAGAGTTTTATTTGATTCGGGTGCCTCTCATTCTTTTATTTCCGAAGAATTTCTGGATTGTATAGCTCATCCTTTAGAAGAGAAGTCTTGTGAGTTAGTAGTGGAGGTTCCTTCGGTGAGTTCCTGCTCACTTCGAGCTATGTAGATGAAGCTCCTGTTATGATTGAAGGGAACCAGATGCCGGGTCGGTTGTATGCCCTGCAGTTGTCAGATTATGATATTATTTTGGGTATGGATTGGCTTGAGATGTATGGAGCAATGTTAGATTGCAGAAAGAAAAGATCAGGTTTTGTCATCCTAATGGTGCAGTATTTGAATATCAAGGTATGCCTTTTTATACCTCTAAGTTTCTAATTTCTGCAATTAAAGCTAGAAAGTTGATAAATGCTGGGTGTGTGGCTTATTTAGCCTCGGTAAGTCTGGTAGAAGCTAGTCAGGTCAGTGAAGCAGTTCCGTGGTTAGGGAATTTGCTGATGTTTTTCCTGAGGATTTGCCTGGTTTAGCTCCACATAGAGAGGTGGACTTTACCATTGAGTTGTTGCCAGGTACCATGCCGATTTCTAAAGCTCCATATCGGATGGCACCAGCAGAACTTAAAGAATTGAAAAAGCAGTTAGAAGAGCTGTTGCAGAAAGGGTTTATTAGACCGAGTCATTCCCCGTGGGGAGCGCCGGTATTGTTTGTGAAAAAGAAAGATGGAAGTTTTCGATGTGTATTGATTATAGAAAGTTGAATGATGTGACCATTAAGAATAAGTACCCGTTGCCAAGAATAGATGATCTGTTTGATCAGTTGCAATCAGCAAGGTATTTTCTAAAATTGATTTGAGGTCCGGGTACCATCAGTTGAGAATTAAAGAGGAGGATATAGATAAGACAGCTTTCAGAACTAGATATGGTCACTATGAGTTTGTGGTTATGCCATTTGGTTGACTAATGCTCCTGCAGGTTTTATGGATCTGATGAATAGAATTTTTCATCCATATTTAGACCAATTCATTGTGGTCTTTATCGATGATATTCTGATTTATTCAGCATCTGAAGAGGAGCATGCAGCTCATTTGAGGTTTACTCTGCAGTTGTTAAGAGATAACCAGTTTTTGCTAAATTCAATAAGTGTGAATTTTGGTTGAAAGAAATTCAGTTTTGGGTCATGTTATCTCAGCTAAAGTAGCAGTGGACCCAAGTAAAGTGGAAGCAGTGATGAGATGGGGAGTGCCTAAGACAATAACTGATTAGAAGTTTTCTGGGATTGGCAGGTTATTATAGGCGCTTTATTCAAGATTTTTCTAAGATTGCAGCACCTATGACTAAATGACCAGGAAAGGTGTGCCTTTTGTGTGGTCCGGTGAATGTCAGAAAAGTTTTATGGAATTGAAGAAGAGACTTACATCAGCACCTATATTGACATTACCGGCAGGAGTGGTGGTTTTGTGTTGTATACTGATGCTTCAAGAGAGGACTTGGCGCAGTGCTTATGCAGCATGGCAAGTGATAGCTTATGCGTCCAGGCAATTGAAGCCGCAGAGGAGAATTACCCCACTCATGATTTGGAATTGGCAGCAGTTGTGTTTGCTTTGAAAATGTGGAGGCATTATCTGTATGGCGAGAGATTTGAGATCTTTACAGATCATAAAAGTTGAAGTATATCTTCTCGCAAAAGATTTGAACCTTCGCCAGCGCAGATGGATTGAATATTTAAAGGATTATGATTTCAGTTTGGCTTACCATCCGGGTAAGGCCAATGTTGTAGCTGATGCCTTGAGCAGAAAGGCATATGTAAGTTTGATGATGATTAAAGAATGGAAGTTGTATGAAGAATAGTGGAGAACTCCTTGTATGTGCCCAGTAGTCAGCGACGGGCAGTACTAGCTGCTAGTGCTGTAGAGCCGTCTTTGTATTGGCAGATTGTTGAGGCTCAGAGAGCAGATGTAAATTTAGCTGAAATTGTGAAAATGGAAGGAGTTACCATTGATGATAATTGTGTGTCAGGCTCAGAGGCAGGTTGTTTGTTCCACTGAAAGAGAGGTGAAGCAGCGAGTGTTGGAAGAGGCTCATAAATCTAGGTACACTATCCATCCGGTAGTACTAAAATGTACCATGATTTGAGAAAGCATTTCTGGTGGCCTCATATGAAAAAGGAATAGCAGAGTTGTTGCAAGGTGTGCTATCTGTCAGCAGATTAAAGCAGAGCATCAGAAGCCTGGAGGTTTATTGCAACCGTTGCCCATTCCAGTGGAAATGGGATGATATTGCTATGGACTTTGTGGCAGGTTTACCAAGATCGAGTTCCGGGCATAATGGAATATGGGTATTTGTTGACAGATTGACCAAGGTGTGCAGATTAGTGGCAGTAAGTATGTCTTGGACAGTGGACAGATTAGCAAAGATTTATGTTGAAAAGATTGTTCCACTGCATGGTATTCCGAAGACTATTGTGTTTGACAGAGATCCAAGATTTACTTCTGGTTTTTGGAGAAGCTTGCAAAGAGTAATTGGTACTGAGCTGAGATATAGCTCCGCTTATCATCCCCAGACAGATGGTCAGACAGAGAGACTATCCAAACGATTGATATGTTGCGAGCTTGTTGTTTAGTTTGGGGAGGTAGCTGGGAGCATCATTTGGGAATGGTTGAGTTTGCCTATAATAATAGTTATCATACCAGTCTTGGGATGGCACCGTATGAAGCTTTATATGGAAGGCCATGTAGAACCCCATTGAACTGGCATGAAGTGGGAGAAAGGCAATTAGTGGGTCCTGAATTGATTCAGCAAACCACTGAAGTAGAAAGCTTATAAAGAAAAATTGCAGGCAGCTCAAAGCAGGCAAAAGAGTTATGCAGATATCCGGAGGAGACCACTTCAGTTTGAAGTGGGAGATTTTTTTTCTTGAGAGTTTCCCCGAGTAAAGGTATTATGAGGTTTGGCAAGACTGGAAAGTTGAGTCCAAGTATGTGGGACCTTTCAGGTGATTGAAAGAATTGGGGAAACACTTATAGGCTGGATTTGCCAGCAGATTTTGCAGATGTTCATGATATATTTCATGTTTCTATGTTGAGAAAGTGCATTGAAGATCCAGCTCAATAATCAGATATCAAGGTGGTGACCTGAGGCCGGATATGACTATGCCAGAGTATCCGGTGCAGATCACGATCGAAAGATAAAGAAGCTGAGAAATAAAGAAATCGAGTTGTTAAAGTGAGATGGGAAAATAGGTTGGGTGGTGAGGATACCTGGGAGTTAGCCGAGGAAATGGCTAAAGGGTATCCCTATCTGTTTGAATAAGTTTTGTATTTCTTTTTAGATGATAGTGCTTGTAAAGGTGTATATTTAAGTTGTTTAACTTTGAGTTGTGTTATGAATTTCGAGGTCGAAATTTTCTTTTTAGATGATAGTAATGTAACGTCGCGTGCTTTTTGGATCCATGCGGATCATGTGTGTAATGGTTGTGATGGCCGTTGTGAGGCCAGTGTGAGTTGGTTGTGTGGAATGTATGGTTTGGATGTGTGGCTTGTTCAGGGAGTGCAGGTTTGGTCCTGAAATGAAATAGGACCTGCTGCAGTTGAGTTGGAGTTGGCGGCCAGGGGTGGTCGTTGACTTGTTGGCGTCCAGGTAAGTGCCGTTGATTGCATGAACTGGCGGCATAAGATGTGGACGTTTATGGTGGCGGTTGTTCTAGGCGGCAGAGGGGTTGACGCCAACCTGATAATTCTGCAGGTTATAGGGTCACCCGAGGCAGGTTTTCCTCTGGTTCTCTCTTCCCCTTGCCCCCTTCACGCTCCCGTGTCCCTAAAGCTTCCAACAGGTACAGGAGAGTGGTTGGAGGATCGTGGGACGTGTGGCGTTGCCGAATCGCGCGAGGAAACGCCGTGGTGTGGTGCAATTTCCGTGGGAGCTCGCAGAGGGTTCGGTGTGAACTGGGAGATTTCGGAAGGTTTAAGCGTGTTCTGAGGTAGGGAACGAACCTTGTTAGCTCCGTAGGATCATTAAAATACGACGTAACCACCTGAATCAGCATGTTTAATGCATTTTCGGATTGGTTGCACCATGTGGGGATAATGGGTGGTTTGATGAATTCAAGTAGAAAGCATGCTGTTATAGTTTAATTATAGTGCATGGATGTTAGAGGAACTTTTTGTATGTTTTTCCGTTGTTTTAATAGTTGTAAAACCTGTAGAATCGGTTAGGGTTTCTGCAGGATAGAGGCGAAGAACTTGGCGTCAACATCGTTTGTTGCCAAGCTCATCAGTCGGGATAGATACCAGATCCATTGCCGTCTATCTCCTGTAAGCGGCAGTCGATGTGGCCGCTAACTTGTGTATAGCAAAATGACCGTTTATGGTATTTATCGATAATGAATGGTGCGTTGGCACCTGAGGTGCACTGAGTGCACATGGCTTCTGTGTTTAGCATACAGGTATGCAGTTAGTTACTCACTTTCGAGGCTGCGTGTTGTTCACGCGAGTCCAGTTGGGTTCACGTGTGGTGGACCGTTGTTACTTGAGGTTTACGTCAGTTTTCACGTGGTTTGTGTGTGACGTGCTTGTGTTTTGTGTACGTAGCGAGTAGTACGACGCCTACCGTGGTTACCTCTCCAGTTGGGTGCCCCAGGTTCTTTGTGAGCCAGACTGTTAGCTCGGGGCTTTGTCCGGTACTTTGTTGTACCGTCGAGGTCTGTGTCTCTGACCTGGACACCCTCACTCTGTGCTTGAGTTGTACGTCTGGCTGAAGGAAAGACGACAGTGGGACAGTGACACTTGTGTTTGTCTTTAGTCACTTGTAGCGCGCTCGTAGTTGTTGGGGTACACCAGTAGACGTACTGGACCCCAGCTAGTCCTTTTCCAGTGCCTCACTCTAGAGAGTTCTGGGCCAGGATCTCTAGAGGTGTCAGGCATGGGCCTGTGACCGTGTGGTCCACAGTGGTGGTGTTTAGTTGGTCTCCACAGTTGCTTGACCTTTTCACGTGGAGCGGCAGCTGGACCTTTTGTCCTTGGTTGCGAGACTGAGAGGTAGACCTGTGTTAGCTTGTCCGAGTCAGTTTCTGGTGTCGCGAACCAGTTCACGTGGCTCGTGTTTGGCTGTCTCTACTTTAGCTTGTACATCTGTACTGGTTTGTCATTTAATTATTACAGTGGTTTTCGTAGTCGGCAGACGGTGAGTACTTTTACAGCTTTTATATCCTGCTTAGCTGTTCTATAAATTGTTGGTACTGTTTATTGCTTTTGTACCTGTGGTTTTGGTTTGCTCGGTGTTGGGGGAGTTCCCTACTGAGCCAGTGACTAGCGAGGCTCACCCCTACCCCCACAGGTGAGAGCGAGGAGGACGTTTCACGACCGTCGTCCAGTTCAGAGCCGCACCGTAGCGGTGCAGGGTCGGTACCTCCAGCTTTGTAGTAGCAGCTCCAGCAGTGTAGTATAGTTAGTTGTTTATTTTCTTCAGTTGTACCTCGGGGTATGCCCCAGACTCTTGTACTTCTTTTCAGTTTTGTGGAAATTTGGCTATGTAACTTGTGGTATATGTATAAAATGTGGTGTGTTCCTTTATGTTTACACGGACTGTGGTTTGGTTTTCCTTGCGAGGCTTCGGCCTGTTCGCGGGAGGCGGACTTGGATCAAGTACGTTATCGATTTGGGCTTGGCCGAGGCATTCCGTCACATCTTTGAGCTAGTCACTTGGTCCAATTGGCCAGTACGACTCTTGTCAGAAATTTACTCTGTCCATTCATCTAAACAGCTTAAATATTTCCCCTAATCTATCTTGGTTGCAAACTGCTCCTAGGCCTTGAGTCATCGTGACCTGCCTAGCATGCACATGTCCTCCCAAGATAAAACTTACAGGCCAATCAACTTGGGTACCTCTTAATCAAGAGGTTGATCATCCTTCTTTTACTTTCCTTTTTCTGTCGTTCCAGACATGGGCCGTCCTTGCTCACTCTTCCTCGAGGTTAGTTCAAAGTCTTCCAAAGAATTTCTATCGCTTATTGGTTGTGACAGGTGTCTCTTTACCTTAATGCCCACTTTTCATCCACTCCACTTCATCCTCGCTCCATTTCATTTCATTACACTCCTCTCCTTCCGCTTCGCTCCCTTGCAAAGTGGGCATCAAGGGGGGGGGGGGGCAATCTGTAGACACCCGTTTCGAACTATAAGTGGGACACATTTCTTTTTCATATCATTGATATCCCAATTGGTTATCAGTTTGGAGTCTTTCTTTGGCCCATCATGAGCCCATTCACCCTTAATTTCAAGTCTATTCTCAAGCCCATGGCCAAGATCCACTTGAAACATCAAATTATGTAGTCTGTCCTATCCTCCAAATGCCTTCATTTGAGAACTCATAACTTCCTCATTTCTAATTCAAATAGAGCATATCATGTCATCATTTTGTAGCCCTCTGAGTCTAGAATCCAACGCAACAAATAGCTCATCAATCTAATGCATGTGGAGAGAGCTACAACCCATTTTGTGGACCCTGTGCGCATTGCCCTGTTGTCGCGACCGGGTGCATGGTTGCGACAAGAATTCGACCCTACGATCCGTCGCGACAGCGCCTGCGTAAACATGTTTTTACATGATTTTCGGTCTCTCCTTCCATCCTAGAGCCTATCCAAAGTCCCTTTGAGTTGGATTACGACCCAAAACTCCTATCCTTATCCCCAGGGAGCCCCTAAGTCCATCCAAACTCAAGATAGACTCTCCAACTCTACCACAACTTAGACTCTCTTTCTAACTCGGAATTGGACTCTCTCTTTCTCTTAAACACATATTAGGACTTTCTAGAGGATAGAGGAAGGCTACCACCACGAGGAGAAGTCCCTGGAGGCTCTGCTCACGAGGTCCCATTGCCCCCAATGTAGAGGAGAAGTTGTTCTTCCCGTTTCATTCCTTTCTCTCTCCTCTTTCTCTCTCATATCGCCTCAGGACCAGCAGTGCTTGCACGGCTTGTAGAGATCCAACCAAGCCAGATATGTTCATGGTGTCTTCATCAAAGTTGTTCCCCACAGAGCCCTATACAACCTCCAACTTGAATCACTTCGATTGGTGGTCTGTGCATAAAGTTATAGCAGATTATTCTTCATCTTCTCTCTCATATCGAGATCTACACATCCGGGATTATCGCACCTTCCACAGCCCAAACTAGGCCTGATCTCTTCGAGGCTTCTTCATAAAAGTTGTTCCTCATGGCTTTCTCTACGAGCTCGAACTAGAATCACATCAATAGGGTAGTATTTTGTTCAATTTTAATTTTTTCTTTATTTTCTGTATTTTTTACAGGTATACATGCTAGTTAGGGTCTCTCCCTCCTCTCTCCATGATTTCTCTCCATGCATATTACCTCCTAGTTTTCCAACACCCAAAGGGGTTTCCCAAACAACCCAAGTTCGTTCCCTCCATGCTTTCCTTCTTTCCTTTTATGTTGTGTAGATACTTCACTTAAAAGTTGTTTAATCGGGTTTTCTTTTCTTGTTTCTTTGTTTTGGCAGGTACCCTAAGAAGAGCAGACGAGGAGCTCTCCTCCTCTGGCCGGCCGGAGAAAGGGAAGGAGGTTCGTCATATTCATCTCCCGCACTGCTGAGAAGGCATCGAGGGACCCGGTTGCGACATCCATGTCGCGATCGATTGTGCGGTCGCGACAAAGTTGCTATCGTGTCGCACATCGGCGACGTGTTAACAGGTAAGTGATCTTCTCTTTCCTTTTCCAAGTTGATTAGCCCATGCTTTATGAGTATTTCTTTAGGCAATTATCTTGGTGGTGATCACATTCCTTCATTCTATATATATTGCATGATTTTTGTGTCTTAGAGGGGCGCACAACCTCGTGATTACTTTGGAACTGATAGAATCCTAATCGGATTTCCAGTTTGGGTTTGATGCTCAAACCACTAATCTAAAAAAAAATCCAAATGTAAATGATCAGAAATATTTTCTAATTACACTTAGTGAATATTCATATATTCTGAATTTAAATTTTAAAAAATAATGTGTGTATAATATTTTTATTTATGTTTTGAATGTTTATTTTTATAATATAAGATCCTTTAACACCTGACGATCATGAGGCGGGGAGAGAGGACGATCCATCATATCTTTCTTGATTTTTTATTTGTTATTATTGTAGATGTTTCATATTGTTGTAATTGATGATTTTATGTTAATTGTTATTTATTGTGGATTCCTATGAATATTATTTTTAGTGGGTTTTTAAATTTATCTTTGTTATCTAATTGTATTTTTAAAAAACAATAAAAACATTATTTCCGACAGATTTTCTGACAAAAAGTTTCTGTCGAAGAAAACGTTGATAGACGTGATTTCCGACGAAAAGTATCCATCAGCAAAACCGTCGAACTTTCTGACGGATTATCGATGGATATTTTTCCGTCAAAAGGTTCCCACTTCCGACGCTCTTGTCTGTCGGTCAAAGTGTCGGAAGTTCCGATGGATATGCTGACCGAATATTCCGTCGAAATTTGCCGACAGCTTTTTTTCATCGGTAAATTGGTCGGAAGATTTATTTTCCGACAGATATTTCCGACGATTATTTCTGTCAGAAACACCGACGGATTTATCGACGGATTTTGTTTTCGTCGGCAATTTCTGACGCTTTTTTCCAACGAATTGTTTTTGACAGGCTGTCGTCGAAAAGTGGTCGGAAAGGTGCTTTTCTGACGTATTTCTGACAGATTTTCGACGGAATGTTTCCACCGGAAATCCCGCTTTTTCTTATTGTGTGCATCTGAGAGAAGATTTTCTTGTTCATCTTCTACTCTCTTAGGCACTGTCTCAGATCAAGTCTTATTATTGTAAGCTTGGTATAGGGACCTTGTAATCTCTTTGAGATGCATGTTGTACCTCTTATTGGAAGAGAAGACTTGTTGTGCAAGCGTTTGTTTCCCTTATAGAAGGAAGGTCAATAGGAGCTGGGTGTCATTTTACCCCTTGGTAGAAGGAAAGACTTGCTTGGGAGCAAGTGTTGTATGCCCCTTGTTGAAGAGAAGACTAAGGTTTTCTTGGTGGTTTACTAAAATCCCACGTATTCTTTGGGACTGGACGTAGGGCTGAGGTCCATCTCAGTGCCGAACTAGGATAAAATCTATGTGTCTTCTTGTGTGCTTGTTTATATCTATTTCTACTACACACTAACTAATGGTACTGACTATCTTGCTTAGTGCTTGTGTTTTTAGATTTCAGAAAAGTTCAAAGTAGCCCATTCACCCCCGCTTTGGGATTGTCATCTGAGCCAACAAGTATTGTATCCATTGGATGCGAGTGGATCTTCAAAAAGAAGATTGGAGTAGATGGAAGGTGGATACCTATAAGGCAATGTGCTGACTATGATGAACCATTCTCGCCCATCGCCATGCTAAAATTCATCATAATCCCAGAGAAAGAGTTCTCCGGGAGAATCCGATAAGATCGAGAATCAAATAGATTCCGTATAGGTCTGACAGTATCATGCGTTATATACGGTCTCGGAGATATTAGTTGGATGAAAGACTAAAGGTACATGGTAACTGAGAGAAGACAGGTCCAATGGATTAGATCCCCCTGTACCATCTAGGGACTATGGCATAGTGGCCTAATATGTCCATAGTTGATGAGTTGAGTGAATTATTATGGAGTTGAGTGAATTATTATGGAGATAATAGTTCACTGAGTCAGAAAGAGTTCTAAGTCAGAAGAGTTCTGATGGGTGCAACTCATGGCCAGTTCGGTATTGGGCCTAAAGGGCCACACACATTAGGCAGATGATGCGACGACCTATAGAGGATTGGATAAGAGTTATCCAATATGGCTCCCCCTACCTGGATAGCAATGCAGGTTAAGTGTAGTAAGCAACATTATAGATCATCCTCGGGAATGGTTCCTAACGACACAATTTGTCATCGTCTAGAACTTTGGCTTCCTTTAGGGATAGTCAAAGTGATGTAGACGACAAGATATGTCGTCGTCAAGTTGTTAATGATGACATCATCTATCGTTAGCACTTCAACTTTGACTGAAGCGATCTGCCAATCGAAGGCATGTTTACGACGAGATCGATTGCCGTCAAACATTGTTGACAGTAGGATTGACTGATGTTAACATGTCGTTGACATCTAGACCTTTGACGTTAACCAAGGTTAACGTCAACAGATGTTGTCATCAATATGATCTTGATGACATACTATGTTGACGTCAACCTCAGTATGGCCCAAGTATGACTTGGCATACCTAGCATGACTTGCACATCCCTCCCATGAGAGGGAGGGATGGAGCCCTATATCTAGAGGGATAGGGGCTCCGAAAACCCTAAGGGCTGGGGTTTTTTGGATCCCTCTCACCTCCCTCATCCTTCCTCTCTCCTCTCCTTCTTCCTTCTCATCCACCACTCCCTGAATGAGAGCAAGATGAGAGTGAAAAGAGGGTCTTGATGTTGCTACCTCTCTTGCTATTGATTGGAGCCTTTTGAAGGACCAAAAGGAGGAGAACGAGGATGTGGATGAGGTGTTGTTGCTTGTCCCCGCCATGTGGACACTACTAGAGGGAGGTCGCATGAGCTCCTTCATCTGGCGGGCCAAGTTTTGCACGTCAGGGAATCTACGAGCTCCCCTAAGTGAGAATGTCTCATCCATGCTTGGTCTGCATGAGAGTCATGCACCAAACATCATTCATACTCATTTCTTGTGGGAAACGTGATTTTTTATTTATTTTAAACTTCATTCCGCTGTGCATTAGATGCTCCTCATGTTTCCTTACATCAACGTACTCATAACCGCGAGAGTATGGACTTGTGGTGTGTGGCATGACACCGATATGTGTGCAATATTGAAAGTGCCTTTGTGTGATATGATATATTTGACTATCTGAATGATTATTTGATATGTACGAAATTTGGCCAGTCCTATTATTGAACATATGATATGTACTTGGTCTTGAATCCTTGTTCACAACTACACGACTCACTATGAACTCATTGATTTACAACTCATGTCTGTCACATGACTCACATTTGCTATCATGCATGCACTATCGTCCCATCATTGTAGATATTCTACTTGTTAATACGCTAATCCTTTATATTATTGTCCGCACATTGAGGTGTAAATCCTACTGGACGTACGCTCATTTAGTTACTTAACATTTTCAAGTAGTGAAAGTGAGGATATGGCACTAGAAGGGAACAAATAAGAGTGAAGAGCGTCCCAGTTATCATAAAGCGATGGAATAAAATAAGTCCTTAGATGAGTCTGTAGTAGTTATTTCATTTGACTTTATTATGTAATTTGAACAATGGGCCCTACGTTTGGATCTGATGATTAGTGGTGGTAATTTGATGTTGACATTTGAATTAATAATAATGGTAGTGTGTTGGTTTATCACTATTCTTTAATTCTTGCTCTGAATATCCGACCGATTACTATTACACGCTTCAATATTCCACGTCGGGACGTGACATAAGAACTTCAAGGAATTGAACACAAAAAAGAGTTCCAAAAGCGCCCAACACAGAACTCTTCAAATGTTGAAAGCATTCTTGCCACTCTTCTTTCCCATCTCTCTCTGTGTGACATTATAAATCTGAGAGAGTTTGTGAGCATAAGAGTCTTGCGTTAGTCCTATACACCACTGTAGATCTCAAGTTGCTATTAGGATTAAGAAAGTAAAGTTCATTATTCCTAAACTTGATCTCGGCAGGTTACCTTTTCTTTTCTTAAGAAAGATAGATTTGTTCCTCTTCCTATGAGAAGAGAAGATCAGCTAGTATGTTGGGTGATTTGTCCAATTGAGGGACTATACTTAGTGTTTCTCTTGGGAAGAAGGGAAGACCAACGGAGAACTGTGTGTTGTAAATCTATTGGGCAGATTGTACCATAGGTTAGTGAAATCTCAAGAGCTGTTTGAAAACTGAACGTAGAACTTTCATTAGAGGAAAGTGTAGAATTAGACTAAATCTCGTGCCCCTTGTGTGATTGTTGTTATGATTGCTTCCATATTTTAAATCATTACTCATACGATTTCAATCACTAACCGAAGTGTTTAAGTGTTTGTCTATCAATTTTTATTTTTTCATCCCAACCTCTACTGTGCTACCATGAGCCATCATTTATAACATGAGACCCTCTATTGACAGATTGGACCAATGTCATGCTAGTGAATAACTTTATCAGCCATTCTAGTAAGCAATAAATATTTCTCATAAACGATATGATTGAAAAACGTAATCTCGCAGGTTGTAGCATAGCATCGGCCATCCTGTAGATATTGAAAACTCAAAGAACTTCTGGACCCATCGGCAGCAAAGCACAAGCGAGCAGGAATCGATTCAAGATCCTCCTTTTCCAGTCTAAATAGGTTGTTGAAGTAGGCTGTTGCAAATTGTGGGTTAGTGGTCCATGGCAGGACAGGTCCCATTTAGCGGAAGCTAGTGGAAAGAAGACATTTGGCTCCTCTATCCACATGAAATTGGAGAGGACTCTCTCTCTCTCTCTCTCTCTCTACAATGTGGATTTCCTCTTTATCCACAATGCACAAAATGTACCATCATTCACCTTATCCTCTTCGTTGAACACACACATCTTATGAAAAAAAATTGTATAAATATAACATATATAATAGATTTAGTAACAATTAGATACTTCCGTCCAAAAAATTTGTCCGCTTCAGCTGTCCTGTTAGTCCATCAGTGCCTCCAACGGATTAGGAGGGCCGACGCACTAGGATAGTAGGATGGGCAGCCTCATAATTGATAATAAAGAGCTCCATGATGAATTCGATGATTGAGGAAGGTGCAATACATCGAGATGACCCTCAAACTTCAGCAAGAAGTCCTCACATCTCAAGTGGAAAAGGTGGCGTGGTGGCTCAAACTAGGGAGTCTCCCTTATTTCACTTTTGTACGCCACTTGTATAATTATTTCACCTCAATCCTTTATAAATTCGAACTATGCGAAACCAAATCTCTAAAAAGTAAGAGACAATGCAGATGCATGGTTTGCATAATTTTATGAAAAATAGAGTAGAGCATCTCAATCCCCAGAATAAAACTCCTCTCGAATCTCGATACCAAGGACTTAAACATTGTTTGGAACCGCCCATGTAAAAAGAAAAACTAATTTTGCAGGCCTCCCGTACGTGGGTGCGCTTTGTGGCCCGCCCGCGCCTGCCTCGTCAGCCGCAAAAGAGGAAAAAAATATATTTCTCCATCGTGAGTCGCCTACGTCACCAGGCCGAAGACAAACAAAATATTTTAAAAAATATTTTTTATCACCGCTTGATAACTAAAATTGCTGGAAGTGAAGGTCTTGTTGCTTTTGGGCAATGGAGAGAGAAAGTCAGACTTCTCTCTACTGTTCTCCTCTTTTTAAAAATCTGTGTAAGCACATAAAATGGAGTAGCTGTTGTATTTGAAAATGATTTAGACATTATCAGAGATTTTACAGTAAAAATCTATCCTCAAGCCGGCCAACGGTGCATTAACCTTAGAGGAGACGGTAGCTTCCAAATGTAGCAGACGATCGAGGGGGATCCTGTTCTCTCCATCTGCAATCACTCTGTCAGTATGCTTCAATGAGAATCTATCATCCTTTTCCTTCCCAACCCATTCTAACTATATTTTTGTTTCCTATATCTGATCGCTCAAACCGTTCCGGGACTGCACGAGTTGAGGCGCACGAATTTAGAAGAAAATGGTTAAGAAATTTGGAACGGGTTTTGGAAGAAGCAAAGGTTGGTCTTACAAGAAACCCTTCCCTTTGAAGGCGAAGCATACGTGTGAGGAAAAAAGCCAGCCGTGGACCGTGGTGCAAGTCACAGCCCCCGTGAGAACCTTCCTCAAAGTGGGATGGAGAGAAGATAGAGAGAGCTTCGGATAGGGATATCCGGAGATATGAGAGAGAGAGAGAGCGTGCTTTCTCTCCATGAAAGGGACAGAGATAAGAAGTTCGAATACAGATAGCTATTAAAACCCATGAGAGAAAGAACAGCAATTCCATCTTGGAACAAAACTCCTCTCGCCTCTGGAAACCACCGGCTGGCGTTCTATGGAACAGCGATTTCACACTGGCATGTGGCCCAAGCCAAAAGAAGAACGAGAGAAACCGAAATGCCTTGTACGCGTGGACAAGTGGCTTTCAGTCCAGGACGGACGAGGGGCGCATGACGCCATCGCCCTTCTTCTTTTTTTCTTTGAACAGTGCGCCATCGCCCTTCTGCAACTTGAAAATTACTAACGAAGCCATTTAGACCCACCACAACCTAATAATAATCCATCCGTGGATAATAAATTATTCAGAAACATGATATCGCCGGCCCGCGGCCGATCTCCGCCGCCTGTTGGCTGGCAAGAACAGGTCGGAAAGTGGGAGAAACCATGGCCGTCCCCAACCGAGGAGGAGATGCCCGCAATGGACGATATCCCTCACACTCCGGTCCCAAAATCGAAACATCTCTACTAGCTAGCACAGTGATAAGTTAAAAAAAAAGGAATTTGGCACGATTAGAGCAGATGAAAACGATGAATTGATGCGGGGAAAGGACCCCTCGAACAAACCAAACAGCGGGGGACATCACGAACCCCCATTTCCATGATTTCGTGGCACAAAATACAACCCACACTCCACAGGTGATGCACACGGATGGTACAGAGACGAAGGGCCGAACGAATGGTGCGCGCACAAGTCGTGTGAGTCAGAAAGCAAGCAAATACACAATCGTGGCGGTGGCGGTGGCGGTGGCGAATTACCGCGCTCAGGAGGATCCAGACGGTCTGGCGCCAGTTTCGCTTATGACGGAGTACCAACCGCCGGAGCGGCCTGCTTCCTCGTCCAGGAAGAGGTCCTCCGTCCTCCTGAACGCCGCGTGGATGAGGACAACGGCCAGGCCGATGAGGACGGAGACGATGATGTTGAGCGTGGCGTTGGTGAGGAGGAGGAGAATGATCGTAACTACGGAGAGCGCGATCAGCACCACGCGGTCGCTGATTGTGCGGTGGAAGAGCACGAGGGGCTCGTCGCGCAGGAAGTAGAGGAAGACCCAGGCGGCCATCATGACGATGAGGACGATGAGGGAGATTGGGTGCCAGAGGAGGCTGACGAAGAGGACGAACAGCACGATGATGGAGTAGTTCATGGTGAAATAGGCGGCGTTGGTACGGATCCGGAGGTAGGCGTCGCCGAGGCTGTGAGGGACGCCGAAGGCGTGGAGGTGGACCATCTCCTTCCATGGCCGCCGCGTGCCGAGCGCTTCCCTGCCCCGCTCCTTGGCACGGCTGATGAACTCCAGCCCCGTGCCCTCGCCCTGAGAGGGAGACGCCGCCGGGATCGTCCCGTACGTCGTCATCGCTGCGAATTCCGCGGGGACGGTCAAAGGGGTGCCGCTGGTCTGGAGGGGCCGAGGGGGGCGAGAGCGAAGAAGAAGAAGAAGAAGGGCGAAGTCTCAGAGGGCGAGGGCTGCAGCAGCCGACGACAAGTCGACAAGGGCGGGGCGATACTTACCAATACAGGGTTGGGGAGGGATCGTGACGTAATTGGTGGCGAGTTGAAACCTGGACCCACTCATAGTCTCATACCAACCTTTCTTGGAAATATTTGGATAGTTCGCTAGGATCTGTTGTATATATACCTCTATTAAATATAATTATATTATAATCTAACTTAGTTTTATATTTACACTAAACTTTTATTAAATAAATTTTTTTGAAAGTAGTAGAAACTGTATAGTAGAACTGTTAGAAAAAAATTTAAATTTTTATTTAGTAAGTACTAATTTAACAATTGTGAGAGTTAAACTTTTGACAATATTCGTAAAAATATTTCTTAAAATTTTTTATAAATTTGTTATCTCTAAGAGTAAATTTTTAATGTACGGCGAAGTGCCCAATCAAGTGTTAAAATTTAAGAAGTACACTACATGATTTTATCTATTAAAATAGATCATAATATCTCTCCATTATAATAAAATTATTTATTATTTTTAGGGGTAAAACTGTTCGAACAATTACTAAAACAATCGATAAAAGGATACTCTAAGCATATTCTATCACTATATGACAACAAATAATGTCAAGATTTTTATGTACATTTTTCTTAATAATTTTTTTGAGATAAATACAAAAAATAAGATAGATTATGGTCTAATTATATTTTTAATAAGGGCATACATACAAAAAAATCCTTAGGATTATGTGGTTTTATACATGGTTGGCCGTACCGCGGCAAACCGCCGCGGTACAGCCAAACCGCATGCGAGCCCAGGCACGGTCGGGTCACCTCATTGGGGTGACCCGGGTGTGCCGCGGCGGCACGCCGCAGACCGATCCGGTCCAGTCCGATCCGGTTCGGTCGGCTAATTTTTTTTTTTCATACTTCTCTCATATCCGGTGCATTAAAGTGATGTAAATGGTATCTAATTGAGATAAAAATTTAAACATTGTTGGATCCCTAGAGTTTTGATGATCACAAAACACTCATTATGTTGTCTAACAAGTTCTTAAGTTATGTGCAGCAAGTAGGACATTTTCCAAGAGCATTGGACCTTTATACAAATGTTCTGCAAGTGCTACATTAGCGGAGTCGACCCCAACTTTGCTCCGTTGTTCAGAGTCGACCTCTAGTTTGTGAAGGAGTTGACCTCCATTCAACTGTTTGTCAAGTTGCTGAAGCAGAGTCAACCCCGGATTTCTAAAGGAGTCGACCCCGATTATGCTCGGCTGTTCAGAGTCAACCCCGACACTCCAAAGGAGTCGACCTCCATTCAGAAGAAGCTCTTTTGTTCCAAGGGAGTCAACCCCAACTTTCTTTAGAGTCGACCTTGAGCTGAACTGGAGTCGACCCCAATAAAAGGTGGAGTCGACCCTGACATGCAGATCTGTTCAAAAAGCAGGTTTGAACACCTTTTTGACCAAGACCACTTTCCACTCTCTCCCAAATGGATATATCTTTGGAAAGGCTATAAAAAGGTCATCTGGGGGAAACCCTAGGCAAAAATTTCGTGGAGAAGAGAGCCACCCTTAAGAGTTTCATCTCCAGCTTCTTCTTCCAAGCTTTTTCACCTTCTTGAGCTTCCACCTGCTGCATCTTTAAAGAAGGGACTTTTAGGAGGAGATCTTTTCTGCTCAAGAGCTTCATCGACATCTGGAGATCTTCCTCACAAGCTTTTCATCTGCCATTCCTTGATCTATCTTTTTCTACATTGTGCTTATTGCTTTGTGTTTCTGCCTTCTTGGTTGAAGGCTTGTTGGGGTTGCTTACCCTGCCTTTGTTTCATTGGTGAGCTGGGCACCGCATCAACCATCGGTTTGTTGGTGAGCTAGGCACCGTAGTACTAGCGTTTGTTGTGGTGAGCTAGGCACCATATTAACTAGCGGCTTGTTGGTGAGCTGGGCACCGCATAAACCAGCGGGTGTTTTCATTTCTTTGAGAGGGTAAATCTCACCTTGTTGGTGAGGACTGGACGTAGGTAGACCAAAGGGGGTCTTACTGAACCAGGATAAATCGGTGTCTCTTTGTGTGCTTGCCTCCTTCTTCCTCTCAGTTCTCTCTGCTTTGCATCGTATTTTATTTCTGCATTAGTTTCCAGTGGTCTTTCAAGACAATTTTTATAGCCCTATTCACCCCCTCTAGGGCTAGTCTTAGTCTTGATCCTTTCATTTGGTATCATAGCTTGGTCACTAGTTTAAAGAGTTTTACAACCTCTAGTGTGGATTGACTATGGCTGGTTTTGGAGAGCAGAGTGCATTCACTGAAGGCAACTCTACTAATAGGCCACCTCTGTTCAATGACAATAACTAAAGCTATTGGAAAGCTAAGATGACCATCTTTCTGAAAGCTATGGATTATGAGCTGTGGAACATTGTGGGAAAAGGTCCTTATGCTCTAAAGGAACCTGAAAAGGAGTGGACTCTAGAAATCTATAAAAAATTGTCTATGAATGCCAAGGCAATTAATGCTTTATTATGTGCTTTGGATGCTAACGAGTATAACCGTGTTTCTATGTGTAGCAGTGCAAAAGAGATTTGGACAAGCTTCAAGTGACCTATGAAGGAACCTCTCAAGTTAAAGAAACGAAGATCAACCTTCTAGTTCACAAGTATGAGCTGTTCAAAATGGAAGAAAATGAGACTATAACTGAGATGTTCAAGCAGTTCACAGACATCACGAATGGGCTCAAAGCCCTTGGTAAGGAATACTCTATCCCTGAACTTAAATAGAAAAATTTTACTATCTTTGCCTATGTCTTGGAATCCCCAAGTAACAACTATTGAAGAGGCAAAATACCTCTCAAGAATCTCCTTGGATGCACTCATAGGATCTCTAATGACCTATGAGATTAATATATCGAGGGACATGTATGACTCTAAGATGAAAAAGAGTCTTGCCCTCAAAGCTACTAATGTGCTAAATGAGTGTGACAGTGACAATAGTGCTGAAGAGATCGATGATGAAGAAATTGCCTTAATGACAAGACAATTCAAGAAGTTTCTGAACAGATGTCGATCCAACTTCAACCCAAGACAGAAGATTTCATAAGAAAAATCAAGCTAAAGGGAAACCTCCAAGAGTGAGGAAGTCACATGCTTCGAGTGCAGAAAACCGGGACATATCCGTCCTGAATGTCCAGAACTTCAAAAGAAAAAGGTATACACCAGGGAAATGGTAAGACAGCAAAGAGAAGGCCCTTACTGCATGGAGTGATGAAGACATCTCTACAGAAGAAAAAGTGAAGAAGAAATTGTCAACTTATGTCTTATGGCCAAATCTGACCATGAGAAGGTAAATTATGAAACCTTGACATTTGAAGAACTTCTTGATGCCTTTAATGATTATATGAAAAATTTGTTGAATGCAAACTTGAAAATAAAAGTTTAAAGAATAACATTGATTTAATGACTCAAGAATTGAATGTATTTCGTTTACATGAATGTGAAAATGTTGATACAATAGTAAACGAGAATATATTGCTTAAGAAAAAGATTGAAACTTTAGAAGAACAAATTCCTAGTTTGAAAAATAATTGTTCTAACCTTCAAAAGGAAATAAATAAATTAAAAAGTACCATGTCTACATTTGTGCGTGGTCTTGATAATTTAGATGTTATTCTTGGTAGCACAAAAGGGGTCTTTAGAAAAGAAGAAATTGGATTCATCCCTCACAAGTTAAAATCTAAACTGGAACTTCTTTTGTTGGAGCTAAGTTATCTAGTACTCCTTTTGCAACATGCAACTATTGCAGGGAAAAAGTGACATAAAATTCAGAGTTGTTTGTTCCAAAAGAACACCCACAAGATTAAAACGATGTGGGTGCCGAAGGAAACAACCAAAAGTTGGACTAACATGAATGTACCCAAGCAAATTTGGGTACCAAGAAATTAAGTGTAAAATTTCTTGTTTTTGTAGGGCTATAGTGGTTCGATGAATAAAGAGTGATATTTAGATAGTGGGTGCTCTCGGCACATGATGGGAGACAAATCACAATTCTCAAGCCTTGAAAAGAAAAATGGTGGAGACATAACTTTTGGAGACAACAACAAAGGAAGGGTAATAGACATTGAAAATATTGGTAAAACACCTTCTACTAGCATTGAGCATGTGTTATTTGTAGATGAATTAAAATATAATTTGCTCAGCATTAGTCACTTTTGTGATAAAGGGTTTAAAGTTACTTTTGATGCATCTCACTGCATGCTAACTGATAATATCGAATGAAATCAAGTTTGTAGGCAATCGAATGAAAATGTGTATACTGTTAATTTAGATGAATTGGATGAGAAGGAGATTTGCTTTGTAGCAAATAACTCCAATCCATGGCTTTGGCACCGAAAGCTAGGCCATGCTAGCTTTGGAATCATTTTCAAATTGTCTAGACGTGAGTTTGTGGTCAATTTGCCTAAAATGAATTTTGATTCAAATGGGGTTTGTGATGTATGTGCCAAAGGTAAGCAAACTCGAACTTCATTCAAACCCAAGAACATTGTTTCTAGTTCTCGACCTTTGCAACTCTTGCATCTTGATTTGTTTGGCCCGACAAGAATTGCTAGTTTAGGCGGTAAGCGCTATGGTTTTGTGATCTTTGATGATTTCTCTCGTTTT
This sequence comes from Colocasia esculenta, assembly GCA_014218235.1. Classification (NCBI taxonomy): domain Eukaryota; kingdom Viridiplantae; phylum Streptophyta; class Magnoliopsida; order Alismatales; family Araceae; genus Colocasia; species Colocasia esculenta. Next base: position 31,988,067 of record CM024754.1, read on the forward strand.
ACATGGGTTTTGTATTTAGCTCATAAAAGTGATGCATTAACTGAATTCATAAAATTCTGTAAGAAGGTTCAAAATGATAAGGGTTATGTTATTAATGCTATTCGTAGTGATCATGGTAAGGAATTTGAAAATCTATAATTCAATTTTTTTGTGATGATGAAGGGTCAGTCATAATTTCTCTACTCCGAGAACTTCTCAGCAAATGGTGTAGCTGAGAGGAAAAATCGGACTTTGATCGATATGGCCCGGACTATGCTATGTGAATCTGTTTTGCCTAGATATTTTTGGGCTGAAGCCATTAATACTGCATGCTATATCACTAACCGTTGTTTGATTAGACCTCTGTTGCATAAGACTCCATATGAACTTTATAAAGGCAGAAAACCAAACATCTCCTACTTCAAGCCATTTGGGTGCAAATGCTCATTTTGGTAAATGGCAAAGAGGACATAGGTAAGTTTGATCCTCGAAGCGACGAAGGTATATTTGTGGTTATTCATCTCATTCTAAAGCTTTTCGTGTATTAACAAGAAAACATTAGTTGTAGAAGAATCCATTCATGTGATCTTTGATGAGACTAACCACAATGCTAGAAAAAGAAATGATGATGATGATGATACAGAAATCATGAAGGATCAGGAATTAATCATGCATGATTTAGATCTCACGGAGTCTAGAGCAGAAGCAATGAATGATCCTACCCAACTTGTTGGTGAAGAAAAGGAAGATCCTCCACTTGAAGAACTTCAAGTATCTTCTACAAAATGAATTACCCCGAGCAGGATCATGTCAAGTCATCCAATCGGTAATGTAATAGTGATCCTTCATCCGGTATGCGAAACTCGAAAAACTCAATATCAGTGTGATTATATTGCTTTTATTTATCAATTTGAACCAAAAAATGTTGATGAAGCCCTTCTTGATGAACATTAGTCTATAGCTATGCTTGAGGAACTAAACCAATTTGAGAGGAACATGTGGACTTTGTCTCCTCGTTCGAATGACCATTCGGTAATCGGAACCAAGTGGGTTTTTCGAAACAAACTTGATGAATCCGGTATGGTAACTCGAAACAAAGCCCGTTTAGTTGCCCAAGGATACTCTCAAGAAGAAGGGATAGATTATGATGAGACCTTTGCACCGTTTGCTAGACTTGAAACCATTAGGATTCTATTAGCATTCGCTTGCTCCAGAAATTTTAAATTATTTCAAATGGATGTTAAAAGTGCGTTTCTTAATGGTTTCATTAAAGAGAAAGTCTATGTAGAGCAACCTTCTTGGTTTGAGGATCCAAATTTCCCAAACCATTTTTTGTCTTCATAAAGCTCTATATGGTCTTAAGCAAGCACCGCGTGCATGGTATGAGAGATTGAGCCAATTTCTTGTTCAACATGATTTTAAGCATGATTTTGTTGACTCAACTCTGTTTATAAAGTGTTTAATTGAGATATTTTACTTGTTCAAATATATGTAGATGATATTGTGTTTGGCTCCACTAAAGAAAAATTATGTAAGAATTTTTCTGAGTTGATGCAGGGGGAGTTCGAGATGAGCATGATGGGTGAGCTCAACTTCTTTCTTGAACTTCAGATAAAACAAGGTCAAGATGGCATCTTTGTAAGTCAATCAAAGTACACAAAGGAATTGCTAAAGAAATATGGGTTCAGCAACACCAAGCCTCTTCCAACGCCTATGTCTACAACAATTAAATTAGATAATGATGATCTTGGTAAGCCTGTTGATTCTAAGCTTTATCGAGGTATGATCGGATCTCTACTCTATTTAACTGCAAGTAGGCCCGATGTATTATTTAGTGTTTGCATGTGTGCAAGATTTCAAAGCTCGCCCAAACAATCACATTTAATTACTATTAAACGAATTTTTCGGTATCTTGCTTCCTCGATTGACTTTGGTTTATGGTATCCCAAATGATGTTCCTTCGACTTGGTGGATTACACCGATACAAATTATGCTGGGTGTAAAGTTGATTGAAAGAGCACAAGCGTGACTTGTAATTTCTTGGGAGGATGCCTCATTTCGTGGTCCTCCAAGAAACAAAATTTTTGTTGCTCTCTCGACAGCTGAAGCCGAGTATATCGCAGTCGGGAGTTGTTGCACACAAGCACTTTGGATTAAACATCAAGTAGAAGACTATGTGATGTGTTTATCTAAAATTCCGTTGCTTTGTGATAATACAAGTGCCATAAACTTATCTAAAAATCATGTTCAACATTCTCGCACTAAGCATATTGAAGTACGCCATCATTTTATTAGAGATCATGTCTCTAGGGTGATATTGAATTAAATTTTATTGACACCACACACCAATTGGCTGAATTTTTTACTAAACCGTTGTGTGAAGACCGATTTACTTCATTGCGCCGTGAATTAGGAATGTGTTCATCTTCTTCATAAGCAACACATATTAATTCGTTCCTGCTTCTTTTTTGACGATGACAAAAAGGGGGAGAACTTTTGTGTGAAGTGACTGTTCAAATATTTATTTTTGTTGTATGTGCTCAACGATGTGCTATGTTTTATGCGCATGTATTCAGGGGGAGCTTACACTTAGGGGAGAAATAAAACAATATTTGATGAATGGACATATGTCGTGACAAATTATTGATCAAAATATTGTGATTGCATATTGTGAATGAATAGATTTATATGTATGTTTAAGTTGCCTTGATGTATTAAGGATGTTGGTGTAAATGGATGATTGGTAAGGAAAATGTTTATCTCTCAATGTAGGTGTTTTGTCATCATCAAAAAGGGGAGATTGTTAGATCCCTAGAGTTTTGATGATCACAAAACACTCATTATGTTGTCTAACAAGTTCTTAAGTTATGTGTAGCAAGTAGGACAGTTTCCAAGAGCAATTGGACCTTCATACAAATGTTCTGCAAGTGCTACAGTAGCGGAGTCGACCTCAAGTTTCTAAAGGAGTCGACCCCAACTCTGCTATGTTGTTCAGAGTCGACCTCTAGTTTGTGAAGGAGTCGACCTCCATTCAACTGTTTGTCAAGTTGCTGAAGTAGAGTCGACCCCGAATTTCTAAAGGAGTCGACCCCGATTATGCTCGGCTGTTCAGAGTCGACCCCGACACTCCAAAGGATTCGACCTCCATTCAGAAGAAGCTCTTTTGTTCCAAGGGACTCGACCCCAACTTTCTTTAGAGTCGACCTTTAGCTGAACTGGAGTCGACCCCAGTAAAAGGTGGAGTCGACCCTGACATGCAGATCTGTTCAAAAACCAGGTTTGAACACCTTTTTGACCAAGACCACTTTCCACTCTCTCCCAAACGGATATATCTTTGGAAAGCTATAAAAGGTCACCTGGGGGAAACCCTAGGTAGGGAATTTCGTGGAGAAGAGAGCCACCCTCAAGAGTTTCATCTCCAGCTTCTTCTTCCAAGCTTTTCACCTTCTTGAGCTTCCACCTGCTGCATCTTTAAAGAAGGGACTTTTAGGAGGAGATCTTTTCTGCTTAAGAGCTTCATCGACATCTGGAGATCTTCCTCACAAGCTTTCATCTGCCATTCCTTGATCTATCTTTCTCTACATTGTGCTTATTGCTTTGTGTTTCTGCCTTCTTGGTTCAAGGCTTGTTGGGGTTGCTTACCCTACCTTGTGTTCATTGGTGAGCTGGGCACCGCATCAACTATCGGTTTGTTGGTGAGCTAGGCACCGTAGTAACTAGCGGTTTGTTGGTGAGCTAGGCACCGTATTAACTAGCGGCTTGTTGGTGAGCTGGGCACCGCATAAACCAGCGGGTGTTGTTCATTTCTTTGAGAGGTAAATCTCACCTTGTTGGTGAGGACTGGACGTAGGTAGACCAAATGGGGTCTTACCGAACCAGGATAAATCGATGTCTCTTTGTGTGCTTGCCTCCTTCTTCCCTCTCAGTTCTCTCTGCTTTGCATCGTATTTTATTTCTGCATTAGTTTCCAGTGGTCTTTCAAGACAAATTTTTATAGCCCTATTCACCCCCTCTAGGGCTAGTCTTAGTCTTGATCCTTTCAAACATAAACTAATTAAGAGATGATACAAATTAATAATTTTAGTTTAATTTTTTAATTAAATTTTCGTCAAGTAAATATTGTCCCAAAAATTATTAGATCGACTTAAACTCTACATTTAAGGGATCTAAATGGTGTCTAATTGAGATACAATTTCAAACATAAGCTAATTAAGAGATGATACAAATTACAGTAATTTTAGTTTAATTTTTTAAATTAATTTTTTGTCAAGTAAAAATTGTCTCAAAAATCATTAGGTTGATTTAATCTCAACATCTATGCATCAATAATTTTTGATATTTATATTTCTAAAATCAATATATTTTTTGGTAATTATGATGACTTTAGATTTGACTTTACTTTCGGAACCGAATGTCTTCCCGTCGAAGTGCGCACAATCAAAGATAGTACCTAAGATTCGCCGTACCGTGGCAAACAACCGCGGTACGTGTAAACCGTACCGTGCCTGGGCTCTCACACGATCGGGTCACCCCATGGGGTGGACCCAAGTGTGCCATGGCACTTGATGACTGGTAGGGTCCGGTCCACTAAATCTGTTTAATTTTTTTTTCATTCCTCTCTCACATCCGATGTATTTAAAAGGTCTAAATGGTGTCTAATTGAGATGAAATTTTAAACATAAACTAATTAAGATATGATACAAATTATAGTATTTTATTTTAATTTTTAATTATTTTTTGTCAAGTAAAAATTATCTAAAAAATTATTAGGTCCACTTAATCTCAACACTTATGCATCAATAACTCATGAGATTTATATTTTTAGAATCAGTACATTTTCTAGTAATTGTGATGACTTTAGATTTGACTTTATTTTGGAACCAAATGTCGTCCCATTGAAGTGCACAGAGGGTTCGCCGTACTGCGGCAAATCCTGTGTGCACTTAAGACATCTAAATGGTGTCTAATTGAGATAAAATTTTAAACATAAGCTAATTAAGAGATGATACAAATATAATAATTATAGTTTAATTTTTTAAATTAATTTTTGTCAAGTAAAAATTGTCCCAAAAATTAGTAGGTCGACTTAATCTCAACATGCATTTATCCATCAATAATTTTTGATATTTTATATTTTTAAAATCAGTATAGTTTTTTAGTAATTATGATGACTTCATATTTGACTTTATTTTTGGAACTGTATGTCGTCCCGTTGAAGTGCACACAATCAAAGATAGTATTAGAAATATATTAATAATATAAAAATATTCTAAATTAAAGATAATTATTTTTATATAAGTGATCATGTCTTATGTATAATGTAATGACCCGACCTCCCGAACCCCTACCAGGGGCCCCGAAGTTCGCGTCGCCACCCACGGATCCGAAGATCCGGAAGGGTTAGAAGAATTAGTCTAGTGAGATATGTACTGAATTTAATAACTATAACAATATGTACAATATACAAAAGTCTATACAACGTGTCCCAAGCAAAAGCACAAGTACAAGAAGAAAGGTGCAGTCTTTAAGGGGCATACCCCGAGGACTTACAAAACACAACTCTCAGCTCACTCGGCTACAAGAGCTCACCACACTCAGCTCTCACTGCTGCTGACAACAACACGGTGCCACAGTCGTCTCCGCAACCCGTCCGACGCGAGCTCCCGCGACGACGAGCCCCTAGCTGAAGGAAGTAGGGGGGGGGGTGAGCCTCGCGAACAAGGCCCAATAGGGATTACGTGTCCCTCACCGCCAGAGCAGCAGGAACTCTGGAAACAGGAAAACTACACTAGAAAGCTGTAAAGTGAGAAACACCTACATCATGATACTACTAAGCAGCGGAAGAGAACAGCGCAACGCCACGACCACCAACCGAGGTCGGGCCACACACATAGGACTCCCGCAGAAACCAACGGAGTCGAGCACAGAGTGGAAGCAACGCTCGACACACCTGCCAAGACTACGCAACAACCAAGTGAGAACGACATCTCACCTCAAACATGGCCACCTCAGACCTCCATGAGGTCGAGGGCCCACAAGAAGAACCACCCCAGACCCTGGACACACCACCAGGTCGGGAACCACACTCGCCGGTGCCACCACGGACTGGCACCAAGAACGGGACTACGGAACCGAGTGAACACCAAAGTGGAAACCACTAGAAGCACGGGTCTGCACAAGGCCAGACCAACGACGCCCACAGAAACTAGCCACGGCCAGGCTATAACCGCCAAGCAAGCTAGGGCAACAGATAACACTTAGAAACGTCGTGAGGGAACGCCGTCACAACAACATCAACCAAGCCACCACCACTGGCATCTAAGAAGGAGACGCGCCGTCCGCACCCTCTTCGCTCGCCAGCCAGCTCTCGCCTCTAACCTCCCCAGAAGAGCGAGACAGAACTGCCAAGAACACACAACACACGCAACACCGCAGCCTGGCCAAGCTGCGGCCCCATGCCTGACCTCCCTACGCGGCTCCCGAACCAACGTAGAGCGAGGCAGTGAGACAAAGGACTGTCTGGTCTACGCCAAGAAAGCACTCCAAACCCCTCGGCGTCTCAGACCCAGACAAGAGAGCTCTACAAACGTCGGCGCCACTGTCCAACCTCAATTTTCCCTTAGCTCTAGAGTCCGCTCTATCGGCTGCCAACTCGAGCATGCTCGTAGCCCAGAACGCTCCCTCTAAGGCTCACGAGGACGGGGGTCCCAGGAAAATGAGACAACCTCTGAACGGGACAAGCCCTCAAGTGCCAAGCACCGGGCGAAAGGCGGGGCAAGCACAACAGGAACCGTGCCGCACCACTGGCTTGTAACACACGACAAGCCCAACAAGCACGAGACACACACAGACCCTCAAGAGGGCCGTCGGCCACCAAACACGCACGAACGGCTAGAACCTCGGCACACTACCGGACAGCACGAAAACCCGTCACTCTGCTAATAATCGATTGACCGCTGGTCAATCGATTATTAGACAAACGCGACCCTCCTGGCACCACTACCAGGACACGGCCACGAAGGTTGCACCTTCGGTCGCTGAACGTAGGGAGGAAACCTGCCGCGTTCCCTACCAGAAGGTCCTAAGGGCAAGGCCTACCCTGGGGCACATGCCGACACACAACCGGGCCCACGGAAACACTTGAGGCAACATAGGTACTGTCGCGACCCCCAAGGCCATCGCGACACCATCGTGATGGGAAGGGCACCGCGACAGCCCTTGTTGCGACCGGGCAAGGCATCGCGACAGCAACCCTATCGCGACCCGGAAATGCACCGCGACATCAATCCTGTCACGACCGGGAAGCGCGGCGCGACAGTCTTACCGCGATTGCCAACGGCGTCGCGATAAGGTCGTGCCCGACGGGGTCGACGCCTCCTCTGATGTCGCGAACCGCCGAGCCGTCGCGACATCAGCCGAGAGGCAGACCAGTGGGATCCTCAATCCCGGGTCACCCACGAAGATACACACATGCACACACGGGGGAGGGGATCATGGGGAAAGCTGTAAATCTATCTAGAAAGCACGAGGGGCTCCCAATCCACCCGGATCGAGAAGGGCACAAGAAATCCCTACCTTTCACGAAGAACAAACCCCAATGGGGCCCTTCACGTCGGTTGGCCACCTCCTCCTCGCTCCACGCAAGGTCCACGATGCCACGGCACCACGCACGACCCTCCTCCTCGCCTGAAACACTCAAAGGGGAGAGGGGGAGGCGGAGCACCGCCGGAGGGAGAGGGAGAAGGGAAGAAGAAGAGAGAGAGGGGGAAGGGGTAGCCGGCCAGCGCCTTAAGCCCCCGGCACCCAGAACACGACGGACCGCCCAGTCGTGTTAACAACCTTAACGCGACGGGTCCACAGACCGCGACAAGAACGCTCCCCCCACAGGCACCACGACAACACGACAGGCCATACTGACACACCTGCCACTCTGACAGGTGTCAGACGACTGAAGTGACATAAAGCAGTCGCGACCCGTTGACCGGGCGCGACACGAAAATGCGATGGAGAGTCAGGGCACGACCAGAACGCGACCCACAAACTCATCGTGACACAGATGTCTGTCACGTCGGACACCCCCGACGCGACACTAATGCGTTCGTCGCCCAGCTTGGACGCGTTAGTGCCAGTCATCCCACGACACCGGACGGAAGCCGGGAAACGAGTCCTACATATAATTTACTATCTCTTTTAATTTCTTAGTGTCATATTAATATTTTATTATAAAATTTAAGACGTTACAATTTTGTTTCTGTTTTCGAATTCTTCGTGTTGATCTAATGAAACAATTGGTCATATCATGAACAACTTTCATGAAGATCCCAAAGACTGGATCACCATCGTTCATGTTGTAGAGAGGTCGCACTCACTGCTAGTTTAGATCGTGATATGAGAGAGAAGGTCAAGAATAATCCACTGTATCTTTAAGTATCTTTAAGCAGAGACCTTCATTTGATGTGATTCTAGTTGGAGCTCGTAGAGGAAGTCATAGGGAACAACTTTCATGAAGAAGTCTTGAAGAGATATGTGACAGACCACATCGTTTAAACCCGTTACCTGATAACGAGCCTGACACGACTCCGCCTCCCGCGAACGAGCCGAAGCTTCGCAAGGGATTTCATTCACACATGTTCGTAGAAATATAAAGGAAACAATTGAACAAAAACAAACTTTCCATTCCATAAATATTTACATGAGATTTACATAGCCAGTTCTTCAACTAAAACCATAAACTAGTACAACAGAACCTAGGGCATACCCTGAGGTGTACAAAGAGAGAAAATTACACTGCTGGTGGTGGCGCAGACCCTGCTCTGCTACGGTGCGGCCCGGAACTAGAAGACGGTTGGGAAGCCTCCTGCTCTCCCTCACCTGAAAGGAGTAGGGGGGTGAGTCTCGCTAGTCACTGGCTCAGTAGGGAAACTCTCCCAAAGAAACCGAGCAAACCACAACTCAAGTAACTAAGCAGGAAACTACTCTATAGCAATTTATAGAATTATCTAAACAAGATATTAAAGCTGTAATTTACTTACCATCTGCTGACCTCAAACGTGACTTTACTAAATAAACGGAAAAACCCAAACAGGTGTACGAGCTAAAGTAGGTAAACGCCAAACTCGGGTCGCGTAGCCTGGCTCGCGACACCAGCAACCAACCCGGACAAACACACAGGTCTACCTCTCAGCCTCGCAGCCACGGACGAAAGGTTCAGCTGCCGCTCCACTAAACCAAACAAGAATTGTGGAGACCAACCAAACCACCACACCTTCAGGTCACACCCCGCAGGCCCATGCCTGTCACCTTTAGGGACTCCGGCCTAAGCTCCCTAAAGTGAGGCACTGGAAAGAGGACTAGATGGGGTCCAGTACGTCTATTGGTGTCCGTCCCCACAACTATGAGCGCGCTACAAGCGACTAAACAACAAACTCTCACAGTTGCTGTCCCTGTCCCTGCCGTCTTTCCCTTAGTCGGACGACAACTCTCCCCGAGAGCGAGGGTGTCCAGGAAGACGACAAGACCCTGACAGTACCACTGTACCGTGACAAACCCCGAGCACTCCCACGTGCCTGTCTCACCTTGGAACCTGGGGCTCCTAATGAAGAGGTAACCACAGAAGGCCTAACACTACCTGCCACGCACACGGAAACTCGTGCACGCTATGCAAACCACGTGAACATATACGAGTCAATGAAACTCACACACACAACCACGTGAGCCTGTAGCTCACCATGTGAACAACACTCCCGAGGAGTGCAACAAATGCCAAAGCACCACAAACCACCTCTACACACATCGGTTAACCATGCCATGCATCGGTTAAACAGTAACGGATACATACATTAACATTTGTACGCAATAACAACCGTCGGCTGTGATCGCGACAGAGGCCGCGGTCGCATTCAGATAACGACGCCCCGACAAGTCGCAATCAAGAGAGTGAACGCGACGTATCGTTCTGTCGCGATCAGATCGCGACAGGGGAGACCGTCGCCTTCGCAGGCGAAAAACCCTATCCGGGTCCCCTTCGCCAAAAAACCCTAAAAACCCTGCCATACATGGTTTCTAATCCATTTTTCATGCTCTTTGTGATGTCCTAGCATGCCATCTACGGTTCTTAAAGCTGTAAACACATCACATGGCATACACATAGCGATTCCACAATGAAAAAGGGTAGAATCTCCCTACTTGATGAAGAACACAAAAACTGGTGATAACCCAGCGTTTCTCCCGCTCCACTCGCGATCCTCGCGGTGAGAACACGACCAACCAAGGTCCACGAGCTCGAATCGCCCATAATCCCTTAAGCAAAACCTCCCCTGGCTGAGCAGAGCTTGTGAAAGCTCTGTTCTGCCAGGGTTTCTTAAAACGCAGCTCGGTTGGGAACGCGACGTATCGCCACGTCGCGACCAAGTCGCGACATGTCTGCCCGTCGCGATCCGCCTGATGATGTCAGCACCCCGTCCAGCGCGCGACATGCGGCGCGCATGCAGACGACGAGCCAAAATGGCGGCAACCTAAACGCGACGTCCCCGGGTGTCGCGATGAGAACACACGCACGCACCAAAAAAACCTGCAGTTTAGGCCAACCAGCCGGCCCACAACGCCCCGGAAACCTGTGTAAGCACCTGCTACACACAACATGGGCCACACACTGGCCACCACAACTAATGTAAGACGATCGAACAGTCGATATGCTACATTACTATCACCTAAAAGAAATTTCGTCCTCGAAATTTAAAGTGGAACCCGATAACAAAAATTTTCAATTTAAAACAAACATGGTACTATCACCTAAAAGAATTAAAAGCTTACACAAACAATATGGATATATCTTCATCATTTCCTCTGCTAGTTCCCAAGTATCTTCACCGCCTTGCCTATTTTTCCATCTGACTTTCACTAAATCAATATTCTTATTCCTGAGCTTTTGGGTTCTGCGGCCTGTGATCTATACTGGATATTCTGGCATAGTCATGTCTGGCTTTAATTCACTTCTCTGGTAACTGATTATTTGGGACGGATCTTCAATGTATTTTCTGAGCATTGAAACATGGCACACATTATGAACATCTGCGAAGTCTGCTGGCAGATCTAACCTGTAAGCCGTCTCGCCCAATCTTTCTATTATTTGGAATGGACCTACATATCTGGGGCTCAACTTGCTTCGCTTACTGAATCTAAATACACCTTTAGTAGGAGAAACCTTCAAAAATACATAATCCCCCACCTCAAACTGCAATGGCCTGCGTCTGTTATCAGCATAACTCTTCTGTCGACTTTGTGCTATCTGAAGTTTTTCTTTAATAAACTTAACTATTTCTGCACATTGCCTGATTAACTCTGGACCCAGAACTTGCCTCTCTCCTACCTCATGCCAATTCAATGGTGTCCTCCATGGTCTGCCATATAATGCTTCATAGGGTGCCATTTCAATACTTGCTTGATAACTGTTATTATATGCGAATTCAACCATACTCAAATGGCGTTCCCATATTCCTCCCCAGACCAAGCAACAGGCCCTCAACATATCTTCTATTGTCTAGATGGTCCTTTCTGTCTGTCCATCTATTTGCGGATGATATGCTGAACTATATCTTAACTCAGTGCCAATTACTCTCTGCAAACTTCTCCAAAAACCTGAGGTGAATGTTGGATCTCGATCTGAAACAATAGTAACTGGAATTCCATGCAATGGTATTATTCTTTCCACATATATTTGGCTAACCTGTCTACTGACCATGACATATTAACCGGTAACAGTCTGTAAACTTTAGTCAGTCTATCAACAAAAACCCAAATGCCATTGTGACCTGCTGAGCTGGGCAAACCTATTATAAAATCCATAGTTATATCATCCCATTTCCATTGTGGTATAGGCAAAGGTTGCAACACCTCCTGGTCGTTGATGTTCTGCTTTTACTTGCTACAGACACACATCTTGCTATAAATTCTGCAATTTCTCTTTTCATGTTTGGCCACCAGAAAAGACCCTTCATCCCTGATATATTTTAGTACTGCCTGGATGAATAGTATATCTTGATATGTGGCCTCCTCTAACACTTTCTGTCTAATTCTTGCATCAGCTGGAACATACACTCGGCCTTTTAATCTAACTACATTATCATGGCCCAAAGTTACCTCCTCCATTCTTAGAATATCAGCCAAATTCTCATCTGCTTTCTGGGCTTCAACTACCTGTCTGTAAAGAGAAGGTTCAACTGCACTATTTACCAACACTGCTCTCTGCTGACTATTTGGCACATATAAGGAATTATCTGCTATCTCTTCATATAATTTCCATTCTATGATCATAAGTTGATTCATAACAGCTTTTCTGCTCAGTGCATCTGCCACAACATTTGCTTTACCCAGATGGTATCCCAAACTGAAGTCATAATCTTTCAAATATTCCATCCATCTGCGTTGCCTTAAATTCAAATCTTTCTGTGAAAATATATATTTCAAGCTCTTATGATCTGTGAATATTTCAAATCTTTCTCCATATAAATAATGTCGCCAATCTTCAAAGCAAATACCACCGCTGCCCAATTCCAAATCATGAGTCGGGTAATTCTCTTCATGTTTCTTCAACTGCCTGGAAGCATAAGCAACCACTTTTCCATGTTGCATTAATACTGCCCCTAATCCTCTTCTGGATGCATCTGTATATCATAAACCACCACTTCATGAAGGAATTTCTAATATTGGTGCTATAGTAAGCCTCTTTTTCAATTCAACAAAGCTGCGCTTGCACTCAGAAGACCACACAAAAGAAACTCCTTTCCTGGTCAACTTAGTCATTGGGGCTGCTATTTTAGAGAAATCTTGAATAAATCTTCTATAATAACCTGCAAGACCCAAAAAGCTTCTGATCTCTGACACTGTTTTTGCTCTCCCACTTCAACACTGCTACATGTCCCAAAAATTGTATCTCTTTCAGCCAGAATTCACATTTACTGAACTTAACATACAGTTGATGCTCTCTCAATGCCTGGAATGTAATTCTTAAATGGGTTGCATCTTTTGATGCTGAGTATATCAAGATATCATCGATAAAAACTACTATAAACTATCCAGATACGAATGAAATATCCTATTCATCAAGTTCATAAATGCTGCTGGCGCATTTGTCAACCCAAATGGCATTACTACAAATTCATAATGTCCATACCTGGTCCTGAAAGCTGACTTTTCAATATCTTCTTCCTTAATTCTCAACTGATGATATCCTGACCTTAAATCAATCTTGGAGAACACCTTTGCTGACTGTAGCTGATCAAACAAATCATCTATTCTTGGGAGTGGATACTTATTCTTATAGTAACCTTATTCAACTGCCGGTAATCTATACACATCCTCACTACCATCCTTCTTTTTAACAAATAACACTGGTGCACCCATGGTGAGTGACTTGGCCTAATGAAACCTTCTCTAATAACTCTGCAACTGCTTCTTTAACTCTTTTAATTCTGTTGGTGCCATCCTGTACGGTGCCTTTGAGATCGGCATACTGCCTGGTTCTAATTCAATAGTGAAATCTACCTCTCTGTGCGGCACTAGCCCCGACAACTCTTCTGGAAATACATCTATAAATTCTCTAACCACTGGCACAGACTCTATTGATTTATGAGACTCAACCAGACTCACAGAAGCAAGATACGCTACACATCCTGCATTAATTAACCTTCTAGCCCTAAGCGTAGAAATGATAAACTTAGGAAATAGAAGGGCATACATTGAAATTCAAAAGCTGTTCCATCAGGTCTACAAACCTGACCCTCTTCTTTCTACAGTCTACCAGAGCACCATAAGCCTCTAACCAATCCATACCCAGAAATCAAATATTCCTTCAAAGACAAGGCATATAACTTTGCCGGCAATTGATTCCTGAATCACAATTGGAACCTCATCTAAATAACAGGAAGTAAGCATAAAATCACCGGTAGGAACCTCAACCACTAATTCACACTGCCTTTCCTCTATGGGATGAGCCAGACTATCCAAGAAATCTTCGGAAATAAATGAATGAGAAGCACCCGGATCAATTAATATTCTAGCTGAGAAATCAAAGATCGGTAATATACCTTCAATGAGATTTGATGCTTCTTCCTGTGCCTTGGTGATTGCCATCACCCGACCTCGACCTCCTCTCTGAAAAGGGGTTCCTTTGCCTCTCTCTACTGACGGCTGATATGTTTGTTGCTACTGAATCCCTCTACCATAACCATATCCTCGAGACGGACAATCCCGGGCATAATGTCCTGGCTGACCACAAGCATAACATATGACCTCCCGAAAAGTTGCGGGTTGACCTGCGGTACTCTGCTGGGACTCCTCTGGAACCGGTGGCCTGTAGCCACGCCCCTGCTAAAACCACCCTGCTGGAAACCCTGTTGCCTACCTCTGCCTCGTCCTCCTCCTTGGAAGAATTTCTTAATCTGCTTACCCCATTTTGCTATCCCGAACGATGATGCTCCTGAGGGTGCCTTTCCTTTGCTAATGCCCTGCGATTGTTGGGGAAGTCGGAAGCTGCCTGAACCTCCCACCTGAGACTGACTCTGCCTAGTCTGCAAAGTCCTCTCTAACACAGATGCCCGCTGTGCCGCTTCCTCTACTGTCTTGCACATCAGTGGAGCTACTGCATCCTGCAACTCAGACCTCAATCCCCTAATAAAATACTCCACCATTATTGCATGATCGGTCACTACATAAGGAGCATATCTACTCAATGCCATAAATCTCATCTGATACTCCAACACAGACAATCTCCTTGCTGCAAAGTTCTAAACTGTTCCCTCTTTGCTTGTTGGATCTGTAGTGGAAAAAACGTATCATTGAAAACCGTCAGAAACTTTGGCCAAGTAATTCCATCTTCTGTCCTTCCTGCAAAGACAGTCTGCAACTTGAGCCTCCACCATTCCTAAGCAAATCCCTCAACTGATAAATAGAAAGAATAACTCTGTCCTCCTGCGGACACCTCATAGTCACAAATACCCTCTCGATCTCATGTATCCAATGCTCTGCAGTATCTGGGTTAGGGCCACCTGAGTAAGTAGGGGGCTGTAACCTCAGAAACCTCTCCACGAGAGCTGTGGGATCCTCTGCGGTAGCTGACCTCACTGGTACTGCAGGGTGCACAGGTACTACAGGAGGTACCTCAACTCCTACTGGGGGTAAAACTGAGGCTACTGGCACTGCCTCCTCAACAACTGGTATCGCAGGCTGTGTAGGTCCTGGCTGATCCATCCTCATACAGACCTCCGTAAGACTTTCCCATATCCGCTCAATCATCCTCTGGGTAGGATCTTCCTGATCATCACCACCTCCTCCCCAATCTCTCCGATCTGCCATTTCTAATCCTGCACAAATAATTTTCCAACCACATAATACAACAAAAACCTAGGGTCAACTACCAGTAGTGGGTTTAAGTAAAGAATTGGCTATGTAAATTTCCTGTTCCTTAACATTTATACGAACTATGCTCTGATACCAACTGTGACGGACCACATCGTTCAAACCCGTTAACCTGATAACGAGCCTGACACGACTCCGCCTCCCGCGAACGAGCCGAACCTTCGCAAGGGATTTCATTCACACATGTCCGTAGAATAAATAAAGGAACAAAATATGAACAGAACAAAACTTTCCATTCCATAAATATTTACATGAGATTTACATACCCAGTTCTTCAGCTAAAACCATAAACTAGTACAACAGAACCTGGGGCATACCCGAGGTGTACAAAGAGAGAAAATTACACTACTGTGTTGAAGCAACTTCCTCCAAGTCTTCAAAAAATTAGTATTTTGATAAAACAATCTTTAAATGAATATTTTGCGTCTACCATGATACATTCTCAAATATATATTTCTTCCAAAAATATAGATATACTACAAAATTTCTATACAACTTTATACTGTATTCGACTCATGACTTTGACTCATACAGTCGAACGTCTTTTTACTGTATTCGACTCATGACTTCGACTCATACAGTCGAACGTCTTTTACTGTATTCGACTCATACAGTCGAACGTCTTTACTGTATTCGACTCATGACTTCGACTCATACAGTCGAACGTCTTTATACTGTATTCGACTCATGACTTCGACTCATACAGTCGAACGTCTTTTTACTGTATTCGACTCATAACTTTACACTCATCATTCGACTGACGATTTCCTTCTTGAGTCGAATTACTCTATTCTTCTTCAATCGAATCATACTCACTTCCTGAGTCGAATTACCTGTTCTATGAATTTGACTACACTGTCAGCTGTGGTATCTTTGTCAGTTCTAAATTGTCATTCCTGGTTGTAAACTCTTCTCAGCATAAAATCTATGACATATTTCATGTTGCTTATCATATACATTTAAGATCGTATAAGACTATTATTTTAATATATTTTCTGACAAAAATTCAGTACATTCACATATTTACATTCCTGTAAAAAATATTTCTCTGAAATATACTTCTGGTTTTGATGTCCTTTGCCTCAATCTATTCCTTCTAAAAAGACTCAAAGCATTTATGTAAAAATCAGGCGCATGGTATCTGACCATCTCACCTACCACTGACATACGCATACCTCAGCTTTTTGTCTGTCTGCCTTATTTTTCCGAAAGGACTAAGAATACTAGGTTCCATACTATTTGTTGTACTCCACTGACTCACCTACCACAAAGGTATGGATATGCTTTTGTCTTTGTCTTGTCCTTGCAAACAGGCATTTATTAGAGCGTATGTTTTAAGCATGGGTTGCTCAGCTCAAGTCTCAAAGAGCTTATCTTCTAGCTGTGACAACGGCTCCTGCCTTTAAAGACTTTGGAAAGAGGCAAAAATTCAAGACCCTGTGGATATAAGTCCCAAGATCCAAAGGATCCCCAAAACTCTCCTCAAACAGATAGTATGCAACAACCATCTTACTCCAACGGCTATCTTCCTCAACGGCTAGTTTTTGAAGATTATAAAGAGATGGAGAAAAGCTCATGAAGAACACAATTTTTCAAGTGCGCAAAAAGAAATTCCTTCAGCCATCTCTCTGAAAAGCTCATCTTGCAAGCTCTCTAAACCTTTCTGTTTAGCCTCTGTGTGAGAGCACATCTTCAGGAATTTCTGTTCTGAAGATCTGTTTGTTGGGTGGCAATTGTAATTGCTCCTTCTTTTGAAGTCCACCCAAGTAGTTTCAGCTAGGATTTAGACTGCACTTCTCTTCATTCAATCCTGCTGGAAAGTGTGTGTTCTGTGCTCATCTTGAGGCAAACACACAAGGTTTCTTTCTCTGTTATTTCTGCAGAAGTTTTTCTGCTTTACCCCTCTTGTGAAGGGAAGGCCTTTGGTATAAGGCAGTTGTGTATACCCCTGTTTAGGGAAGACTTACTGTGGAGCAAGTGGGTGTTGTAATTACCTCTCAAGGGTGAGAGAAGGCCAAATTTGTTTGGCAGTTTAGTGAAAAACTCAAGTGGTTGGCTTGAGGACTGGATGTAGGACTTCCATGTAGGAAGGGCCGAACCAGGATACATCTCTTGTGCAATCTTCTGTGTGATTGTTTCCGCCAAGTTTTTCACTTGAATCACACACATCACACCAAGCACTAACATATCTATCTAGTGTTGTGATTTTCAGAAGAACTTTTGAAAAGCAAGAAAAGTCCTATTCACCCCCCTCTAGGACTGTGTATTTGCCATTTCGATCCAACAAGTGGTATCAGAGCGAAGGTCTTCTCAGAAGAATCTAAAGATTTGAGAAGAAATGGCATCTGAAACTCACAACTATGAAGGCCAATCAGTTTCAAGACCACCATTCTTCGATGGTGAAGATTATCAATACTGGAAGATGAGGATGGAATGCTTCATCAGAGGAACAGACTACGACCTTTGCAGGTAATTGAACAAGGTGATTATGAAATAGTTGGAGCAACTTCCACCTCTGCTGGTTTATCTATTGCTGATAAGAGAAATATGTCCCTAAATTATAAAGCCAAAAATTATCTTTGCTGTGCCTTATCTAAAGAGAATTCAATAGACTCTCAGCTTGTAAGACAGCAAAAGAAATGTGGGATAAATTACAGGTAACCTATGAAGGAACTGATAGGGTTAAACAAACCAGAATAGATATACTAGTATCTCAATATGAACAATTCAAAATGCTTCAAGTGAAAATATAACACAAATGTACAACATATTCTCAAACATAATTGTAGGGTTAAGTGCCTTAGGGAAAATCCTAACCAATGAAGAAACTGTTAGAAAATACTACGATCTCTAACCAATGTATGGACCCCTAAAGTTACAGCCATAGAGGAAGCCCATGATCTCACTGAATTGTCCATTGATAAGTTATAAGGCTCCCTCATGGCACATGAAATAAACATGGAAAGATTTTCTGAAAGCTCTTCAAAGAAGAAAATTTCAAATGCTCTAAAGATTGCAAATTCTTCTTCATCTGAAGACTCCAAGAAAAATCAGATGACAGTGATGATGAGGCTATGCTCTCAAGGAAATTACAAAGAATATTAGCTAAGAAAAAGAAGTTTGGCTCAAGAAAGTTCTTCAAGAAAGATAAAAAGAAAGAGCCAACCTGTTATGAGTGCAACCAGCCGGGGCATTACAAATCTGAGTGTCCCAAACTCAAAAAGAAGGACCAAGCAGAAAAATCTGAAAAGAAGAAGGGAAAAGAAAAGAGATTCAAAAAGTTTAAAAAGAAAGCTATGGCAGCAACATGGGACAACGAAGATGCTACCAGCTCAGACTCCTCAGCTCAGAATCTGAAGAAGAAGAAAAGACAAATCTACCCTCATGGCAGGACTAGAACAGGTAAATCTGAAAAACATCTTTACTTACTGCTCAGAATCTGATTCAGATAGTCTAGAGGATGCCTTCAATGAACTTTATGAAAATATAAGTCGGTTGTAAAACAAACAAAAATAATCAAGCTAAATTTGTTAAATCAAGGAAAAGCAATACCTTTCTTAAAAATGAGGTTGAAAGGTTAAAGAAAAATTCACTGAAACCAAAAGAGCTAATGAACTATTATGTGAAGATTTGAAATAAGAATAACAAGATATTAGAATTAGAATCAAATCTAAGAGAACTGAAGAATGAAGAAAAATTGCAAGAGAAAATAGTTATCTAAGAGCCACTTTAGATAAAATAACTACTTGCAAAACTTCATTATTTGTAAATCTGAAAGGTGCAAGAAAGGAAAAAGGAAATATGGAGTAGGATAACACCCCCCACAAATGAAGAACATATGATTTATCCTAAGATATATCAAACTCCTAAATTTGTAAAAGAGGATGATATAAAATGTACCAAAAGGGTAAATCACATGCTTATGCACAAATAGAAATACAATAGAAATATACACAAGAAGAATTCTTTCGATTTATGCTGTACACATTGCAACCAACTAGGTCACCAGTTAGCACGTGCACTACTAGAAACTTAAGATGGATTCCTAAAACTACCATCAAGGACCCAAGAAAATTTGGGTACCAAAAATAAAACTTAGCTTTATGCAGGGTCAGCTGAGGGCATCCAAATGGTATTTGGATAGTGGATGCTCAAGGCATATGACAGGTGACAAGAAGCTATTTACAAGTTTTAGAGAAGAATCTGGTCAAGTTACCTATGGTGACAATGGAAAAGGAAAGGTGCTAGGGTGTGGAACTATTGGTACTAAAGGAAGAGATTTAATTGAGGATGTCATGTATGTAGAAGGTCTCAAGCACAACCTAATCAGTATCAGTCAGTTATGTGATAAGGGTCATTTAGTAAGTTTTAAGAATGATAAGTGTGTAATTTGAAGGACAGCAAAAAGGTGTTTGAAGCACAAAGAGTAAAGAACCTGTACACTTTGCAACTAGCAGAATTAAAAGAAATAATCTTTGTTTGGCTACTACCAAAAGCGAAGAAGCTGATTTGTGGCACAGAAGACTTGGTCATGCAAGCACTTCAGTAATCAAGAAATTATTAAAGCATGATCTGGTTGAGGGTCTTCCCAAGATGAAAATTAAAAAATCTGGAATATGCTCATCATGTGCAAAAGGAAAACAGACCAAGACCTCATTTCAGTCTAAGACAATTATTACAACTTCCAAACCTCTGGAATTGATTCACATGGACCTATTTGGACCTATGAGGATAGTCAGCCTTGGAGGAAAAATCTATGGCTATGTATTAGTTGATGATTACTCAAGATATACTTGGGTGTCTTTTCTAGAAGCCAAATCTGAAGCTTTTCAAGCCTTTCTGAAATTCAGCAAAATTGTTCAGAAGAATAAAAAATTTCAGATTACCAGTATTAGATCTGATCATGGAGGAGAATTCAAAAATGAAGAGTTTCTGGAATTTTGTGAAGAAAATGGTATTGAACACAATTTCTCAGCTCCCAGAACACCTCACAAAATGGTGTAGCGAACTCCCACGGGAATTGCACCACGCCACGGCGTTTCTCGTCCGATTCGACAACGCCACACGCTCCACGATCCTCCAACCACCCTTCAGTACATGTTGGAGGCTTTAGAAACACGGGGACGCGAAGCTAGGGCAAGGGGAAGAGAGAGACATGTGGGAAACCTGCTCTCGGGTGACCCTATAACCTGCAGAATTCTCAAGTTGGCGTCAACCCCTCTGCCGCCAAAGACAACCGCCACCCTAAACGTCCATATCCCCTGCCGCCAAGATCATGCAGTCAACGACAACTTACCTGGACGCCAACAGGTCAACGACCACCCGTGGCCGCCAACTCCTACTCAACTGCAGCAGGTCCTATTTCATTTCGGGACCTAACCTGCACCACACCTACACACACCATGCGTCTACACCACACTGGCCTTACAACAGCCATCACAACCACAACACACACGATCCAAAAAGGATCCGAAAATAAGCGACGTTACATTATTATCACCTAAAAATAAATGTCATCCTCGACATATAAAACAAATCACAACAATCCGGATTATCACCTTTCAGTCTTTCAATTCATCTCACAATTACTCTGTTCTGTCGATTCCATTGCCTTCTTTAGCTTTCAACCGTTGGCGTTCCTACCTTGCCAATGGTGCTTTATCTCCTTGGACTGAACCTGCTTCCACAATTTCTGGGCTGTGTTTGCAATATTTCTTCCGAGATTGCTTTATTTTTCTCAAATATCTTACACTGTAATATTCTTTCATGCCACCATTTTCTTTTTTTTTTCATTTATCACTGTTTGCTGTTATCCTGCCTCATCTGCATTTATATTCACTACTGACACCTCTTCAAAGAAAACCAATCACCATCTTTGAATTTCTTGCTGTTTCATATTATTCTGCTCATACCGCTTAAAGTCAATCTCTGATTAAAAAACCATAATAAACTCTGTTTCCTTTATTCCACTGCGCAAAACTTTACACTTTCTTTTTATCTCAGCAAACCTTGAACAATCTGTGAATATTAAATCTTTCTTGCTTCTGCTTTCGTTGCGCTACTCTGATCACACTGAACACTTTTGCAAAATATTTCACAATTCCTGCTCACAGTATTACTTTCAACTACTTTCTTCTGGCTTCAACTGTTTCTCAAATCATCTTATTCAATTAATTCATGCTGAAGAAATTACTGCAATTTCTAACCTACTAACCACTATTAACATGCTTTACTCTTCATATACTTTTCCTGCTTTACTGACATTTTCTGGTTAATTCCCATAATTCTGGGGCATAAACTTTTCAAATATTCTTAATCAATCTGCTCTAGCATTTAAACTCTGAATATCTTAATAACAATTCCTTTCTGCTCAATTAAATCATTTCTTTGCACCAATATGCAAACTCTAACTGACATTTCCTGACTCATCTGATCTTATTCACTTCATCATTTGCTAAATTCTTCATTTCTCTAATCAGATCTTTTCTTTATCTAAACTGCCAATCATCAACTAAATATTCCTCTTGTGCAATTTTCACAAATTCTTTGCACATTAATCCTTCTTTTCTCTCTTTCTTTATTCAACTGATCATTTCTATACTTATTTATACAAATCTTCATATCACACTTCCTGCTATCATCATTATTCATAACAACACTTTTCTTAGATTTCTGATCTCAGGCATATTTAATCTATCTGCCATAAATCACTGCTCTTTTATGTACTGATACTTCTTTTAAAGCTGGTCTGCCTTTCTTGATCATATCAAACTCTTCATAACTCTAATCACATTTCCATCCACACTGTTTCTTAATATCCTCTGACTCAAATCTCTAATGCCACAATACATTTGCTGAGATTCTCAACTGCAACTTATCACACACACATTGACCTGATCCTTATCACCTTGTTACCATACACCTGTCTCTGCCAACTTTCTATCTCATTATAACTTATTTACTGAATTCCATATCCAAACTTGTTAATCTTTTCAATTCCTTTAACTGCAAATCTTTAACAACCAACTGATCTATCACAGAAATACTCTATACTTTAACTGCTTTAACTGCACTAGTGCTAGGATGCTATCACACAACTTATGCTACTATCCACATGTGGCACAACAACTACTCACAACTGCCAATCTAACAAACAGAAACACACGGTTTACGTGCCAAAAGCTCACGTAAAAACTACTTTATATCACACAAAACCTCAGACTTACTACCAGCAGTGAACATTAATCCATGTATTGGGACATTGTACTTTCAATGTCTTTTCATATTCTAACTGGACATTGCTCTGATACCAACTGTGACGGACCGGGGTATTTATGCCCAATAAGGTTTCATATCCAGATCCGCCTCCCGCGAACGGACCGAAGTCTCGCAAGGGATATCTCACACACGTGTCCATAAGAGTATAAAAGACAAACCACAAGAATATAAGACACAAGAAAGTACATGTGCTCATATCTGCTCCAAATTTGTACAATTGTCCCATTACATTAATACATGTCTAATTAAAAGAGTACAACTACCTGGGGCATACCCCGAGGGAGCACAAGCTCACACAACACTAACTACTAAACAACTGCTGGTGGTACAAGTTTGACACAACGCCGCTGCAAGCCAAACACACGGCGAGCCCTGAAAAGAACTGTAGGGGAGTGAGCCTCAACAAGTCACTGGCTCAGTAGGGGCTACCCAAAACAACAACGTAACCACAAACACCTCAACCCCAATGGGTCTCACTGGCAACATCAATAGCCAAACCATTTCATGCTCACATCATGACAATAAATAACAATTAAACATAATCATGATAATAAACACAAAGTCCTCAGAAGGAAAGTAGGACTACAGGACTAACATAATATCATTAGTCAGCCCAACTACTAAAGTGCCTAAACCACAGTCTCACTGGCACACTACTACAACAACTAGTTGCCTAAGCTATAAGCCACACAGGCAAGTCACTGCCCAGGCTACAAGCTTCACAAGCAAATCTCGAACATTTAAGTAACATGACTGCTAACAAAGAGCTGGTCCTTTATACTCCAAATCACACTACGTCGAGAGCCACACATAAATGGTAGGACTGGCTACAGCTAGCTAGTCCATCACACACTAAATCCATAATCGGAACCATGCCAAGAAGGGTAAAACTCAACAAGTGGAAGGTCTCACACGGCCTCCAC
This sequence comes from Colocasia esculenta, assembly GCA_014218235.1. Classification (NCBI taxonomy): domain Eukaryota; kingdom Viridiplantae; phylum Streptophyta; class Magnoliopsida; order Alismatales; family Araceae; genus Colocasia; species Colocasia esculenta. The sequence continues at coordinate 32,011,661 of CM024754.1, forward strand.
GGAGCATAGCTCTACTAAACCACAATATGCCTAAGCTACAAGCCTCATCGGAAAAATACCCACAAAGGTAACATAATTAATAATCACAAACTAATTCACAATAAAATATAAACAAAGATCTACTTAAAACAGTTAGGATACAACAAGTGACAGGTCGAACCACAAGACCTCCACAACACACAAGTACCCGGAAAGGTTGGTACACAATGTACCACCACAAAACTACAAAGTAACCCACAAAGGAAATAGGTACCTGCTACTCTGAGGTACCACATCACAAACACCCGAACAAGGGTATAGTAGGTGATAAACACCACACTAAACCACAATTATATATGCTATCATTTAGGCACAACATTACAGGTAAAACCTCAACCGGCAAGTCACACAAACCACAACTCAGTCACAACTGTGCCAACACCAAGGCACACCTCGAACTGGTCAAACCTCGACCACGAGTCACAAACTCACGAACTACAACTAGTGGCAAAGCACGAGTCAAGCCACAGCTAGAGCTGGCAAAACACGAGTCAGAAAGAACGACGCCACCACATGGAACGGACTACTAGCTGATCAGGCCAGTATCCAACCCGGACCACACAACACAAGAACGACCTCTCAGCCTCGCAATCACGGACGAAAGGTCCAACTGCCGCTCCACGAGACAAGTCAAACAACTGTGGAAACCAACCAACACCACACTACAGACACACAACTGCAGGCCCATGCCTGGCACCTCTAGAGTCTCTGGCCGGAGCACCCTAAAGTGAGGCACTGGAAAACAGGACTAGCTGGGGACCAGTGTCGACTACTGGTGTCCGTACCCCCAACTACGAGCGCGCTACAAGCGACACAAGAACAAACTCTGGGAAGTCGCTGCCCACTGTCGTCTTTCCCTCAGCCGGACGTACAACTCAAACTCAGGAGTGAGGGTGTCCAGGAAGACGACACAGACCTCGACGGTACAACACAGTACCGGGACAAAAACCCGAGCACAACAAACATACGTGTCTGGCTCACAAAGAACCTGGGGTACCCGACTAGAGAGGCATTCGGAATAGGCGCCGGACCACCACACTCGGCTAGCACAAACCACGATACTAACACATAACCTTACTTATAATTCACAATATAAGTGTTAGGATTAGCTTAACATCGGTCACCATGTGACCCCAAAGCTATCCCACACCAACACATAACTGAACCACAAACTTGCCTATCATTGGTCACCTCATGACCTCCGTGGCAACACACACACCACTTAATACATAAATCCATATAATATTATTCGAAAGACAACAACGGACCAGGGCTAGGTCGGTGTGGACCTTCACTGCCCAAACACCACAAAGTCATGGCTAGGCTCACACAGGAACCTCACTGCCCAGTTACTACGACAAATCATAAGAATTACATTACAACAAAGTGTGTAGTATACACACACTCAAACCACGTAAACAACACGTGTATATTACACCCTGGTTGGTGTACCACACGTCTTCCACGTAAACCACATGTCCAACACATGGACAATGCACTCCAAGAGTGCCACGGGTGCCAACGCACCACACATACTGCGTAAAGCAATTATGTACATCACACATCATTCACGTAAAACATGCCCATTACATGAGCAGTATGCTCCAAGAGCATATCAAATGCACTGGCTCACACCGGTCATCGCCATGCACACACAAACACGCAATATCATAACCAGAAAAGCTACGTAAACCACACTGCATGGTTACATGCACAAGTTGGCGGCAACATCGACTGCCGCTTATAGGAAGTAGACGGCAATGGATCTGGCCGTCTATATCCCGGCTGATGAACCTGGCGTCAATCGATGTTGACGCTAAGCTCTTCAACCCAGTTCCTGCAGAAACCCTAAACTGATTCTATTTTGTTTACAATCATCAAAGCAACGAGAGAAAACATGAGGAAACTATTTTCCAAGCCAAACATGTCATTTAAGATTTAAACTATATGAATTAACCCTTAAATTCCATCAAACCACCCTTAGAACCCCGCATGAATACCATGACCCGAAGTTGCCATTTTCATGCAGTTTCATACTTTCTAATTATTCTATTACAACCTATAAGAACTACAAGGGTCGTTCCCTACCTCAGAACACGCTCAAACCTCCCGCAATCTCCTGGTTCACACCGAACCCTCCGCGAACTCCCACAGGAATTGCACCACGCCACGGCGTTTCCTCGTCCGATTCGACAACGCCACATGCTCCACGATCCTCCAACCACCCTTCAGTACCTGTTGGAGGCTTTAGAAACACGGGGACGTGAAGCTAGGGCAAGGGGAAGAGAGAGACAGGTGGGAAACCTGCTCTCGGGTGACCCTATAACCTGCAGAATTCTCAAGTTGGCGTCAACCCCTCTGCCGCCAAAGACAACCGCCACCCTAAACGTCCATATCCCCTGCCGCCAAGATCATGTAGTCAACGGCAACTTACCTGGACGCCAACAGTCAACGACCACCCCTGGCCGCCAACTCCTACTCACTGCAGCATGTCCTATTTCATTTCGGGACCTAACCTGCACCACACCTACACACACACACGCGTCTACACCACACTGGCCTTACAACAGCCATCACAACACAACACACACGATCCAAAAAGGATCCGAAAATAAGCGACGTTACATAGAGTGTTCATAGAAAGACATTAACAATAGAACAAACTGTACATGTTTGTTTGATAACTAACCCCTCTATCAAAAGGATAGAAGAAGAGGAAGATGGTGTTGATAATCTTTGCAGGGATCTTGAAAAGACTTCTCTTGAAGAAGAACAAAACAAAGATGAAGAATCAAAAGATCCTCCACTAGAAGATCTTCAACAACAAGAAGAATCACAAGAAGGACTACCTAAAGAATGAGGTACCACCGGGATCATCCTAAAGAAAACATAATTGGTGATCCTCAATCTAGGATAAGAACAAGAGGTATGTAAATTCAAGTGATTTCTCTGCTTTAGTTTCACAAATTGAGCCTAAGACAATCAATGATGCACTGGGTGATGAATCTTGGATCCTTGCTATGCAAGAGGAACTAATCAGTTCCAATGCAGTAAAGTTTGGACACTTGTGCTTAGACCTTCTGACCATCCTGTTATTGGAACCAGATGGGTTTTTAGAAACAAAATGGATGAATCAGGAGTAATCACCAGGAACAAGGCCAGACTTGTGGCTCAAGGATACTCCCAAGAGGAAGGCATAGACTTTGATGAAACCTATGCTCCAGTTGCTAGATTAGAGGCAATCAGAATTCTATTAGCATATGCTTGCTCTCTTGATATTAACTTATTTCAGATGGATGTAAAAGTGCTTTTCTGAATGGTTTTAAAAAGAAGAAGTGTATGTTGAGCAACCTCCCGGATTTGAAGATATTAAAAATCCTAATCATGTTTTCGTTTAAAGAAGGCACTGTATGGCTTGAAACAAGCTCCAAAGGCTTGGTATGAAAGACTAAGTGCTTATCTTATATCACATGATTTTGTAAGAGGAAAAGTAGATAGTACACTGTTTATCAAAAAATTTTCGAGATGAAATCCTTATTGTACAATTTATGTTGATGACATTATCTTTGGTTCTACTAATGAATCACTCTGCAAATTCTTTGAAAAATTGATGCAAAGTGAATTTGAAATGAGCATGATGGGTGAACTAAATTATTTCCTTGGATTGCAAATCAAGCAAACCAAAGAAGGGACTCACATATGTCAAACAAATACATCTCAGATCTACTGATCAAGTATGGATTTGACAAATGTAAGCCTTTAGGTACACCTATGAGCTCAGGCATTAAGCTAGATAGTCATCCCCTTGGTAAAAAAGCAGATCAAAAATCTATAGAGGAATGATAGGATCACTACTCTATCTCACTGCAAGTAGGCCAGACATAATGTTCAGTGTTTGTTTATGTGCAAGATTTCAAGCTGATCCAAAAGAATCACATGTTCTTCTGTAAAATTTTTTTTAGATATCTTATTAATACAAGTAAATTAGGCTTATGGTTTCCCAGATGTTCAGAATTCAAGTTAATTGGATATAGTGATGCTGACTATGCTGGATGCAAATTAGATAGAAAAAGCACCAATGGTACTTATCAACTCCTTACAGGATGTTTGATATCTGGTCTTCCAGAAAACAAAACTCAGTAGCCTTATCCACTACAGAAGCTGAATACATTGCAGCTGGAAGTTGCTGTACTCAACTACTATGGATTAAGCACCAACTGGAAGACTATGGTCATCAACTTCAAGAATTCCAATGCTGTGTGATAATACAAGTGCAATCAATTTAACCAAAATCCAATTCAGCACTCAAGAACAAATCACATTGAGGTTAGACATCACTTCATCAGGGATCATGTAAGTAATGGAAACATCTCTCTTGAATTTGTTTCTACAGAAAATCAATTAGCAGATATTTTTACAAAGCCCCTACCAGAAGATAGATTTACATCTATTAGAAGAGAAATTGGTATGTGCAATCCTGATTAATGTTTCCTAAATTATCATGCTTGAAGAATATTTTTTTTGTGAAAATGTATCCTACCTAATTTTTTTAAGTAAAAGATCGACTGATACATTCGATTCATGAAGAGTCAAGGCATTCGACTCATGTTAAAAATTGTCATTCGACTGATGCAGTCGAATTCTTAAATCGACTCACTTAAGTTCCTGAAACGTCTTAACATTTAAAATTCTTTAATTAACACTCAATCAAGGCATGTCTCTTCGTAACTCAAATCACGACCTTTCATGAAGAGACGGTCGTCATCCGACACTTATATAAATATCCCCTCGTTTTTAAGGAAACACCCATTTGAAATCTCTCCTCGACTGCTCTGTCTTCTTCTTCGCGCCTTCTTGCTCTCCGGCGAAGAAACTTCAGAAGCCCTCTGCTAGACCTCATCCTTTGAGAAAAAGGTAGGATCTTTAACTCTTTTCGAGTATATCTCTTCCTCCTCTGAAGGTCTCCTAAGTTTCCCTTTCGTCCGTTTGTCTAGATGGCATCTTCTAGGGCTTAAGACTTCGTCCAACTCACCTCTGACCAACTCCAACGACTAGCCAAGATTCCCATATGTTCCGAGAAGTCCGTTGAGTTTTCTCATCTGAGTGGCAGTCTAGCATGGGTAGAGGAAACCCTCGCAGAAATGGGATGGACCAAGCTCTGTCAGATTTCAGAACCTTTTGTGGCCAGTGCAGTAAGGTCCTTTTATGCTTCCCTGAAGATTTCAACTGGAAACTCCATTGTAGGGTATGTTAAAGGAGTCAGAATCACCATTTCTGAGGAATATCTTGTGGAGCTATTGGATTGTCCTAATATCGGACACTGTCTCAGTGAGTTTATTCCCTTAGAGAAACAGAAGTTAGGGATTATTGGGAATCTGGGGACTCTGTGCAAGAGAGGTCTGCAAGTCAATGAGCTATCTGCGGAGAAGAGGTTGATTCACTGTATCATTACCAATATCATAACCCCTAGAGCAGGTACCCATTCCTCCATCACAACCAGAGATGGGAATCTACTCTTTTGGGCTATTTAGAGGCACAGAGTCAACCTTCCAGCAGTCATTCTGGAAAGAATGATAGCAGCAAATGACCTACAAGAGTCTCTCCCGTATGGGTCTTTGCTTACCTGATCTTTAAGAAATTTTCTGTGGATTTGTCTGAAGAAGTGCCTGTGAGCACCAGAGAGAAGATTGGACTCATTACTCTTAGAAGGAGTCACTACTCCTTAGTTGGAAAGAAGCAGAACTTGTGGTATAAGGACTCTGTTCCGGAGTGTGAACATGAAGTGTATCCAGATGAGAAGTTAGTCTCTGTGCTCACCCAAGACATTCCTATCACAAGTATTCAAATTGAAGCCCCAGCAGATCCAGCAATCTCAGATGTGTTTGTTCAGCCTCCTTCACCAACTATCCCTCCACCAGTCCAAAATGAAGAAGTTCAGTTTCCAGCCTCCTCTCTCTTAATGAGCAAGATGCTCCCTCTGAAATTGTACATGAAGTTTTGAAAGATCTCAGAGGTAAGGGAATTCTGTCTGAAGATGTTCCTGTCCACCTATGGAACACATGTTTGAAGAGAGAGAGCCTTCATACTCCCCTTCAATTTAAGACCCGGCCAAGGTCTCAGGGGGAGAGTAGCAATAGCCTTAGCTCAATTATGGAGCTTGTTAAATCCCACAAGAAAATCTATCTATTCTTCATATGCAAGTTGAACTGATCGATGTCAAGTTTGACAGTTTAGCTGATGAGGTGAAGCAGATAAAAGAGCTTATGCTTCAGCTAGTGTGCCAGCAGGGCACTCCCAAGCCAGCAGGGCCTTCTCCCTCACAGCAGCAAGAAGAAGCAGTAGCTACTGCTCAAGAGCCACACACCAAGAGTCAACTCAAGAAAAAGATTCTGAAGATCAAGTGCTTGAGCAAGTAGTAGAAAAGGATCAAGAGATCCAGGCTGACCAGTAGCCCATATCCGATGAACCCCAGCAGAAGTAAGAGCAAGCTCCCAAGCCTCCACTAGCAATAGTTGTATATCAACCTCCTGAGGAGCAGCATTAGGAGCAGCAGCAGGAGTCAGTGGCTGATCAGCAGCCAGGTGTAGCAGCAGTTGAGGAAGAGGGATCCCTAGGAAAAAGACCTCTTCAGGCCTCTGAATCTCTCACTTTCAAGAGAAAGGTTAAGAGAAGGCTAGTGAAAGATGGCCATCCTATCCGTTTTCTCCTTCTTCCAGACCTAACTCACCTGCCCCTCCTGTCATTAACCCTCCAGAAACCACTCCTACAGCACCCTCATCCTCTGCTCCCTCCACTCAATTCTTGAGGTATCCTCTCCAGATATGCCTTCCCCAAGCATCCCAGTAGATCCACACTTCAAAGATATCCAATTTTCTATCTACCCTTTGCAATACCAGCCTAAGCCACTCAAGGAGGTAGCAATAACCCTCTCCACCCAACCTCCTTAGTTTTATTCATCTCTACCAACTATTCCCAAACCTGGCTCTCAGCAAACCCATTTACAAATCATTGAAATGGTTCCAGTCTCCAATTACCAGCTTCCCGTGGTCCTAATTTAGGAGACAAAGCAGCTTTACTCCTTCCTCCATTTTGGTATGCCTTTGTCTACCATTCTTCTCAGTTCATGGCTCTATTCAGAGAATATCTTCAAATTAGAGCCTTTCTTGAAATCCACAACATACCAGGTTCACTTTTGAACACTGGCTTCCATCTCTGATCAACACTTCCCAAGTTTCAATCTCTGAACTTCAGGTGGTTTCTCAGAAGAGCCACTGTCTGACTCCTCAAGAGTTTGTTGATCTTTACCCTGAAGAAGCCATGAGATTTCAAGAAGCCCAATCACGAAACCACCATCTCAAAATCTATACACATATCTCTCTCTGGTTTCATGACTCTTTGCCACTCTTCTCAGAGAATCTCAGGCCAAATTTACTGCCATGAAAGCCTTTAATTTGAGAGGTTCAAACTTGGTCTGCATGATGTCTCTAGAGGACAATATGATATGCTCATCAGAGGTCAAAGGGCAGTGGTTCCATCAATGATAGCAGCTTTATTACCTAATCTCCATCCACCCCTTGTAGGAGCAGTTCTCTATAGAGGTTCTTTGCTAATACCCTCTACAACAGATTCCTTCGGATCTCCACAAGGTTCAAGATCAAGTACAAGTCAAGCTCAGCTTTCAGAGGTTCATCTTTCTTCACTTACCCAAATTACAGAAGAACCTTCTTGACCTCCAACTAAGCTTTGCTGAATCCGAACGGTTCACTCATGTTCAATGGGAGAAAGCTTATCCAGATCATTGTTAAGTGCCAAAAATGAAACTCACTCTGAATGAGTATCACTCCAAGAGCCTCCTCGACCTGAGAAAGCACATAGGCCTTAAATGGGCACACAGATATTTGTACTATTATCAGGCCAAGGATGCAGCTCTCTCGTCTGGTCTCCACTGGAACATCACTTGTATGAGTTCTTTTCATTGGCAGTCACTTAGAAGTTTACTCCCCTTCAAATCAGATATGTAATGGATCCAGAAAGGCTAACCTCAAGCGCGCCTTTTACAGAAGACGCCACATCAAATCTCTGAAGAAATTACCCTTCACCGGTCCTACCTACAATGTGGATCCTTCAAAGTTTGACCACATTTCCCATCCATGAGCTAAAGCTTTGGAATCTTATAGAGCCATTCTTGGCTAAAATTCCCCCAGCTCTTTCTTCTTAGCTCTGGCAACAACTGAAAACATTGTATTGTTTTTCTTACTTCTGAAAGTTGTATAATGCTTAACTCCAACACTTATCTTTTTGGTCAAAGCATTTACTATCTTTCCTCCTGTCTTTTGCATTGCCTACATTAATATCCTTTATGTTAATGCCACAAAGGGGGAGAAAAGACAAGGTAGCTACTCAGTTTCTTTTAAAAATTTGTATCAAACAATTTATATGCTATTAGGCTATCAGCTACCATTTAAAGATTTTTGTCATTAACAAAAAGGGGGAGAATTGTTGAAGCAACTTCCTCCAAGTCTTCAGAAAATTAAATATTTAGATAAAACAAATCTTTAATGAATATTTTGCGTCTACCATGATAAATTCTCAATATATATTTCTTCCAAAAATATAGATATACTACAAAATTTCTAGATAGCTTCAATATCCTAAAAGACCAAATTTTTCTAAGTATACAATTTATACTGTATTCGACTCATGACTTCGACTCATACAGTCGAACGTCTTTTTACTGTATTCGACTCATGACTTCGACTCATACAGTCGAACATCTTTTTACTGTATTCGACTCATGACTTCGACTCATACAGTCGAACGTCTTTATACTGTATTCGACTCATGACTTCGACATATAGTCGAACGTCTTTTTACTGTATTCGACTCATAACTTTACACCTCATTCGACTGACGATTTCCTTCTTGAGTCGAATTACTCTATTTCTTCAATCGAATCATACTCACTTCCTGAGTCGAATTACCTGTTCTATTGAATTCGACTACACTGTCAGCTGTGGTACCTTTGTCAGTTCTAAAGTCATTCCTGGTTGTAAATTCTTCTCAAGCATAAAATCTATGACATATTTCATGTTGCTTATCATATACATTTAAGATCGTACAAGACTATTATTTTAATATATTTTCTGACAAAAATTCAGTACATTCACATATTTACATTCCTGTGTAAAAATATTTCTCTGAAATATACTCTGGTTTTGATGTCCTTTGCCTCAATCTATTCCTTCTAAAAAGACTCAAAGCATTTATGTAAAAATCAGGCGCATGGTATCTGACCATCTCACCTACCACTGACAGACCCATACCTCAGCTTTTTGTCTGTCTGCCTTATTTTCCGAAAGGACTAAGAATACTAGGTTCCATACTATTTGTTGTACTCCACTGACTCACCTACCACAAAGGTATGGATATGCTTTTGTCTTTGTCTTGTCCTTGCAAACAGGCATTATTAGAGCGCATGTTTTAAGCATGGGTTGCTCAGCTCAAGTCTCAAAGAGCTTATCTTCTAGCTGTGACAACGGCTCCTGTCTTTAAAGACTTTGGAAAGAGGCAAAAATTCAAGACCCTGTGGATATAAGTCCCAAGATCCAAAGGATCCCCAAAACTCTCCTCAAACGGATAGTATGCAACAACCATCTTACTCCAACGGCTATCTTCCTCAACAGCTAGTTTTTGAAGATTATAAAGAGATGGAGAAAAGCTCATGAAGAACAACAATTTTTCAAGTGCGCAAAAAGAAATCCTTCAAGCCATCTCTATGAAAATCTCATCTTGCAAGCTCTCTAAACCTTTCTGTTCAGCCTCTGTGTGAGAGCACATCTTCAGGAATTTCTGTTCTGAAGATCTGTCTGTGGGTGGCAATTGTAATTGCTCATTCTTTTGAAGTCCACCCAAGTAGCTTCAGCTAAGATTTAGACTGCACTTCTCTTCATTCAATCCTGCTAGAAAGTGTGTTCTGTGCTCATCTTTGAGGCAAACACACAAGGTTTCTTTCTCTGTTATTTCTGCAGAAGTTTTTCTGCTTTACCCCTCTTGTGAAGGGAAGGCCTTTGGTATAAGGCAGTTGTGTATACCCCTGTTTAGGGAAGACTTGCTGTGGAGAAAGTGGGTGTTGTAATTACCTCTCAAGGGTGAGAGAAGGCCAAATATGTTGGCAGTTTAGTGAAAAACTCAAGTGGTTGGCTTGAGGACTGGAGGAGACTTCTATGTAGGAAGGGCCGAACTAGGATAAATCTCTTGTGCAATCTTCTGTGTGATTGTTTCGCCAAGTTTTTCACTTGAATCACACACATCACACCAAGCACTAACATATCTATTTAGTGTTGTGATTTTCAGAAGAATTTTTGAAAAGCAAGAAAAGTCCTATTCACCCCCCTCTAGGACTGTGTATTTGCCATTTCGATCCAACATGATGGTGGTGGCGAGCGACCCGCTCCGCTACGGTGCGACCTGAAATAGAAGACGGTTGGGAAAGCCTCCTGCTCTCCCTCACCTGAAAGGGTAGGGTGGTGATTCTCTCTAGTCACTGGCTCAGTAGGGAAACTCCCCCAAAGAAACCGAGCAAACCACAACTCAAGTAACTAAGCAGGAAACTACTCTATAGCAATTTATAGAATTATCTAAACAAGATATAAAGCTGTAATTTACTTACCATCTGCTGACCTCAAACGTGACTTTACAAATAAACGGAAAACCCAAACAGGTGTACGAGCTAAAGTAGGTAAACGCTAAACTCGGGTCGCGTAGCTTGGCTCGCGACACCAGCAACAACTCGGACAAACACATAGGTCTACCTCTCAGCCTCGCAGCCACGGACGAAAGGTCCAGCTGCCGCTCCACTAAACCAAACAAGAACTGTGGAGACCAACCAAACCACCACACCTGCAGGTCACACCCCGCAGACCCATGCCTGTCACTTTAGGACTCCGGCCTAAGCTCCCTAAAGTGAGGCACTGGAAAGAGGACTAGCTGGGGTCCAGTACGTCTCTACTGGTGTCGTCCCACCAACTGCGAGTGTGCTACAAGTGACTAAACAACAAACTCTCACAAGTTGCTGTCCTTGCCATCTTTCCCTCAGTCGGACGACAACTCTCCCCGAGAGCGAGGGTGTTCAGGAAGATGACAAGACCCTGACAGTACCACTGTACCGGGACAAACCCCGAGCACTCCCACGTGCCTGGCTCACCTCGGAACCTGGGGCTCCCAACTGAAGAGGTAACCACGGAAGGCGTAACACTACCTGCCACGCACATGGAAACTCGTGCACGCTACGCAAACCACGTGAACACATACGGGTCAATGAAACTCACACACACAACTACGTGAGCCTGTAGCTCACCATGTGAACAGCACTCCCGAGGAGCGCAACAAATGCCAAAGCACCACAAACCACCTCTACACACATCGGTTAACCATGCCATTCATCGGTTAAACAGTAACAGATACATACATTAACATTTGTACGCAAATAACAACCCTCGGCTGTGATCGCGACAGAGGCCCCGGTCGCGTTCATATAGCGACGCCTCGACAAGTCGCAATCAAGAGAGCGAACGCGACTTATCGTCCTGTCGCGATCAGATCGCGACAGGGGAGAGACCGTCGCCTTCGCATGCAAAAAACCCTATCTGGGTCCCCTTCGCCAGAAAAACCTAAAAACCCTGCCATACATGGTTTCTAATCCATTTTCATGCTCTTTGTGATGTCCTAGCATGCCATCTACGGTCTTAAAGCTGTAAACAATCACATGGCATACACACAGCGATTCCACAAAGAAAAAGGGTAGAATCTCCCTACTTGATGAAGAACACAAAAACTGGCGATAACCCGGCATTCTCCCGCTCCACTCGCGATCCTCGCGGCGAGAGACACGACCAACCGAGGTCCACGAGCTCGAATCGCCCATAATCCCTTGAGCAAAAACCTCCCCTGGCCGAGCAGAGCTTGTGAAAGCTCTGTTCTGCACAGGGTTTCTTAAAAACGCAGCTCGGTTGGGAACGCGACGTATCGCCACGTCGCGACCAAGTCGCGACGTGTCTGCCCGTCACTATCCGCTTGACGACGTCAGCACGCCCGTCCAGCGCGCGACACGTGGCACGCATGCAGACGACGAGCCAAAACGGCGGCAACCTGAACGCGACGTCCCGGGTGTCACGATGAGAACGCGACGCACCACTCTGTCCCGTTCAGGGACAGAAAACAAACTGCATTTTAGGCCAACCAGCCGGCCCACAATGCCCCGGAAACCTATGTAAGCACCTGCTACACACAACATGGGCCACACACTGGCCACCACAACTAATGTAAGACGATCCGAACAGTCGATATGCTATATGATATGCCATCGTTTGAGATGTGGAAGGTATGATAATCTTGTATATGTAGATCATGATATAAGAGAGAATGTGAAGATTAATCTGCTATAACTTTGGGCACACACCACTAATTGAGGTGATTCCACTTCGAGGACCAAGCTGAAGAAGAGTAGAACAACTTTGATGAAAATCTCATAAGCATATCAACCTCTCTTTAGGCTGTAGATGGCGTGATATCCTTGATAGTTCTGGAGGATATGAGAGAGAAATGGTGCATATAATATCAGCGTATGTACGAAATTACACGTCTTATGCTGATTATTTATCTTTCTGGAGAGCGCTTATAATGTGAGGTTGTTCAGAGATGAAAGTTATACCCTCTACTACGAGAGTTTGTGGACATACATACTCAGCATAATGGGAAAGATTATGTAAGAACTTGTTAATGTTCTTAGTACATGTTAAATGTTCTTAGTTACATTTATTTTTTTTTAATGTTTTACTCTTTTTTTTGAAGTTTACTTATTTTAAATATTCACCAAATCACAAAATAAAAAACACAAATCAAACAAATCATTTTCCCACCGTATCTCAGCGGTACGGTACAGTACCATACCTCCCACGGATAATGCGGCATGGTCGATCTAAGCGGTACGGCGAACCTTAGTTTCATATGTGCTTAACTGTTTGTGTGTGTCGGGTAAGGTTTACAGATAAATTTAGATATAAAAAATGCTATTTTTTTGGCATTTTTTGTCCTTTAGTGCTCTCTTGGAATGACAAGTGTATTCAGTTTCGTAAGTACAATCTTAATTTCTTACAAGAATTTTATTTATTTTTTAATGTGGCAATTTAGCCGGTGCGTGTTTTGTTTTATATGCTCAAAAAGTGTCTTGCGATATTCGTTTTAATTTGGAAAAACTGATTTATATTTTGTCAGAAAAAAAACAAGCATACTGTAATGGCACGTGTCGAAACTCCAAGTGATTACTATTTTTTGTTTGTTTTGGTTGTAGCCTAATGGAAAATGTCATTGAGTAAAGGCAGCCTGCCCCGGGTTCGAAACCCGGGGCCCCTCCCTCCCGACCCTTGCCCCTCTGTCTTTGAACCACCTTGAAAAATCCCTTAAAATGTCACAAAGCGCCGCAGCACGCAATAGGCAGGGATCGAACCCTGCCAAAACCTGGTGGCTGCAGAGGCCCAGTCGCTGGGCTACACCCTGCTCACTCCAAGTGATTACTATACTCGTGCATAGGGGTGAACACGGTTCGGTTCGGGTTGGCTCATTTTTGGCCAAACCGAACTGAACCGAATCCCAAGGTCAAATCAACCGAGGTTTAAACTGAAGTTTATATCTTTTATAACATAATTTTATGCATACCTCAGTGGCTAAGGCGCTCCGCATCCTCTGGGCGGTTGTGGGTTCGAATCCTGCTTCTGCCATTTTTTTGTACACTTTTTTTTCACTTTTTTGACCATAAAAACGCGACTGCGGGGGGCGAGCTTCGAACCCGCGCCAGCGCCAGCCGGCGCAGATGCGCTAGCCAACCGGTCCACAGTTCATCTGAATATATATTATATTTCTAATATATATATTCGGTTTATTCGGTTTCAGAAGCTGAAACCGAATTGAATTGTGTAGGATCCCAAACCGAACCGAACCGAACCGAACGGTCGCTTCGGTTCGGTTTTTCGGTTTGAACTGAATTCTGAACAACTCTACTCGTGCATTTCTTTTATAAGTACACTGCTTAACGAGATTTTACATGTATGGTTATTTTAGGAAATTTTTAAAAAATAACTTTTTTAATAAATATTTACTTAAATATGACCGGTCCCACCATATTTACGAAACTATGCCTAGACAACTTACATAAATATACAGCTACTTACAATAATACGGTGCTTACACAAATATATTACAATTTACATAAAATTATTATAAATTATATAATATGTTGTAACTTATACAATTTTGTGTAGCTTACACAAAAATGTTACAATTTATCCAAATTTACTACAACTTACATAAATATGCTATAACTTACACAAATTATGTAAGCTATCAAGATATAGTTTTATAAATATGTTAAAAATGAACATACTTTGATAAATATTTAATAAAAAAGATTTTTTTAAATCCCTTTATTTTATACATACATCATGGTCTGCTTAATATTTTCATGTTTAAAGAGTGACTGAATAAATAAGATTTTTTGTATGTAAATAACTTTTGAGATTTAATTTTAATAAATATATATACATATATCTTAAATTTTTTAAAATAAAAAATTATTAAGTTAGTATTAATATTTGGGTATACGGTAAATTAGGAACTTCTAGGTCCCGACTCTGGAGTCTAAAAAAATCACTCTCTAAATTTGCTAAGTCAGACGGGGACGTGATTTTCTCGTTATGAAAAGAAAAATGATATTGATATTTAAATAAATAAATAAACATACATAATCATATGAAAGAAATAACCCGTTGATGTGAGCATATACTTTTTTTTTTTTACAAGTGTGAGCATATATATTAGTGGGGGACAACGGCTGCACGGAAAATTCAGGGCGCAGGGTAAGGTCGTGGTCCTTGCGATGGGAATCGATGCCATGTGCCCTGTCGGCTGTCTCAAAGCGAGGAGCTCTTTTTATATCTTTTGGGAAATTGTGCTTGTGAGCGAGTGCCCTGCCATCTGCATCTGCATCTGCACCTACAGAGCCAACTTCTGATCGATTCACTTCTGCCCAATAATAGATCAAAGAGAATTTAGACAGTATTACTTTTTCTTTCTTTATTTTTTCAGTATCTAATTACGTTTAATGGTTTAAGTAGAGGTGATAATAAACACTGGATTAGATTGGATTACACCTATATCATAATTAAAGTATGTTTGAATATTACTTGAGTGTAATCTGATCCGAATGATGTGGCCTACCTTTCATCTGCATTAAACTGGATCGAGGTAGATTCAAGTCAGATTTCTAATCATATAGGTTGAAAGTTTGGATGAAATTTGACCTGACTTAAAATTGATGTAATTATTTAAAACTGTACAATCTTAACTTATTTTTTAAAGAATCACATTAGGTCCAGTGGATATTAAACAAGTCAGATTTCAGGGGGTCCAAAGCGTTTTTTTAATAATTAACTTGAATTCGAAAATTTAAATCTAAGAAGTTACAAAGATGAGAGCGTCTAGACAGACGCAAGAACATTTTACACAAATAGAACCCACCCCTCTTAAAGGCGGCTTTCAAAGCAAAGGCAGACATCATATAAGCCGGAATGATACATACGGGTTTGTTGCACGGGCCCGATCTGTTGCGAGGAAAAAAGGTCAGTGCGGGGAGGAGGAGCCTTTTAATAGGAGGAAACCATGACGGCTTTGTGCGAAGGACTTCCTTTTGGGAGGAGAAGGGATTGCCGGATTGGGCACAGCGCACCACAGAAATGACGTATATTATTCTTTAAAACAGTTTTATTAATTAAAATTATGATAAAAAAGATTTCTCTCTTTTTTAATTAATATAATTATTAGAGGATAATTTATATCACATTTATTACCCTCCTTAAAGACACTAAACATTTCTCTTCTCACAAAGTCGTGTTTGCTTTCCTCAAAAAGGTCTATAGATCACCTTTTCTGACGGAACGATATTTTATTTCTTTAGGTAGGACATCATAATTTTAAATGTTTATGTCGAAGATGAAGAATATACTCCAACTCCACTAAATTAAAAGTTAAACGCTCTCCAAGAACTATATATAATATAAAAGACCGCCGGAACAGGTGGATGATATTTTGAAAACCTCATAATGTTTTTCAGTTGAAAACTACACCAAACACGTTTGTGGACTCGTACGTCTAGAAGTTAGAAGCACATAGGCAGATCCAAGGTGCCTTCAAGTTGACTAGGTTACCCATGGCCATTTACTTAAATACATTCAATGGCGAGTGAAACTTTTACACTAATTATCTCATTTGTACCATTTGGTAGATCCGATTTGATTTTATCCTTTCAAGGCCTGAAATCAACCCAACTGAAATATTTTATTCGATTTAGTTTCAAATGGAACAAAATTCTTTTATATCCTAAACTAAATTAAACCAAGTAAATTAATCGGTTCAACTTGAACTTTCTGTTTTTTTAAAAAATATTCCCCTAATGTTTATATCGGAATCCAAATCAGAGATTAACCATATGTCAAAAGTTGCTATTTGGATCAGACAGATAGGAAAAAAATAGTTTTTTGATTGACGATGTTTCATAAAAAGTCACGATTATGTCCATGACAATCTTGCTGGATCGGTAGACAACTAATCACCCGAGAGGGAGGGTGAATAGGATGATTTAAATATCTAATTACAAATAATAATACTTAAAACATTTGGTTAGTGGTTAGTAATCGTATGCAGAAAAATAAACGCACGGAAGCTAACACACATAAAGAACACAATGATGTTTATCTTAATTCCGACCTCCCCTCCTTCGGGAATCTTACGTCCAATCCTTAAAGACACTTGAGATTTTCGCTAATCAATCAAGGTTACAACTACCGATCTACTCGGTCTTCTCTTATCCAAATGAGCATATAAATATTTGCACCCAACAAATCTTCCCTTCACCAAAAAAATATACAAGATACAAATCTCCTACCGGTGCTACCCAAAAAGATCTAAAAATAATAGTAAAAATGCCACAACAACTTTAAGAAATTAGAAAAGAAAGAAGACAAGAGAGACACAACCTGATTTTAGTGAGGCACAGAAAGAGAGAAGAGATTGACTAACTATTATTATGGTCTCTCTTTCTCTTTTACAAGAGGTGGACTCTCAAGGATTTTTGTGAGAACACAGAAGTCCACTAATAAAAAAGCTCGTAGATGAAGCTTAAATGCTGTGGAGTTGCATAAGATTCAAGAGTTGTTTCCAAGAGTTCTCTATATGTCTAGATTTTTTCTTCAATTTGCATCAGGTCTTCTTATATATAGACTTCACCATCTCACATCTGTTGCTCAAACTAGTCATTACAAAGAGACATTTGAATCCCGTTTCGAGCAACGTCTTTTGGATTCTAAGTAATTATATGCTTATTGTTTGCCTCGTCGTGTCTTGCATGGCACTATAGACTAGTGCAACAAACATTCTTGCATGAAAACTTAGACATGAAAGGGTATTCTTTTCAGGCGAATATCCTAGATTAACGAGATGACTTAATAAAAGAAAAAGTAACAAGAGTGCGTACGAAAAATTAGGCGTTATCTTTTTAGATAGGTATTAGTAGCTTTTATATGTATGCCTATAGAGAGATATGTGAATAGACTAATTGTGTATATGAGATTTTATGCAATTTCCTAGACACTTTTCATGGAGCCTACTTAAAAAAGGTATCTTTCGACACAATAAAGCTTCTTGAATAGAGAAAAGAATATTTAATATAGTCTAATCTTGACAATATAACTGAGATTCTAAAATGACAAACATATATATAAAAACATTTGAAATTATCACAAGCAAAAAGATTATGAATTTTTTTTATTTGAATGACATACATATAACTTGCAATTTTAGTTAACTTTATCGGTGACAATTTACCTTTCACACGTTAGCTCAAATTATCAAAAATTTTCATGATTTATTATGATAGATGAGAAACAATTTTACCTTATGCAAAATTATCATGAAACAATTCTATCTCAAGCAAGATATTTAGAAAATAATAATATTAATAAATATTTTAATTTCAATTTAATCTTTGACTAATGGTATTACATGAGTAGACATGACAACTTCGACTCGACGTTCGACTTGAGAAGAAGGACACAACATCAGTTAATGTAGTCCTTCGACTGCTATAAAACTCTTTTCCTATCGGAGTGAACATAGATTACAATGGAACTGTTCTTCAGTCGAAGTGGAGCTTTGACTCATGAAGTAAGTCTTCTTCAGTCAAAGAAAGACTTTGACTGCTGAAGAAGTTTTAGCCCAGTCGAAGTGGTTTTTCGACTACTGAAGGAAGTTTACTTCAGTCGAAGTGAAACTTTGACAATATAAGGGACTTATCTCTAGTCGAAGTGAGACTTCGACTATATAAGGGACTTATCTCCAGTCGAAGTGAACTTTTCCTTTTGAAGAGAGTGTTCTTCAGTCGAAGTAACACTTAGCCGATTTCCACACAGTTCACTTGTATAACATTTATAATTATAGGCAAAGCAATATTAGTGGTTTGTGAGTTATTCTATTTGCTTGTTCTTAAAAACACTTTTGTCAACAACTTACTACTCACTATTAATATCTTTTGTCATCAACTTATTAATACTAATAACATCTTTTGTCATAACCATTTGCAACTTTTGTCATCATCAAAACTCGGTCAATTAAACATGAGTTAAGTACAATAATCAACAAGTAATTACACATATTCCAACAATCTTCTCTTGTTTGGTGGTGACAAAATCCTTAACTTTTTAACATAAAGATAATAATGTATTAATAAAATTTTCTACTTATGTAGCTCCCCCTATTTGTGTATTCTTCGTCTTATAAGTTTTCTCTTCCATTATTCTCCCCTTTTATATATGTCTTTATATTCTCCATACTTGTGTTCATTCTCCCATATATAATGTTTTTATTCTCCCCTCTTTTGTCATCAATAGAAAAAGGGTTAAAGAAAAAAATAAAACACATGAAAAGAGAAATAAAGAGATAGTCATGAGAGAAAAGATGGAGAAGAAATGGAAACTAACTTATTATTGGTTATGAAATGATTATCGGGGGGGGGTTGAATAGATATAGTCCTTATTAAAAAGTTTGAAATAACGATGTAGACATTAAGATTAGAGAGCTAACAATTTCAATACCATAGATCAAATAGGATGCACACCACACAATGCGAGCAGAATTTTTAAGGTGGTTCGGCTCTTATGTGGAGACCTACATCCACCCCTCACTAAACTAAGAGAGGCTTCAATCACCAAGCCAAAAGTGTGAGACTCTCACACATCCGTTGATTCACAACTTC
>CM024754.1:32031156-32093530 GCA_014218235.1 Colocasia esculenta
GACTATACTCTAAATACAAATCCTCATATCTAAGTACTCATCTATTCATTGCATCTTCATTTCATTATTGGTGTCGATCTACATAGCACAAGGTTGACCTGTTAACATTATGTGTCACACACTACTTATCCTTTCATTCTTGTTGATTTATCTTTTTCTTATTCTTAATGATCATGATGACATTTTGCTTTAATATCTATTTTTTCATTAAGTCTTTCAATAGGATGAATAAGTCTTTTCATGACTCCAAGGATCATCATTGTAAGTACTCTAAAACGGCTCAAGTAAATTCCACATTATTTACTTCATGAAAACTTTTCTAAGTTCATATCGATAATGTCTAAGCCTCCTACCGATTGATCACTTAGTTTCTTATTGATTTCTGTATATTAATATCTCTATCGATGAAGAACAAGTCTGTATCGATTGGAGAACAAGTTCATATCGATTGGAGAATAAGTCTTTATCGATTGAAGAACAAGTTCGTATCGATTGAAAAACAAGTTTGTATCAATTGAAGAACAAGTCTCTATCGATTGAAGAACAAGTTTGTATTGATTGGAGAACAATATTTCCATCGATTAACTCATATTCTACCGATTGGTGTTCAAATGTTTCGATTGATGAACAACTTATCGATTGATGACTACATTGTATGATTCATTTAGATTGGTTCACATTCTATCAATTGGTGTCATAAGCTATTTAGATTAGTGACTACTTACTATATCTTATCAATTGGTGACCAAATAGCTTTAACTTCTATCGATTGGTGTTATAAGCTGTTCCGATTGGTGAATACTTACTATATTATATCGATTGGTGAACAAGTGATCTATCTCATATCGATTGATGTTATGTTCATACTGATTGATGTTTATTTATCTACAAATAATCGATTGATGCTCACTTAAGTTCTATCTCACATCGATTGGTGAACAAGTGATCTGTCTCATATTGATTGATATTACTTTCCTTTCGATTGATGAACAAACACTTATTCTGTTTCGATTGATGTTATTTCATAACGATTGATATTTATTTATCTACAAACAATCAATTGATGTTCAATTAAGTTCTCTTCACATTGATTGATGAACAATTTCCTTTGGCGCCCAAATCTGCTTCATTTCAATTTTGGCTCTCAAGTTTTTACATAAGATCTCTGCATATATCTATCATTAAATGTGCAGTCAACCTTTTTCAGACCCATGTTGTATGTTCACACCTTGAACATATAACTGATAGCCTATCTTTCTTATTAGGTAAAAAGTGAGATACCTGGAATAGAAATCTGTCAGCAGAATTTGTGGACATCCACAACAGAGTTATGGGTGTCTGACTGACAAATGAAATCTCACCTAACATCTTCCTCTCTGTGCATTAAATGCTTGTAGGTGCTCAATGCATATGCAAATCCAACTTTGAACCCACTAACGTTGGAAGCATGCAAACCAAAGGACTCAAAGATAGCCAACAAAAAGAAACCCTACAAGAACATCTATTGAAGATCCAATGGCTACTGAAGATGTTTCTAATGGCTGGATTACACAGAGGCAACATGAAGATCTAATGTGTAACAGAAAGAAAAGTAGAAGAGAAGAAGAAGAAGCTAGAGCTAAATACTCAAGGACTATCTGTCACACCCTCGATTTTAGCAGTGGAAATAATCGGGAACGCGACGAACAAGCAAGCATTCAGAAGCCATAGACAAATGACTAATATCAATAGGGCTCATAATTCAATAATCAAAACTCTTTTATTCATCGTAAATGAATATTACAATCTCCAATGTCAGAATAAAACAACCTTCTATTTACTAGTCTTATTTGTCTCTAAAAAAAACTAAAAACTTATAATGATGACCAATATCTCACTAACTAGAATAAATAAAAACTCTCTAAGGTGTACTTCACGCTAGGTGCATAAGTCCCATCATTTAGCTTTACCTTAACTACCTGAAAGTGTTGAAGAAAGCAGGTATGAGCGCACTCGCCCAGTAGGATTTCCACCTCAATGTGCGGGCAATGATATAAGTAATTAACATTTTAGAACTAGGCTGGCAAGAGTAAGAGCAAGATGTTCTAACATGCATGATAAATTCAATGAAAAAAACAAACTAGCAATGTGTTTTAGAGATGTCCAATGAATTCAAGATTTCATATGAGCAGGACGATCAAGTAAGAGAGACTATCACTCTAGAAAGTATATCGCATGTATAGGAGAGTATTCACACTTGGAAGCAATAGTTCAAGAAGGTTAGGATAACTTTTTGTGTAACTATCACTGAAGAGGGAACAATTGGAATTGTACAAGAAAGTTCTTTCATGCAAGAAGGTCACTAAAGTATCTTTCAATAGATCACGATAGCACTGGGAAGTACAAGCATGCAAGACAATTCACTAGCAAGCTGTTTTACGAAGAAAAGTACGTGCCTTGCCACGTCACTGTGCCAGCCCATGTGGCCTGTTCCGTGTCGCATCGTCCCGCTGCTAGCACCGGCCTACTACCAGTCCCATCGTGAAGCCGTCGGCGCGGGTCCGTACTGCGCCATACTGTCAGGTCTCATCGACTGTTGCGCATCGACGCCAACCGTCACGTCGACTCCTCGACTCCCGCACGCCATCATATCGCTCGTCGTCAGCCGCGCCGATCAACATCCCAGGCAATGCTCAGTGGCCAATCCAATGGCACCACGTGCCATGATCCGAACCATTGTTGTCGTCTATGATTATCTACCGTTGGATCTAAATGACCCCTCGGCACTATAAGTAGTGGGGTCTGATGCCGAAAAACCACCCTTGCTCTCGTGCGCGAGCACTCCTCGGACGACCAACCGACGTGCCGACGACCTTCGTGCTTACGTCTGAGCACTCGTCCCATGTTTTCTGCTTCTTCCTTTCAGAGGTAAGCCATGAGCTCCACCTCGTACAGTCCTTCCACTTCCTCTTCCTCATCTAGAGGTTCTCCTTCATAGAACTTCACCGCTTTGGAATTATCTGGAGCAGATTCTCCTCGTCCTTCCGAGAAAAGGATGCCACTCCTAGAGGCTGCTCGGCCCGACGCTCAGGCGCGGATCCCGTCGGGGAGTCTTCTGACTTGGAGGTCGGTCCTAGGGACTATGTTCCTAGAAAGCCCTCCTCTCACACCTCGGGATCCCGTCGGCAAGCCGACACCATTGCTGATGTACGGTGTGAGGTCGACGATGAGACCTTGCAATGGATGAAGAGTCATCCAGGTCTCGTCTTCCCGAGGATTTCACCATATATACTTCTAAGTAGCTCTGGGCCCACTACACCATGCTGAGTGGAGTTTGCATCTACTTCGAGGCAGTCTGAGTAGGCTTCCGCCTGCCCCTCCATCCTTTCATCATTCTTCTTCTCATTAAACTGGGAGTCGCTCCATCGCAGCTGACCCCAACTCGTGGAGGTCAGTTGTCGGCTTCCTGGTTGTTTGTGCCTTGGCCGAGGTTCTTCCGACCACTCACCTCATCTTTCGTTGCTTCTCCATAAAAGCCTTCGGAGATTGGCTGTACTTCGCAGCCAGGTCAGGTCGGCACATTCTTGGCCGAATTCCTTCCTTTGTCCATAATTGGAAGAGGAACTTTATTTTTGTTCACTGCTCGAACGGGTGGCCCTTCCCGACCACTTGGTCGGTTGTGAACATCCGAGATAAAGCTTTCCGCCCACCAAATCTTGTTGCATCCGAGCTCTCGGAGTTCGAGTCTCTACAAGCGGTGGAGCCTCCCAACCTGTTCGAGCCTTCCGAGAAGTTGTTCGAGCTGATCGTTGACTCCAGCCGAGGTCTGATACTATTGTCGATATCTTTCTTTGGTCGTCGTCTAATCATTTCTAATTACTGATCAATCTTCTATTGCAGTGATGGACGACAAGGGTAGGTCGTCAGTGCCATCTGCTAAGGCGAGGGGCAACGTCCTGCTCTCCGAGATGGCCACGCGAGAGCTTATGTCGAGGAGCAAAAAGAGCGCAAGCCGAGGCACAAAGCGTGGCCGACCCGCTGAGACCGACCACCTAGCTACTGCCTTGTCTCCATCGGCCCCTGAGAAGACACATTCAGAGAAGAGGGCGCAATCCAAATGTCCTCTGCCTGCCACAACATCCACCGAGGTCATCGCCTCGGGCTCCTCTCTCCCTACGTTGCCGTGTCGATCCAAAGAGCCCAGCACGACGGAATGGGGCCGACAATCGGTCCCTGCTGGAGTAAAAGCCTGCTCACTGGCCCGGAAATCCAACGAGGTCATCAAGGATTTCTAAAGGGCCACACAAGAGCAGCTTGCGTCATTCGGGACGTTCTGCTTCAGGTCAAGACCTCCCGAGCTTCAGCCTCGGCACGTGTAGCCGAGGTGGATGCCAAACTTAAGGCAGAGAAGACACTGAGAGCCGAGGAGGCCAAGAAGGCAGATAAGCTGCTTAAGGATGAGAAAAGGCTCTCAAGGTGGAGCAGGAGGCCCACGAGAAGACAAAGGTTGAAACTGTGCGACTGGTGGCCGAGGAGCGAAAGAACGCATTCGACGATGCTGTCGTCGACTATCGAGAATCTGACGAGCTCAATCCGAGGTCATCAATCTTTTCATGTAGGGGTGCGACTTCTGCCTCGAACGTGTTTGGGAACACTTTCCGAGCATCGACCTCTCCGAGGTTGTACTTGATGCAGAAGAAGACGAGGAGATAGGCGCCGATGACAGAGATGAGAGCATTACTGCTGTCGTCGACGATGCGTTGGCCGCTACTGTCAAAAATGTGCTGGAGACCACCACCGAAGATGAAATAGCCGACGAGCCTGTTGTGCCCAACAACAAGGAGACTCAGGTCAGCACCGATGTCATCATAGACTAACGCCCAAACAAATGTACCCTTCGGCATTGCGCCAGGGCCCCTTGTATCTTCTCGATTATCAATACAATTCCATTTTGAATCATTTGCATATGTTTAGGTCATCGGCTTTATCCGAGGACTTAACCCTAGTTTACTTCTTATGGTACCAAGATCATGCTTAATGCCGCTATCATCTCCATACAATGTGGCCCATGGCGGCTTTATATTCTGTGTTGTCGCGACCATATCGGTCTGCGAGCTCAATTTGTAAGGTCGACTTCGCCCTCTATGCCTCAGTTTCCGTGGTTGGTGAGGGCCAAAATGACCATGTTGATTCAGCTGCCGAAGCAACCTCATCTCGGGTTGTTCCAGCGAGCTCCGACATCCTCACTTGTTACGTGTGCCGAAGCGACCATGCCTTCAATTCACGACAGTCGTCATCCCTCAGTTCCCAAAGAATGCCGAAGTGACCTCGTTCAGCGAACTATGACGTCCACGTCCATCGCGTGTGCCGAAGCGACCACGCCTTCAATTCACGTCGGTCGTCGTCCCTCAGTTCCCGAAGAGTGCCGAAGCAACCTTGTTCAGCGAACTACATCATCCACATCCATCACGTGTGCCGAAGCGACCACGCCTTCAATTCACGTCGGACGTCGTTCTCCAGTTCCTGACAATTGCCTAAGAGACCTCGTTCAGCGAACTACGACGTCCACATCGATCACGTGTGCCGAAGCGACCACGCCTTCAATTCACATCGGACGTCGTCCCTCAGTTCCCGAAGAGTGCCGAAGCGACCTCGTTCAGCGAACTATGACGTCCACGTCCATCGCGTGTGCCGAAGCGATCACGCCTTCAATTCACGTCGGATGTCGTTCTCCAGTTCTTGACGAGTGCCTAAGTGACCTCATTCAGTGAACTACGACATCCACGTTGATCACGTGTGCCTAAGCGACCACAGCCTTCAATTCACGTCAGACGTCGTCCCTTAGTTCCCAAAGAGTGCCGAAGTGACCTCGTTCATCGAACTACGATGTCCACGACCATCGCATGTGCCGAAGTCACCACGCCTTCAATTCACATCAGATGTCATTCTCCAGTTCCTGAAGAGTGCCTAAGCGACCTCGTGCAACGGACTACGATGTCCACGTCAATCACGTGTGCCGAAGCGACCACGCCTTTAATTCACATCGAATGTCGTTCCTAAGTTCCTGACAAGCGCCTAAGTGACCTCATCCAGTGAACTACAATGTCCATATTCTTTGACCTATTCTCAAGTTGTCGGAATGACGATGCAATAACGAGGCCCGCTATGTTTTAATATTTCAACCATATTTAAATCATGCAGATTCAAATGAAATTCAACATTTATCGAAATATCTGACCTGCACATCTCATATAACTCGTCGGCCCCTGGGCCGAGGTTCTCAATTGTAGTGTGGGCCTTTAACTAAATGTTCATGATTACGCAGAGCAAGGTCGCCACCGATGAAGTGCGCGACCACTAGGCCCCCGAGCCGGAGGTACAAAATCTACTGGGGAAAAAAAAGAAGGGATTCACGCCGGACGATGCTCTAAGCGACTTGTCATTTCCCCCTTTTTTAATTGTTCTCTGGGGTTACTTGTAGGGGAAACCTTACGGGTTGGCTTCCTTTCGATCATGGATGATGCCTCAAGGGCTCTTAAAGTCCACATTTAGTTGAAATCAACTAAAGGGGTAGGGGAAACCGTACTGACCTTTAGTAGTGATTTCCCACAGACGGCGCCAATGTTACCGTAAGTGTAACATAGGTTGGCTCAGGTCGAGGTGACCGCTGAGGTGCTTCTCGCCGTAGAGTGACCCGAGATGACCAAGCCGATGAATCCCATCTGAGGCGTACTTGGCCAACGTGAGATGCTGGTTCCGAGCTTCCGACCCGACCTGCAAAGCCCGCTGAGAGGCCTCGGCGGGGAGACACTATGACGCTTTTTTCAGTCGCTAACCGAGCAGAATGGCCTAGCTTGGGGTAGAACAGCGTACCTACGCCTGTGGAATGTCTGCCTCTTATATAGTGTTGGGACACCTGTGCAATAGCTGGACGACCCCGCGAATCTCACAAGGGATCTCTATGATCGACGCTGGATTGAGGTCTTCACTGGCACGCCAGGTCATCGTGACCTAGGCTTTATGCCGTCGTTAACGCGTGTGATCCTCAATGGTTACCCTAATTATCGCTCTGACAGACACATGAACAATGCTCCGGTAATGTTGCGGATGCATCGGGTTCAAGGTCGGTGAGGTCAAGCTGAGGTTAACCATGTCTATGATCGATCTAAGGTACTTGATCCAAGGGAACTGTGGGGGTCATCTTAACCAACCAGTGAGGACACATTTTAGCCTCCTCTAGTCGTTAGCTAACCCAAGCCACATCGGTTCATTACCTTAGGCATCTTAAGGTCGTCTGAACCGATCTGCTGAGAACTAACCGACCTGACAGTATGGCACAGTATGGACCCGCATCGACAGCTTCACGATGGGACTGGTAGTAGGGCGGCGCTGGCAATGGGACGATGCAACGTGGAACATGCCACTTGGGCTAGCACAGTGACATGGAAAGGCACATATTTTTCTTCGTCAAACAGCTTCACCTCGGCCCAGTTCTCAGTCCAACATGAACCTGGGTGGCCAGTAATATGGGTAGTTCCCAACAGGTCGGTTCGGATGACCTCAAGATGCCTAAGGCGACGAACCGACGTGGCTTGGGTCAGCTGACGACTAGAGGAGGCTAAAACGTGTCCTCACTGGTCGGTTAAGATGACCCCCACAGTTCCCTTGGACCAAGTATCTCAGATCGGTCATAGACATGGTTAACCTCGGCTCAGCCTCACTGACCTTGAACCCAATGCATCCGCAGCATTATCGGAGCATTGTTCGCATGTCTGCAGAGTGGTAATTAGAGGTAACCGTCGAGGATCACGCATGTTAACGGCAGCCATAAGCCTAGGTCACGATGACCTGGCGTGCCAATGAAGACCTCAATCTAGCATCGATCACAGAGATCCCCTACGAGATTTGCGGGGTCGTCCAGCTATTACACAGGTGTCCCAGCACTATATAAGAGACAGACATTCCATAGGCATAGGTACACTATTCTACCCCAAGCTAGGCCATTCTGCACGCTAGCAACTGTCAAAAGTGTCACTGTAGCAACCTGGATTTTTAAGAAAAATAAAAATTTAAATAAAGAATTAAACCTAGCTAAATGGATATTAAATGAAAAGAGCATTAAATAAAACCCATTAAATGGGAAAGAGTAATGGGCTTTGCTTAATGGACCCTCTAGAATTTATTGGGTCAAAATATGAATTTACAAAGGGAGAATAATAAGAAAATACCCTCAATTCGGAGTTTAATTATCTCATAATGGAAAGGGGTTATTAAGCAATAAAAGTGGCAATTAGAGTTGGAATTGGATTCCTAACCCCATATAGTCTTGCACGAATACTATCCTAACCCAATTAGAGATTGGAAAGCAAGAGAGGAAAGGTGGAGTTAGGAAATCTCAGAATTTAGAGAATTTGAGTAGTAGTAGGAATAGGAACTTATGTTTATATAAATACATCTCATAAACCCTCTTGGCCGACCCTAGCTCATTGCCAAAGGTTTTGGATGTGGAGAAGAGGCCAAGGAGGAGAGGATCTCGTGGGGAGAAGGAGTTCTTGGAGCTTCTTCCTCGTTCTTGGAGTTTTAAGCCCTAGAAGATAAATCGAGTCAAAGGTAGGCATTCTCACGAGCAAAATTAATTAAACTCGTCTGTAGTAGTTCCAATCACCAGGAACAAAAGCCCTCTTATTTCATAATTTTCCATCGAGCCATCTTTTGTTCTTGATTTTAGAAGATCTGCAAACATGATAACCCCGAGACATCATGTTTAATTCTAAACTCTATTTATACTTGATCCCATGCTACAAAATTTTTACTGTAGATACTTCATGTTGTTAGGGATCTTTTGCCTCTAAAAGCCCTAATCTTTGTTGAGCATGTTGCTCGAATTAATCAATCTTGCTCTCTGTATCATATTCTATGTTACTCGTTCTTGTTCGTTCTCAAACCATGTTCAAACCATGCTCTCTCTCTAATTCCTATTTACTGGAAGTACTCTCGCATGTCTAGTTCCATTTGCCACTGATTTCGTGATTTTTCGTCATGTATATAATTAGTTATGATTTTCTAAACGACCCTGTATCAAAATTTGAATGTTCTGGTCCGCAATCCAATGTCTGGTCTGACTCCTATTAGAGGCAGGCGCAGACCACCAGATCGGGACTGCCCGATATGTCACCTTCTGGGGTTCGATTGCGATAGCCTGCCCGTCGCGACCAAGAAGGCGACAGGTAAGCCGTCGCGTTCCCAGTACCTGATCTGCAAGCCATGTCGCGACCCTTACAGATCCTGTCGCGTTCTGCCTGGTACCTATCGCGATCCTTACAACCCTATGTCACCTTCACAGGTTTTTGATAAAAACTCATAAAAAATATTTCTGTCACTTTCAGTTATACCCCCAGTAAAACTGTTTTAAAAATGGTGCTACATTGAATGATTTAAAATACATATTCACGACTTATTCTATCTATGATTTCTCTTACACATGCACACACATGAACCACCCATATATGACTGAAATCTTGCATAAAGTATCTGGTAATTTATGCAATGAAGTATATTACTTGCCCTATTTAAAGGACTTGTATTCGTTTCTAGCGATGTTTATATAATGATATCGCGCTCCACTATTCTAGAATTTCTCTAGAACGTCGAGTACCTGTTTTATATACACACTTTACTTGGCTTGTGGTGAACTCTCCGTCGGATATTCCTTTCGCCGGACTAGTGAACCCTTGCACAAGGCCTCCGTAAGTCTCATCTGATCATGGATTCCCACATGGTCGACGAGCCGGTTGTACCCTAACACCCATTACATCTTTAGGGATCGATATGATCCAAACGGCTATTAGAAGTTCGCTCTTACCTTGAATCACGTCGGACCTCTGGACTTGTGCATAACATGGCCAGCGGGAAGATCGTGAATTCCACCTGACTGCCATACGACGTGCGCGTGTTGTGCAACTGTTACTATCGCCTGTTTACTCATCGCATTACGTGCAATGTCCACTAGCTCTCATCTGTACTCTACTCGCTCGTCTATTCATGTTCACTCTACTATCTCGTCTATTCATCTAGTGCTCTCATCTACTTCTTGGTACTCTATGTTGGCCATTGACTGATTGTCTAAAGATAACAATATAACCAATGCCTAGCAATATATAAAGGGCCCGATCTGGTCCTGGGATGTGCGCCCGAAAGTGCTAGTGCCTATGGGAGTTAAATGATCATAGTGTTTGGCATTACACTCAAGTGCTATCTATCTCGACTATCTATATGACAATCAAAACACAAAACATGCTATACTCTCTCGATGTCTAGAATGACAAACAAGTGCTATACTCGTCGTGCTATTATTTTACTTGTGTTAGTTGTGCTATGGCCATCCTGCTATTCGTGCTATACTCGATACTTGTGCTATTTTTGAAACTATACTCAATCTCGTGCTATTGTGCTATCCTGTTACCTGTTGTGCTATCTCTTGCTATATTTTGACTCTCTTGTACCTACTATCTTTAGATACTCTGTCATTAAATGCGTTAATTACTTTAAGCCTGCTTGAGCCTGAGATTTAAGTCCTACTAGGTGTTATCGCTCACCCTACGTTATTTGATGTTGTGTTCTCAGGTGAGACCGAGGATGACACATACACTCATGAGGAAGGGAATGACCAAGAGTGAAGCCAGGAGTACCATCGAGTCGTTATGTTATCTTAGAGTTGTAGTTAGTTATTTCCTTTTATTGAAATATAATTAGGCCCTATAGAATGGCTCTAATATTAGTGGTTGCAACTAGACATTGAAATTTATTAATGAGAAAGATTTGCTTTAGTATTATTCAATGTGCAATGGTTTGATGTCTAGTATCTCTCTATACCTTTTTCTTGCAACTGCCTTCGCGCTCTGATATTCCGCATCGGGGCGTGACAGTCACAGTGTCTCCCCGTCGAGGCCTTTCGGCGGGCTTTGTAGGTCGAGTCGGAAGCTCGGAACCAACGTCTCACATCAGCCAAGTACGCCTTAGACGGGATTCATTGGCTTGATCGTCTCGGCTCACTCTACGGCGAGAAGCAGCTCAGCGGTCACCTCGGCCTGAGCCGACCTATGTTACACTTACGGTAATTCCAGACAACATGACTTTCTTAGGGGATCAACCTAACAATCAACACCTGGGGTAACGAACAATTTTGGGAAACTAGGCAATCAACACCTGCAGTTGGGGTAGCTTGCCAAGAGTCTATAAAAGAAGGAGAGGAGGCAATCACCGATACAGCTGGTCCTCACAAGAAAAACATTTGAAATTTTAAGGAGCACACCAATGCCTACACATTTTCAGAACTAGAAGAGAAAGTAGTTGTCAAAGTCATTTGTTTAGCTTTCTTCTTCATCTCTCTCTCTCTCTCTCTCTCTCATAGCATTCTAGTCATATTTCTGAAAAAGAGAGTAAGTTGTTTGTGTCTAAGAGAAGGTTTCTTTGTTCATCTTCTACTCTCTTAGACGCTATCTCAGATCAAGCCTTGTTATTGTAAGCTTGGTCTAGAGACCTTGGTAATCTCTTTGAGATACCTCTTCTTGGAAGAGAAGACTTATTGTGCAAGCATTTGTTCCCTTTGTAGAAGAGAAGACCAACAAAGAGCTGGGTGTATTTGCCCCTTGGTTGAAGGAAAGACTTGCTTGGGAGCAAGTGTTGTATGCCCCTTGTTGAAGGGAAGATTAATGTTTGCTTGGTGGTTTAGTGAAATCCCAAGTATTCTTGGGGATTGGATGTAGGGATGAGGTGTATATCAGTGCCAAACTAGGATAAAATCTGTGCATCATCTTATGTGATCACTTTTGTTTGTTTTCGCTACACACTAACTAACAGTACTAATCGTCTTGCTTAGTGTTTGTATTTTTAGATTTTAGAAATGTTCAAATCAGCCCATTCACCCCCCCCCCCTCCCCCTTTGGGGTTGATATCTGGGTCAACAGTGGGCATAGACTATGATGAAACTTATGCTCCTGGAGCTAGATTAGAAGCAATAAGAATCTTGCTTGTCATCGCATGTGCTTTAAAATTTAAACTATTTCAGATAGATGTTAAAAGCGCTTTTCTGAATGAATTTATCAAAAAATGTGTTTATGTTGAGCAACCTGAAGATTTTGAAGATTCTAAGTTTCCAAATCATGTATATCTCTTGCATAAAGTTTGTATGGACTCAAGCAAGCTCCTCAAGCTTGGTATGAGCGATTAAGTAATTTTCTGATCAGTCATAATTTTGAACATGGAAAAGTTGACTGTACCTTATTCATTAACCATCAAAACAGTAATATTCTATAGTTTAAATATATGTAGATGATATGATTTGTGGTGCAACTGACGAATCTCTATGAAAGAAATTTGAAAAGCTTATGTAGGGAGAATTTGAGATGAGTATGATGGGGGAACTGAATTATTTCTTCGGACTACAATTCAAACAAAATAAAGAAGACATCCACTTAAATCAAGGAAAATACATAAAGGATATGCTCATGAAGTTTGGATATGAGAATATAAAGGCAATGCCCACTCCTATGAGCACATCAGTGAGACTGGATGCAGATGAAAATGGTAACAGTGTAGATCAAAAAACCTATAGAGGTATGATCAGATCACTTTTATATTTAACCGCAAGTAGACTAGACATACTCTTTAGTGTTTGCTTATGTGCTTGTTTTCAAGCTAACCCAAAAGAATCTCATCTTGTATGTACCAAAAGAATATTTAGATACATTGTTGGCACGTCAAAACTTGGGTAATGGTTTCCTAAGAACTACAACTTAGAATTAATTGGTTATCAAACGCTGACTATACAGGTTGCAAAGTAAGTAGAAAAAGCATCAACGGCACTTGTCAACTTTTTGTAGGATGCACAATTTCATGGTCATCAAGTAAACAAAACTTTGTGGCCTTATCCACTGTGGAAGCAGAAGATGTGGCAGTAGATAGTTGTTGTGCGCAACTTCTTTGGAAAAAGCACCAGTTAGAAGACTATGGAATTAAAGTGAATAACATTCCAATGCTATGCGATAACACCAGCGCCATAAACTTAACCAAGAACCTTATACAACACTCAAGAACAAAACACATCGAGGTACGTCATCATTTTATAAGTGATGATGTTGCTTTAGGAGACATTTCTTTAAGTTTCATAGATATTGTACATCAGCTAGCTGATATCTTCACCAAGGCACTACTCAAAGATCATTTCTCCAAAATTCGAAGGGAATTAGGTATGTGCAATCCTTGAAGTATTGTTAGCCTAAAACCTATGTACTCATTAATTTGGAACATGATAAGTGAAAGTATACAACATTATGTCTGATTATCTCTCTCTTCCTGAGTTATTCAAAACAATCGATTATATTTTGTACCCTTGATGATTAATCGGCTAATCCTTGATAAGAATAATTAGTCAATTTTATTGGTTATTTTTAATCCACCAGTTATTTCAAATATCTTGTTTACACTTAAATGCTCTTTCCATCGTATCTCTGTCCTGCTGACACTTACATTTGGCGAACCCATCAACACCGTGTATCTCCAAATCTCTTTCCACATGTCAAAATCTCTGTGAGATTGCTGCTCACATCTTTTCACTTTTTAAAACTGGAGGTTTCCCACCTTCTGAAAATAACTTTTTTGCATCTTTCTCTCTCTCATACCTCCTCACACTTCTAGATTCTATCATCCTCTGTCTCCTTTCTCTGCGTGCGGAACCCTTATTCTTCTTCGATGTAGATCTCTTTCGTGTAGATACATGTCGTCTTTTACATCAAGCAAGATCTCACCCTTATCAATCTCTCATCATAAAGTTCAAATCTTTTTTCATCAAAATTAATCGGTCATATGAATCTGCTCTTATTTGTTCTTTTTGTATTCTCGCTTTCTCAAGAACAACAATGGCTCCCAAGCCGTCTATTGCATTTCTAGAAGACATCAAGTGCACCGTATCTCAATGCAAAGTTGTGAACTTTGAAGAGTTGAAGCAGAAAAACCTAGACATAAAAAAGATGATCAAAGGAGCATGGTTGTTAGGCATTTGCTCATCCAAGCAACCAGTATATCCTGAACTGATCAAAGAATTCTATTTCAACTTAGTTGCTCTAAAGAATGAGGACAAGTACACTTCAATCAAAAATCAGAAGATTGGGCTCACTGAAGAAAAGCTAGTAAAGTATTTCAAGTGCTCATCTATTGAAAATTCTCCAATCTCTAAAATTCCACAAAAGGAAATTTATGAAAAATTGATAGAGCAAAGAGCCCATGGGGCAAACATCATAACACAATTAAGCACATTGCATCGCCTCTTGCACAAGTTATGTTGTGTAGTTATCACACCAAGCGGGAGCAGTCATGCCACGGTAACCAAAGAAGATGCCCTTGTCATCTATGGCATTACTATTGGCCAGAAAATACAAATTGGGAAGTTTCTGTTGAAGATCTTTCCCAGTATTGGAGGAAGGATGAAACATGTTACCAACTACAAAGTCTGGTTGCCATACGAAAATCTGATCCCTCATATTTTGGTACAGGAAAACATTGATCTCACTGATGAAAGGTTTGAACCATTCACCATGTTCACCTTTGATAGCTTGAGCCTAAGTGGCTTCATTTTTTATGATGAAACATGGATTAGGGAGAAACACTCTACCACACTCTCAAGTTCAAAGAAACGAAAGGCAATGGTTTTTTCAAGCAGTGAAGAGACTGATGAAGAAGAAGACGAAACCTCCTCATCATCTGAGGGGGAGTAAATGGCTGCAAAACCTCACAAACCCTCACATCCTAAGGGGGATCCCTCATCAGTTTAAATTCAAAACATAAGAGAATTGGCCCAAGATATGAAGGAGATCAAGAAGAAGCAGAAAGTTTTCATACTGGAAGTTTGACAAGCTCTCACTATACGAAGGAGAATGTTGTAGAGCATTCTAACAAACTTAATCTAGAAGCTTCAACAGAATCAGAACATGAAGATCGTGAAGATGAACCCAGAGTCCTAAAAACTCTCATCTCTCTGCCTCACCAGAAAGAGTTGCTACATTTTCAGAAGGAGATCCATCCAGTAGACCTGATATATCATGACCAAAAATTGAGGAAGAAGGTTATGATTTGCATATGGAAACTTCTGAACCAAAAAAAGAAGAAGAAATGCATGTTCTGCACTCAGAAGCTACTGACCAAGAAAAAGAAGGAGAAGTCCATCATGTGCCATAAGAAAATTTAGAGAAAGAAGAAAAAGAGGTCGTGCATGCTATGAATACTGAAGAACTCTCTTCTATGGCCACCACTTCGCATCTATCTGAAGTTGCATCATGTGAAGCTACTGAAGTGCCATCAGCTGCTCAAACTTTACTCTCCAAGTTGGCTGAGATGGTCAGTTCAACATGCACTGACAGAGAAACTTCTTCCTCTACTCAGCATCCACCAGAGAAAATAGGAGAAATTGATCAACCCTCATTTGATTAGACCCCTATCCACTCTTTGGTCATTTCATCTTTTGACGTTACACTAGCTGGACCCTCTACCTCCAAGGCACCAGCACAAGAAGAATTTGACATAGGCATCAAGATTGAAGAGGAATGAAGCAGTCTTTATGGCATATTATGAAGCATTGTATTAGGGAAGTGAATGGAAGGCATCTGAGATCCTTCCTTCAGTCTCAGACACTTGTAAAGGTTATCCATTGTTTAGGGATGCCTTTTATTGTGTCGGAACACAGCAAAGCATGTTATAGGCAAATGATGGAGCTAAATATGAAATTAAAATTCTAGAATCTTCTCACTTACAACTTTGAGGAATTGATAGATATATTTATGGAAGAAGGAAAGTTGTCATCTGACAGGATCATTGCTGCTATAGAACATGCTAGTTCTATGACCAAAGGTGAATGGGCATTTCAGCACCCAGGACTCCCAGCTAAATATGTAGCATATTTGGGAGTATCAGAATACATTGAGTAGGACTCTCTCTCATTCTCCTCATGGCTGCTCAATAAGCATAATAAACTTATGCACCATGATGTTGACCGCTGTGTCACCAAATGTTTGAAGTCATAGAGTTCAACAAACAAAGATCGAAAGACAAATTGGGGCAACTTACAGCTGTGGAATATCAAGAGTATTAAGCATCAAAAGGGAAGAAAACCTAGGATATTGATCTCTTTCCTTCTATTGCTTGCCTTATTGATGCTGATGGACTGTAAGGGAGAAAGTTGCTATGACAATATGCACAGGTTAAAGCCAAATAATACTCAGCGACTGGCAGTATTATCACCCTCCTGGACTTTCTACTTCTATGGTACAAAATGGGAAATTTTAATGGATAGAAAGTGAGACACTACATTGCAAGATCAGAAAGGTATATTGAAGCACAATGGGCTGAATTTTTCAAACCTCTGTATGTTCGCTATTTGTGAGAACTTGCTTCATCAGATGCTTCTGCCATAGTCTATCCACTAAAGAATTACCTCCATGAAAGATATATGAGTCAGTTTGAAAGGATGAGTGAAGTTTGGAGAAAGAGGTATGGTGTTTTGAAAGCTTTGAATGCAGATATTCAAGAAAATCAGCTAGGTGCCACTCTCTCGTACACTCAGCTCCTAACTCTGGCCAAGCATAAGCTTTAGAAATGTGATTTGGAATCCAATCCAGTTGTGGAGTATGATAACTTCCTGAAGATCCAGCAGACCTCTGTTGTCCCACTTACGACAGTAAGGACTGAATACCTAGAGGGGGGCGTGAATAGGTACTGCAAAAATTTACACTTCAAAATAAACTTGGATGCGAAAGCGTTAGTTAGTTTGAGAGTGCAGCATCAATTAACTAAAGTAAATCACACAAATGCAATCACACAGATGGACACAAGGGATTTATCCTTGTTTCATCCTTCCAAAAAGAAGTCCTACGTCCAGTCCCCAAGCAAATATTGTGATTTCACTAGCCAGTGTACAATTCCCCCTAAGGATATACAAACCCCCAGCTCCCCGCTGGTCCTGTTCACTTTTCGGGTAGGAAGGAAGCCCACTTCTTTTACAGGCTAAGAAGCAAATTGTAACATCCCGTTCTTTGGTCGGCTACCCTCTGTTGAAGGTAGCGACGAGTCAAGCTGTCGCTTTCTGAAGGCGACAATATGGTTGTCATCTTCTCGTTAATGTGTTCACCTCTTGATAGTTATAACCATTGCATGCTTGTTTTGTCATCTTACTATCGAAACAATTGGGACATCTATCGGGGCGCATGTAACCAAAGGCGACATGCTAATCGTCGCATTCAGGGTGGAAAGCCTGTGAGGGCGATACGTGGTGAGTCTAATTGTCAGTTCTAACTGAGGCTGTCGGGTCGCGACATGATGGCCGTCACATTCTTAAGTGAACGCAACCATAAGGTGTTGACCAAGTTGCAAACCCAGAGGGGGGGTGAATGGATTGCAAAAAAAAATGTCTTTTATGAATAATCCTGTTAATAAAAATACTTTGACAGAAGTCATTAAACTCAAGTGTTAGAGTTAATAAGTAATGGAGACAGAATAAAAATAATCACAAGAACAATAGAAATTTATCCTGGATCACATCTCCTATCACAAGAAGTCCTACGTCCCCAAGCAATCACTTGGGATTCCACTAACTAAGGGTACAGTTTCCCTTAAGGACACTTACACATCTAGCAACAGCTAGCCTTCTCTCCTCTACACGAAGAGGCAAAACTCCACCTAATACAGCAGGTCTTCCTTCTAACAAAAGGGAAGCAAACACCCACTCCACATGAAGAGGAGCACTCAAGAAGAGTAAAGAGATGATGGCCCCTAGACCAAGCTTATAGCAACTGCTTGATCTGAGGCAGAATCTGAGAGACAAGAGAATTACAGGAGAAAGTTCTCTCAGACCTAAGAACAAGCTCTCAAAAATTTGAAGACAGGTGCTTTCTGGAGAGCTAAGAGAAAAAGACTTTTTCTGAATGTAGGAACGAGCTCTTCTTTCTTCCAATCTTGCAAAAGGTGTCTTTCATGGAGTCAGCAGACTTCTATTTATCTTCTCTTGAGGAAATATCTATTGAAATGTCTGTTGTCTCTCATCTTGAATCACGTTAGTTGTGTTTGGTCCAATGTAGGAATGAGGAGAACCTATAGTCATTAAATGTTGGGATAGACACATACAAAGAGAAAGATTATCTTAATATCCTTTTTGTTTCTGTCAACGTGACAAGTCCAACGTTGTAAGGTGTGTGACTACCGAAAATCTGCACACAATAAATGCTGGAGCATAGACATATTAAATGTGTCTAAATTGTCAGTCAACGTCACAGGCCATGCTTTAGGAAGATATACCGAAGAGGAAATTCCATTCTGTCATCCTTTAAAGTTCTACTATATGTGACATGAATATGCTAATCCGAAAGAGATGTCATGCAGAGATATTGTATCCAAAATAATAAATGTTTGAGTGCACAAGATACGCCATAGTTTGCGGGAAAATTTGAAATGCACAGTGATTTGAAAATACATTTGAATATCATGAGAGATAAAATATAATCAAGACTATCTAGAATGATTATAAAAATAATATCCATTAACTGTCTAAAGCATAATTGTTGTTAAAGGAAAGTCGATGTTTAGAGACAGTCTATGTAAAATGCCAGTCGAGGTGCAAACACAACTGATGTTCAAGTGAAGTCGTTGTGAGTGAAATCGTTGTTGGAATGGAATCGATGTTGATGTGAAATCATTATTGAGATGTGACTATAATCTATGTTGAAATGTAATCGATGTTAAAATGAAATTGATGTTGAACGTAATCTGTGTATAAATGTAATCGATGCTCTAAGTGAAGTCGGTGTTGAACCAAAATCGATGGTCTAAGTGAAATCGTTGTTGAACCGAAATTGTTGTTTGAATGAAGTCGATGTTTAAGTAAAATCGATGTTTAAGCGAAATCGATGTTCTAAATGAAATCGATGTTTAAATGAAGCCGATGTTTAAGTGAAATCGATATTTAAGCGAAATTGATGTTCTACATAAAATCGATGTTTAAATGAAATCGATGTTTGAATGAAGTCGATGTTTAAGTGAAATCGATGTTTAAATAAATCGATGTTTAAGTGAAATCGATGTTTTAAATGAAATTGATGTTTAACTGAAATCGATGTTTGAATGAAGTCGATGTTTAAGTGAAATCAATGTTTAAGTGAAATTGATGTTCTAAATGAAATCGATGTTTAAATGAAATCGATGTTTGAATGAAGTCGATGTTTGAGTGAAATTGATGTTTTAAATGAATCGATGTAGTAACAGAACAGTAATCGTTGTGACTTACAACAGTAGTCGATGTAGACTTAGGCACATCATATGCAATTGACTTCTAATAAGAATGTGTGTAAGTAACTTACTGAATTTGTTTTATTTGATACCTGTTGACAAGCTTCAGAGAATATTGTTAGTCAATAATTTCCAAGGATTTGTTAGACACTAAAAATACATATAATATATAAATATTTATATGGAGATGGACTGATCATCAATCTCCCCCTTTTTGGTGATGACAAAACATTAAAAGTATATATACGAAAGGACTGAAATAAATTTGCTGGAAATTTCTAAGGTATGTATTTCAGAGTGTTTTCTCCTCCTTTTTGTCATTAAGCAAAAAGAGATAAACAAGAAGAAGATAGAATTTAGAAAGAGAGACAAAGAGAAATGGGAGCCAAAAGAACAAGATGGTATTCATTAGTGAGGGTCTGAGATGTAGAAGGCAGGAGACAAAGAGAAGCAAGGCATGTGATAATCTGCCAAGCTTGGACTTCTTGCTCTTCAAAAAGATTCTTAAATACCCCCCCAACTAATGTTATATGAAGGCCCCATCTCTACACTGAGTCTTTGAATGTGAGCCTATCTCTGATCCTTAATTAGTTTGTTATATTCAGAAGCATTGAGAGATAGTCTATAAAACCCAGAAGTACCAAAGCTAGCATGCTGAAGAAACTTATCTATAGAGACATGATAATGCAGATTGTGAGCTAGCAATTCCTTCTTCAAAGCCTCAAACACTTGTATCTTTCAACTCAATGGAGTAAGGATCTGACACCAGATTGATGGAGTTGAGATCCATGAATTTCTCAGGAGACAAAGTGGGTTGATTTGACCAAAAGAGAGATGAGTTGAGCTGATCCAACTGGAGTGCAGCCTAACGATATACCTTACGCCAGTCAGTAGGGAAAAACCTTTCTGATTCTACCAGTAGAGGAGCTAAAACTGAAGATTTAATGAATCCCCTATGATATTCTCTGAATAGAAAATGATGGAATGTTAAAGGGGCTCCTTTTGAACAAAGATCTAGGCTTTGACTCTAGCAAACCTCTTAAAGATTATTGGACCAACATCAGAGTCCATGAGCATAAAATGTAACTGAGGGAGCAGCTTGAATTAAGGTATCTTGAAGGAGGCAAAATCAACCTAAAGAGATGTATTGAGAGGGCTGAATCCAAAGATCATTGACTGCAGACCAGAATTGAGCAAGTTGGACTTCAAGAAGACCAGTAACATGGCAGTAGTCATTGTACACCTGAATTGCTTATCAATTTAATTTTCTTCTAAATGAAAGGACCCCAAGAGGAGGTATGCTGACGCACAAACCATTCTGAAAGGGAAAGAAGATGATCTGATGGAGAGTATCTGTGATCCCTTGCAATCTCAAACTTTCTGTAGAGAGTTTTATGGGATCGAGACCACTGATCCTCAGTCTTGGACTCAGTCGAAGAAAGGATTTTATTTTGGTCAGATTTGGGCACAAGAGATACAAAGAAGAATGAGAGTGAGATATTCTGATAGATTGAGATAGGGGAGGCCAAAATTTGCAGCAAAGGTACATTTTTATGGTATTCAGTGTAAAGGGATTTTCTTCTGTGAACTATTGAAAGAGAGTACCACAGAGGAGGAACTAAGGCTGAAGAGGTGTGGGAAACAAGTTCTTTGGAGAGTTTCCTTTTCTTTTAGGCAGGACTGGGAGAGGCTGAAAGTTAGTCCTGTGGTGATGAAAGGAAACATATAGAACTGTTCTAAGAATGCCTCTTCAAATTCATCTTTAATATTGGTGACAGTAAGGCCATGGTGCTACTCTCAGGAATGAGAGTGATGAAGGATGGTGGAGTGGGAGGAGAGAGAGTAGAAAGATGAAGTGGAGGAGGTTGACTTGAGGGTCCAGCAGAGGAGGGACCAAAGAAGAGGCTGGAGGTGCCTCAGAAGAGGAGGAGGAATAGAGGAGGAGGAGTAGGTGATGTTGAGGTTCAGCAAGGAAAGGAGTAGGAGAAGAAACATGTTTGGGAGAGGTTTCATGGAGGGTTTCAGGAGCATGTGGAGAATTGAAGGGAGCGGTAGGGGAGGAAGGGGTAGGAGTATCCAAGACTGGAGAAGGATCAATTGAGGATGAGGGCTTAGAGGGCCCGGAGTCTCCCAATGCACAGAAGGCCCTGATGGCACAACAGCTTCCTCTACTTGCTCAGAAGCCCCTGATGGCTTAACAACTGCTTCTTCCTACTCAGAAGGCCCTGATGGCCCAGCTACCTCTTCTGTAGGAATAGATGGCCCTGCAACAGGTTCTTCTGGCACTGACTGAGCTGCCTGGTCTGACTGTTGAGAAGGCCCGGATGGACCACAGAGCTTCAGGCACTGATACAGATGGCCCTGAAGGCCCTACATTAGAAACAACAGGAGGGGCTTGAACTGAAGAGGGTGCTACAGAGGTGGAAGAAGGCAAATGATGTCTAACAAATTGGGTGAGATTAGTCATCATGCACTTCAGACTACCTAATTCATTTCTCATAGCATGGAGCTCATATCTGACTTGACAAATGTCATTGGCTTAAAAGATTTGACTGAGAAAAATAGATGCCACATCTGCCTGAAGAGAACACAGTAGCTCTCCATGAGCATCCAACCGAGCGACAATAGGATATAGATGAACACAAATCTTCGAATTTATTGTGAGCCTAGGTATACGCTAGCTGCATCCTTTGCTTTACCTCCAGCATCACAGCTGGTTCATCATGCATGGCTGCAAAAATAGTTTGCTGGTGAGCATGATCATCATCTTCATCAACATCAGAAGCATCTTACACTAAAACTTCTTGAAATGTATCTTCAAGACATCGGCACCAGGCTTTCCCTGAGCAGGAGCATCTTCATCATGCACTTCTTTGATTGTCCTTGAGGCATGCCATCTGGAATAGTTTCTTCATGCTCTGCTTCAACAGGAGGTTCTTCAACTGAAGCACTAAATGATTCTTCATAGGAAATTCTACATGCTCCCCCTCAGTGTGAGCAACTACTTCTTCAAGAGGGCTGACAAGAGTTTCCTGTACAACTGGAGTGTCAAGTACAGAGCAGGTACTTCACCTTCAGCTGATTGTCCAACGGGCTCAATGTGTTCATGAGCTATTGTAATAACCCCACGGTAAAAATGATATAATGAGAAACGGTCGAGAAAACGTAATGCAGTTTGTAAGCGGATGGAGAGATTAAGCAATCCGGATCTACTAGGTTGAACTGAAAATGTGTTAAAGGATACTGCTATTGATAAAGGATTATTACTGATAAATAATAATGATATTGTTAAGGATAATACTAAAGAAAATGGTAAAAGTAAAGGTTAGTACTAAAGGTTAGCATATTGGTAAAGAATGAGGATTAGGATATGGATATATCCCTGTCACACTGACCTGAGCTCATAATAAATAGGAAGAAAAGTATAAACGTAAATAAGAAGGGCATATCTACTTATAAAAATATGAGGTTTTCATGCAAGATAATTTTTCTAAGGACCATGATGTAATTTCTATTGACCCCAGCGGCACAGTCAGATTCCCTCGAAGATCATTTAGGGCCGAACGACCAATCAGAGGTTAGGATGGAACATATCCCCAATTTTCAAAAAGAAAAGGTAAAAATGCTAATGACTCAATGGTTAGGGATGCTTACCCCTTAATTAAGAGACACATGTCCCACCTTCCTCTCACCTTCCTCTCACCTTCCTCCCACCTCCCTCACCTTCCTCCCACCTTCCTCTCCCCTTCCCTATATATACCCCCCTCCTCCTTCCATTCCATCCATCTAAGGGAAGAGAGGAGTTATGCTAGAGCTCTAGGAGAGTAAAGAGAGAAAGAGTGCCTGATCTTGGGGGAATTCTGTCGAATAGGTAGGTTCTTTTAGTTAGTTCTAAATCCCTAGTGAGTGAAAGTGCTGCTTGTCGTGTTCCTCTCATCCTTCTCTACGTCGAAGTCTGCTTGTCGTGTTCCTCTCATCCTTCTCTACGTCAATGTGCTGCTTGTTGTGTTCTTCTCATCCTCTCTATGTCGAAACGACGTCGGTTCGATTTCTCGGAATCTCCCGTTACGCCGAAGTGCTGCCGGTTCGATCGGAATCCTCCGTTACACCGAAGTGCTACCGATTCAGTTCTCGAATCTCCGCGACGTCGAATACTGCCAATTCTTCTTCTCAAAACCCTCTCTATGTTGGTTTGTTCACTCAAAACCTTCTCTATGACAAGCTTTATCGGTATATTTCTCGAAACCCTCTTTAATCGGAACCTGTCGGTTAGTTTTCTCGGGATTCCCATCACAACGGATGTCGTCCGCTTGATTCTCAAGATCCTCTCTAGCCGAAATACTGTTGATTTAGTTTCATATGATTCTTAATATCATCCGTACACCGGAATACTGTCCTTTGATTCTTAAATTGTTTTTTATACCGGAATGATGTCCATATGATTTCTTAATATCGTCTTATTCGAATGCTGTCGATGATTTCTTAAATCTTTTATTATGATTTGTCCGTGGGATTTCTTAATATCTTTCGTTATGATGGAATGTTTTTCGTATTATTTCTTATAATCTCCTATTATGCCGGAATGTTGTTCGTATTATTTCTTATAATCTCCTATTATGCCGGAATGTTGTTCGTATTATTTCTTATAATCTCCTATTATGCCGGAATGTTGTCTGTTAATCCTAATCGGAAGTGCGAGAGCTAAGTGCCACACAGGGCAAAGTGCTATGCTATGGGAGCCACCTCTTGAGGTCATAATGGCGCAAAGTGCTACATAGCAGGAGCCACCTCTTGAGCCTATGGGGGACACCTCTAGAGTCCTGCCTACCTGGGAATTCAGATATGCTATATATATATATTACCAGACTATTTCTGATTTTCTGTGAACTCTGAGTTGTCAACTCGCTACTTGAAATCGTGAACAAAAGTGGAATTCATGCGGTTAGGGGCTATGGTCTAGTCCCGGAAAGATCCTGAATACTCTTAGTCCAGTGGTACCATATGGAGAGTAATGGCCTGGTGCTTGGCATACACCATAAGTGAAGTGTTTTATAGTATCTGACTGACAATTCAAAATTCGTGAAAAAGTGATTGTTATGAAAATTGATTGTTATGAAAGTGTTCAGTGGTAAACTTGAGTTTTATCTTGACAAAAGCAGTGATCGCGTTCATTCTTCGATGTACTTATTTATGTGTTTTACACTGAGAAATGAAATTGTAGCGTTATTCTTTTATACTGTAATACGTGAACTCTTACGTGATTTTAAATCCTCATTTTCTCATTATGCTATTTTAAATCTTCATCTTGTCATGCATCCGCTAGTGATTGAAGTTAACTTAAAGGCACCTACTGGGCAAGTTTTGCTCATCCCTATTTCTCAACATTTTTTCAGGGTGACAATCAAGACTGAACATAGCGGGCAGGGTTGTGCGCCGAGAGAGACCATCTACTTATTGTAATAAAGTTTAGTTAGTCATGTCATGTTTAGTATGTCTAAGATGTTCTAAAGAGCTTTTCTAAATAGTTTTTCATGTATCTCGAGACTCTTAGGCATTATGCCAATTGTATATTGTAATAAATGTCTCATTAGTTATCGTTTTAATCTGTTACGCCTCGATATTTCCGCTGCTATTGGGACATGACAGATTTAGGTATCAGAGCCTAGATTTTTTGGAGCCTTCTAGTCTTAGGATTAGTAGACTCCAATAAATCATAATTAACTGGTGAGGTGGGTAGAAAAGGAATTGGGAAAAAGATTTAGTTATAGTAGTTATATAAGTTGCAATTTC
This sequence comes from Colocasia esculenta, assembly GCA_014218235.1. Taxonomy (NCBI): domain Eukaryota; kingdom Viridiplantae; phylum Streptophyta; class Magnoliopsida; order Alismatales; family Araceae; genus Colocasia; species Colocasia esculenta. The sequence goes on from CM024754.1 coordinate 32,056,252, forward strand.
ATTTGATTAAAGATTATGTGTAATTTATGTGGATTCTCCAGCACAGATGGCCAATCGAAGAATTGATGTACTTATCCGACTGATCCAAGAATGGAGAAATGACGAGGGAGATTTTCGCACAAGAATTAGAATATATGCGTGCCGCAATGGAAGGGTGGCTACGTGAAATAGTAGAATATGCTTTTGGAGAGCATACAGAGCAAATCCTTACATGTGTTATGGCGCTACAAGAACTATTAGATTGGATAGAGGCTAGACTGGGACTTTTACAAATGCGAACAGAGGGCCGTTGGGAGCAAATTCGAGATGCTGCCTATGAGCTGCATTACAATCATAGGGAGCCTAATGAAGAATCTGATGGTTCCGTTAACAACCCTGGAGGAGAAGTAACCTCGAAAGTTCAGTATAGGAATTATCATGACTATGTAAATAGGCTAGTAGTCAGAAGTCTTGAAAATATACTAACTAGTTAAAGTTTTTGACCTGCTATCAATTTTGTTCAACTTGTAACGATAGCGGGATTAGGCATTAGAATGATGGAATGTAAAAGTTGGTTGGACCCACTATCAATTTTGTCTAACTTGTAATGATAGTGGGACTAGAGGTTAAGGCAATGTAAGCATGATATAATGTAAGCGTGATATTTGTCTAACTACTTATGTAAACTCTTGATGTAATAATTGATCTAACTATGTTTGTTTCTAATTTTGGACCCAGATATAAAATGGAAGGAGAAAATGCACCCTGGAAGGATCTTCAATCTATGATTCAAGGACTAACACAGCACTTGGTATAGTTGCACAACAGGAACCACCAAAATAATGGAGAGATGTACAAGAATTTTAGAAGCATGAACCCTCCAAAGTATGTCGGCAATCCAAACCCAGATGAGGCAGAAATTGGATAAAGGAAATAGAAAGAATTTTCAAGGTAACTCATTGTCCATAAGAGGATAAAGTCAGGTTAGCTACCTTTCATTAGAAAAAGATGCAAGGGCCTGGTGGGAGGCATTGAAGTCACTATGGCTGAGAGAAACATCACTAGGCAGAATTTGTGGAACTTTTCAATAATCAATATTTTTCAGAGGAGATTAGAGAGATGAAGGTCATGGAATTTATCAATCTGAAACAGAGGAATCTGACAGTAACAGAATATGAATCTCATTTTGCTAGATTATCTAGATATGCCCTACATTTGGTTGCCACAGAGAAGTTGAAAGCCAGAAGATTTCTGAACGGACTGAAGCCTAGTTATATTACTCAATTGGCCCCACTACTAATCTCTACTTATTCAGATATGGTAAGAAGGGCTTTAGCTTTAGAAAGTGCAACTGAGATGACAAACAAAATTTGGAACAGGTTGGAAAACAACAAAAATTCAACTTCTGCTTCTGGGATAGTTAAGTTTAGCATAACAAGAGGAAGAATGAGGGCAAAAGTATTATACAAGCACCTAAGAAGCCAAAGCAGATCATGATAATTTTGAAGAGTGACATATACTCATTGTCAAAAAGTGGGACATACAGTAGATGAATGTTGGAAGAAGTTAGGCCTGTTTGAAATGTGAAGTCGTGAACACCGCATCCCAGCTTGCCCACACTTCAAGGCCAGCCAAATGCACCTCAAAGAATTAATAGAAACCAGGAAGATTACAAGCTCTGGGAATGACTGACGAGAATCAAGAAGGGGGACATCGAAGGTACTCTCATCGTCCACTCTAAACCCGCTTTGTTCTATTTGATTCTGGAGCTACACATTCATTATTTCTTGGGCTTTGTCAATACCTTGAAGTCAAAGCCAACTACTTTACCTACTGGAATAAACCTGTCAACCCCATTAGTTCTGGAATAATCTGATTTTTATTGTCCATCCAGTGAATACTTATTAACGACCAGAACTTTCCAGTAGATTTAATTTGCCTTGACATGGATAGGTATGATATAATATTGGAGCTGATTGGCTGTCATAATATCATGTCAAATTAGACTGCCGGTTAAAACAACTTACCTTTATAGAAAATGATATACTCCCCGTAACTTTTCCTGTTACACATAAATCTCAACCTACATTCTTATCTGCCCTTCAAGCCCAGAAACTTCTACAAAAGGGTTGCATAGCTTATTTAGCTTCAATAGTGATAGCAGATTCCCCAAATCCTGAACTTGAAAGATTCCAGTGATGAGAGAGTATCCAGACGTGTTCCCCATAGATTTACCAGGTTTGCCCCCTGAGCGGGAAGTAAGCTTTTCTATAGAGCTAATTCCAGGAGCTGCCCCAGCTTCCAAGACACCTTATAGAATGTCTTTAGCAGAAATGAAGGAATTAAAGAAACAGTTGACTGAACTTTTTGAAAAAGGTTTATCAGACCAAGCACTTCACCCTGGGAGCAGCAGTCCTATTTGTCAAAAAGAAAGATGGATCATTAAGATTGTGTATAGACTACCGACAGCTGAACCAGTTGACAGTTAAGAATAAGTACCCTTTACCAAGGATCAATGACTTTTTGACCAATTAGCTGGAGCACAATACTTTTCCAAGATTGATTTAGGTCAGGATATCATCAATTGAGGATCAAAGAGGAAGATATTCATAAGACAGCTTTCAGGAGCAGATATGGACATTATGAATTTGTGGTCATGCCTTTTGGATTCACATGCTCCAGCAGTTTTTATGCAGCTAATGAATAATTATTCAGATCTTATCTGGATTAGTTTATAGTAGTATTCATTGATGATATATTGATATATTCTAAGAATAAGGAAGAGCATGAGTCTCATTTAAGGATTACCTTGCAAATATAAGAGAACATAAGTTATATGCCAAGCTGAGCAAGTGTGCAATTCTGGCTAGATAAGGTAGTTTTTTGGGGCATGTTATTTCGAAGGAAGTATTTCTGTAGATCCTTCAAAAATTGAGGCTATTCAAAAGTGGGCGAGACCCACTACTGTTACAGAGGTCAGAAGTTTCTTAGGTATGGCCAGCTATTATCGAAGATTTGTAAAGGATTTTTTCTAAAATCGCTGTACCTTTGACCAGATTAACCAAGAAAGAGGTTCCATTTATTTGGGATGAAAAATGTGAAATAGTTTCCAAAGATTGAAAGAATATCTGACTTCAACTCCTGTACTTACACTACCCATTGAAGGAAAAGATTATGAAGTTTACACGGATGCTTCAAATGTGGGCTTAGGATGTGTACTGATGCAAGAAGGAAAGTGATTGCATATGTTTCTAGACAGTTGAAGACACATGAAAAGAATTATCCAGTACATGATCTAGAGTTGGCTGCAATAATATTTGCCCTCAAAATTTGGAAGCATTATTTATATGGAACCCAATTCATAGTGCACTGTGATCATAAAAGTTTGAAGTATTGTTTTCTCAAAAGGAATTGAACATGAGACAGAGAAGGTGGCTAGAATATTAAAGATTTTGACTTCTCTATCCAGTATCAACCTGGGAAGGAAATGTAGTAGCCGATGCTCTAAGTAGAAATCCAGTGGGACAGTTATCATGTATGATTTGCGGTGAGTGGAAATTATGGAGCAATTTTCAACACTAAATTTAAACGTGGATACTCCAAAAGATCATATTATGATTGCTAGCCTAAGAGTCCAATCAGATATTTTGAAGGAAATCAAAGAACATCAAGATAATGATCCAACAATAGTAGAGATCAAGGAACAATTGAATAACAGGCCTAAATTTCACATGGACAATGAGGGAAGGCTTATGTTCCAAGAGAGAATATGTGTGCCAGATCATCAAGAAACTAAGAGAAAGATATTAGAAGAAGCCCACAAGACTCGTTATACAATTCATCCGGAGCAACAAAAATGTATCAAGATTTGAAGAAGACTTATTGGTGGAACAATATGAAGAGAGAAATAGCTGAATATGTCTCCAGATGTCTAACTGCCAAAAGGTTAAGGCAGAACATCAGGTACCTGCTGGGAAATTGAGACCTTTAGAAGTACCAGAATGGAAATGGGATAGTGTTGGTATGGATTTTATTACAGGATACCAAAAACAAGAACTGGTCATGATGGCATTGGGTTGTTATAGATCGTTTGACCAAGGCAGCACATCTCTTACCCATAAAGATAAAATGGTCTGTAAATATTCTGGCAGCACTATATATAAAGAGATTGTTAGATTGCATGGAATTCCAATCAATATTATTTCAGACAGAGATTCTAGATTACTCACATTTCTGGATTGGATTACAATCAGCCTTGAGAACAAAGTTGAATTTTAGCACAGCATTTCATCCTCAACCGATGGCAAAACAGAAGAACTAATCAGATTATTGAAGATATGTGTAGAGCATGCATTCTAGATTTTGGAGGTGACTGGCAAGAACATTTACCACTAATAGAATTTGCTTATAATAATAGCTATCAATCCACCATTCAGATGGCACCATTTGAAGCTCTGTATGGCAGGATTGTAGATCTCCCATATGTTGGAAAGAAATTGGTGAAAAACAAATGATTGGGCCAGAAATAGTCCAGAAAACAACTAATAATATCCAGATAATCAGGCAAAGGATGAAGGCAGCCCAAGATCGACAAAAAAGTTATTCAGATCAAAGAAGAAGAGAGTTGGAATTCCAATTGGAGACCATGTGTTCTTAAAAGTATCGCCAAGAAGAGGACTTAGAGGTTTGGGATTAAAGGAAAACTTAGTCCCCGATTCATTGGACCTTTTGAGATCTTAGAAAGAATTGGGGAAGTTAGCTAAACTAGCCTTGCCCCCTCAGCTTGCAGGAGTACATGATGTTTTCCATGTTTCGATGCTTCGAAAATATGTTTTGATCCATCTCACATTATTCAATTCAAAGATCTGGACTTCCAAAAAGATCTGACTTATGAAGAACAACCTACCATGATCTTGGATCGCAAGATACAACAACTCAGGAACAAAAGCATACCAATAGTAAAAATCCAATGGAGCAGAAGAGGACAAGATGAAGCTACTTGGGAATCAGAAGAAACCATAAGAAAGAAGTATCCAGAGCTATTTGAAGGTAAGCATCTTTTCATTCTAGTCACAATATATAGAATTTGGGGGACCAAATTCTTATAAGTGGGGGAGGGTGTAATACCCCACGGTAAAAAATGATAAATAAGTGAGAAACGGTCAGAAAACGTAATGCAGTTTGTAAGCGGATGGAGAGATTAAGCAAATCCGGATCTATCTAAGGTTGAACTGAAAATGTGTTAAAGGATACTGCTATTGATAAAGGATATTATTATTGATAATAATAATGATATTGTTAAAGGATAATACTAAAGAAAATGGTAAAAGTAAGGTTTACTAAAGGTTAGCATTTGGTAAAGAATGAGGATTAGGATATGGATATATCCCTGTTCACACTGAGCTCATATAAATAGGAAGAAAATATAAACGTAAATAGGAAGGGCATATCTATAATTATAAAAATATGAGGTTTCATGCAATGATAATTTTTCTAAGGCCCTGATGTAATTTCTATTGACTCTAGCGGTACAGTCAGATTCCCAATCAGAGATCATTTAGGGCCGGAACGACCAATCAGAGGTTAGGAATGGACATATCCCCATTTCTAAAAAGAAAAAGGTAAAAATGCTAATGACTCCAATGGTTAGGGGATGCTTACTCCTTAATTAAGAGACACTTGTCCCACCTTCCTCCCACCTTCCTCTCACCTTCCTCCCCACTTCCTCTCACCTTCCCTATATATACCCCCCTCCTCCTTCCATTCCATCCATCTAAGGGAAGAGAGGAGGGTTATGCTAGAGCTCTAGGGAGAGTAAAGAGAGAAAGAGTGCCCGATCTTGGGGAATTCTGTCGAATAGGTAGGTTCTTTTAAGTTAGTTCTAAATCCTAGTGAGTGAAAGTGCTGCTTGTCGGTTCCTCTCATCCTTCTCTACGTTGAAGTGCTGCTTGTCGTGTTCCTCTCATCCTTCTCTACGTCAATGTGCTTCTTGTTGTGTTCTTCTCATCCTTCTCTATGTCGAAACGACGTCGGTTCGATTTCTCGGAATCTCCCGTTACGCCGAAGTGCTGCCGGTTCGATTTCTCAGAATCCCCTGTTACGCCGAAGTGCTGTCGGTTCGATTTCTCGGAATCCTCCGTTACACCGAAGTGCTACCGATTCAGTTTCTCGGAATCTCTCGCGACGTCGAAATACTGCCAATTCTTCTTCTAAAAATCCCTCTCTATGTTGGTTTGTTCACTCAAACCCTTCTCTATGACAAGAGTTATCGGTATGTTTCTCGAAACCCTTCTTTATATCGGAACTCTGTTTTTTGTTTTTCTCGGGATTCCCATCACGCCGGGATGCCGTCCGCTTGATTTCTCAGATCCATCTCTATGCCGAATACTGTTGATTTAGTTTTTCATATGATTTCTTAATATCTCTGTTACACCGGAATACTGTCCGTTTGATTTCTTAAAATTGTCTGTTATACCGGAATGATGTCCATATGATTTCTTAATATCCGCCGTTATGTCGGAATGTTGTCGATTGATTTCTTAATATCTTTTATTATGAATGATGTCCGTGGATTTCTTAATATCTTTGTTATGATGGAATGTTGTTTTGTATTATTTCTTATAATCTCCTATTATGCCGGATGTGTCCGTATTATTTCTTATAATCTCCTATTATGCCGAATGTTGTCTGTAATCTCAATCGAAGTGCGAGAGCTAGTGCCACATAGGGCAAGTGCTATGCTATGGGAGCCACCTCTTGAGGCCATAATGGCGCAAAGTGCTACATAGCAGGAGCACCTCTTGACCTATGGGGCACCTCTAGAGTCCTGCCTACCTGGAATTCAGATATGCTATATATATATTACCAGACTATTTCTGATTTTCTGCGAACTCTGAGTTGTCAACTCGCTACTTGAAATCGTGAACTCAAAGTGGAATTCATGCCAGTTAGGGGGCTATGGTCTAGTCCCGGGAAGATCCTGAATACTCTTAGTGTCCAGTGGTACCATTGGAAGTAATGGCCTGGTGCTTGGCATACACCATAAGTGAGTGTGTTTAGTATCTGCGGACAATTCAAATTCGTGAAAAAGTGATTGTTATGAAAATTGATTGTTATGAAAGTGTTCAGTGGTAAACTTGAGTTTTATCTTGACAAAAGCAGTGATCGCGTTCATTCTTTCGATGTACTTGTTTATGTGTTTTACACTTGAGATATGAATTGTAGCGTTAATTCTTTTATACTGTAATACTGAACTCTTACGTGATTTTAAATCCTCATTTTCTCATTATGCTATTTTAATCTTCTCGTGTCATCTTCATTCCGCTAGTGATTGAAGTTAACTTAAAGGCACCTACTGGGCAGTTTTGCTCATCCCTATTTTCTCAACATTTTTTCAGGTGACAATCAAGACTGAACATAGCGGGCAGGGTTGTGCGCCGAGAGAGACCATCTACTTATGTTATAAAGTTTAGTTGTCAGTCATGTTTAGTATGTCTAAGATGTTCTAAAGAGCTTTGTCTAAATAGTTTTTTCATGTATCTCGAGACTCTTAGGCATTATGCCAATTGTATATTGTAATAAATGTCTCATTAGTTATCGTTTTAATCTGTTACGCCTCGATATTTCCGCTGCTATTGGGACGTGACAGCTATATCTTCCAATCCTGCGATCAAACAAGGTGGATGCAACAGGTTCATCAACCCTATTACAGTCTCATTCCTTTGAACATATGAACTTCAGTGGTAGAAGTGTTTCCTATGATGGCCTCCTTCAGCCATAAAGTTTTAGACCAGACTTTGCTTTCAGAGAGAGCCCTCTTCTTTAGGTTCCTGGTTCGGATGGGCTGTCCCATTTTCTCCAAAATTCCCCTTCCAGATTACTTCAAATGTCAGAAATTCGGGTAACTAAATGTGCACAGGAAAGGGAGACTGCTAATTTGTTCTTCTTATCCCAAATTTGTTCAGTGGCAGACTTCATCTTCTCAACTATAAGTTGTGCCATATTACATTCTGATTCTACATAGCCCAAACATCACTGCTTCTCCTTTTTGCAAGAAGAAAAAATGGCACTGCGAGGTATAGAATTTGACATACAGTAAAGTGCAGTAGTCTATTGAAAGCATTAAACTGATTTATATCAAATTTTCCTTCCTTGAGCTTATACTCAGTTCTAATAACCCAAGACCTTTAAATGAATATCTACTGATTTGATCAAACTATGGCCTACCTTAGAGACACTGAACAAATTCTCCAACAAATCATGAGTGTACGATGGCCTTACCTTTAACAAAAGAGGTGAGAGACCCATCTTCTTCAGTCTAAAGGCAGTGTAGAATGCCTTGGCCAAGTGCGGATAGCTGGGTTCAAAAACTATACATACCTCTATCCATTTCATCCTCTGTAGGGCTTCAATCACACTGACCATCCCATACTTCTCCAAATCTGCCAAATCTACTTCCTTGTTCCCACAAATCTTAATCTTGACTTCCAGAAATCTTTCGAGCTGATCGGCCGTGAGGAAAGCAGCATTGTAGCCTCCCAAACTACTGGAACTAGCAGAAGCAGCCATGGAAAATTTCAAGAGAAGGTTCTAAAGGATCGTAGAAGGAAGAGGAATAAAACCCCTCAAGAAATGTAGCGGGAAGAATCAAATCTTTGAGAATAGGAGAAGGATTCTAGACTTAATGGAGGGTTTCACAGACCTTGGAGTCAAAAGGGCATGATAAGAGAGAGAGAGAATCGATAAGGGATGAGTTGCCTCCGCAACAGAGAAAGATAATGTGACTATCGAAAAGCAGAGCATTAAATGCATAAGACGACAAAATAGAGGATGACGATAGCGCAAAGGCAAAAAGAATTGTTATTTAAATAACAGGGGCAGAATTAAAACTTATTTTGAAATAGATTATTTTATTTCAGTTATACATAGATAAATTATTACAAATTACACATGCCTAATTCCCATCTTAGAGAGGTAAATCTATCTTCATGTAAGGCTTTTGTAAAGATGTTTGCTACTGATTTTGAGTATCTACAAAGGAAATATTAATATTGTCATTTGCTACATGATCTCAATAAAATGATATCTAACCTTAATATGTTTTGTCCTTGATTGGTGTACAGGATTCTTGGTGAGATTTATAGCACTGGTGTTGTGACATAATAGTGGAATAGTCTTGATGTGTAGTCCATAATCTTCAAGCTGTTGTTTGATCCAAAGGAGTTGTGTACAACAGCTCTCAGCGGCTATATATTCAGCTTCAGCTGTTGATAAAGCTACTGAGTTTTGTTTCTTTGAAGACATGATATCAAGCATCCTGCAAGAAATTGACAACAACCACTGGTGCTTTTCTATCCACTTTGCACCAGCATAGTCAGCATCTGAGTATCAATGAAGTTTGTTTCACAAGTTTAGGATACCATAAACCTAAGTTATGAGTATGAGCTAAATATCTAAAAATTCTTTTTACTGAGATTATGTGTGATTCCTTAGGATCAGATTGAAATCTTGCACACATGCATACTGAATAAAATATCAGGTCTATTTGTAGTTAGATAGAGTAATGAACCAATCATACCTCTGTAAAGTTTCTGATCTACCTTCTTACCTCTGGATCACTATCTAACCTGGTTGATGTGCTCATGGGAGTAGATAGTGGTTTAGCATTCTCAAACCTAAATTTCTTTAATAGTTTCTTGGTGTTTTGTTCTGACTAATGTAAGTTCCTTCATGCTTCGCTTAATTTGAAGTCCAAGGAAGTAGTTAAGTTCTCCCATCATGCTCATTTCAAATTCTCATTGCATTAGCTTTTCAAAATACTTGCACAAAGATCATCAGTGGATCCAAAGATAATGTCATCTACATAATTTGTACAATTAATATATTTTTGGCAATAGATTTAATAAATAGAGTGCTATCTACTTTTCTCTAATAAAATCATGGTTAATTGGAATGCACTAAGTCTTTCATACCAAGCTCTGGGTGCTTGTTTTAACCATATAAAGCTTTATGTAATCTAAAAACATGATTAAGATAATCTAAGTCATCAAAACCAAGATGTTGTTCTACATAAACTTCCTCCTTTATAACATCATTTAAAAAAGTTGATTTTACATCCATTTGAAAAAGTTTTAAATCCAGTGCAGATGCATAAGCAAGCAAAATTCTAATAGCCTCAAGTCTGGCAACTGGTGCATAGGTTTCATCAAAGTCTATGCCTTCCTCTTGAGAATAGTCTTGAGCAACCAGTCTAGCCTTATTTCTAGTAATAACACCAGCTTCATCCATTTTGTTCCTGGACACCCATTTGGTGCCAATCATAGGATGATCTGATGGTCTAGGAACAAGGGACCAGACTTGATTTCTCTTGAACTGATTTAGTTCATCTTGCATGGCTAGAATCCATGATTCATCAGTTAGTGCTTCATTGACTATCTTCGGCTCTATTTGAGAGACAAATGCTAGGTAATCACAAGGGATAACATTACCTCTTGTTCTTACCCCAATAGATGGATCTCCAATTATATGTCTTTTGGATGATCCTTTGTATATCTCCATTCTCTATGAAGATCATCATGAGCAATATCTTTTTATCGCAGTTCTACCAAGGGTGGATCTTCATTATCTTTGATGGATGCTTCCTTCAGTTTCTTGTAAAGATTTTCTGTATCTTCATCATCACTAACAATTCCTTTCTCAAGGAAGGGTTTAGATTCATCAAAAATACATGTACAATTTGTTCAATTAATAAACTCCTTTTATTGAACCACTCTATATTCTTGGGGTTTAGAAGTGTAACCATGAAAATACCTTCATCTGATTTGGGGTCCAACTTACTAATATTTGACTTACCATTATTGTGAATGAAGAATGGGCATCTGAATATTTGATATGGCTGATCTTGGGTTTCTTCTACTTGTATAGTTCATATGTTTTTTCTTCAGTATGAGTCTGATCATAGCTCTATTGATTATGTAGAAAGTTGTATTAATTGCTTCTGCCCAGAAATATCTTAGAAGGTTGTATTCAGATAACATAGTTTTTGCCATATCCAGTAGTGTTCTATTCATCCTCTCAGCTACTCCATTTTGCTGTGATGTTCTTGGTACTGAGAAGTTGTGTTCAATTCTTAGATCATCACAGAATTCTGCAAACCTGACATTTTGAAATTCTCCTCCATGATATGATCGAATACCTATGATGCTGAACTTTTTATCCTTCTGAAATAGCTTGCCGAACATTACAAAACTATCAAAGGTGTCAACTTTGTGTTCAAGAAATGATATCCACGTGTATCTGAAAAAATCATCAACAATAACAAATTCGAAATTCTTCCCTCCTAAACTTGTAGTTGTAACGACCCTCTTTATACCGGTACGATTATACCAATCCACATCGGTACAAAGAGCGCCGTCACCATGGGACATTTACCCAACACTATACAATAGGTTGAAATGTACATGAATAACAATTGAGTACATCGGAAATAAAAGAAGATAACTCTCTTATTCCATCATCATCCACATAATTCCATAGTCTATATAGCAATAAAAGAATAACAATGTCCACATTATTACAGAGTCCAAATGAAATACATTGTCCATATGAAATATATAATGACATTGTTTACATACTAATGAAAGGAAAGTACAAACTACGCAGTACTCCACAATGTAGCTACTCCTCTCGCTCGGAGTCGCTCCTTACTAAGTCCTCCTCAAGTACAGGGACTTCTGCCTCACCTATAAGTCAACGTAAGTATGAGTCTTCTAAAAAGACCCAGCAAGCAATCTAAGGATAATATCCTTACACATATCACACACATGCTAAATTATTAAATAATAAGGAAACACATGCTATCTTTTAAAGAATAAAAGAAATACATGGCACATGCTTTATAACAATTAATAATTATCCACAACCTACACATACTTTATATACATGATAATTAACTTGATTCATGTTACAATTCATAATCATATCAATCATATTCTTAAAATGAGAGATTATCCATGAATGACCTATAGCATGCTTCCTACACATAATATGTAACATGATACATGATTTCAAATTCTATTCAAATCACTTCACAATTCTATGCAATTTGAGCATGGAAATATGCACAAAGTAACTAGCAATCCTAGCATGATCTAATCATTTTCACATGCATTATCATACTTATTCACATCTTAACTTGCGTTTTAATATAAAATTATCACATGCACATACACTGGTACATGGATTTTATTAAGATGTACAACATAATACTAAACATGATATCACAATTAAGATAAATCATATTAACGCATGTATGACATGACATATGCATTTTACCTTGGTTTTCACATGCATTTGTTTGCATATTAACATTCACTTTCACTTATACATGATTATTTTCACATAGTTTTCACTTGCACATTCACGTATCAGATGTCACATCACTTTGCACTTATCACGTGCCACATTCACATGTAACTTTACATCTTTTACACATATTCACCTTTTTACACTTATTTGCCGTGACACATAGTCCGAACAACCATCTAGAAGGACACACATACACATAACACATAACACATACCCGTCACCTAGGCAACACAGTGACGAATCTTAGTACTGCGCAGACCAGGAGAAGCCCTCTCCACCCTAAGTAGTGGTACTTGTCCACCTCGAGGATTTTATCTTAATGCCCATAGGATATCACATACACATAACACATTGAGCCTTTCCATAGGGACTTTTCTACAGTACGGCTCCACAGCCCTCTATGGTAGCAGTGTCAATATCGGCACACTTTTACACATTATCACATGTTTCATTCACTTACATACACACTTTAACTCATTTACATGCACTTTAACATATTTTCAGGATCAGTTATAGAACTAACCATACTATTTCACAATGATAATTAATCACAACAGAGTCCTAATCATACTGCTAAACACTAAATTTCACATGATCAAAGTTAAACATGCTCATCATGGCCATTACCCTTGTTAAACTAATAACAGTACCTACTATTGTCAAAACAACATGAGATTTTTATCACAGGTATCACACAGGCTATACATCACATACCTAAAATTTCAGATTTTTCGCAATAGTAAACTAATTTTAACAATTTAAAACAGATCTCATGCAGATTTATCAAGAATTTCATTAAAACATGGTTCACATCAATACAGTTGGTTCTAACAGTTCTTAAACATGAAAACAGTCAACATAAGATCACATAAAATTTCTAAAACCCTAACCTACAACGAATCAATTTATTTAGAATTAACACAGGTAGATCATGCTTATTTTCAGATTACAGAGATTACCCTAATTTCTATCATGCTCATAAAATTGCCAAATCCTCATGATATGACCTACTGGCTGTACTGGACCACATATAATTTTCACAGCATGCATAGTCCTCTAGAAATCTGAATTTCATCACACAGACATGAAAATCAAGGTTCTGTGAAAACAGACGAACTTGGCGGCAATCGGGGTTACGACACACGATGTTGCCGCCAACTTAGGATCTGATGGCACACAAGTGGCCATCAATCTCCTATCTGCAGAAGTGCAGACAGAACGCAATACACAAGGGGAATTTGAGGTTCCAGACACGAAGAAAAATCCACAAAAAATCCTAGGACCTGAAGGACATGTGCAGGGATGGAATCCCTTGATTACTTACCTGAAATAAAATCTATGAAGGTCTAATTTCGTTGGTGAAGCCCTCCTCGGCCAAGCCAAGAAGGTGCACAAATCTCCTCCCGAATCCGGTCTATTTGCCAATGTAGATGGATCTCCGGGTTGAGGATGATTCCCCAAAGCTTGGAGTTTCTCCCAGTCGATGCAGATCAACAGAAGACCTCCCCAATTCGCCGGATCAAGCTTGCAAAGAGTCATTTTTCTCACAGCAAGCCCTATTTTTTTCCCTTGAGCGTAAAAGATCTAATCTCTTAAGAAACTAGGTTTTTTAGGTTAACGGGTCGGGGTACGCATTAGGTTAAGTTTCCCTACCATTAGAGCTAGTTTCCTAATCCAGACCGCAAGAAACGCAGCCGTTTCCAGATCTGAAATTGCAGCAAAACGGAGAAGTAAACGGCCACATTTCTGTCGTTAACAAGAAGTCAGCATCTATCGATCTGGACGTCAACCTCTCCTGGCCATGCAGTCAACAGCACACATGCTGTCGTCAACCTGCAATTAACGTCAATGTGTGTTGACGTTAACTGGCATTTCGGCGAGAACACAAAGATACATCAAAACAGATATACTTATACGTCAAAAACAATTTATGTTTACATAAAACATAGATATCATATGCACAGAAAATATAAATAGATATAATAATATATATATATATATATAATATGCACACAACATAATTACATACAATATGCACGGAATAAAATATACAATACACATCAATAAGTTAGATACTATATGCACAGAAATAAAAAAAGCAATATGTACAGAAATAAACTCATATATACATACAAGATGTATAGCAATAATTACATATTATATGCACAACATTATTGATACAATATGCATAGAATTTAAATAAGTACAATATGTACAGAAATAGCTAAGTATTTATATTCACATAAATAAGTACTATATACATATATACATACATATACACATAAGTAATTATACTTATATTATGCACAAAGGTAAACAACATATGTGAGCAAAATTCGAGGGTCTCACAGTAGTTCTCATTGGTCCAAATAGGTCCATATGAAGTAATTCTACAGATTTAGAGGTAGTAACAATTGTCTAGATTTGAAAGAAGATTTTGCATATTTTCCTTTTGCACAAGGTTCACAGATGTTATCCAATCTTGAACTCATCTTGGGTAGACCTTCCACTAGATCATATTTGATAAGTTTTCTGATTCCATCCAAGTGGCATGTCTTAGTCTTCTGTGCCATAGTTCAGCATTTGCTCTTTGCTGACTGCCAAACAAATATCTTGACTTTCAAATCTTCTATGTAGTACATACAAATTTCTTCTCTGCAGGCTTCAAAGATGTTGTTCTTCCTTGATGATTAGGCATTTTGATTCCTCAAACTGATTTGATGACTCTTGTCGCATAGCTGACTGATGCTGATCAAGTTGTGCTTGAGAACTTCGACGCAGAGAACATCTTCAATCAGAGTCTTGTCTTTGCTTCCAATTGTTCTATAACCAATGACTGTACCATTACCATTGTCTCCATATGTTACTGTTCCTTCTTCATTCTTGATAAATGAGAATAGCTTTTTATTTCCGGTCATATGCCTTGAGCACCCGTTGTCCAGGTACCACTTTGATGCTCTAAGGCTTCTCTGTAATAAATCAATGAAATTTACGTACCCAAGTTCTTTTGGGTCCTAATTGGTTAGCTTCTACAGAATTTCTTTTTGGAACCCACCTTAGTTGTCTAGTTGTACAGGTGTTTTTAGTATGACCCAATTTGTTACAGTGAGTGCAACAGACAATATTATTTATTATTTTGTTAAACTTATTATTTTCATTTGTTTTTGTCTTATAACCAGGTTGTTGTTTAGCTACAAATCTTGGCAGTGGATATACTTTGGGATATACAACTGTTACTTCATTTTCTGGTGGAGTATACCCAATTCCATATGTCTTCCTACCTGATCTTCTTGCCCTATTTAATATTAATGAAGATCTTCCATTTATTAACTTCTCAATTATGGCTGTCAAATATTCGTTGTCTTTTGTTAATACATTAATTTCACTCTTAATTTACTTATGGTGTCCTGGTTTTCCAGACTTGATATCTTTCATTCTTAATTTTTACATCTTCACATACTAACTCGTTTCTTTATTTTAGTTCTAAATTTGCTATTCCAATTGTTCAGTTTCTGATTTTAAATCTGAGTTGGTTATTTCGAGACATGCATAACTTTTCTTGATTGATTTTAAATGTTTACATACATCTTTGTATTTACTGTATAGCTCATTGAATGCTTCTTCTAAACTATCTGAATTAGATTCATTACATGAAGTAAAGGAAGAGTCTGATGTTACCTTATAGTCGATATTTGCCATAAATGCTAGGTTGGCCTTTTCTTCTTTCTTCTTCACTGGAGCTTGATTCACTATCTGTATCACTTTCATTGTTCCATGAGAAGCATAGCTTTCTTCTTGTATTTCTTGAATTTCTTGGTATTATCATTTTTCTTGAATTATACCTTTTTAAGTTTCGGACACTCAACCTTGAGATGTCCAGGCTTTTTACATTCATAACAAATAGGCTCAATTCTCTTGAATTCTTTACCTTCAGGTCTTTTGAACTCTTTGCCTTTCTTGAAGTGTCTCCTTCCTGACAGATACTTCTTTTTGGCTAGAATTCATTGTAGTCATCTGGAGAGCAGAGCTTCTTTATCTTCACTATTTTCTTCACTCCTTTCACTTTCTGATTCGCCTTCAGATGTGTTTTCTATAGCCTTGAGGGCATTGTTGTGCTTTTTCTTGCTGGAGGATTCTCCCAGCCTTTCCATATTTATCTCATGAGCCATTAGAGACCAATGAGCTTTCAAGAGACACTGCCTTGAGATCATTTGCTTCTTCTATGGCAGTAACTTGGGAGTCCATGTAGTTGGTAGAGATCTAAGTATTTTCCTTACCATGTCTCCTGACTCATACATTTTCCTAGCCTAGCCAAGACATTGTGATGTCTGTAAACCTACTGTACATTTGAGAGATGGACTCTCCTGAATGCATTTGAAATTTCACATACTGTGTTACTAGTATATCTATTCTGGTTTCTCTTACTTTGTCTGTTCCTGCATTTGAAATCCCACATTTCTTTGGCTGATTTGCATGCAGATATCCTGTTGAACTCCTTCTTGCTTAGTGAACAACACAATTGTTCTTTGGCCTTGTTGTTTTGGGACATCTGTTTCTTGTCAGCATCTATCCAATTTTCTTTGGAGTTTAGAATT
Source organism: Colocasia esculenta (assembly GCA_014218235.1). NCBI lineage: Eukaryota > Viridiplantae > Streptophyta > Magnoliopsida > Alismatales > Araceae > Colocasia > Colocasia esculenta. The sequence continues at coordinate 32,073,192 of CM024754.1, forward strand.
ATCAGATCTCCTCTTCTATTATGGTCCATAACTGATAATCTAGACCTTGAAGAAAGAAACTCCATTCTTTTCTTCCAATAATTGTAGTCTTCTCCCTCGAACAGTGGAGGCCGGTTGACTGATTGTCCTTCAACATATCCTTGGGCTGCCATTTATCTTTGCTCTACAAATCATGAGATCATCTTCTTGAAAAGACTTGACTCTGATACCACTTGTTGACCAGGTTGCAAGCCTAGAGGGTTGCCAAAAAAAATGTCTTTTATAAATAATCCTATTAATAAAAATACTTTGACATAAGACACTAAACTCAAGTGTAGAGTTAATAAGTAATGGAGACTGAATAAAATCAATCACAAGAACGACAAAAATTTATCCTGGTTCAGATCTCCTATCACAAGGAGTCCTACGTCCAGTCCAAAGAAATCACTTAAGATTCCACTAACTAAGGGTACAGTCCCCCTTAAGGACACTTATTCTCTTCACTACACGGAGAGGCAAAACTCCACCTGATACAGCAGGTCTTCCTTCTAACAAAAGGGAAGCAAACACCCACTCCACACCAGGTCCACTCTTCACAGATGAAGAGGAGCACTCAAGAAGAGTAAAGAGATGATGGCCCCTAGACCAAGCTTATAGAAACTACTTGATCTGAGGTGGAATCTGAGAGATAAGAGAATTACAAGAGGAAGTTCTCTCAAACCTAAAAGCAAGCTCTCAAAAATTTGAAGACAGGTGCTTTCTGGAGAGCTAAGATCAAGAGACCTTTTTTTGAATGTAGGAACGAGCTCTTCTTTCTTCCGATCTTGCAAAAGGTGTCTTTCATGGAGTCAATAGACTTCTATTTATCTTCTCTTGAGGAAGTATCCGTTGAAATGTCTGTTGCCTCTCATCTTGAATCACGTTAGCTGTGCCTGGTCCAACGTACGAATCAGGAGAACCTATAGTCATTAAATGCTGGGATAGACACATACAGAGAGAAAGATTATCTGGATATCCTTTTTGTTTCTGTCAACATGACAAGTCCAACTTTGTAAGGTGTGTGACTACTAAAAATCTGCACACAATAAATGCTGGAGCATAGACATCTTAAATGTGTCTAAACTGTCAGTCAACGTCACAGGCCATGCTTTAGGAAGATATACTGAAGAGGATATTCCGTTCTGTCATCCTTTAAAGTTCTACTATATGTGACATGAATATGGTAATCCAAAAGAGACGTCGTGCAGAGATATTGTACCCAAAATAATAAATGTTTGAGTGCACAGGATACGCCATATTTTGCAGGAAAATTTGAAATGCACATTGATTTGAATATCATGAGAGATAAATATAATCAAGACTATCTAGAATGATTATAAAAATGATATCCATTAACTATCTAAAGCACAATCGTTGTTAAAGGAAAGTCGATGTTTAGAGACAGTCTATGTAAAATGGCAGTCGATGTCCAAACACAACTGATGCTCAAGTGAAGTCATTGTGAGTAAAATCGTTGTTGGAATGGAATTGTTGTTGATGTGAAATCGATGTTGAGATGTGATAATAATCTATGTTGAAATGTAATCAATGTTGAACATAATCTGTGCATAAATGTAATAGATGTCTAAGTGAAGTCGGTGTTGAAGCAAAATCGATGATCTTAGTGAAATCATTGTTGAACCGAAATCGGTGTTTAATGATGTCGATGTTTAAGCGAAATCTATGTCTAAATGAAATGAGTTTAAATGAAGTCGATGTTTAAGTGAAATTGATGTTTAAATAAAATCGATGTTTAAGTGAAATCATGTTCTAAATGAAATCGATGTTTAACTGAAATCGATGTTTGATGAAGTCGATGTTTCAGTGAAATCAATGTTTAAGTGAAATCGATGTTCTAAATGAAATCGATGGTTATATTAATCGATGTCTAATGAAGTCGATGTTTGAGTGAAATCGATGTTTAAATGAAATCGACGTAGTAACAGAATAGTAATCGTTGTGAACTTACAATAGTAGTCGATGTAGACTTAGGCACATCATATGCAATTGACTTGTAATAAAATATGTGTAAGTAACTTACTAAGTTGTTTTATTGATACCTGTTGACAAGCTTCAGAGAATAGTGTTAGTCAATATTTCGAGGGTTTTGTAGACACCAAAAAAACAATATATAAATATATTTATGGAGATGGACTGATCATCATAGGGATGTCGCATTCTGAGATCCGAGGCCTATATATGCAAGGCCAGTAAATCTCACTTCCTCCTTTCTCCTTTCTTCTTCCTATCGTCTCCTTTCCCTCCCTTCTGTCAAGCTCTATTTGGAGGCCCTTCTTCTTCGACTTGGTGGAGCATGACGTGGTGGAGGCTCCTCCTCACATGTAGGAGGCTGGACGTTGCTCGTGGATGGCGTGAGCGTGAAGCTTGGAGCGAGGAGGAGACGACCATGCACATGAGAAGACCATAAGGGGGTTGGATCTTCATCTTGAGGTAGGGATTGCCCAAGTCTCCCCTAGTTCTAGCATTCTAGGATCTCCTTCCTTCTTCTCCAAGCCTTGTAGAATCTAGCCTAAGTGTGTGAATGCATGTTTGGGTTTCCTTGAGCTTGAAAGGGGTTGGGGGTTTGAGTGATCTTATGTTGTGCATGTGAGGTTTCATGAGTGTAGATCCTTCACATTAGCATGCATGGTTGTGGATGAGGGTGGTTTGTACTCCTAGCATGTGTATTGGTTGCTCTTCATGCTCCCAGCCTGCTATGCATACCGGATTTTCCATTTTGGGGTGTTTTTTGAGGTCTCGAGTAGGCACCCAGGCCTCTGTCTGTGGTCACGACAAGGTCCTTGTCGCGACCCAGAACGCGATGCTACCCCCGTCGCCTTCTGGTCTGGTAGTGACACCCTCCTTGTCGTGTTCTGATTACAATAGGGTTTGTGTCGCCTTCTGGTCTGGTAGAGACACCCTCCTTGTCGTGTTCTGATTACAATAGGGTTTGTGTCGCCTTCTGACACAGGTCGTGTCAGGCAGGGTGTCTCATTCTGGTTGCGACCACCACTATGCCGCCTCCTTTGAGAAAGCAACAGTGAACCTATCGCCTTATCATACATAGAGTGACATGCATCCTGTTCGAAGCCCGTTCCGTTGCGTCTCTATTTTCTTGTCACCTGTGTTGTTTCTAGCATGGTCCTACACTAGTCGTTTGCCCGATGCTTGGCACTAGAAGGCTTGTCCAGTTAGAGGTTGTTACCGTTACCTATGACCCCCCGTATAATACCTGGCTTCTCCGCTTTCCATCTGGCATCTTGGATGACTGGCCACTAACACGTCTAGTCTGGGCGACATGTTAGTGTCGTGTCGTGGGTGTCCGTCGCGATAGTCATCCTTGTCTCACTTTGCTTGTGTGACGCATTCATTTCGCACCCGACTTTCCCGTCACGTCTTCTTGTCACGCTTGGTCAACGGGTCGCGACAGCCTACCGTGGCTTTGGTTGTCTGACATCTGTTAGGGTGGCAAGAGTGTCAGTATGACCTGTCGGGTTGTCACGGCATCCCTGCGGGATGCGTTGGTGTCGCGTCGGTTGACCCATCACGTTAAGGTTCTTAACATGATGCTTCGCCCCATCGCGACCTGGGTGCCAAAGGCTTAAGGCCTTGACCAGTGACTTCTTCCCCTTTCCTCCTTCCTTTCTCTTCTCCTCCCCCTCGGCAGTGCTCCGCCTCCCTCTCTTCCCCCTTGTGTGTTTCAGGAGAGGAGGAGGGTCGTTCATGGTGCCATGGCATCGTGGAGCTTTCGCGGAGCGAGGAGGAGGTGGCCAATCCGAGGTGAAGGGCCCCTATGGGTTCATTTCTTCATTTAAGGTAGGGATTTCTTGAACCCTTCTCGATCCAGGTGGATTGGGAGCCCCTCGTGCTTTCTAGTTAGTTTAGATAGCTTTTTCATGCTCCCCTCTCCCATGTGATGTGCTTGTAGCTTGTGGGCGGGCCCAGGATGGAGGATCCTGTGGGTAGGGGTGTAAACGGAACCCGATATTCCGATATTCCGACCCAATTCTGATAAAAATATCAGTTTCGGAATCGAAAAATGATACTGATAGCATATCGGAATCGGTATTGGATATTCCGATAAGCTATCGGAATCGGAATCGAAATTGAAAATAATCGGTATCAAAATCGGTATCGGTTATTCGATAAATTATGATAAACTCAAAAGGTAAAATTATGGTAAACACCTTAGCTTATCGGAATTTCGGTTCTAGTAATGTTATTGGAATCGGAACAGAATCGGAATTAACCATTCCAATTTTATCAGAATCGGAACCATATTTCGGTTATCGGAAGAGGAATCTGGTTTCCGGTTCCGAACCCGACCCGTTTGCAAACCTGCCTGTGGGTCTGCCTCTCTGCTGGTGTCACGACCGCAGTGCGCATCATGACACCAAAAGAGGCGTCTGCTTGGTCGGTCACGACCTTGTCGCGACGTGTTCTCCCGTCGCGACATGGTTTGCTGTCGTGGCATGTTCTCCCATCGCGTCATGGTTTGTTGTTGCGGTGCCCTTCCCTATCGCGATGGTATCGCAATGGGTAGGGAGCACGACAGTACCTATGTTGCCTCGGGTGGTTTTCGTGGCCCCGATTAGGGTGTCGGTGTGTGCCCCAAGTCAGGCTTGCCCTTAGGACCTTCGGGTGGGGAACACGACAGGTTGCCTTGCCTCTTTGCGTACCGCTAGGAAGTAGACAGATAGCGTTGCAGGGACCAATCCACCTAAGGGGAACTCAATTCCCCACTTTCGGCCCTCCTCTTACTGCACAGAATCTTGATCGTTTTCAATCGGAAGCAAACCATGTAGCCAGGCTTGGCCGCTTGACCAATCTTCCGCTTGGTGGGGTCAAGAGAAAATAAAATCTGGTTCAATACGCTTATCCTAGTGAGTTTGACGGATGGAATAGTTAGTGGATGTGAGAGCCATTTAAAACTAACAGGCTGAAAAGTTGGGTCGACATCTTTCTCTTTGTTACTGCAGTGGCCATCACCTTCGTGGCCATGTCCTGGGGGCAGTGCCAGGAGGCTTGCGTCTGTCTAATAATTGATTCACCGACGGTAAATCGATTATTAGCATAGTGATGTTTTTTGTACCGATTGGTGGTGTTCCGAGGTTCTAGTCTGCTCATGCGTGCCTTGGTTGGCCAACAGCCCTCTCGAGGGTCCGTTTGTGTCTTGTGCTTGCTAGACTTGTCATGGGTTACAAGCCAGCGGTTTGGCATGGTTTTTGTTGTGCTTGCCCCGCCTTTTCGTCTGGTGCTTGGCACTTGAGGGCTTGTCCCGTTCAGAGGTTGTCTCCATTGCCTAGGACCTCCATCCCCGTAAGCCCGTTGAGGGAGTGCTCTAGGCTACGGGTATCGTCGAGTCTACGGCCTAGTGTGGCGGACTCTAGTAGTAGAGGGGAAAATGAGGTTTGGATAGTGGCGCTAAGTCGTTGGTAGAGCTCCCTTGTTTGTGGCAGTATGCCAAGGTCGTCGAGGTGTTTTTCTTCCCAGCGTGGCCCAGACAGTCCTTTTTCTCACGACCTCTCTCTATATTGGTTCCGGAGCCACGTAGTGGTGCTAGGCATGGGGCCGCAGCTTGGCCAGGCTGCGGTGGTGTGTACGTTCTTATGGTGTTCTGTGGTGGCTCTATGTCACTCTTCTGGGGAGGTTAGAGGCAGGAGCCAGGCTGGCGAGCAGAGAGGGTGTGGCTAGTGTGTCCTCCTCTTAGCTGTCAGTGGCGGTGGCTTGGTTGTTGTTGTTGTAATGGCGTTTGTCACGCCCCGCCAATTTAGCAGCGGAATAAATCGAGGAGACGTGAACAAAGTGCATAATAATGTAAATCACACCATAGTTAAGTAATTCAGAGCATCTAATGAACAATAAATTAGAATAAACCATTCATTTCATTGAAATTTCACTAAGACTATTACAACCACTAATCCAGAGCCAATACATATAGCTCAATGACATCATTACATTGGAAAAGAAATCTAAAGCAATAACTACTAGACTCAATGGTACTAGGGAAACTTCATCAATTGACTCCAGGTCTCTCATCACTCTGGTCCTGTCCCATTGGTGGGTGTAACGTCATCATCCGACTGACCTGAGACACAATAACAAATAACGAAGGGTGAGCGATAATGCTCAGTAGGACTTAAATCTCGTGAACCAAGCATGCTTTAAATGATTAATGCTTTAAAGAATAGAGTAACTAATGATAGAGAGAGTCATGTAAAGTCGAGAAAGTAATAGCACAAGTAACATGGTTCGAATAGCACATGAATCAAGTATAGTACAATGAATATGATCAAGTCACGATAGAAAATGATAACACATGATAGCAAGTAACGTCATTGTCGAGCAATAGCAAGTAATCATGTATAGCAAGGAGAGAGAGAGTGTAGTTGGCCATGTAGAAAGTAAATTGCACTTTGATTGATTTTCATCAATCGAAATAGTATAGCACTTTGATTAACTTTCGTCAATAGAAATAGTATTGCACTTTGGTTATCTGGAGATAGCCGAGAGAGAGTATAGCACTTTGTGTGTCAATAGACAACGAGAGAATATAGCACTTTGTTTTATCAATAGACAACGAGAGAATATAGCACTTTGGTTTGATTGTCTTAGATTAATCTTGATAGTATGGCACTTGGATGTAATGCCGACATCCTGATCATTTTAACTCCCACGGACAAATGACACTTTTCGAGTGCTCCCCCCAGGACCAGATCGGGCCCTATATTGCTTGGCATTGGTTATTTTTATTATCTTAGAAAATCAATAGATGGCCAATAGAGAGTACCAAGAAATAGATGAGAGCACTAGATGAGTAGACGAGTGTATAGAGAGTGTGAATAGATGATCGAGTGGAGTATAGATGAGAACTATAAGTCATTGCACATGAAACGTCGAGTAACGAACGATAGTAAATAGTTACACAACACGCGTAATGGGTGTTGGCAGTCAGGTGGAATTCACTACCCTTCCACTGGCCATGTTATGAACAAGTCCAGAGGTCCAGCGTAATTCAAGATAGGAGCGAGATAGCATTCTAAGGCCGTTTCGATCTTACTAATCCCTAAAGGGTATCATAGGTATTGAGGGTACAACCAGATCGTCGGCCATGTGGGAATCCATGGACCAGGAGACTTACGGAGGCCTTGAACAAGGATTCACTAGTCTGACATAAGGAATATCGACGGAGAGTTTGTCCAAGTCAAGAGAAAGTGTATATATAGAAACAAGTGTTTGACGTTCTAGAGGAATTCTTGAACAGTAGAGCGTCGGTAAAGGTATTCCCAAACAATGCGAGAAACGAAAGACAAGTCCTTTCAAAATAGGGCAATTTAGTAACATTATTAAAGTAATTTACCAGATATATCATGAGATATTTTCATGCCAAGTCAAGTCATATTGGATGGTTACAAGTGTGTGCATGTGACAAGGAAATCATAGATATGAAGAGATCGTGTGTGTGTCTTTTAAATCATTCAATACATGCTTATTTTTATAACAGCTTTATTTACTACATTTAAGTCTGTTAACAAAGAGTATAATCACTGTAGAAGGAAAGAGTACAAAAAATCAAGGGTTTTCATACAAAAGTCCAGAACACGACGTACCCCTGTAAGGATCGTGACAGGGTACTTCCAAAACGCGACAGTGTCTTTCACAGAATGCGACGGGTCAGTCAGGATAGGCGGCCAGAACGCGACACCAGAGCCTGCCGTGTTCAAAACGCAACAGGTGTCTTGTCGTGATCAACCCCTGAGAACGCGGCCTATCGGGCCGTCGCATTCTCAGGTCCTGCGCCTGAGTCCGAGCGGGAAAAGAAATTGCCTTGGATTGCGGTCCAAGGTTTCCATATTTTGATACAGATTAGATTAAAAATGATAACTCGATGTACAGTTGATCAAAAATTGCAAAAACCACTTTTAAACGAATCTAGATATGCAAGAGTATACACGATAATAGGAATTTGTAAATCATCAAGGTCTGGACAGGTTTTAAACATGAACATGCACGATGAACATAGAACAGTGTACAGTGAAGGTAAAAGATTTAATTCGAGCAGGATACTAGATGAAAATTGGGGCTTTCAGGGGCAAACGATGCCTAACAACCATCAGTATCTCCAGTAACTTTCGTGGCATGGGATCAACAGAACATGGAGATCTAGATTTAACAAGAGGGTTCGAGGTCAAGGTGATTGCAGAACTTCAAAAATAATGAACAAAATATTGGCTCCATGAAAAATTGAACAACAAGAGGGCTTTTGTTCCTGATGGTTAGAACAACCTATAGACGAATTTAATTGAGTTTAGCTTGTGAGAATACCTACCTTTGGGTCTATTTGTCTCCTAGGGCTTTGAACTCAAAGAACAAGGGTTGGGTCTTGAGCAAGCCTTCTCCCCGCGAGTTCTCCCTTCCTTTGGCCTCTCCTCTAAGTCCAGCAAGCCTCAGCAACGCATTAGGGCCGGCCATGGAGAGGTTGGGGTGTATTTAAGCTTAATTTGTTTCTATTTCCTACTATGACTCTAATTCCTCTAATTCCAAGTTTTCCTTATTTCCTTCCACCTTCAAGCTTTCCATCTCCTAATTGGGTTAGGTTGGGATGTAATTTGTGGCTAACTAATTAGGGTACGGTTAGGAGTCCAATCCAAACACATATTAGCTATTTAATGATTTAATAACCCTTTCTTTTTAAGGAATATTTAAGATACGAATTAGGGTATTTTCCTATTATTCATCTTTTAAAAATCTCAGTTTTGGTCCAATAAATTTTATATGATCCATTTAACAAAGCCATCACTTCTTTTTGTTTAATGGGTTTTAATTATGAGAATTTCTCCTTTAATTAGGGAATGATAGAGTTATGGATTTTATTGTATTTTTTCTTAACTTGAATTTATTCATGGGCTATGAGAGGTCCATTGGTCCAAATTCTCATGATGGATTATCAATACATATCGTTTGGAGTCTACCCATAATATTACTTTAATTTTTAATCCACTTTGGCTCATATAATAATGGGTTTTTCGGCCTATTCTTTAATTACAATAATAAGTCACATAAATTCTAAAACTTGGTCCAAATGATTTTCTATGCCCAATTTCTTTATGAGTCATGAGAGAATATTATTAAGGTATAACTATTATTTTTACAAAATTTTATATGAGTTTTTACGCATGCAAAATGATGCATATCTTTTAACTAGTTTGATTTTCATTAATGACAAAATTTTCAATTATCTATAATTTTTTAATTAATGAATTTTTTGGGGTATTACGTCTTTCTTTACGAAGTTTCCTAGCATGACTTGTTGCCCTAGCCTGCACGGTGGTTATAGCCTGGTCGTGTCTAGCTTCCCTGGGCATTATTGGTTTGGCCTTGTTGGCCTGTGCTTCTAGTGGTTTCCACTTCGGTGCCATCTCGGTTCCGTAGTCCCATTCTTTAGTGCCAGTCCGTGGTGACACCGACGTGTGTTGTTTCCCAACCTCATGGTGCGTCCAGGGTCTGGGGTGGTTCTGCTTATGGGCCCTCGACCTCATGAAGGTCTAAGGTGGCCATGCTTGTGGTGAGACATCTTTTTCACATGGTTGCTCTATGGTCCCCGTGAGACCCTGGTCTCAACGAGTGTATCGAGGCTTGATTCCATGTTGTGCCTGACTACGTTGGTTTCTGCAGGAGTCGTGTGTGTGTGTGTATCACGACCTTGGTTGGTGGTCGTGGCATTGCATTGTTCTATTCTGCTGCTTTGTAGTACCCTGCTATAGGTGTTCCTCACTTTACAACTTTCTAGTGTGGTTTCCTATTTTGGAGTTCCTACTGCTCTGGCCGATGAGGGACTGAAAATCCCTACTGGGCCTTGTTCGCAAGGCTCACCCCCCTACTCCCTTCAGCTAGGGGCTCGTCATCACCGGAGCTCGGTGTCGAACGGGTTGCGGAGGCAGCTGTGGCACCGTGTGCTGTCAGCAGCAGCGAGAGCGAGTGTTGTGAGCTCTTGTACCTGAGAGAGTTGAGAGTCATGCTTTGAAAATTCTCGAGGTATGCCCCTTAAGGACTACACCTTTCTTCTTGTACTTGTGCTTTTTTTGGGACATGTTGTACTGACTTTTCTATATTGTACAAATTGTTATAGTTATTGAATTTGGTGCTTATCTCACTAGACTACTTCTTTTAACCCTTCTGGGTCTTCAGATCCGTGGGTGGCATTGCGAACTTCGGAGTCCCTTACGGGGTCCAGAAGGTCGGGTCGTTATAGTTAGTATCAGAGCATGGGTCTACTGAGATTTATAATGAGTTAATAAATATATCTGTCTCAAAGAAAGGTACTAGTACGCTACTGACACCGTGTGTCTAGTGTTAGGCTTGTGCTTTCATTTGTTTTTCAACTGTGTGGCTTCCCTGCAAGGTTTGTGTGCGCACTGCAGGAGGGTTGCAACCGCTGCTATGCCGTGCGCGTGGCAAATGTGGTCGCGCGGTGTGCTCATGCCGAGGTGGCGAAGTTGGCGGTGGACTCCCTGGCAGTGGTCTTCCCCGTGCGGAGGATGGTTGCAGGATAGTCCAGGCGCGGTGCTCCTGATCGTCTTCGGCGCATTTGGGTGCATGTATGTCATGAAGGCTGAGAGAGCCTACATGTAGTGTGGCCTTCACTGGTGCAGGGTTGTTATCTGTGGAACCGGTCGAAGTGTCCTTGCCTTGTTGGCTATCCGCTTGTTTTTGTGGTGTGTGATGTGTTGATTATGTTATGGTTTCTCTTGTTTGTGCGCTGTTGTGCATTGTGCTTTGCTCAGTCGGTGTCGTTGCTCGAGCTAAGCAGATGTTCTATGTGCCATGTTACATCGTTAGTTGAGTGCTGCGACACTTGGTTGTGCTTGTTTATCGGCCATGTGCTGGCTGGTTATGAGCTCTAGTAAAGTGCTCCTAGAGTTCTTCTCTATTGGTTCTGGCGGTAGTGAAGTTTCCCCAGAGCTGTGTTGTGCTCGTTTCTAGTTGCTCTTGCGTTGCCCTTTGGGTTCAGGTGCATCGCTTGGTTTCCCTGTGTTCTAGTGAGGTTTCCTAGAACCGATTATTGTTGTCTTGGCGAGGGTTTCTCCCGGGATTGTTTCGTGCTCGTTTCTACCTATTGTTGTGCTACCTCAATGTCTGAGGCATATTGTTGTTTTGGTTGGTGTGTTCTGGTGAGTTTTCCCAGAACTGTGCCTTGGTGGTTCTGGTGGAGGATCTCCCAAGACTGACTTGCATTGCTTCTGCTTGCTGTGGTGTTCCCTCTGAAGGTCTGTATGTTTTGGTCATTTAGGTTGTGTGTTTTGGTGAAGGTTCTTCCGATGATGTTTAACTATGATCCATACAAATGTGGAAATCATGCTTCAATTATATCTAACACTAATTTCCATGTGTAGCTCACAGAAAGGTTCATATGATTGTTGCCCAGTTGACGAGCCCAGAGGGGGGGTGAATGGGTCTTTTAAAAAAATATTTGATTAGTACCTGTACTTAAAACATTCACACAAGGACGGTCTTTGAAGAAGGTTAGAGAAGGTTAGTATAAAAGACAAACACACAATAAGCAATCACACAACACAAGGAATTATCCTGGTTCAGACCTCCTCTCCTTAGGAGTCCTACGTCCAGTCCCTGAGCAACAACTCAGGATTCCACTAACTAGGGTACAGTCCCCCTACGAACAATACAACACCCAGCTCAGCTGAAAATCATTATGAGCGCTAAGGAAATCGTTATGAGCGCTAAAGAAGTCGTTATGAGTGCTAAAGAAATCGTTATGAGCGCTTAAGGAAATCGTTATGAGTGCTGAAGAAATCGTTATGAGCGATAAGGAAATCGTTATGAGTGCTAAACAAATCGTTATGAGCGCTAAAGAAATCGTTATGAGCGCTTAAAGAAAATCGGTATGGCGTTGAAGAAATTGTGTGAAGCAAATCGTTATGATCGCTAAAGAAATCGTTATGATCACTAAAGAAATCGTTATGAGCGCTAAAGAAATCGTTATGCAAAGCAAATTGTTATGAGCGCTAAAGAAATCGTTATGCAAAGCAAATCGTTATGAGCGCTAAAGAAATTGTTATGTAAAGCAAATCGTTACGAAGTCTGAAGAAATCGTTGCGATGAGCAAATCGTTACGAAGTCTGAAGAAATCATTGCGATGAGCAAATCGTTACGAAGTCCGAAGAAATCGTTGCGATGAGCAAATCGTTACGAAGTCTGAAGAAATCGTTGCGATGAGCAAATCGTTATGAGAACAACTTCTTTTACCAAGCAATGTTATGGGTAAATCGTTATGGCTCTACTGAAATCGATGTAACATGAATAAAGTCAATGTGGACTTAGAGAAATATAATCTTGAAATAATTTATGCTTCAGAATTATGATACTTACCAATATTGGCTTGTTTGACCTTGGTATATTTTCTGTACATAAGACTTATGAAAAATAGGTTAGAAATTTTGATAGGGTTTTGTTAATAACAAAAATAATATATAATTAATTAAAACTGTATAGAGACAGACTGATCATCAATCTCCCCCTTTTTGGTGTGATGACAAAACTTATCAGAAAGCATGAATTTGCATAATGTAATATTTCAGCCATGCTAAGAATGTTTCTCTCCCCCTTTTTGTCATTAAGCAAAAAGATAAACTTCGACAAAGAACTAGAGAAAAGATGGAAGGGAACTCAACCAAATATTTGATCAATTTTGAGGAGTTACAGATAAATAATAGGCAGGGGATAACAAGGAGCCAAAGCGCCTGATGACAGGGAGTGCCTGGCGTCCTGCTCTTCAAAAAAAGCTTGAAAGGCCCCAAATTCAATTTAATAGGAGGGTCCCATGGTGGGAGCCATCCTTTTGATATGAAGCTGCCTTGATCTGAAATGAAATCCCCATACTTAGCACTACCAATGGCTAACTTGTAGGTTAAGAATGACCCAAAACTGGCAAACCGAATGAAGGCATCAATCTTGAGGGGATAGTCAATCTGAAGCGACCTAAGCTCTTTCTTTAAAGCAAAGAAACCTTGTATCTTTCAACCCAGGTCAGATAGGAATCCCGGATGAGGTGAAGAGAGTTGGCATCCAAAAATTCACCGGGAGTCAAAGTTGGTTGATTTGAGCTGGCCTGAGAAGCATTTAGATCTGCTAGCTGCTGAGCAAACAAGGGATAGACCTTCGTCCAATCATCTGGAGACAGCCTATCACATTCAGAGAATGGGGGCCAGAACATCTGCCTTGATATGCCCCTAAAGATATTGCTTGAAGACAAATCTTAGGAAAGATAGGTCACGGCCATCTTGCACAAATAACCTGGCCATTACCCTTGCAGCTCGCTCAAAGATAAGTGTCCCCACAGAAGAGTCCATAATCAAAGCATGGAGAGGGGAAGGAACACTACATCAGGAATAACTAAGGTAGAAAAATCAACTCTAAGGGAGTCTGAAGGAGCTGTGCTTGAACTTAGAGCCTTGATGGCTTCCCAGAATTGACCCAGTTGAGATTCAGGGAGGCGATTTACATAGCAGTAGTTACTGTACATCTGATACTGCCTAATAAACTTAATTTCTTTCTGAATGAAGGATCCAAACAGATTTTGTGATGGATCTGGAACCACTCAGAAGGGGAAGAGGAGCTTCCCTAGGTGGATATCTGGCAGCTTGAACTCGACGGAATTGACTGTATAGATCTTTGTTGCTCCGAGCCCACTGCTCTTCAGATTTGGCTTCAGTCATGGAAAAAAAAATTTACTGTTGAGCCTTAGAGAGATGGGTGTAAGGAAAGATGGTGGCAAGATGATCAAAAAGATTTTGAAAGGGAAGGCCAAAAATGTGGGCAAAAACTACCTTTTGAAGATATTCTTCATAGATAAGTTTTGCTTATTGGAGATAGAAAGGGAAAACCAAAGGGAGGATAACAGAGATCAGAGGAGATAGGATGAGTGGAGGTAAGTCTCCTCTTTTTAGAGACAGGAGTAGAAGAGCCTGTCAGTGAGTGTGGGTCCCACCCCAGGACTGAACGAAGTATTGCTACTTCAAATTCATCCTTGATATCCTGGATTTCCACCTGTGTGAGTTGGGCACCCTCAGGAATAATGGTAATAAAAGAGGGAGGTGTAGGTGGATTGAAGATAGAAGCAGGAGTTATGGTAGAAGGAGCAAAGGTTTCTGAGGAAGAAGGACCAGAAGAAGATGGCCCAGCTGAAGAGGATGCTGGTGGAAGCTGAGGAGAGGATGGTGGAGAGGGAGCAGCTGGAGTGGGAAGAGTAAAGTGGCAAGGGCGCAGGAGCTACAGCCTGGTCTGCTCTTTCAGCTATCGGTTCCACTGGATTAAGTGTTTCCTTCTCCGGCCCAGACCCCTGACAGATATCAGAATCTTCAATAGGCAAATTCTCAAAAGGCTGAACTGCAATACTTGGCCCTGATGCCCTGCTGGAGCATCAACTGAAGCCCTGGTGGCCCTGCATTATCTTCACTGGCCCTGAAGGCTCACGCTCTTGAGGAGTAGGATCTTGGGCCCTACTGCCATCAAAAACTCAGACACCATATCTTCATAGAGCTCAGTTCCTTATTGAACCACTTCATGGCATATTATATGAGAAATGTCATTTGACATGGATTCCTGGCGCACAATGACAGAACCACAGCTGACTGCACTGAGTCCAAGACTGCACCTTGATCATCCAATTTCTTCAAGATGGGCTTCAAGTGCACCTTCTTTAGAAGTTTCTTCTGCCTTCTGGTGAGCATTTTTCTTGTTTTTGCTGCTCCTTTCTATTTGCTCCTCGACCTCTATTTGAGCTTCAATATGTCCTTCATTTACAGGAGCATCATCAGTATGTGTCCCTTGAGATGTTGCTTCCTTCTCATACTTTGCTCCCCCTGAACAGGAGCTTCTATTAATACTGAATCTTCAATGTGGCCAGATGCCACAAACGGTTCAACAAACACCCACCAGTGTTTTGAATCACTGGGGAGGAGTGAATGGAATCTAATACTTGACGGAGTACAGATGCCACAAAGGAGGTGGGAAGAGGATCCTCTGAACTTCTGACAAAATCTGCCACTGCTACATTTTCTTGAGCTACCGGAGTCTCCATTGCAACTTCTCTGTTGGCAGCTACTTCCAGTGAAGCTCTAAGTACTGCGGCCTATTCTGCTGCTGGTTCTACAACTCTGATGGACCCTCTGACTCTACTACTACTGCTTTTCGGTGATGACTTGGGCTTCCTTAGGATGGGTTCACCCTCAGCCACTGAGGTCTTGGTCCACACTCCGTTGACCACAGAAAAACCACTTTTCCTTAGATTTCAGGACCTAATTGCTTGGCCCATCTTCCTCTACAACGGCACCAGAAACATCTACTCCAAAGTGCTGAAAAACTTTGGTGAGCAATGAGCATAAGGCAGGGATACATTTAGCTTACTATTGGTATCCCAGATTTGATCATGGGCAAACTTCATTCTTTCCATCATTACTTCGGCCATGTTGATTCTTGGTTCTGAATGGCCCAAAAATCATATCAGAGTCTGCCTTGGTGCATGTCGAGAACGTAGCACTTCTAGGAACAAGAATTTGACAGACTATGAAGTGCAGAAGGCGATTGAAGGCATTCAACTGATTGATATCCAATTTGCCATCTTTCATCTAATTCTGAACCAACAATACCTAGACCCTTTGCCTGGGTGTCCACTGAGTGGATTCCACTATGACCAGACGTGCTCACATCAAACAGGGTCTTCAAAACTTCATGATCAATCTTGATTTGGGTTCCCTTGACAGATGAAATCAAGGACCCGTCTGCCTCTATTCTCAAACACACATAAAACACCTTCACGAGGTCCGGATAGCTTACCTCAGAGAAGGTGGTGATTCCCATCCACGGCATCCTTCTCATAGCGGCTACTACACTGATCATACCATTTTTCTCAAGATCCGCAACATCTACCGCCTTATTCCCGCAAAGTTTGGTCTTCACAAAAGTGAACCTTTCCTGCTGCTCTGCCGATAGAAACTCAGCGTTGTAGCCACCCAAACTGCCGAAGATAATGGACGATGCCATGGACTTTGCGTGAGGAAGATTTTCTGGGGGGTTGATGTGGAAAGAGGAGAGAAAAGCCCTCAAGAAATTCTTCGCGTGAAGAAGAGAGGTGCTTCAAATTAGCAGAAAGTCGATGTCGCAGTTGTTAGGCATCGGCTCAGGCGACCAGATGAAAGAGGAAAAAGGTGTAAGGCAGGAGATGAATCGTTTTCACATCGATTTTGGGGTTAAATAAAGGTTTTACCGAAAGGCGAAGCGCCAAAAGGTGGCAATAAAAATGACAAATAAGTTTGACCAACCTCAGCAGACTTTATAAGGAGAGCGACCAGGAGGAATGAATTAAATTTCTTTTGCTTAAAGCCATGGAGAGAAATTTACTTAATTCTGAAAATTTAATGCCAGTTTCAAACAAATCTTTTCACAAATTACACATGCCCAATTCCCTTCTAAGAGATGTGAATCTCTCTTCGGGTAAGGATTTTGTAAAAATATCCGCTAACTAACCATTTGTGTCAATAAAAGATATTTCTATGTTACCGTTTGCTACATGATCACTAATAAAATGATATCAAACCTAATATGCTTGGTTCTTGAATGCTGGACTGGATTTTTGGTGAGATTGATAGCACTGGTGTTGTCACACAATAGTGGAATTGATTTGATATTTAGTCCAAAATCCTCAAGTTGTTGCTTTATCCATAGGAGTTGTGTACAGCAACTTCCAGCAGCCACGTACTCAGCTTCAGCTGTAGACAGTGCCACTGAATTTTGTTTCTTGGAGGACCAGGATATTAAACACCCTGCAAGGAATTGACAACAACCACTGGTGCTTTTTCTATCTACTTTGCATCCAACGTAGTCAGCATCAGAGTATCCTACTAAATTAATTTCACAGGATTTTGGGTACCACAGACCTAAATCATAAGTTCTAGCTAAATATCTAAAAAATCTTTGACATTGATCAAATGAGATTCTCTAGGATCTGCTTGATATCTAGCAACATACATACACTAAATAAAATATCAAGTCTGCTAGCTGTTAATAAAGTAATGAACCTATCTAGGGGTGTAAACGGAACCATAATCCGATATTCCGACCCGATACCGATAAAATTATCGTTTTCAGAATCGAAAAATGATACCGATAGCTTATCGGAATCGTATCGGATATTCCGATAAGTTATCGAAATCGGAATCGGAATCGGATCGAAAAATAATCGGAATCAGTATCGGTATCGTTATTCCGATAAATTATCATAAACTCAGGTAAAATTATGGTAAACTTACTTACCTTATCGGAATTTCAGTTCCAGTAATGTTATCGGAATCTCGAACGGAATCGGAATTACCCATTCTTATCGGAATCAGAATCGAATCGGAACCATATTTCGGTTATCGGAATCGTATCGGAATCTGTGTTTCCAGTTCCGAAGCCGACCTGTTTACAACCCTAAACCTATCATACCTTTGTAGTTCTTTTGATCTACTTTCTTACCATTCTTGTCACTATCCATCCTTGTTGATGTGCTCATAGGTGTTGATAGTGGCTTGGCATTGTCGAATCCGAATTTCTTCAGAAGTTCCTTGGTGTATTTTGCTTGACAGATGTGGGTCCCATCTTTTCCTTGCTTGATTTGTAGTCCAAGGAAATATTGAGTTCTCCCATCATGCTCATTCAAACTCTCCCTGCATCAACTTTTCAAAATACTTGCAAAGGGATTCATCAGTAGATCCAAGATAATGTCATCTACATAAATCTGTACAAGTAATATACTTTAACTTTCGATTTTACAATAGAGTGTATCTACCTGTCCTCTAGTGAAACCATGTTTAATAAAAAGAGTTAAGCCTTTCATACCAGGCTCTTGGTGTTTGCTTTAAACCATATAATGCCTTATGAAGTTTAAAAACATGATTAGGAAATTTTGTATCATCAAAACCTGGAGGTTGTTCAACATACACTTCCTCCTTAATAAAACCATTTAAAAAATGGATTTAACATCCATTTGAAATAACTTTAAATCTAGAGCAGATGCATATGCAAGTAAAATCCTAATAGTCTCAAGTCTAGCTACAGGAGCATAGGTTTCATCGAAATCAATGTCTTCCTCTTGGGAATAGCCTTGAGCTACCAGCCTGGCCTTGTTTCTTAAATCACACCACCTCATCCAATTTGTTTCTGAACACCCACTGGTGCCAATAACTGATGGTCTGATGGTCTTGGAACAAGTGACCATACTTGGTTTCTCTTGAACTGATTAAGTTCATCTTGCATGGCTATAATCCGGGATTCATCAGAGATAGCTTCATTGACTGTCTTAGGCTCTATTTGAAGACAAATGCTAAATAATCACAAGGTATTACATTACCTCTTGTTCTTACCCCTATAGATGGATCACCAATAATGTTCTCAGGTGGGTGATCTTTCTTGTATCTCCACTCCTTTGGATTTTCATGTGTAATATCTTGTTGTTACAAGTCTTCCAGAGGTGGATCATCCCTGTCTTCATTGAGGTATCCTTTAGTTTTCTTGGACAGTTTCATCTACATCATCATTGTCACTTTCTTCTTCCTTTCTCAAGGAAGGGTTAGTCTCATCAAAATAATATGCACAGACTGTTCAATCAATAAGGTACTTTGTTAAATATTCTATAACCTTTGGTTTTAGAAGCATACCCCATGAAGATGCCTTCATCTGATTTGGCATCAACTTACCAATGTCTCTTTTGCCGTTGTTGTGGATGACATGGACATCCAAAAGTTCTGAAGTGACTGATATTTGTTTTCTTCCCTTTGAACAACTCATAAGCGGTTTTCTTCAATATTGGTCTGATCATTACTCTATTAATGATGTAGCTTGATGTGTTTACTGCTTCAGCCCAAAAATCCCTTGGTAAGTTCGATTCTGACAACATTGTCCTAGCCATATCCAATAAGTTCTATTCTTCCTCTCAGCAACTCCATTTTGCTGTGGTGTCCTTGGTGCTGAGAAATTGTGTTCAATCCCTTCATTTTCACAGAACTTTGCAAATTTCTCATTCTGAAATTCACCTCCATGATCTGATCGAATACTAATAATACTGAATTTCTTGTCTTTCTGAACCTTCTTGCTAAAACTGATAAAGCTTTCAAATGTATCATCTTTATGTTCTAGGAATGACACCCATGTAATCTGGAGTAGTCCATCAACAATAACAAAACCAAAGTTCTTTCCTCCAAGACTGGTGGTCCTCATTGGCCCAAACAAATCCATATGAAGAGTTTCTAAGGCTTTGAGGTAGTTACAACAGTCTTCGACTTGAAGGAGCTCTTAGAATGCTTTCCTTTGGCACAAGGTCTACAGACACCTTCCATCTTAGTGCTGACTTTCGGCAGACCTTCCACAAGATTTTTCTTTAACACTTTCTCATACCATCTATGTTGCAATGTCCCAATCTTCTGTGCCACAATTCAGTTGATTGATCTTTATTTGCTGCTAAACAGACATTTTGATCCTTGAGATCTTCAGATAGAGCACATATAGGTTCTTTTCTCTATTTGCCTCGAAAACTACTGCTCCATCCTTTAATATGCTGCATTTTGACTCTTGAATTAGATCTGATGACCTCTGTCACAAAGCTGGATGATGCTAATAAGATTATTTTTAGCCCTTTCACACACAATACATCTTCAATAACTGTCTTTCCTTTGTTGTTCACAGAACCACTGCCTATCACTGTTCCTTTTCCGTTATCTCCATATGTAACAGTTCCTTCTTCATTTTGAAGATGAGAGAATAGCTTTCGATTACCTGACATGTGCCTTGAGCACCCACTGTCCAGATACCATTTGGATGCTCGAGAGTTATCCTGAAATGAAAACATTAAGTTTTAGGTACCCAAGTTCTTTTGGGTCCAGATTGGTTAGTATCACTGGTTTCCCTTTTTATTATCCATTTCTTATGTTTAGTTGGACATGTAGTTATAATATGTCCTAATTTTTTACAGTGACTGCAGCAGAACAATTTGGTTACTTTTTTCTATATTTTGAAATATGTCTTGTATGCAATGTCTTGTTCAGGTACAAATTTTGGTGTTGGATATATTTTAGGATAACTATGGTTTCTTCATTATCTGGGGGTGTATATCCTAATCCATTTTTTTCTTCTTACCTGATCTTCTGGCACCTTTTAATATTAGGAGTTTTTTCCATTAGTGAATTTTTCTAATGTGCTAGATAACTGTATATTTTCTTCTGTTAGTGTCTTAATTTTAGTTTTCAGTTCGTCTGAACTTGCTTGTTTTT
>CM024754.1:32093630-32183618 GCA_014218235.1 Colocasia esculenta
ATACCTCACGTATGGCTGGAGTAAGCTGTTGGGGTTTCAGTTGTTTACTCCCCACATATTTGGAGCTCGTTATGTGAGCCGTTGGTTTTTCGGCTTCGTGTGCTCAATGTGCATTTGGCGGTGTGGTAGTTGCCATGAGGAGGTCGTGGTGAGACTTAGTGGATCTTCACACTAACGCTTTGTGTGCTTCGCGCTGGTTTGGCGGTATAGTGGTTACCACGAGGAGGCTGTGGTGAGACTTAGTGGTTTCTCCTCCCCTGCGCTCGCGATGGCTCGTGTGTTCCGTTTCGTCCCTTGGAATCTCTTGGACCTGTCTAAATTTCAAAGACAAAATTATTTTAACGGGGGTAGAATGTAATACCTGGCTTCTTAGATTTCCGTCTGGCGTCTTGGATAACTGGCCACTAACGCGTCTAGTTTGGGCGACGTGTTAGTGTTGTGTCGTGGGTGTCCATTGTGACAGTCATCCTTGTTGCGCCCCTGCTTGTGCAATGCATTCTTATCGCGCCTGACTTTCCTGTCACGTCTTCGTGTCGCGCCCGGTCAACGGGTCGCGATAGTCTTTCATGACTTTGGTTGTCTGACATCTGTTAGGGTGGCAGGCGTGTTAGTACGACCTGTCAGGTTGTCACGGCATCCCTGCGGGACACATTGGTGTCGCGGTCGGTGGACCCGTCGCGTTAAGGTTCTTAATACGACGTGTCGCCCCGTCGTGACTTAGGTGCCGAAGGTTTAAGGCCTTGGCCAGCGACCCTTTTTTCTCTTTCCTCCTTCCCCTCTCTTCTCCTCCCTCTCTGGCGGTGCTCCGCCTCCCTCTCTTCCGCTTTGTGTGTTTCAGGCAAGGAGGAGGGTCGTTCGTGTTGCCTTGGTGTTGAAGAGCTTGTGCGGAGCGAGGAGGAGGGTCGTTCGTGTTGCCTTGGTGTTGAAGAGCTTGTGCGGAGCGAGGAGGAGGTGGCCAATCTGAGGTGAAGGGCTCCTATGGGTTCGTTTCTTCGTTTAAGGTAGGGATTGCTTGAACCCTTCTCTATTCGGGTGGATTTGGAGTTAGTTTAGATAGCTTCTCCATACTCCCCTCCCCCGTGTGATGTGTTTGTAGCTTGTGAGTGGCCCCGGGATGGAGGATCCTGCGGGTCTGCCTCTCTGCCAGTGTTGCGACCGCGGTGCACATCGCGACACCAGAAGAGGCGTCTGCCCGGTCAGTCGTGACCTTGTCACGACACATTCTCCCTTTGCGACATGGTTTGTTGTCGCGGCACGTTCTCCCATCATGACATGGTTTGTTGTCGTTGTGCCCTTCCCCGTCGCAACACGGTGCGATAGTACCTATGTTGCCTCAAGTGGTTTCTGTGACCCCAATTAGGGTGTCAGCGTGTGCCCAAGGGCAGGCATGCCCTCAGGACCTTTAGGTGGGGAATGCGGCAGGTTGCCTCGTGGCGTTCAGGTATTAAAGGTGACACCTTCGTGGCCATGTCTTGGCAGCGGTGCCAGGAGGCTCGCATCTGTCTAATAATGATCGACCGGCAGTAAATCAATTATTAGCAAAGAGATGTTTTTTGTACCGACTAGTGGTGTTTCGAGGTTCTGGCCTACTCGTGTGTGCCTTGGTTGGCCGACAGCCCTCTCGAGGGTCTGTGTGTGCCTCGTGCTTGCTGGGCTTGTAATGGGTTACAAGCCAGTGGTTCGGCGTGGTTTTTGTTGTGCTTGCTCTGCCTGTTCACCTAGTGCTTGGAACTTGAGGGCTTGTCTCATTCATAGGTTGTCTCTGTTATCTGGGAACCCCATCCCCGTGTACCCATTGAGGGAGTGCTCAGGCTACGGGCGTGCTTGAGTCTACGACCTAGGGTTGTAGACTCTGGTAGCAGAGGGGAAAACGAGGTTTCGAAAGTGGCGTTTAGTCATTTGTAGAGCTATCTTGTTTGGGGTGGGACGCCAAGGTCATCAAGGTGTTTTTATTTTCGGCACGGACCAGACAGTCTTTTTTCTCACTGCCTCTCTCTACGTTGGTTCTGGAGCCACGTAGTGGTGCTACGCGTGGGGCCGCAGCTTGGCCAGGTTGCGGTGGTGTGTGCATTCTTGTGGTGTTCTGTGGCGGCTCTGTGTTGCTCTTCCGAGGAGGTTAGAGGCAGGAGCTAGACTGGCGAGCAGAGAGGGAGTGGCCAGTGTGTCCTCCTCTTAGTTGTCAGCGGCGGTGGCTTGGTTGTTGTTGTTGTGATGGTGTTTCCTCACGACATTTCCTAGCGCGACTGGTTGCCCTAGTTTGCAAGGTGGTTGTACCCTTCCGTAGGCTTTGTTGGCCCGTGCTTCTGGTGGTTTCCGCTTCTGTGCCCTCTCGGTTCCGTAGTCCCTTTCTTTGGTGCCAGTCTGTGGTGGCACCGGCGTGTGTGGTTTCCAACCTCGTGGTGTGTCCGGGGTCTGGGGTGGTTCTGCTTGTTGGCCCTCGACCTCGTGGAGGTCTGAGGTGTCCATGCTTGTGGTGACACATCTTTCTCACATGGTTGCTCTGTGGTCTCCATGAGACCCTTGCCTCGATAGGTGTGCCGAGGCTTCTTTCCATGTTGTGCCTGACTCCATTGGTTTCTGCGAGAGTCGTATGCGTGTGTGTCACGACCTTGGTTGGTCGTGGCATTGCATTGTTCTATTCCACTACTTTTGTAGTACCCTGCTGTAGGTGTTCCTCTCTTACAGCTTTCTAGTGTAGTTTCCTATTTCGGAGTTCCTGCTGCTCTGGCTGGTGAGGGACTGGTAATCCCTACTGAGCCTTGTTCGCAAGGCTCACCCCCCTACTCCCTTTAGCTAGGGGCTCGTCATCGCGGGCGCTCAGAGTCAAACGGGTTGCAGAGGCAACTGTGGCACCGTGTGCTGTCAGTAGCAGCGAGAGCAAGTTTTGTGAGCTCTTGTGCCTGAGTGAGTTGAGAGTCGTGCTTTGCAAGTTCTCGCAGTATGCCCCTTAAGGACTACACATTTCTTCTTGTACATGTGCTTTTATTTGGAACATGTTGTACAGACTTTCTATATTGTACATATTTTTATAGTTATTGAATTTGGTGCTTATCTCACTACACTACTTCTTCTAACCCTTCAGGGTCTTTGGATCCGTGGGTGGCGGCGCAAATTTCGGGGTCCCTTACGGGGTCCGGGAGGTCGGGTCATTACACCCCGTCCCCGCGTGCCGGTTGAGGGAGTTCTCTAAGCTGCAGGTGTGATTGAGTCATAGACTCTAGTAGCTGAGGGAAAACGGTGGTGGACGACGATGTCGAGTCATTTGTAGAGCTCTCTTGGTTGGTCTGGGATGTTGAGGTGGTTTGGTTGTTCTTCCAGCATAGATCAACTAGTCCTTCTCACTACCTCACTCTACGTGGTTTCGATACCATCTAGAGGAACCAGGTGTGGAACCGTAGTCTGGCCAGACTATGGCAGTTGTGTGGTTACTTTTAGTTCCCTGGTCTAACTCTGACGAGAGGTGGCAGACTTGAACTAGTGGTCGAGGGTAAGGCGCGTGGCACTCCTAATCGGTTGACTAGAGGTAGCTATTCTCCGTGGCTAGTGTCTTTGTCCAGACAGTTTCCCTCTATCTATGTTTGCAGCCTTGAGGTTCGTCCTAGTGTCATGGTTACACGAGTTCCCAGTCCCGACGTGTTTAGACTGATGGGTGTGTAGTTTTACTTTTTACTTCCGCACTTAACTCTGTTAGTAGAATAGATTATCTTGTTTACTTTCCTTTAAAACATATATCTATTCTGCTTTTTAGAATCACTAGGAGATTGGTAGTCTCTACTAGGCTTCTTTGTGAAGCTCATTCCCTTCTTTTCAAGTGAGACTTCACAACAGCACCTTTTACGAAGGGCAGAGGAGACTGGGACGTAGTAGATGGCATTTTCCTTGAGCAGTGTTCCCCTAGCTACTTGGCCCTTCACCTCGAGGTATGCCCCTAAGGGATCTGTTATCCCCTTTTTCAACACTTGTACCTTGCTACTTAGGATTGTACTAGACTCTACTTTTGGTGGACACTTTCCTTCACTTGTTAGTACATTTTTAGTGCTTGTTGGCATCATTACTTCCGTTACAATCTTGTTAGAATGGTCTATTGGCCCTTCCGGGTCTCCGGACTCGTGGGCGTCGGCACTGGTGGTTGGGTTCTCGGCGTGAGCTGAGGGTCCGGACGTCGGGGCCGTTACATGGTAAGTGGCCAGAGCTATTGCCTTGGAGAGGGAGTCCTATTTTCAGCCATAGCAGGGAGGAGGTTCGACGAGGTCTACCCCATACTAGCGCACTTCGGGTAGTCGAGGGAGTGTATCTTCTTCTTCTTCTTTGGGCATAGGCAGCACTAGCCTACGTGCGAAGTTTAAGAAGATGTCACTCGTGGGGGTAGACGACGTTCCCATCATTCACAGTGCTGACATCAGCCATATCTTGTGGAGTAGCCAGTGTAGTAGGGGGTGAGCAGGGTCAGCAAGATGCACTTTGTTACCAAGTCAGCAAGAGTGCCCGATGAGGCAGAGTCAGCAGCAGTTAGCACCGCCCTAGTACTCATAGCTGGCACTGCAGATGCACTACCCTCCACCCCAACAAGTGTAGCATCAGGGATAGTTCCAGCCAAGCCATCAGTACCAGCAGCAACTACCCTAGCATCCGTCAGAGCGAGGATGTGGTCTCGGTTGCATGATGAACATCACCAGAGAAGAGGCGGAGGCCTCGAATCTGGTCGTCGATATGGTTTCTTACTGATAGAGCTGCCTGTATTTTGATTGATCTCAGGCTACACATGCTTTGTTTCAAAGAGTTATTTGGTTCCCTTACCGAGTGCTCTGGAGAGAACCTGTGACCTAGCGGTTGAGCTTCTAACGGGTGACTACGTGCGTACTTTGGGTTACCTAGAAGGTGTCACCGTCGAGGTTCAGGGCCATTTTTTGCCAACCGGACTGTTTGCCTTATAGATCCATGACTTTGACGTCATTCTTGGCATGGATTGGTTGGAGTCACACTACGTTGGTGGATTGCTTTCGAGGTACACAGTCTACCCACTGACCCTTTGTTTCTTTATGTAGCGCTCAACACGTGATCCGAGATGGTTGTGTGTCATATCTTGCTTCTGTGAGTTTCTCAGATTTTGGCGAATTGTCGGGTTTGGATGATGTGCCTGTTGTTTGTGATTATGCTGATGTGTTTCCAGAGGATCTACCTGGTTGCCATCGAAGCGGAGGTAGATTTTTCTATTAAGTTGTTTCGGAGACGATGCCTGTGTCCAAAGCAGTGTACCAGATGGCGTCGACAGAGCTGCGGGAGTTGAAGTGCTAACTTGAGGAGCTACTCAAGAAGGGCTTCATTCGTCTGAGCCGTTCGCCTTGGGGTGCGCCAATCTTGTTTGTGAGGAAGAAGGATGGCAGTCTTAGGTTGTGCATTGATTATCGGTAGCTGAATCAGGTCATGGTGAAGAATATGTATCTGTTGCTCAGAATCGATGATTGTTTGACCAGTTGTAGTCTGCATTAGTATTCTTGAAGATCGACTTGAGGTTAGGTTACTACCAACTAAGGATTAGAGAGTCAAACATCGCTAGATCAGCCTTCTGTACCCGCTATGGCCACTTTGGGTTTGTCGTGATGCCTTTAGGGCTCACAAATGCACCAGAAGCTTTCATGGAGATGATACACAGTGTGTTTCAAGAGTACCTAGATATGTTTGTAGTAGTGTTCATGGACGACATCCTGGTGTACTCAGTCACAGCGGAAGAGCACGAGGTGCACTTGAGACTTGTGTTGGAGGCACTGCAGAGTCACCACCTTTATGCCAAATTCAGCAAATGTGAATTTTGGATAAAGGAGGTGCACTTTCTTAGACACGTGGTCTCAGGTGCAGGGTGGCAGTGAATCTTGCTAAGGTCGAGGTCGTGGTTTCTTGGGGCTAGCCCAGTACAGTTACAGAGGTGCGCAATTTTCTAGGGTTGGCAGAATACTACAGGAGGTTCGTTCAGAACTTCGTCAGAGTTGCAGAGTCACTGACGAGGTTGACTAGACATGAGACCAGGTTTGTGTGGATGACAGAGTGTAAGTAGAGTTCCAAAAGCTGAAGACTAGGTTGACTTCATCCCCGATCCTTATTTTATCATTTGGTAGTGGTGGCTTTGTCGTCTATACCGACGCTTCGGAGACTGGTCTTGGTGTCGTGTTGATGCAGCACTGGAGGGTAGTCACTTATGCTTCTAGGCAATTGAAGAAGCATGAGTTGAACTATTCGACTCATGACTTGGAGCTTGCAGTACTCGTGTTTGCCTTGAGGTTGTGGAGACATTACTTGTACGGAGAGGTGTTTGAGGTGTTCACGGACCACAGGAGTTTACAGTATGTCTTCACTCAGAGGGATTTGAATTTGAGGCAGCGCAAGTGGGTCGAGTACCTGAAGGATTACGACTTTACTCTTTCCTATCACCCAGGGAAGGCTAATGTCGTAGCTGACGCTTTGAGTAGGAGAGCCCACTTGAGTTCTTTGTTGGTTAGGCACTGGAGGTTGTTGGAGGATGTTGTTCAGAGAGTGTTCCTTCCATCGAGACTCAGAGACAGAGTAGTGATGACCAGTTTGATCGTTCAACCAGCCATGTACCAGCAGGTGATAGAGGCTTAGAGTATAGATTTAGACTTAGCAGAGGTATTGCAGATGCCAGAGGTGGAGTTAGACAAGGACAGTGAGGTCAGATTTAGAGGTAGACCGTATGTTCTAGCAAACATCAGGTAGGAGCTGTTAGTTAAGGCACACCGGTCGAGGTACTCTATTCATCTTGGCTCCACCAATATGTACCACGACTTGAGGAGACTCTTTTGGTGGCCCGAAATGAAGAGAAATATAGCTGAGGTTGTTGCTCGTTGCCTTACCTGTCAGCAGGTGAAGGCAGAGCATCAGCGTCCTGGTGGTGAGCTTCAGTCGTTCCCATTCCTGTGTGGAAGTGGGAACACATCACCATGGACTTTATTGTCGGCTTACCTCGTACCTCATAGGGTCACGACAGTGTGTGGGTGATAGTCGACCGTCTGACGAAGACAGTGTGTTTCTTAGGATCAGCTTAGTCAGTGGATAGACTTGCTAGATTGTTCGTGGACAGAGTGGTTCTGTTGCATGGGGATCCGATCTCTATTGTCTCAAATAGAGATCCATGGTTTACTTTGCATTTTTGGTGCAGCTTTTAGACAGCACTGGGTATAGAGTCGAGGCTGAGTTCAACTTACCACCCGCAGACAAGCGATCAGTCAGAGAAGACCATATAGACCTTCGAGGACATGTTGAGAGCGTGTTGCTTAGACTGGGACAGCACGTGGGAGTCTCACTTTTCCATGGTGGAGTTCGCTCATAATAATAGCTTGCACTCCAACATTGGGATGGCGCCCTACGAGGCTCTATACGACATACCGTGCTGGACACCTTTGCATTGGCACGAGGTTGGTGAGAGGTAGTTGTTGGGACTAGAGCTTGTACAACAGTGTGCAGATACAGTGAGACTGTAGATGGTGCAGAATAGACATAAGTGTTACACAGATGTTTTCTAGAGGCCACTACAGTTTGAGGTAGGTGACAGTGTGTTCTTACCGATCTCGCCAACCAAGCGCGTTCTCAGGTTCAGGAAGAGGGGCAAGCTTAGCCTGAGATTCGTTGGTCCCTTTCCCATCCTGGAGAGGGTCGGCGAGGTCGCGTACAGGTTAGCTCTTCCACCTGAGTTAGCAAGAGTTCACGACGTCTTCCACGTCTCGCAGCTAGGAGGTATATGCCAGATCTGTCACATGTGCTTGACTACTAGCAGTTAGAGGTTGCTCCATATCTGTCAGTGCCAGAGTACCTAGTCAGTATGATGGACCGCAGAGTACAGCAGTGTGCAAGAGGTAGATCGCACTCGTCAAGGTCGTCTGAGAGAATCCTGTCGGTGGCGAGGCAACGTGGGAGCACGAGGATGAGATGCGGGAGCATTTTCCATACTTATTTGAGTGATTGGTATGTTTTCTTGCCATCATCCACCGGGTTTTTTCCCTTAATTTCAAGGACGAAATTGGTTTTTTTTTTTTGTGGTACATTTGTAACATCCCATTCTTTGGTTACCCTATGTTGAAGGTAGTGACGACTCGTGTCGTCGCCTTCTGAAGGCGACAACATGGCTGTCGCATTCTGGTTAAGAACGTGATGGCTTCATCATCACGTTCACCTCCTAACAGTTCTGACTGTTGCATGCCCATTTTGTCATCTTGCTATCGGAACAGTTGGGACACGTGTCGGGGCACATGTAACCTGAAGGCGACATGCCAGTTGTTGCGTTCAGGGTGGCAGGCCTACGAGGGTGACATATGGCTGGTCCATTTGTCAGGTCTGACCAAGGCTTTGGGGTCGCGACATGATGGCAGTCGTGTTCTTAAGTGAACGTGACCATAGGGTTGTCGTGTTTTGAGATCCAAGGCTTATATATGCAAGGCCAACAGAACTCTCTTCCCCCTTTCTCCTTTCTTCTTCCTATTGTCTTCTTTTCCCCCTTCTGTCCGAGCTCGGTTTTAAGGCCCTTCTTCTCCGACTTGGTGGAGCTTGACGTGGTGGTGGCTCCTCCTCGCATGTAGGAGGCCACACGTTGCTCATGGACGGCGTGAGCGTAGAGCTTGGAGTGAGGAGGAGACGACCATGCACATGAGAAGACCCCAACGGGTAGGGATTGCCCAACTTTCCTCTAGTTCTAGCATGCTAGGATCACCTTCCCCCTTCTCCAAGCCTTATAGAATCCATGCTAGGTGTGTGAAGCATGTTGGGTTTCCTTGAGCTTGAAATGGGCTGAGGGTTTGAGTGATCTTATGTTGTGCATGTGAGGTTTCATGAGTGTAGATCCTTCACATTGGCATGCATGGGTGTGGATAAGGGTGGATTGTACTCCTAGCATGTGTATTGGTTGTTCTCCATGACCCCCTCCCTTTGTACACAACGGATTTGCCATTTTGGGGTGTTTTTGGAGGTCTCAGGTAGGCACCCAGGCCTCTGTCTATGGTCGTGACAAGGTCCTTGTTGCAACCCAGAACACGATGCTACCCCCGTCGCCTTCTGGTCTGGTAGCGACACCCTCCCTGTTGTGTTCTGGTTGCGACAAGGGGTGTGCCGCCTCCTGACACAGGCCGCATCAAGCAGGGTGTCACATTCTGGTTGCAACCACCAATACGTTGCCTCCTATGAGAAAGTGGCAGTGACCATGTCGCCTTATCACACAGAGAATGACATGTGTCTTGTTCGGAGCCCGTTCCGCTGCGTCTCTATTTTCTTGGCACTTGTGCTGTATCTAGCACGGTCCTACACTAGTTGTTGGGCCAGTGCTTGGAACTAGAGGGTTTGTCCCGTTAGAGGTTGTTACCGTTACCTAGGACCCCCATTCCCACGTGCCGGTTGAGGGAGTTCTCCAGACGGCGGCTGTGCTCGAGTCACAGACTCGGTAGCTAAGGGAAAATGGTGGTGGATGGCAACGTAGAGTCATTTGCAGAGCTCTTTGGTTGGTCTGGGATGCCTAGGTGGTTTGGTTGTTCTTCCGGCGTAGATCAACTAGTCCTTGTCACTGCCTCACTCTACGTGGTTCTGGTAGCATATAGGGGAGCTAGGCATGTGATCGTAGTCCTTCTAGACTACAGCAGTTGTGTGGTTACTTTTAGTTCTATGGTCTCACTCCGATGGGAGGTGGTAGACTCGGACTGGTGGTCGACGGTAAGGTGTGTGGCGCTCTTGACTGGTTGACTAGTGGTAGCTATTCTCCATGGCTAGTGTCTTTATCCAGATAGTTAACCTCTGTCTGTGTTTGTATCCTTGGGATTCATCCCAGTGCCATGGTTACACGAGTTTCTGGTCCCGATGTGTTTAGACCGAAGGTCGTGTAGCTTTACTTTCTGCTTCCGCACTTACTCTGTTAGTAGAATAGATTATCTTGTTTACTTTCCTTTAAAACATATATATATATATATATATTACTTTCTATAACCAGTGGGAGATTAGTAGTCCCTACTGGGCTTATTGGTGAAGCTCATTCCCTCCTTTTCAGGTGAGACTTCACAGCAACACATTTCGCGGCGGGCAGAGGAGACTGGGCCATAGTAGACGGCATCTTCCTTGAGCAGTGTTCCCTAGCTACTTGGCTCTTCACCCTCGGGGTATGCCCCTAAGGGATCTATTATCCCCTCTTTTTAGCACTTGTACCTTGCTACTTGGGGTTGTACTAGACTCGTACTTTGTGGTGGACTCTTTCCTTCACTTGTTAGTACATTTTTAGTGCTTGTTATCGTCATTTAATTCCTTTACATATCTCATTAGACTGGTCTGTTAGCCCTTCTAGGTCTCCAGACCTGTGGGCGGCAGCACCAGTGGTCGGGTTCTCGGCGGGAGCCAGGGGTTTAGGTGGCGGGGCCGTTACATAAATCTACAGGTGCAGACCCCAAGCCGATCGCACTGGTACATGCCCTAGATGGTCACACTGGTACAGACCCTATATGGTCTTCCCACACAAGGGGAACACTGAGCACAGTCCCTCAGCTGGACAATCACCCAGCACACCGCTGGTCTTCTCTTCACCCTAGAAGAGGAACACCCTTGCTCTTCTTAAGAAAAAAAAATGAGTAGGCTGTCGAGATCAAGTTCTAAAGAGAATAACTTGGTTTCCTTGATCTCAGATAGCAACCTGAGAGCTATAAGGAGTAGAAAGGAAGCACAAACTCTCAGGCAGAAGTCTCTCTCTCAAGTTTATAGATACACACAAAGGGAGATGAATAAGAGGGAAGACTTGAATGCTTGGAGCTTCAGAAGACTTCAGCTTGGGCACTTCTATGTGATCTCTTCAAATAGGCTCGAGCTCTTCCTCTCTTTACTTTGAGTGTGTATGATGTTTTGGTTCCTTACTGAATGTACACTCTTTTTTGAAAGATCTTCAAGTTTGCTCTATTCTTTTTCTTCATATCCTCCATCCTTTTATACAGACTTTGCAAAAGACTATTGAGAAGATCTGTTGTAGCTCCTTATAGTCGTTGCTCTTCTTCTTGTGCTCTCCATGTATCCAATGTTTGCTCCTTTGAGTCTAATAGATGCTTGGAGCAGAGGAGAGCTTTCTAGCTTTTGTCCAACGAATACTTGGAGTGGAGCAAGATGTTCCAGTTTATGCACGTTCAAGTTTGCCAGTAGGTCCAATGTTGTGTCTGTAGTTAATAAATGCAAGGAAGAAGATGTTAGGTAGGAGATATCACTTGTTAGTTAGCCCATACCTTCTTTTGCGTAAAGTCCATGCTTCCTGCTATCTGTCTGCAATACTAGGTAGAAGCTTTTTACTTTCTAGGAGGAAATAAGGTGTCCTTTTTGTTGCCCAGTTGACAAGCCCAGAGGGGGGGTGAATGGGTCTTTAAAAAATCTATCTAAGTGACACCTGTACGTAAAAATATACACAAAAATAGTCTTCGAAGTTGGTTAGTAACGGTTAGTATGAACAACAAACCCACAAGGAATCAATCACACAACGCAAGGAATTATCCTGGTTCGGACCTCCTTTTTTAGGAGTCCTACGTCCAGTCCCTGAGCAACAACTCAGGATTCATGACTAACTAGGGTACAGTCCCCCTATGGACACTACAACACCTAGCTCAGCTGGTCTTCCTTCACACGAAGGGAACTTACACCACCCTGGATACCCCACCAGGTCTTCCTTCACAACTGAAGGGAAACAGCACCCTGGATCCCACCAGGTCTTCCTTCACACACGAAGGGAAACACAACAAGAGAGTAGAATGAATTCAAGCCCCTAGATCAAGCTTTTACAAGCCACGATCTGAAGCAGCAAGCACTGAGAGCAAGAGATCTAAGCAAGGCACACTCTCAGAACTACACGGGCTCTCTTAGAAATTCTATTACAGCACAGAGAGCAAAGAGCTAAAGATGATGGGGAACGAGATTCTTGGCTCTGGACTTCTTGTAGAAGAATTTCAACACTTGTAAAATGTGTGATGCTTGTTCTCCACTTCGTTACTTTCTCTTCTCTTCTGTCTTGTATTTATATTTCTTTTGAAATCCGACCGTTGAAGTAACCGTTGTCTCTTAGATTGTAGACGTTAGACTGCTTGACATTTGGAAGCTTCAACAATCTTTTATCCATTTGAGCACGCAAAGAGATAAGGTCTTCTGGCGTCTATATGGTCCAACGTTGTATGACAGAATGTCTTTAGGACCCTGCACAAATTAAATGCTAGAACAGTAGACAGCTAGGCTATCTTTCGTTGTCAGTAAACGTTGATATGAGTATTCACCAAAATAGCAATGCCAAATAGTTTGTTCTAAAAGATGTTGACAGAATATGCACGATAATGAAAAGATATCATCTGCATGCATGCAGAGATACGTTCTGTCTTCATTAAATGCACAACAATCAGACAGATAAGTAAGTCTTTGACTATTCAACGCCTTAAGAGATAAGATAAATATCAAGTCGATATAAACTATAAAGTTGTTGTCTATATGACTTATGAAATCGTTATGAATACCAACAAGTCATTATAAAGAGCAAATCGTTGTATTCAAAACGTTATAGTTACTTAACAAGTTGTTATGAGCTTTAAAGAAATCGTTGCGCGAAGCAAATCGTTATGAGTCTAAAGAAATCGTTGCGCGAAGCAAATCGTTATAAGTTCTAAAGAAATCGTTGCGCGAAGCAAATCGTTATAAGTTCTAAAGAAATCGTTGCGCGAAGCAAATCGTTATAAGTTCTAAAGAAATCGTTGCGCGAAGCAATCGTTATAAGTTCTAAGGAAATCGTTGTGCGAAGCAAATCGTTATGAGCTCTAAGGAAATCGTTGTGCGAAGCAAATCGTTATGAGCTCTAAGAAATCGTTGCGCGAAGCAAATCGTTATGAGCTCTAAGGAAATCGTTGCGCGAAGCAAATCGTTACGATGAGCAAGTCGTTGCGAATTCTAAAGAAATCGTTATGATAACTTAAGAAATCGTTACGGCGAGCAAGTCGTTACGAATTCTAAAGAAATCGTTATGATAACTTAAGAAATCGTTACGGCGAGCAAGTCGTTGCGAATTCTAAAGAAATTGTTATGATAACTTAAGAAATCGTTACGGCGAGCAAGTCGTTGCGAATTCTAAAGAAATCGTTATGATAACTTAAGAAATCGTTACGGCGAGCAAGTCGTTATGAGTTCTGAAGAAATCGTTGCGATGACTTATAGAATCATTGTGAGAACGATTTGTTTGTAATCAAACGATGTCACAGTAAAGAAGTCGTTCAGACACTTAAGAAATCGTTATGAATTCAAATCGTTATAGCACTAAAGGAAGTCGTTGTGACTTTCGATAGAAGTCGATGTGGACTTAGAGAAATATGATCTTGACAAGATAAAAACTTCAGAGAGGTAATACTTACCAACATTGGTTTGTGTGACCTTGGTATATTTCCTGTACTTAAGACTTATGAAATATATGTTAGAAATTATTGAAGAAATTTTGTTAATTACCAAAAATAATAAAAATAAATAGGTAATTAGAATTACATGGGGACAGACTGATCATCAATCTCCCCCTTTTTGGTGATGACAAAATTTAACAATAAGCATGGATAAAGAATCTGAATGTAGACATGCTAAGTATTTTTCTCCCCCTTTTTGTCATTAAGCAAAAAAGATAATCTGAGACAAAGAATGAAGAGAAAAGATAAGCAGAGACAGGTAAATGTAGTTTATTCATTCTGAGGAGGTACAGGTAAGTAATAAGCAGGAGATAAAAGAGAGGCAAAATGAGAAATAGTCTCACAGGCCTGCTCTTCCTGCCTTTCAAAGTAAGCCTTGAAGGGTCCAGGACCAACAGAATAATTTGGTCCCATAGAGGGAGCCATTCTTTTTAGGTGAAGGACCAACTGAGCTCAAGGAAATCACTGTATGGATCTCTGTCCAAGGATGCCCTGTAGTAGGTGACTTTTCCAAAACTAGCACAAGCAAGAAACTGATTAAGGGAGACATGATAGAAGATATGCCTGTGCTTTAATTCCTGGCGCATGGCGACATAGACTTTGTACCTTTCCACCCAAATTTGAAGGGGATCATTTACAAGGTGGAGGGAATTCATATCCAGAAAGGTTGCAGCTGAGATTGGAGGGCGGCCTTCCTTGACTAAGGTTACATTTGTATCCGACAATTGCTGAGTAGATAAAGGATAGAACTTGGCCCACCCTGCAGGTGTCAGTCTTTCACATTCTGACAAGGCAGGGGCTAGAATCTCAGCATGGATGTGGCCTAGGTGGTACTCCCTAAAGAGAAATCTGGGGAAAGCTACCACACTGCCCTTCTGAACTTTAATTCTGCCCATCACTCGCACAAAATGATAAAAATAACTGAGCCCACTGGTGTATCCATGAGCAAGGAGTGAAGGGGAGGAAGATATGTAGCCTCTGGCAGCTGAAGAGTAGCAAAGTCTACTTGAATTACTGTAGTGCCAAGCTCAGGTCCAAGATTTCGAATGGCTTGCCTGAACTGACTGAGCTGGACTCAGGTAAACGATGAAGATACCTATAATCATTAAACATCTTGAATTGCCTGATCATCTTGATCTCTTTCTGGATAAAGGGAGCCCAGGAATTGTTATGGTGGAGCAGAAACCATTCAGACAGGGTGAGAGAGTGATCCCGGAGGAAACACTTCAGATCTGGCAGAGAGAAACTTGTTGTAGAGGACCTATTTGAGCGTGCCCATTCTTCTTCAGATAGGGATTGAGCAGAAGAGAAAATTTTGGCCTTGACAACCTTGGTAAGAGAGGTGTAAGTAGGATGTTTGAAGATGGTCAGAAAGGTTTAGGAAAGGTAGATTGAAGAGGGTGGCAAAGGCAACCTTGGTGAGGTATTCCCTGTAGAGAGGCCTGTTTTTAGTGACCTCTGTGAGAGAAAACCACAAGGGAGGATACAACGGATTAAAAGATGAAGAGGTTTTCATTTCTTAGAAGGAGGACAGGAGGGATCAGAGATATGAATATGCTGGCCAAATTTGAGAACAGAGCCAAGAATGGTGTCCTCAAATTCGTCTTTGATGGGACTCAGATAGGGACCATCAATTTGAATTCCTTCAGGAATGATGGTGATGAAGGAGAGAGGAGGATGAGGATGAAGAAGGGATGGTGGAGGAGAAGAGGTGTGAGGAGATGGTCCAGCTGATGAAGAGGGACCAGAGGAGGAGGCTCCAGCTGATGATGAGGCTGGAGGAACCTCAAAGATAGATGGAGGTGGAGGAATATGAGTGGAGAGGCAGGAGAAAAGGTAGTGAGAAGGAAATGGTGTTGGAGAGGAAATGGGTCTGGGTTGAGGCTTTTTGAAGGTCTGGGGAGCAGGAGGTGCTGTAGAAGCTGAGGGTGGAGATGGAGGAACAGGTGTGAGAGAAGAAGAAGAAGGAGCTGGGGGCTTAGGTGCCAAGACTTCTTCTTCTACCACTGTCTGCACATGTTCAGACTCCAATGGCCCTGATGGCCCTGACTCTTTCTCAGCTTGCCCTGGTGGCCCTTCTGCCTGCTCAGCTGGTGCTGGCCCTGATGGCCCTGACTTTGGAATAGATGGTCCTGATTGCCTGGAAGTACCAGCATCCAGGTTCTGATCTACAGGAGGTGCAGGAGGAGGAGGAGCTTGAGCTCCAACTGCCTTCAGAATCTCAGCAAGCATAGACTTCATACGGCCCATCTCTTTGTTGAACCATTTCATGGCATTTCTTATTTGAGAGACTTCCTTAGTGGTGGATGCTTGGCTCAAAAAATGGAGTTCACATCACATGAAGAGAGCACAAGATCTCACCTTGAGCATCTAATCTTTCAACGACAGGTTTCAATTAATGACAATTTTCTGTCTCATCTGTCTCTCGAAAGGAGAATCTGCTAGGAAAGGAACTCCGGATGCCACTTCTTTTCCATTCTTCCTAACCTCTGTTGCCTGAGGCTGCTGATTTTCATCATCAGAATTTGAGGAGCTAGCAGTCTCCCCATCTCTAGCATCACAATCTGGAGGGTTGTCATGACCCCCCCTGAGTACCATCATCCTGAACATCTGGCAAAACTTCATCATCAGGCACACTGCCCATAGGCTCATCACATTGTGCTGCTTCTGCTGGTCCACCCTTTAATTGCTCCCCCTCAGTAGGAGCATCATCTTCCATAACCATGTCTTCAGGAGCAATTGTTTGCTTCTCCTGAGTGGCTTCTGCTGCAACTGATTCCTCAATGTGGCCTGATGCCACAACCTCTTCCTCTGAATTTCCACCAACCTCTGGAGTGACTGGGGTGGAATGAATAGAGTCCAACACTTCTCTAAGGATAGAGGCAACAATGGAGGTGGGCAAAGGATCTGCTGCACCTACCACTGCTTCTTCTACTGATGCTTCTGGAGGTTGAGATTCAACTGCCACTACAGGTGACTCTGCTAGCGCTGCTGTTTCTGCTTCTTGAGCTGCCAGTTCAGATGGTCCTGCTGGCTCAGCTTCTGCTGGTACAACAACTGCTGATACTGCTGGCTCAACTTCTGCTGCTGAAGCTACTACGGTTGGTTCTGCAAAGGCTTCTGGTACTTCTTCCTGAATATCTGGGATATCCCCTATAATTGTTGGGTTGAATGTATATTCATATCATTTCCCTCCTATTTTGATGATGACAAGAGGTAATTTTAAAGCAATTCAAATGAAACATGTCAAAAACATCATACCTGAAATCAATGTTCAAAAAGCATATTTCAAATCACAGTTATCATTTATGCTCATGATAAATCATTTAACTAATGATATATGTGTTAATTTTCAGGTACAAACATTTTTTTGCAAAAGATGTGTCGACACACCCATCAATGGTGTCGACACAACAACACAAATTCAAAGGCAAAAGATGAAGAAACATTGAGACTGTGTCGACACAAGTCAAGAGTGTGTCGACACGAGTTGCAGTTTTTCAGGAATCAGTCCACCCAGGTCGACACACTCTCAGAGCAGGTCGACACTAGACCCAGTTCCCAGAACAGCCAGTTTGAAGAATTGGGACAGCAGGTCGACACACTCTCAGAGCAGGTCGACACGGGACCTTCTTCCAGAACAGTTGTTCTCAGATATGGGACAGTGTGTCGACGCCACCACCAGGGCAGGTCGACACACTTCGGAAAGATTCCATCTTAAAGTGGATGGCTGCCACGTGTCTGCCTAGGGCGATGGGGAATCAACCTAGGATCGTGTGCCCTTATACCTAAAGGGTATCTTTGGATTCTTTTGGGTATAAAAGGCCCTCTATGGCCATCCATCAAGAAGAGAGACCCAACCAAACTCTTAGAGCCTCCTGGAAGTTTCCTGGCGCTGCAAGAGGTCGTCTCCCTCCTCTGCTCTCCGTGTGCTTCCAGAAGACCAATTCTCACCAATTCAAGTGTGAGAATTGGAGTGTGATCCCTGTAGAAACCTCTGAAGCATCCCAAGGAAGCAGATCCTGTAGAAGCCTTCGTTGGAAAAGAACTCAAGGAAGATCCAACAATTCCAAAGTGCAGAGCATCGGTTTTGGACTTCAAGATTGCAAGCCTCTTCCCAATCCAAGCTTCTACAAGGGAGTACACTTGAAGAACGAAGCTATTTAATACAATTCACTGTACTTCTGTTCTTCTGAGATATCTTTTGAGATATGCAAGTGCTTCTGCATAGCTCTCATTAGTGCTCTCATTTCGACTAGATCTGTGCTAGAAGGTCTATGTCTTGAGTTGGTGTCTAGCAACCATTGTTGTGAGCATTGTGCTCAAGTTGTGTGAGCATTGTGCTCAGGTTGTTGTGAGCCGTCGTGCTCAGTTGAGTTGTCTAACTCAAGGTTGTGTTGAGCAGTCTTGCTCAGTGGTTCTAGAGTAGTCTTGCTCTAGAAGTTGTGTGAGTTGTAAGCTCTCAAGTGTTGGAGTTGTCAGGCTCCAGTGGGTGTGTACCCGGTTGTTTTAGTGAATCCTCACAGGGTGTGAGGGGTGGATGTAGGAATCACTTGGGTGATTTCCGAACCACCTAAAAATCCTTGTGCATTTGTCTAATTGTGGTTTGATCATTTCATCCGTTAAATGCTTGCATAGGATCGGTTAATATTCATTTAATCAACTTGTTTCACATCTTCTTTACCAACTCACTCAAATCTCATCAGATCTGTGTTTTTCACTGATTAAAATAGCCTCTGATTGAAAAGTATTTTAAATTGCTTAAGCTTCCGCAGAAAGTGGCATAGATCTATTCATCCCCCCTTCTAGATCTTATCCACACCTTTTCCTCGATCCTTCAATAATGGCCTCTCCCTCTGCCACAGAGGTCTTAGACCAAACTCCACCAACAACTGAGAACCCACTCTTCCTCAGATTTCTGGACCTAATTGCTTGCCCATCTTCTCAACTACTACCCCAGATAGATTAACACCAGAGTGTTGAAGATCTTGGTAAGCAAATGGGCATAGGGCAAAGAGACATTAAGCTTGCTCTTGTATCCCAAATCTGATCACGGGCGAACCTCATCCTCTCTATCATTACTTCGGCCATGTTGATCTCCTTGTTCTGTATGCCCAGAACATCATATCGGAATCTGCCTTGGTACATGTTGAAAAAGTTGCACTTCTAGGAACTAGAATTTGACAAACCATAAAGTGTAGAAGACGTTTGAATGCATTGAATTGATTGATATCTATTTTCCATCTCTCAGTCTGAATCCTGGTCCTATAATGCCAAGACCTTTAGCTTGGGCGTCCACGGTGTGAAACCCACTATGCCCGAATGTCTTCACTCCAAACAGCAAATGCAATAACTCATGATCTATTTTAATCTGGGTTCCTTGACAGATGAAACCAGGGACCCGACTTCCTCTGTTCTTAAACATACATAAAAGGCCGTCACGAGGTCTGGATAGCTTACCTCTGAGAAGGTGGTGATTCCCATCCATTGCATCCTGCTCATTATTGCCACTATACTGTGCATGCCGTTCTTCTCGAGATCAACTACATCCATTGCCTTGTTCCCACAAATCTTGGTCTTTACAAACGTGAACCTCTCCTGCTGCTCAGGAGTGAGGAACTCAGCGTCGTAGCCCCCAAGACTTCCGGTGATGACGGATGCGGCCATGGAATCAGGTGAACAGGGTTTCTGGAGGGTTGAGAAGGAAGAAGGAGTGAAATCCCTCAAGAAATTTGTCGCGGGAAGGAGAGAAGAGCTTCAAACTTGCAGAGAGTCGATGTCCGAATCGTTAGGGCATCGGCTTAGGCAACCAGACGAAAGAGGGAAAAAGATAGAAAATGGGAGATGAAACGTTCCCACATCAATTTTTGTAATTAAATAAATGTTGTGTGGAAAGTGAGGCGCCAAAAGGCGGTAGAAAGCGACAAAAGAGTTTGACTATTCAAACAGACTTTAATAAAAGAGTGGCCAGAAAAGATAATTTGAATTTCTTTTGCCTAAATCCATGGAGGGAAAATTTTACTTAATTCTGAAAATTTATATGCCAGTTTTAAACAGAAATCTTTTCACAAATTACACATGCACAATTCTCTTCTAAGAGATGTGAATCTCTCTTCAGGTAAGACTTTTGTGAAAATGTCTGCTAACTGACCGTTTGTATCAATAAAGGATATTTCAATATTACCATTTGCAACATGATCACGAATGAAATGATATCTAACCTCAATATGCTTGGTCCTTGAATGTTGGACTGGATTTTTGGTGAGATTGATAACACTGGTGTTGTCACACAATAGGGAATCGATTTGATATTTAATCCAAAATCTTCAAGTTGTTGCTTTATCCATAGGAGTTGTGTACAGCAACTTCTTGCAGCCACGTTCTCAGCTTCAGCTATAGACAGTGCCACTGAATTTTGTTTCTTTGAAGACCAGGATATCAAACACCTTGCAAGAAATTGACAACAACCACTGGTGCTTTTTCTATCTACTTTGCATCCAGCATAGTCAGCATCAGAGTAACCTACTAAATTAATTTCATAAGATTTTGGATACCACAGACCTAAATCATGAGTTCTAGCTAAATATCTAATATTCTTTTCACAGAGATTAAATGTGATTTTCTAGGATCTGCTTGATACCTAGCACACATGCATACACTAAATAGAATGGTCGTCTACTAGCTGTAAATAAAGCAGTGAACCTATCATACCTTTGTAGACCTTTTGATCTACTCTCTTACCATCTTTGTCACTGTCCATCCTTGTTGATGTACTCATTGGTGTTGACAGTGGCTTGGCATTATCGAATCCAAATTTCTTCAAGAGTTCTTTTGTGTACTTTGCTTGGCAGATGTGAGTTCCTTCTTTTCCTTGTTTGATTTGTAGTCCAAGGAAATAATTGAGATCTCCCATCATGCTCATCTCAAATTCTCCCTGCATCAACTTTTCAAAATACTTGCAAAGGGATTCATCAGTAGATCCAAAGATAATATCATCTACATAAATCTGTACAAGTAGTATGCTTTTAACTTTTGATTTTACAAATAGAGTGCTATCTACTTGACCTCTACTGAAACCATAGTTTAGAAAAAAGAACTAAGCCTTTCATACCAGGCCCTAGGTGCTTGCTTTAATCCATATAAAGCTTTATGAAGTTTGAAAACATGATTAGGAAATTCTGTGTCATCAAAACCCGGGGGTTGTTCCACATAAACTTCCTCTTTTATAAAACCATTTAAGAATGCAGATTTGACATCCATTTGAAATAGTTTAAGTCTAATGCTGATGCATATGCAAGTAATATTCTAATAGCCTCAAGTCTAGCTACAGGTGCATAGGTTTCATCAAAATCTATGTCTTCTTCTTGGGAATAGCCTTGAGCCACCAATCTGGCCTTGTTTCTTAAGATTACACCAGTCTCATCCAATTTGTTTCTGAACACCCATTTGGTGCCAATAACTGGATGGTCTGATGGTCTAGGAACAAGTGACCATACTTGGTTTCTCTTGAACTGATTTAATTCATCTTGCATGGCCAAGATCCAAGATTCATCACCAAGAGCTTCATTGAATGTCCTTGGCTCTATTGAGAAACAAATGCTAAATAATCACAAGGTATCATGTTACCTCTTGTTCTTACCCCTACAGATGGATCACCAATGATATTCTCAAGTGGATGATCTTTCTTGTATCTCCATTCCTTTGGAAGATTTTCATGTGTAATTTTCTTTTGTTGCATGTCTTCCAGAGGTGGATCATCCTTATTCTCATTGATGTATTCTTTAGTTTCTTGGACAGTTCATCTGTATCATCATTGTCACTATCTTCTTCTTTTCTCAAGGAAGGTTAGTTTCATCAAAAATATATGTACAGACTGTTCAATTAATAAAGTGTGTTTATTAAATACTCTATAGCCTTTGGTTTGAGGTGTACTCCAAGAAGATGCCTTCATCTGATTTGGCATCCACTTACCAATGTCCCTTTTCCATTATGTGGATGAAGCAAGGACATCCAAACGTCCTGAAGTGATGATCTTTGGTTTCTTTCCTTTGAACATTCATATGCAGTCTTCTTTAGGATTGGCCTGATCATTACTCTGTTGATAATGTAGCTTGCTGTGTTGACTGCTCACCAAAAATACCTGGCAGATCATATTCCGAAAGTATTGTTCTTGCCATATCCAATAGAGTTCTATTCTTTCTCTCACAATTCCATTTTGGCCACTACAAGAAAAGCGAAATAGCGACCGACAGGTTCGGTCGCTATTCGGTCGTTATTCGGTCGCTGTACCCATCGGCGACCGACTAACCACCGAAATGCGACCGATCAAATCGGTCGTTATATATCGGTCGCTATACAGCGACCGATTGTTATCGGTCGCAAAATCTGTCTCTGATAGCGACCGAAATATATCGGTCGCAAGGTTCGTCGCAAATAGAGACCGCCCTTGTCGGTCGCAGTTGGTCGCCCACAGCGACCGATAGTTGGTCGCTGTTACGGTCGCTAACAGCGACCGATATTTATGGTCGCTAAGGCGGTCGCTAATTTAGAGACCGACTTAGCGACCAAATATTTTCCGTCGCTATCGGTGAAGCGACCAATTTTAGCGACCGATCAGCGTCGGCATTCTATCGGTCGCTATTCGGTCGTCGCTAATTTGACAATATTTTTTTTTTAGAAATTTACATAAACAACAATAATCACCTGATAAATAACAATATCACCTGATAAATAACAATACCACAAAACCACAATAAATCAACTACACAAATCACAATCTCCACAAAGTTCAAATTCATCACATAAAATACAAACACACAAACTAATCATACATCCATAACAAACCTCAAATTCATCACATAAAATACAAACACACAAACATCATACATCCATAATAAAATGACAACATGCACATAACTAAAATGAAATCACAAATCCTCCGCATATGTGTCATCCTCATCCTGGTCGTCGTCTCGTCCAACATCTCGCGACGGATAATCCTGCATATTATTTAAAAAAATTAAAATTAAGTACTTAATAAAGAAATCAATTATTCTTGAAAATTAAAAGCAAGATATTTTTCATTTAACTGAAATTGACGAATGATAGTTTTAAACGTTTTGCTCAAATCGGTAGTCCAATTTGCAGTCCAATTTGAACTCCGTCAGTTTTTACGTGTTACTTTCACCCCCCATGTCGTGTTTAAACAATCGATAGATTGATTGGACATTTCTTTTCAATTTCGGACTCTCAAACCCAAGTTCATAGATTTGAAACTAAAGTAGTTAAGAAAATGCAAAATTGTTTGTCCATGCCATATCGGGAGTCCAATTTGGACTCCGTCAGTTTCTACAAGTCATTCTCACCTTTCCGGTCGTGTTGGAGTCATTGACAAATTAATCGGACCTATTTTTATATTTTTGACCCCCTTAAACCCGATTAAATTAGTTCTTCTTAAGAAATGTAAATTTGTGCATGAAGTTCAAATTTGGAGTCCAATTTGAACTCTGTCAATTTCTACGGGTTACTTTCACCTCCCATGTCGTGTTGGAACAATCGATAGATTGATTTGACCTCTATTTTCAATTTCGGACCCTCAAACCCAAGTTCATAGATTTGAAACTAAACTAGTTAAGAAAATACAAAATTGTTTGCCCAAGCCATATCGGGAGTCCAATTTGAACTCCGTCAGTTTCTACAAGTCACTCTCACCTTCCCGATCGTGTTGGAGTCATTGACAAATTAATCGGATCTATTTTTTTTTTTTTGACCCTATTAAACCCGATTAAATTAGTTCTTCTTAAGAAATGTAAATTTGAGCATGAAGTTCAAATTTGGAGTCCAATTTGAACTCTGTCAGTTTCTACGGGTTACTTTCACCTCCCATGTCGTGTTGGAACAATCGATGGATTGATTAGACTTTTCTTTTCAATTTTGGACCCTCAAACCCAAGTTCATAGAGTTAAGAAAGTGATATTTTTCCCTCCTCAATCTAAATTCTTATATTTTGTAAGATGATATTTAGAGTTAACAAATAAAATCAATAAAATAAAATACTTACCGGAGGCTGCTGTGCAGGAGGTGCAGGAGGTCTCTATTACCAGGAATTCCCAATTCTACGAGCATCTGGGAGACGGTCTGAGAGACGATGGTTGAGATATTCTGAGAGACGGTCTCGTTGACGATCGCCCTAAACATATCCGGAGTCATGGTCGTCCGGGCGGCACTGGAAGAAACACCTGGGGCTGCTGGTGTGGTAAATGGAGAGGTCGCATGTGAGACCGAACTCGAGCATGATGATATCACCTTGGTCGTGCCCAAGCTATGTCCAAAACCATAGACATGGCCTTTCTTGGGTGTCCCATGCTGCAACCCAAATGTCAGGATCCAACTCTGGACGCTGACTGTCATCCCCGTACCTCTCATCCATTCCTCTACTATATGACTCCTGCAAAAAAAAAACAAATAAAACAAAATTATTCTACAGTTTAACCACAATAAATGAAAACTATTAGTGTATACACTTACCGCTACCTCCCGAGCTTTCTCACTAATGTAATCATTTGTCCCTTTCTTCTTATGAGTTTCATCAAAAAGCTCTTGAAATTGAGGTGGCCGCTTGAGCTGTACTTCCTGTTATTCAA
Organism: Colocasia esculenta; assembly: GCA_014218235.1. Taxonomy (NCBI): domain Eukaryota; kingdom Viridiplantae; phylum Streptophyta; class Magnoliopsida; order Alismatales; family Araceae; genus Colocasia; species Colocasia esculenta. Next base: position 32,117,713 of record CM024754.1, read on the forward strand.
ATAAATCACAGTTTATTATTAGATTAAAAAAATTCACAAATGTAGAAGTATACTTACCAATCTCGCTTTATGCGTTGCAAAGGAGACAGAGCCACTCGTGTGTACATTCGCTTCAGGATGCGCTGCTCTGTTTTGCTTTGCTTTGCTTGAATTTTCACTCCATTTCTCCGCTCCCCAAATGTCGCACAGCTCCGTCCAATACTCCTTTCTCATCCACACAGGCCCATGCTCCTTCCATTCGTTCTTATCTGTACTTGCACATGCTCTTTCTGCAGTTTTTCGAACATTGTACATAAGATGTTTGAAATTTGCTCTTGCAGTACTTGTCCATGCAGATCTAGCACGTAACTCATGTGAATGCTCTGTGAATCGATGATTCTTCTACATATTAACAAAAAAAAATTATATGTTACATAACAATAAGTGTGTTCAAATAAGAATTGAAAATGACTTAATATGATAAAATAAGATACATACCAAGAACATAGAGAACAATAAATCCTGAACATCCATCGGAAAATCAGAAAAGCGATGGATGGGGCCTGGAATATGTGCTTGAATTGTCTTTGTAATAAATTGTGATGCTTGGGCTGGCTCTATTTTATTCCTGAAATTGAGAATATTAATACCACAATGACGAATAGATAACAAAAATAATGCATTACATACCCTTCATTTATCCACACTGCCCGCATCGTCTCATTATAACTGCCCTCCCCCTCGTGATGACTCGTCTCGTCATCAGCATGTACTATACGAATTAAATAGTATAAATAAAACAACTATAAAAAAATAGAAATGTAAATGAACATACCTGGTGTAGATCTACTCGCCATGTGTGATGGAGATGCAGAGGCTGTCAATCTACCTGCTGCCGATGGTAAAAGTGCAGAGGTCGTGGGTCCTGTAAAGATAAGAATAAGATACCACAAAAATATAAAGAATTATTTTAAACAAAACATACAGTGCATTATACATGACATATTTACCTGCTACAGGTAGTATCGGTGCAGAGGTCGTGGATCCTGAAAGGATAAGAATAATATACCACAAAAACATAAAGAATTATTTTAAACAAATACTACAATGCATTATACATGAAAGTATACATACCTACTGCCGGTGGTAGCGGTGCAGAGGTCGGTGGTATCGGTGCAGAGGTCGATGGTACCGGTACAGAGGTCGTGGGTCCTGTGAAAATAAGAATAAGTTACCACAATGACATAAAGAATTAATTTAAATAAATATCGCAATGCATACAAATCAAAGTATACATACCTACTGCCGGTGTAGAAAAGGAAGTAAATCTCCTCCTACTACCCTCTCCCCTCCCACTACCCTCACCCCTCCCACCTGAAGAAGTCCCGCCGTCCTCGAACCATATCTTCAACTGGTAATAAAATACATGCATATTCATCAAATAGTGGAAGAAAAATGGGCAGACACGGGAGTATTAAAATTACAGAGTACCCTTCATTTTAGGTAAAATTGTATACCATTAATCAAACATTCTCCATTTCATCTTCAGATGTTGGAGATATATCAAATTCAGCATTCACATCTTCATTATCAGATTCATTTTGATCACTAATATATTCCTCCTCATCGGAGTCCCCCAACTGTATTTCAAGTTGTTCTGGTTCGACTTCTTCCACTTCATTCTCTTTAGATAAAGACAGTGCCTCCACAGATTCATCACTAGAAGCAGGCAAGTCTACATCATCACCCAAATCTGATTGAAAGAATTCGGAATTCACATCCAACTCTACTGTTTCAGTCAAATCCAACTCATAATCCGGGAAAAGCCTTGTCTTAACCTTGCAAACTGCCCACCAATCATTTCTTTCTTTATTTCTAGACGATGGATACTTTGTATAATAGACCTGCTGGGCTTGTGCGGCCAAAATGAATGGATCATAAGTATTCAATTTGGACTTATGTCTGATATCGACAATCCCATATGTTGTGTCATTTCGAACAGAATTTGGATCAAACCAATGACACTTGAACAGAAATATATGGTTGTCATCTCCGAGATATTGCAATTCTAAGATCTCCTCAATAATACCATAATATCACATTCATTTTCATTATATGTACTTCCTTTCACACATACCCCGCTGTTCATTGTTGATTTATTCTGCCCATATTGTCTAGTGTGAAATCTATACCCATTCACAATAAATGCTGGATATGTACGTGCAACTTTCGATGGGCCATAACTGATCTCTCGAATTCTTTGATCAGTAATAAAACCATTTTCAACCTACATATGGAGAGCACACTAGTCAGAATTAGTCATAAATTGGCCTAACAAGGAGAAAGATTAGTAATAATACTTACACGATATTTCAGCCAAGAAGCCAATGATTTTTCTCGTTCTTTTTCAACCTCCATGTCAGAGAGATATGGACATCTTTGGATTAATTCTGAGTCAAATTGTCTGTATTATGAACATTGGAGCATTATAGATGGAATGAAAATTAACAAGTTATGGACATAAACGTAATGTGAGCAGAGAACTTACGCAACATAAGATTCAACCTCCATACAATTTAAAAGGATGTAAATTTCTGCACAGTGCAATTCTCTATCATTTAGCATCCGACACGAAGAACGTCCATACGCACGTCCAGGATACTTAAATATAGAGAGCCGATCAGAGTGAAAGGAGTCTCCTCCATCATCATTACGTGGTGGCCGAGTACGACGAGTTTGTATCTCAGGTTCAAAGTACATTGAACAGAAATTGATATTTCTTCCATAATGTACGCCTCCGCAATGGAACCCTCTACTTTTGCCTTGTTGCGAACTTTCATTTTCAATTCATGCATGCACCTACCAGAATGTTCATAGGATAATGAAAAACACATCAAAAGATATTGAATTATGAGGAGAAAATATATATAAATTACCTCTCAAATGGATACATCCATCTAAATTGTACTGGCCCTCCTACTTTAGCCTCATATGGTAAGTGTATAAGCAGGTGCTCCATTGAATCAAAGAATGAGGGTGGAATATCTTTTCCAATCTACAAACTGTCGTGATCACATTCTGTTCAATAGTTTCCACATCTTCATACCTGAGCTCTGATGTACATAAAATTTTAAAAAACTGACTTAACTCAGTCACTGCTCCCCATATCGGCTTCGGCAGCATATCACGAAATACAATAGGTAACAACCTCTGCATGAACACATGACAGTCATGACTTTTCATTCCATATATTTTCCCCTCATTTGTATTCACGCAACGAGCAATGTTGGACACATAACCATCTGGAAATCTCAATTGTTTTAGCCAAAAGCATACTTCTTTAATCTGTGCAGCTCCAAGGGCGTAAATTGCTTTCGGTTTAACTGTTGTACCATTTCTATCAAGAAGTTCCAGTTCTGGACGTTTACAATGTATTTTCAAGTCTAAACGAGCATTCACATTGTCCTTTGTTTTGCCTTTTATGTCCATAATGGTGTTGAACACATTATCAAAGACATTCTTCTCAACATGCATGACGTCGAGGTTATGTCGTATAAGAAGAGTTGACCAATAAGGCAATTCCCAGAAGATACTTTTTTTGACCCAGTTGTGATCCTTCCCAAATCCAGGGAGATGTCTTGTGCTGCTCGACAATTGTGTTATATCTGGTAAGTTCTGTACCCTTGCTGCTAAATGTGGACCAGACAACCGTTCAAAATCAGCTTCTTCCAATTCAATTTTGTTCTTTAAGAATGCATCTTTTTGCCTTCTAAACGGATGGTCCCTTGGTAGAAATTGTCGATGACAATCAAACCAGCATGACTTGCCACCATGCTTAAGTACAAATGATTTGGAACTGTCCATACAGTAAGGACATGCTAGTTTTCCATGGGTGCTCCAGCCAGATAACATTCCATATGCAGGAAAGTCATTTATTGTCCACATCAATGCAGCCTTCATAGTGAAATTTTGCTTTCTGGATGCATCATAAGTAGTAACCCCATCGGTCCATAACAATTTCAACTCATCAATCAACGGCCTGAGATATATGTCTAGTTTTTTTCCAGGATTTTTTGGACCAGGGATCAATAATGATAGAAATAAATGCTCTCGTTTCATGCACATATTTGGCGGAAGATTGTATGGTGTCACGAAAACTGGCCAGCAAGAGTAGGAAGTCACTGAACCTCCAAATGGATTGAATCCATCAGTACATAAACCCAGTCTTACATTACGCGACTCTTTTGAGAAAGTAGGGTGAGCACAGTTAAAGTGACTCCAAGCTTCGGCATCTGCAGGATGAGTGATTACATTATGTTGTCGACGTACTCTTTCCGCATGCCATCTCATATGTTGAGCTATCTTTGGTGACATATACATTCTCTGCAATCTCGGTGCAATAGGAAAATACCGCAATGACATATATGGTATATTTTTTGCTTTGAATTGTCCCCTTTTTAGGCTTGAATCTATCATGACCACATATGGAACATGATACCTTACTTTTATCCTCATTATAATATAGCATGCAATGATTAGGACATGCATCTATTTTCTCATATCCAAGCCCTAAGTCAGTGACCATCTTCTTTGCACGATAAAAATTTTCAGGTAACTTCTCATCTTGTGGCAACATACTTTTGATAATCAGTAACAAACGATCAAAACAAATCTCACTGATGTGAAATTCAGATTTCAAGTTCAATAATTGTGACACCGCAGACAGTCGAGAGTGATTTTGACATCCATTCCACAATGGCTCATCAGCATCTTTGAGTAGCTGATAAAATCTTTCAGCTGTCTTGTTTGGCGGTTCTTCATCGTGTACATGCTCCTCATGAACATTGAATCCTGGACCAGCAGCATCTATGACCATATCAACATATGAACTTCCAACATTGGCAGGCTCGGCAGGCTGGAAGGACCACAATGTTTCACCATGACATATCCAGTTTGCATAATCTTTAACAAACCCCTTTCTGTATAAATGACGTTGTACATCCCATGTTGTCAGCCACTTCAAATTCTTACAGACTGCACAAGGACATCGGATACGACCCTCACAATCTACAGCTTCAATAGGATTTCTCAAAGCAAACTGAATGAATCTCTCAACTCCATTTTTAAATTCCGTAGACACCACCTGATCAACTACTCTACGGTACATCCATGAACGATCTTCCGACATTTTCCCTGTGCGAATGAAATGTAAACACACAAAACTTTAACATGTCTAACAAAATAAAAAGTCCAACCCTTTCCTCACATCGTCCATCTCTGCCATTTTAAATAGGAATGAAATATCATTTAGATTTTCACTTTTTAACCATCTGTGAAGGTTTGATCGCACGATTAATTACTATATGTGTTGTGTTATTTGCTAAAAATTTCGGCAGCATCTCCCCACACCTCTCCGATATACCACAAAATATTTATTGATTAAGAAATTTTCTTAAACACTTACTAATAAGTGGTTAAGAAAATAATCAAAATCAATAAAGGTATATCAGAGAGGAGTGAGAAGACGCAACCAAAATTTTTAACAAACAACACAAACACATATAGTAATTAACCACCTAAGTGCGATCAAACATTCACAGACTGTCCAAACGGGACAATTCAAGACTTTGAGTTAGATATACACGTTCTCATCATTCAAAATGAGAACGTGCACATCAATCCCAAGTCTTGAACGGGTAGGTTGATTGACACGGGCTTAACACGCTCTCCTAAGATGCGTGCAATGTTAGGTTGCACCCACGCATCTCAGCTCACATACAACACCCACTAATTAATTATTGACAAGATAATAACACATTCTAAAAACACAAAAATAAGTATTCTAAAAACTCTATACATATCAACAAGCACATAAAATAAGCAAGAATGACTTTATGCTGACGACCATTCAACATAAAACTAAATAACATATTCAACAACAAAGCTATCTAGGAAATTTACAAAAGCACCAATAACATGTGAAATTGGCAATACATGCACATGGGACCCCCTCCGCCCATAGATATATTTCTTAGGACAGTTTGCTCAAATATTGCTCTCTCTTCCTCTCACATGATTTTTTTTTTTTTGACAAGGCTCTCACGTACATGCATGATTTAAAGATTAGGGTAATCTACCTGAGAGAGAAAAGCGCAAAATTATCCAAAATATCAAATCGAGTTCAAGTTGCAGGAGAAGGGTGGGTGCCGATCGAGTCCGAGCTGCCCTCCGATCTCTTCCGCGTTTGCTTGTACTCGGATAGGATATACTAGAACAACTGTTCTTAATTTTGATTTGAAAACGATACTATTATTCCATATATATCCCAGCAACAACGGAATACCAACTTCCGAGCATATCCTATTCTACGCAACCCTTGATTAGTTGAGACTGTTGAGTTGATAATAACATCTCACATCACCCTCACCTGACAACAATGGACTGAGCACTTCTTCCGGCTCTCTCCACTATTGCATTCAGGTTCTCTTCTGCCCATCGTTTCTCAGACAAAGCACTTTAAAGAGAACAATTTGCTGAATTCACAGGATTATATATATATCCGTCTTTTACTCGCCCCAAACACAAAGACAAGAACCTCGTAAATATTATGTTACAAAACCCACTCATCTTATATATGAGACGGATAATCTTACAAATGCAACAAATTTTGTCCCACCTCAAAACACCGGACTTGGATAGGACAAGTTAGGGAGCCGCATACATGTATGTTATCCGGATCTTGTGCAGTTTTAGCCATCTCATTCCCACTACTGTTTCTGGGCACTACACGCACAAAACACTCCGATCCACCTCACTTATTGCGGAAGAAGAAGACAAGAGATGGCGTGAGGCGCGGCCGGCTTTCCCATTCCCAAACCGAACCCGACGGGCGACGGCTGCTTCCCACAGAAGGCGGCTTCGACGCTGTCCACCGAAAGGGCCCGCCGCCGGAAATCGGAATAGCCCGGGCCCCGCCGCAGGATGTCCATGGGGGCGGGCGATGGAGGGAGGAGGAAGCAGGGCGGGGTAGGGGAAGCAGGGCGGGGGTAGGCCGCAGGCCAGGGGGCGGGCGGCGATGGAGAGGAGGAAGCAGGGCGGGGGTAGGGGGCCGCGGGACAGGAGGCGGGCGATGGAGGGAGGAGGAAGCAGGCAGGGGGCGGGGCCTAAAAGCCATGGGCCAGGGGGAGGGGATAGCGGCAACGAGGGGGAGTGAGAGCTCCACTTACCGGAGATGGGGAGGCGGCAGCGGCGACGGGTACCGACGGCGGCGGCGATGACGTTGATGGTGGCTGCAGGAGGCGACGACGTCGACGGCGACTGCAGGCGGTGGTGACCTCCTCGGCGGCGGCGACGACGGCTCAGCAACGACGGAGATAGGAGGGAGGGAACGACGGGAGACGGGAGGAAAAGATAGGAGGAAAACGTTGGTCGGGGGGGATATAGGGCATCAACGACCGATGTTGCGACCGAACTTACATCGGTCACATAATCGGTCTTTGATATGCGACCGATTATATTGGTCGCTATTCGGTCTCTATCAGCGACCGACTAGAGACTGATATAATCGGTCTCAAAATCGGTCTCTATAGGCGCTTTTCTTGTAGTGTGCTGTGGTGTCCTTGGTGCTGAGAAAATATGCTCAATTCTTGATCATCACAGAACTTAGCAAATTTTTCATTCTGAAATTCACCACCATGATCTGATCGGATAGAAACAATGCTGAACTTTTGATCCTTCTGGACTTTCTTGCTGAAACTGACAAAGTTTTCAAATGTGTCATCTTTATGCTCTAGGAATGATATCCATGTGAATCTTGAGTAATCATCGACTATGACAAATCCAAAGATCTTTCCTCCAAGACTGGTAGTCCTTATTGGCCCAAATAGATCCATATGCAGGAGCTCTAAGGTTTTGAGGTTGTTACCATATTCTTTGATTTGAAGGACTTTTGACATGCTTTCCTTTTGCACACGGTCTACAGACACCATCCATTTTTGTGCTGACCTTTGGCAGACCTTCCACAAGATTCTTCTTTAACAATTTTCTTATGACATCTATGCTGCAATGTCCTAGTCTTCTGTGCCATAATTCAGTAGATTGATCCTTGCTTGCTGTCAAACAGACGTCCTGATCCTTGAGTTCTTCAAGATGGAGTGCGTACAGGTTCTTCTCTCTATTGGCTTCAAAAATTACTGCTCCATCCTTCAATATGCTGCACTTTGACTCTTGAAATTGAATCTGATGACCTCTGTCACAAAGCTGGCTGATGCTGATGAGATTGTGCTTCAGTCCTTTGACAAGCAATACATCTTCAATGACTATCTTTCCTTTGTTGCTCACAGAACCACTGCCAATCACTGTTCCTTTCCCATTGTCTCCATAGGTAACTGTTCCTTCTTCAGCTTGTAGATGGGTGAATAGCTTCCGATTCCCTGACATGTGCCTTGAGCACCCACTGTCCAAATACCATTTGGATGCTAGAGTGTTACCCTGAAATAAAATCATCTAGTTTTAGGTACCCAAATTCTTTTGGGTCCTGATTGGTTAGTATCATTAATTTTACCTTTAATTATCCATTTCTTATGTCTTGTTGGGCATGTTGTTATGATATGTCCTAACTTGTTACAGTGACTGCAGCAGGACAATTTTGTTATTTTTTCTATATATTTGAAATCTGCTTTATATGCAATGTCTTGTTCAGGTACAAATTTAGGCGTTGGATATATTTTAGGATAAACTATGGTTTCTTCATTGTCTGGGGGTGTATATCCTAATCCATTTTTCTTCTTACCTGATCTTCTGGCACCTTTTAATATTAGGGAGTTTTTACCATTAGTGAATTTTTCTAATGTGCTAGATAACTGTATATTTCATTTGTTAATGATTTTATTTCTGTTTTCAGTTCATCTATTTTTCCAACTCAATTATTTGTTCATTCTTATCCTTTAGATCTTCACATAATAACTCATTTCTTCTCTTGAGTTCAGTTAACTGTTTTTCTAGTTGCTCATTTTCAGATTTTAGATCTGAATTTGTATTTTCTAAACAAGTAATGTTTTTCTTACTAACTTTCAATAATTTAGATATATCTCTATATTTATCATATAGTTCATTGAATGCATCCTCTAAATTATCAGAATCAGAATCATTGCAGGAATCAAAGGAGGAATCAGATGTTACCTTGTCATCTGTATTTGCCATGAAAGCCAAGTTGGCTTCTTCTTCATCACTGGTTGAGCTTGACCCACTGTCTGAGTCGCTGGTTTTCCCATGCGGCTGTCATTGCCTTCTTCTTGTATTTCTTGAATCGTCTGAAGTTATCTTTCTTCTTGTGTCCATCTTTCTTGAGCTTTGGACAATCTGCTTGATATGTCCAGGCTTCTTGCACTCATAACATGTAGGTTCTCCTTTCTTCAGATCTTTTCCTTCTGGCTTCTTAAACTCTTTATTTCTCTTGAAGAATCTTCTGCCAGTTTGAAACTTTTTCTTTTTGGCTAGAATTTGTTGTAGTCTTCTGGACAGCATAGCTTCTTCATCATCACTGTCCTTGCTGTTCTCACTGTTTTCCAGTGATTCTTCTGACAATTCTTCATCAGCCTTGAGCGCATTTGACTGCTTCTTTCTGCTGGAGGATTCTCCTAATCTCTCCATGTTTATCTCATGGGCCATAAGGGACCCAATGAGCTTTTCTAAGGACATTCTCTTTAGATCATTAGCTTCTTCAATGGCTGTAACTTTGGGAGTCCATGAGGATGGTAGGGATCTAAGAATTTTCCTCACCATGTCTCCAATCTCATAAGTTTTTCCAAGTCCGGCAATCCATTTGTAATATCTGTGAATCGACTGAACATTTGAGTTATGGACTCACCTGATTGCATTGAAATCTTTATATTGAGTAACAAGAATATCAATTCTTGTCTCCTTCACCTTGTCTGTGCCTTCATAGGTAATTCTAAGCTTTTCCCACATTTCCATTGCGGATTTGCAGGCTGAAACTCTGTTGAATTCCTTTTTGCTTAGTGCACAGCACAGAATACTCTTAGCCTTACAGTTTAAGGAGATCTTTTTCCTGTCATCATCTGTCCACTGAGCTTTCTCATTTGTGACCAGGAGATCACCTTCTTCTACTATTGACCATATCTGATAGTCGTGACCTTGGAGAAAGTACTCATTTCTAGTCTTCCAATAAGCATAATCTTCACCATCAAAAAGAGGTCGGTTGACAGACTGACCTTCAATGTTACCTTGGTTGCCATGGATCTTTACTCTTCAGATCGTTGGATCTTTTCCTTTGTCGAAGAGACTCGCTCTGATACCACTTGTTGCCCAGTTGTCAAGCCCAGAGGGGGGGTGAATGGGTCTTTAAAAAATCTATCTAAGTGACACCTGTACGTAAAATATACACAAAAACAGTCTTCGAGTTGGTTAGTATGGTTAGTATGAACAACAAACCCACAAGAATCAATCACACAACGCAAGTAATTATCCTGGTTCGGACCTCCTTTCCTTAGGAGTCCTACGTCCAGTCCCTGAGCAACAACTCAGGATTTCACTAACTAGGGTACAGTCCCCCTATGGACACTACAACACCCAGCTCATCTGGTCTTCCTTGACACGAAGGGAACTTACACCACCCTGGATACCCCACCAGGTCTTCCTTCACAACCGAAGGGAAACAGCACCCTAGATCCCACCAGGTCTTCCTTCACACACGAAGGGAAACACAACAAAGAGAGTAGAATGAATTCAAGCCCCTAGATCAAGCTTTTACAAGCCACGATCTGACGCAGCAAGCACTGAGAGCAAGAGATCTAAGCAAGGCACACTCTCAGAACTACACGGCTCTCTTAGAAATTCTATTACAGCACAGAGAGCAAAGAGCTAAAGATGATGGGGAACGAGATTCTTGGCTCTGGACTTCTTGCAGAAGAATTTCAACACTTGTAAAATGTGTGATGCTTGTTCTCCACTTCGTTACTTTCATTCTTCTCTCTGTCTTGTATTTATATCTTCTTTTGAAATCCGGACGTTGAAGTAACCGTTGTCTCTTAGATTGGTAGATGTTAGACTGCTTGACATTTGGAAGCTTCAACAATCTTTTATCCATTTGAGCACGCAAAGAGATAAGGTCTTCTGGCGTCTATATGGTCCAACGTTGTATGACAGAATGTCTTTAGGACCCTGCACAAATTAAATACTAGAACAGTAGACAGCTAGGCTGTCTTTCGTTGTCAGTAACGTTGATATGAGTATTCACCAAAATAGCAATGTCAAATAGTTTGTTCTAAGATGTTGACAGAATATGCACGATAATGAAAAGATATCATCTGCATGTATGTAGAGATACGTTCTGTCTTCATTAAATGCACAGCAGTCAGACAGATAAGTAAGTCTTTGACTATTCAACGCCTTAAGAGATAAGATAAATATCAAGTCGATAAAAACTATAAAGTTGTTGTCTATATGACTTATGAAATCGTTATGAATACCAACAAGTCATTATAAAGAGCAAATCGTTGTATTCAAACGTTATAGTTACTTACAAGTCGTTATGAGCTTTAAAGAAATCGTTGCGCGAAGCAAATCGTTATGAGTTCTAAAGAAATCGTTGCGCGAAGCAAATCGTTATAAGTTCTAAAGAAATCGTTGCGCGAAGCAAATCGTTATAGTTCTAAAGAAATCGTTACGCGAAGCAAATCGTTATAAGTTCTAAGGAAATTGTTGTGCGAAGCAAATCGTTATGAGCTCTAAGAAAATCGTTGTGCGAAGCAAATCGTTATGAGCTCTAAGGAAATCGTTGTGCGAAGCAAATCGTTATGAGCTCTAAGAAAATCGTTGCGTGAAGCAAATCGTTACGATGAGCAAGTCGTTGCGAATTCTAAAGAAATCGTTATGATAACTTAAGAAATCGTTACGGCGAGCAAGTCGTTACGAATTCTAAAGAAATCGTTATGATAACTTAAGAAATCGTTACGGCGAGCAAGTCGTTGCGAATTCTAAAGAAATTGTTATGATAACTTAAGAAATCGTTACGGCGAGCAAGTCGTTATGAGTTCTGAAGAAATCGTTGCGATGACTTATAGAATCGTTGTGAGAACGATTTGTTTGTAATCAAACGATGTCACAGTAAAGAAGTCGTTCAGACACTTAAGAAATCGTTATAGCACTAAAGGAAGTCATTGTGACTTTCGATAGAAGTCGATGTGGACTTAGAGAAATATGATCTTGACAAGATAAAAACTTCAGAGAGGTAATACTTACCAACATTGGTTTGTGTGACCTTGGTATATTTCTTGTACTTAAGACTTATGAAATATATGTTAGAAATTATTGAAGAAATTTTGTTAATTACCAAAAATAATAAAAATAAATAAGTAATTAGAATACATAGGGACAGACTGATCATCACTTTTAATCCTCCTTTTTTGCAGACACCTTTCTCACCTTCCTTGATAAGATAGAAAGCACACATCATAAATACTTTAAAGATTTAAGGATGTTTGAATTTTCATTGGGCGTCAAAGACATTTGTTCATCAATTTATGTGTTTGAAATCACATAAACATCAATAGTTATGTAAATAACATCAATTAGAATGATATTAAAGTTTTTTGGTCACTAATTGATAGAATATAGTATAAATAGTCACCAATATGAACATTATAACACCAAGATAGAATATAGCATTTATATGCGATTGGAAGACTTTAAGTCAATGGTCACCAATTGGAACACTCATACATCAATCGGTATGAAATAGATCATTTGTTCACCAATTGATGTGAAACAACACCAATCGATATGGTTAAGTCACTTGGTCATCAATCGATGCAAATTTAACGCCAATCGGAACACTTAAACATCAATCGATAGAATGTTCACCAATCGGAACAAAGTTCAATTTCGACTTGGAGTAAGTCGAAGTGAGACTTTGACTGGTGTACAAAACACTTTGTTAATCAAAGTTGAACTTTGACTGCTAAGAGATTTGCTCATCAATCGATGTCGTACTTCGACTGTCGCTAACTTCGACTGAAGAGTCTCAGTCGGAGTTGCACTTCGACTACCTCATAAGTCCATCAGTCGAAGTAGAACTTCGACTACAATGTATTTTAAAGCAGTCAAAGTTTCAACTTCAATTGAGACTGACTACTTAGGAGTCAGTCGAAGTTGGAACTTTGATTGATGCAAGACTTACATAGTAGTCGGAGTCAGACTTCAGCTTCAGAGCTAGTAAGAGGAGTCGAGATCATACTTAGCAAATATTCACACTTCTTGGATTCTTTAGATAATAAAATGTATTCAAGAAAATCATTATTAAAATATTCAAGATATTCATGAGTTTTAGTTATCACCAAAATATAAGGATAAATATATATAAGGATGACTCAACAACCTCCTCTCGCTTAGCACAACTTTCATACCATGATTTCCACTCCTCAACCTCCATGAAGCTTCAGACTTATCTCATTGCTTACCATATCAACAATCTTCCTCCTCCATCGACTGATGATCCAGAAGCAGATCCTTCACTTAATCTCTACTTCATTGATTGAATCCTTAATCAGACAATCTCCTATTTTGTATATTTTCATTACTCATGTCCAAACATTCCTTCTTTTTTTACTGCTTTCATGGTTCATATGTTGCCTATTCATGTATGTTCCTTAGTGATGTACATGTTAGACTCCTTTTTGGCACTATTGATAAAAAGAGGGAAAATATGTTCACATGTGTTAATCATGTGTTCTAAATATAAGTTTTCTCCATCACCAAAAAGGGGGAGAATGTTGCACACTCTCTTTATGTTTTGAATGATTAACAAAACTATATTCATGGCTAATATTTTGCTTATTGGAATAACTATGTCTCATGGTTGAACAACAAATAATTAGTTATTCAATCTATGTGTCACAAAATAACAAGTTAATCTGTTAACTAGATTAACGATTATTTCCTAATCATGTATAATAAATAATCAAATATTTTGTATTTGTCCAGAAATGTATAAAATAATCAATGTCATGTTTGTGTAATATTTGTCATATTTAGAGGATCACTTATTACTCACGAAATGTTTCCTCATCAATGATATTATTAAAGAACACTTGTATTGCTTACTGATTGCAATATGACACACATTGAATGTATGATTCAAAATCCGAAAAGAACCTTCATACGTGTAAAACTCCTGGACGTGTGCCACCTTTTTTATTATTTATCTTAGCATCTCACCCAAAAGTACATTGGCCAGAACCATTGTTTTGTCTAGATACAAAATATTTTATGTAGGACAAAAAAGATATGTCATTTATTGCTACGTGACATGTTGTACAAAGTTTGCAAAAAATAAGGAACTGAAGACCGAAAAGCAATGCCAAAATCTTTCCATTCTCTATCATGCAAGGTTCAACGATACTTCTCTGAAGCAGTGTCTAATGTATACTTGTATGTGAGTAAATGTTAAGAAAATGGAATTTCATGTATATATCCCAGAGTTTTCGAAACAAAAAATATACGAGAAAAAGGCCAGAAATACTACACGAAGAATAGAAGAAATCCTAGAGTTCCTAAAAGAAGTCCTTTACTCTAGCATTCAAACTTCCAACCTCTTTCCGCATATTGCTTTGTTGTATATTAAAGAAGGCTTTGCTTGGAGAAAAGAAGCTCGCACTGCTCAACTACTACGCATTCAAGAAGTTCTCTTGTTGAGCATTGAAGGCCCAACTACTTCAAGACTTTTTTGTTTCTGCTTTCATCATTTGGGCTTATTACTGCTCTTTCACTTCGTGACACTTCTGTCTATCTGTAGACATTGTCTTTTTGGTATCGCATTCTTTTGATTGTTGTATATATTTTCTCCTTGAGTAGAAGGAGAAGACCTATGTTCAAATGTTGTGTTCCATCTTGGGGTAAGGTGAAGACCTGACTACACTACAACAGGTATGGTGACCAACCAGAGATCCATATCTAGTGTGTGTTCCCTCTATTGACAGAGAAGACTTGAAGAGTTCAGGTGTGGTTGTTAAACTGGAGGTTGGTATCCAAACTTGTACCGCTTGGCTGGGGCTTCAACTAATTAGTGAAAATCTCAAGGTGTTTGTCTTTGAGGACAGTACGTAAGCATTGAGTGGATCAATATCGAATTAGGATAAATCATGATGCCTTGTGTACATGTGTGTTCGTTCTCTTACGTCCGTGGTTCTTTGTTTTTTCCTCTTATTCAAGCTTCTCAAACTAACAAAATTTACTTGTGATTCTTACAATTTTGATAAAAAAGGTTTATGATTTACTAAATTAATGATTATAGTTAAATATTACGATTCAGACATATTCACCCCCCTCTAGATTTCTGTAGCTTGGACAATAGCAACATTGCTAGAAATTATGATTACATGATTTTAGTTCCTTATCCGGATTATCTCTTATCCATGTGTCAACCAAACAGTTTCAAAGTTTCCAAGATACGAAGATGTATCGCATCAACTCTGGAAGCCGAAAAGAGAAAGATCATGACATTTTAGACGCAACTAAGTAACACCTAAACGTGCTTGAGCACACATCAACCAGTTGTCAGATGCTCGTAGTGACCATACTGATCAGCACATGGGATGTTTTGTTCCAGTTAGTCCATATCCTTACGTCTCCCTCCGAGAAAATGTTGGAAATAACAAAAATTTAGATATAACATTTTATTTTGTTATTTTTTAGTATGCATATCTTTTGTAGCAACCTGAATTTTTGCGAGAAAAAAAAATAAAAATAAAATTTTAAATTAAATAAAACCTAGCTAAAGGGATATTTAAATGAAAAGAGCATTAAATAAAAACCCATTAAATGGAAAAGAGTAATGGGCTTTGCTTAATGGACCCTCTAGAATTTATTGGGTCAAAATATGAATTTAAAATGGAGAATAATAGGAAAATACCCTAAATTCGTAACTAAATTATTACCTAAATAGAAAAGGGGTATTTAATGCATTAAATAGGAAGTTAGAGTTGGAATTGGATTCCTAAACCTACCCCATATGGGTTAGCACGAATTTGGATCTTTTCCAAGTCTAAATAGAGATTGAAAAGCAAGGAAGGAAGGTTAGAGTTAGAAATCTCAGAATTTAGAGGAATTAGAGTAGAAATAGGAATAGGAATTCATATATGCATAAATACACTCATAAACCCTCTTGGCCGACCCTAGCTCGTTGCCAAAGGTTGCTGGACGTGGGGAAGAGGTCAAGGAGGAGAGGATCTCGTGGGAAGAAGGTGTTCTTGAAGCTTCTTCCTCGTTGTGGGAGTTTCAACCATAGAAGACAAATAAATCCAAAGGTAGGCATTCTCACAAGCATAAACCATGAAACTTTTTCTGTAGGTTCTTCCTACCCTCTTGAACGAAACCCCCAAGTTTCATATTTTTCCATCCATCCTATCTTTTGTTCTTAATTTCTGAAGTTCTGCAAACATGATAACCCGAGACAGCATGTTAAATCCATATCTCCTTGTATACTTGATCCCATGCTATGAAATTTTTATTGTAAATACTTGATCTTGTTAGGGATCTTTTGACCCCGAAAGCCCTAATTTCTGTTGAGCATATTACTCGAATTAAATCCATCTCACGCCCTGTGTCATGTTCTATGTTACTCGTTCTTGTTCGTTCTCAAACCATGTTCAAACCATGCTCTCTCTCGAATCCCTATTACTAGAAGTACTCTCGCATGTCTGGTTTCATTTGCCACTGATTTCATGATTTTTCATCGCATATATATTAGTTATGATTTTCTGAACGACCCTGTATCAATTTGATTCAAGTTGGTCCGCAATCCAAAGCTTGGTCTGATTCCTGTCAGAGCCAGGCGCAGACCACCTGATTGCGACAGGCGATATGTCACCTTCTGGGTCTGATTGCGATCGACCACCTGTCGCTTTCTAAAGCCGTCGCGACGCCTTCCTTGTCGCTTTCTGAATGCGACAGTACCTACGTCGCGTTCTGGCCGCCTGACAAGACAGCCCTGTCGCGACCCGTACAGGACCCTGTCGCGATCTGCCCTACCCCTGTCGCAATCCTCACTGGACTATGTCGCCTTCACAGGAATTTTGGTGAAAAACCCATAAAAAATATTTCTGTCACTTTCTAAATAATCCTTACGCCTTTTTACAGTTATACCCCCAGTAAAACCTTGCCTAAAAATGGAGCATATTGAATAATTTTAAATACATCTTCACGACTTATTTCTATCTATGATTTCTCTCACACATGCACACACATGAACCATCCATATATGGCTGAAACCTTGCAGAAAATATCTCATAATGTATTTGGTAATTTATTGAAATAAAGTACATTAATTGCCCTATTTTAAAAGGACTTGTATTTATTTCTCGCGTTGTTTATGTACCGATATCGACGCTCCACTGTCCTAGAATTCCTCTAGAACGTCGAGCACCTGTTTTATATACACACTTTACTTGGCTTGTGGTGAACTCTCCGTCGGATATTCCTTTCACCGGACTAGTGAACTCTTGCACAAGGCCTCCGTAAGTCTCCTCTGATCATGGATTCCCACATGGTCGACGAGCCGGTTGTACCCTAACACCTATGATACCTTTAGGGATCAATATGATCCAAACGGCTATTAGAAGTTCGCTCTTACCTTGAATCACGTCGAACCTCTGGACTTGTGCATAACATGGCCAGTGGGAAGATCGTGAATTCCACTTGACTGCCAATACGACGTGCCCGTGTTGTGCAACTGTACTATCGCCTGTTTACTCGTCGCATTACGTGCAATATCCACTAGCTCTCATCTGTACTCTACTTGCTCGTCTATTCACGTTCACTCTGCTTTCTCGTCTATTCATCTAGTGCTCTCATCTACTTCTTGGTACTCTATATTGGCCATTGACTGATTGTCTAAAGATAAACAATATAACCAATGCCTGGCAATATATAAAGGGCCCGATCTGGTCCTGGATGTGCGCCCGAAAGTGCTAGTGCCCATGGGAGTTAAATGATCAGAGTGTTTGGCATTACACTCAAGTGCTATCTATCTAGACTATCTATATGACAATCAAAAACACAAAACGTGATATACTCTCTCGATGTCTAGAATGACAAACAAGTGCTATACTCGTCGTGCTATTACTATACTTGTGCTAGTTGTGCTATGGCCATCCTGCTATTCGTGTTATACTCGATACTTGTGCTACTTTGGAAACTATACTCGCTCTCGTGCTATTGTGCTATCTCTTGCTGTATTTGACTCTCTTGTACCTGCTATCTTTAGATACTCTGCCATTAAATGCATTAATTAATTAAGCCTACTTGAGCCTGAGATTTAAGTCCTACTGGGCGTTATCGCTCACCCTACGTTATTTGATGTTGTGTTCTCAGGTGAGACCGAGGATGACACATACACTCACGAGGAAGGGAATGACCAAGAGTGAAGCCAGGAGTACCCTCGAGTCATTATGTTATCTTAGAGTTGTAGTTAGTCATTTTCTTTTATTGAAATGTAATTGGGCCCTATAGATTGGCTCTGATATTAGTAGTTGTAACTAGACATTTGAAAAGTTATTAATGAGAAAGATTTGATTTAGTATTATTCAATGTGCAATGGTTTGATGTCTAGTATTTGCTCTATATATTTTCTTGCAACTGCCTTCGCGCTCCGATATTCCGCGTTGGGGCGTGACATCTTTTCAGTCACTTCATGTGTCACTCTTTTCTTATTATCTTTTCTTTTTTAATCCAACATTCATGAAGTTCGAAATACAGTGCCGTGAGTTTATGAGTGCCAATTTTAAGGTTGATCTCACCATAGGACCATTGTGAACAGATGAGAGCCATAAAGCAACAGTGATAGAAGTGGAGTAATTAACATTTGTTGTAACTTTTTTTTTTTGTTAATGAGGAAACCCCACCCGTGTAATTTAGTAGATTCAGAAAGTAATTTTTTATAGATTTTAAGGTCGGAATCTGATAACTCCTAATTTACCATATACTTGTATTGCTCAAGTCTCATTTGACCGAAATTTTTTTGAGTCTGAACCCCTTGAAGGTTAAGTGTATGCCATGTAAGCACCCCCTTCTTTGTGGGAATCGAATATTGAATATTTGTTGAACACCTACTTGCGCAAAAAATTGATAGAGCTTATTTAACATTTGTGTGATTAATTTACATGGAGATGAGAAGACATAGAATGAGATATATCTTTATTGGACAAGACACCTATTAATATCTTATCTCTGTCAATCTTGTTTCAAATTTAAATATGTAATAAATATTATTTGACAAAAGTAGTAGTAGTGACAATAGCCCTTTTTTACATCCACTCTAGGAACAAGATAAAATTTCATTTGAAATAGTGTTGATTGAATATGGAGTTGGTAGGTAGTCGTCAATTAAGGCCTTCCATATATTGGTCCTCTTTCCAACTCCTTTTGACATATAAAATAGTTTTCTTATTGAAAAATTATAAGGTGATACAATTTATTATGTATAATAAATAGACTACTCCTTTCTTCCAAATAAAATAAGACCGAAGTCACGGAGAACAGATTTAAGCAATCCGGTTCCATCGTTAGTCGAAGCTAATCACTACCCCAATCTTGTCACCCAATAGAATGAGACCCAAGTAGTTAGAAATGAGAAATGCTTTCTCAGATTCAAATAGCTTACTCGAATCCGCTTGGCCTTATTAGACAAAGCTGACATGAGAATATATAGTCGCCTACGTAATTGGGACAATCATCGTCATCATTATTAGAGTCTTATCCCATTATTTAGGGTCGGCTACATAAATTTTTTTTACTAAAAATTTCTAATAAGTGTTATAGTCGTGTTTAAATTCAAGATATCTAAGTCTTTCTTAATAACAACGCAACATCGCATTTTAGATCTTCCCCTAGCTCTTTTACTAGTATCTATTAAGATTTGTCACATCTTTTAATCGGCGCTGAATTAGGGCGACGGTGCACGTGTCCAAACCACCTAAATCTATTTTCTCTTTTTTTTTATCAATTGGAGCTATCCCCAAATCCTCACGGAAACGCTCATTTCTAATTTTATCTTTTTGCTATATGTGGTTGTTTTGCCTCTTCCTATGCGAAGAGAAGACCTGTTGTGAGTAGGTGTGTTGTTCCTCTTGTTGAAAGCAGGACTCACTGTCGTTCTATAAAACTTTCCTTTAAGTTTTACTGATATACGACGATCTCAAAGGACTCCTAATACACTTCTCTATTTTTACCAACCTGTTTTAATCTTGTCTGCCACATCGTCATAAATCTCCCTATTTTCTTGGATGATAGACCCTAAGCCTCAGTTTGGTAATGAGTTAGACTAAAGTTAACTCAGAATTAACTCAAAATTAACTCAAAAAGTAGTTCGAAAATATTACAAAGTTAACTCAAGTGGGTTAGATTGAAGGTGAATCAAATGTGAGTTAACTCACAATTTTTCAACCCACCTCTGGAGGTGGGTTGGAGTTAATCTATTGAATTAACTATCTTTTCCCAACATAGGTTAACTCAATTTTTCTTACCAAAGTATATTTGAGAAAAATAAGTTAACTCACTATAGTCAAATGAGTTAACTCAGA
This sequence comes from Colocasia esculenta, assembly GCA_014218235.1. Classification (NCBI taxonomy): domain Eukaryota; kingdom Viridiplantae; phylum Streptophyta; class Magnoliopsida; order Alismatales; family Araceae; genus Colocasia; species Colocasia esculenta. The sequence goes on from CM024754.1 coordinate 32,138,286, forward strand.
TGCAAACAAAGTAAAATTGAGGTAAAAGTGGACCAACTTCAGCTCTAGGTTAAAGTTAATTTTAACCCAATTCATTACCAAATTGAGGCTAAGTATCGAAAGCTACTACTCTTAAGAATGTCTTGTCCATCAATTTAAATTATATCTTTCTATAATATTTTATTATTATTATAATTACAATACATAAACTCTAACTTATTTTTATTAATTTTTTAACCACTTGTTTTTTTTTTTTTTTTTTACTGTCTGGAGTACTCTACCTCCCAAAAGGCAAAAGCTGTTTTAGGGACGTGGGGGTCCCGTGCACCGACAAATTTTTTTTTTACCCACCCAAGAGAGGTGAAAGGTATTTCTGTTGGGACAATACTCAACGTGCACACATCCGGACAAGAAAAAATTCCAGTTGTGATTCAGGTACAAAGAATTACCATCAAGGATTACATGCATGACTGGAATATATATACAGCACCATATTTGTCATACCCATGTCCATTGTGATGTACAGGTAGTTGGAACATGAGAACCAAAACAAATTGAGTGTGGCCAGTTCTCAGTTACCTTTCAGCTTTCAAGATAGCTGGATGTAATTAACTGACCATCTCTCCACAAACATACAGTCACATGACACAGATCAGGTGTGGGCATCATGAAAGCTACTCATCACCCACTCTCCTCACCGACTACAGCATCACTCACTCACAGCCCCTTGTTCTCTTTCAACTTTCTGATATGTCAACCACCGGAAGATAGAGAAAGGGGGAAGGGAAACCTGCACTTTTTGTTCGTCATGGGGTTCGATTTTATTGTTGGGGGCCAAAAGGTTTCTAGTCCCATTATCTGTTGTGCTTTGCTTAGATTGAATGTTCTACTGAGAGGTGATGGCCCAACTTATAATAATTAAAGAAACACAGGTAACCTAACAATAGGACTGAAAGGACCCTCCATCAGCTCACAAAAGGATGTGGGCATGCAGGGAAAAAGGCCACCAGTGGTCCCTTCTTTGGGGAGGAGGTTTGCCCTCCATGGAACTCCATTCTTTTGGAACCTCAGGGTAGATAGTGTTGCAATCCGTTATTAACTTACCATGGAGGGTACCCTCCTTGTTTAGGCTTTTTAAGCTTGCTTTTGATTGCAGGTCATGATCTCTGAAGTGATATGAGCTATGTAACAACTAACCTATTTTCTTAGTTTCATAAGTGTACGTTATCCTAAAGCATACCCTGCCACATTAGGCTAACCCTAATTAACTTTGGATTATATTCCTCCTTCACGGGTGGAATTCATAATATTTACAGTTGCACTTCTGATTGAATCCACTGGCTCTATCAAAAGTGAATGGAATTATAATTTTGTACAGCTTAATCTGTGAAGACAATACTAGATTAACCCTGTTGCCCAATCATGTAGTGCCGACTCCCTCCAAACTTTTCCTACACACAGCCTCTTCCTATGGCCGATACTTTAGAAGAGCGCTGTGAATCAGACAAGGAATATCATACAACCTTGTACGCTTCGACCAGCCCAATTCTAGCACATCAGCAGGAGTAAGATTCCTGCAAGCCACTACAAGTATTCTTTTGTCTGCATTTCCATTCGGAAAGGCCATTGGAATATGCACTCTACTGCCGTTTCTTTAAACGTTTCTCTAATACGTGAGCAAATGACTTAGTTTTATGTAATGTAATGCGGTGCTGCTCGGCGTATAATGACATCTTTAAACACGATGGCCCACTATGCTGGCCCATCTGTGGGCGTTCAAGCCCAGTAAGGGCAGGAGGATTAAATTTTTCCTGAAACTTTGTCTTCTGTCATACAGGATAAGGGGGAGGAGGTGGCTTTAGGCATGGGAAAGCGAAAGGGCATCCACAAAATTGGAAGGTAGAGGGTGGAGACATTCGACCCAATCATGGGAGGAAAGAGTCCCCCCCCCCCTTGCAATGAGAGGGATGCTGGGGCCATCTTCCCAAGGCAACAAGGATCCCTAGCTTTAATTTGATGCTTAATGGGAATGACCTGAGTGGGCAGCAAAGGTAAAACTCCCCCAGACATCAGTCACTTCAGCCCTCTCCTTGCCCTCTTCCTGTAGCAGGGTCTTGGGGGGATACCCCTGTGGGGATTGCTGGTGCTCCTTTTTGCTTCCGTGTCTACCACTTGTCTCTTATCCTCGTATAATAGTGAGGTAAGACTGGGTACCTCTTGGGTCCTTGTGCTTGCTTTACCATGGACAGAGGGTGATGCATTACCCCTGGGACAATTTAGTTTCTCAAGTAAAACATGCAGACTTGTACCTCATTCATTCACACTGTACTGTCTGTATTCTCTTTTGTTACTTCTCTCATCAAGCAGGGTACCACAGCAGATAGTCGTTCATGCCGATTTCAGAGGCATATGCATATGAAGTAGCTTGGAAGTTGAAAAGGAAACATGTGAAACTGAAATAACAATCACAGGCTTTATTATGAAACCGTATCTTGTAGGTAGCAATGATATCAACAGTACATTTCATCTTAAAATGGCAGAATAATGACAGACTTCAAACTGGAATAGACATCCTACTACATAGAAACCTAAGTTTCCTAGCAAGCCAAGGGCTTACATGTATGATCCTTTCATCTATATTATAGATCTTCTGAGCCGAACCCCAAAATATTTGCAGGAGTCCAGTCAGGCATTCTCTACTTGAAGCCTCTCCACTTTGCTGTATCATCGACAAGCTTCACTGAATGGATAGCTTATGTACATAAATATGGTCTTATCTCTCATCACATGTAACCTGTTAAGGTGGCTTCTGACAAACTGGTGTGCCACAGTTTGCACACTTCACCTGCATGTCAAAAGCTGTGACCTCCCAGACCTTGGATGTGCACAACTAGAAACTGAAAAATCACTGTTGGTGGATATGTATATGTAGGATAAAGAACACTGGATCTCTTGTTCAATAAATATTCTGCAAGCCATTATTCACAGATGGCCTCAACAGAAAGCTTTTTCATGGTCCCAGGGCATGGATCCCCACCAAAGACAACTGGGTCGACAGTTATCGCACACCATTGCTGACCAACACAGTTCTGCATTACAGAATAGAGTGTAAATTCTTGGGTTACAGGGAAAGAAAAAATAGCCTGAATGAACTGTGAATTCTAGATGAAAATATGCTCCAGGAGATAGCAGGTACCTTCTGAAAAGAATCATAAGATCTGTGGGCATGGCAACTGCCTTCTGCAAAGCTTCCACATACTCCTTGAGGAGTACCAAAGCTAGCAAACTTTATACTTGTGATCTTCTGACCAGGGGAACACCACAAATGGGCCTTCGGCCTCTGTGGTGAATCAAGCTTCCCATAGTCTTTGATATGCCAATTTGCTGGCTGCCATTCAGCAATATCAGAACAAACACTTCCCACAGTCCTCTTTACCATGGAAATCCCCTTTGGATCACCACCCCATTCTTCAAAGACAACTATTAGGTTTCCAGTTGGATTTAGCCACGATCGAGGCACATGGTACCTGATATTAGAAAAGAACATCTTCAGTTCTATAGATTTTTGAAAAAGATCACAATTTTTTTCAATTCAGAAAGTTAAAATCAGAGTGTCTTACCATCTTTGGGATGCCTCCCCACAATTGCTTTGGCACTTCTTCTCATTGTAAGTTCCAGCATAACTGCAGCCACCACAGGAGCCAGAGGCTTTGTAAGCAGGCCAATATCGTCCAATGCTTTGGCCATTTATCCAGACCTGTCCTTTTCCCATGCTACCCATATCTAAAGCCAGCGGATCATTCCCAGCCGGTGCATTGAAGAAAGCCTAAAAACATAGAAAAACAGGTCAAAGAAGTTAATAAAGTTAACAGCAATTTTGGGATTATGGAAGAATAGGTTTTTGTTATAGGGAATTGCTTGCGTATATATTTTCAATTTTCTTCCAAGACACACCTTGTACCATGTTAAGGGTTGTTTTGGATATGCATCACCCCACTCAACTGAAGAACTTCCACTCAGAGAATGTAGACTTAAAGCCTCACCTTGTAAACCAATCTGCAAAATGCCATTATGTCAGTCAAAAGAGAAACTCCATTTACAGGAATACATATAAGTTGAATGCCAAGAGGCATACCGAGTATGTCCATTTTTGCCATGTAAGGTCTCTTTTACCCTCATTGAGTCCATTCAACACCACTGGACCCAAGACTCCAATATTCCATGTCTCAAAGTGTTCCCCAACATTCTAGACCACAAGAACAGAGATGAGAAAAAACCCTAATGAAATTTCAGAAGTTCATACTATATAGATGAAGTGGTAGTGGTGGGGAAGGGGGGGGGTGTGAGAGAAAAACGAACCGATAAACCCACGGAAACACTCAGAATTGAAATCTTGTTACTGCCAGCCCAAAGCTTTGCCTTCCCAGAGTACGTAAGCTTTGGGTAGTCTACATTGCCATAAACAGTACCTGAAGGATTGCAAATGAAATGAAACCATTAAGAGAACAGAATCCTGGATGAAGGTATTAAAGTTCACATAGAAGAAAATTAAGTCCATTTAAAATTCAGCAACCCACCTGAGAGTTGTCCATTGATGAAAACATGCAATGAATGTCCTGCTGACATAACGGTCAAAGTTGGATAGTTGCCAGTCTTTAAGAACTGTTCATTTTGGTCTATGTTCACACTGGCAAGTGAAGGAATTGTCATGTAAGTAGACATCATAGTGCAGTTTCCAGAAATGATACGGCAGCAATTTTGCATAAAATATGGTCTTAAAGCTTAGCTACTTACTAAGTTGTGTACCAAAGGTAGTCTGTTTTATCCCATGTCATATTTAGTTGTTCCAACAATCCAACTGCTGTGAACGATCTATCATTATACGAATTGGTTTCTTCATTGTATGACTTCCAATTGAAGCCACCTACCCATGACATTTTCACCTGTGTGCTCTGGAAGCTCACCTGCACAGCAATCCTATCGAAATCAAATTCCATGTATAAAACAAAAACACACTTCTGCAAGCAAGATACAGCCCGGACAAGTACTTCCCCCAAAAGAAGGGAAAACAATCTTCCATCATTTCTAAAAACTAAACACTAGCAACTCAAATATAAAAGAAAAATAGCCTAGAACCACTGGTGAAATAAAGGATCTATAGTGAAAGCCAACCTAAAGAGAAGTTTATCATGTGGGTTAAGTAATAGGATTTGAAAATTGAAACCTTTCAACAATTTCCTTAGAAGATCATAAAAAGCAATAGTAAAGACAAATATAACAAATGAACTTCATCAGAAATATTCCATTCATGTTCAAAAGAAAATGCGTATGCTAGCTAGCTGACTATCATCATGTAAGGGTGTTCTTCATAAACAGTATGAGAGCAAAAGCAACCCTTACCTTTGCTGTATTGAAAACAGTATTCTTGCAGTCTGGAAGTATGCTGATGGACCAGGGAGGAAGATCATAGTGCATGCCATTAAAAGTTACTCTTGCATAAGAATTTGCATTATAGTTCGCAAGAAATGCAGCACAAGCACCATCCTTTGACCTGAATACACGAGCCTAGATAAAGAAAACAAGATTTAGCTGACTCCAAATGACCTGGGGACCGACAAGCACATCATGAAAGGAGAAATATGGTCAAGAGAAAGACCTCTTGATAACTTCCAAGAGACATCACAGTGGGATCTGAAGAAATCAAAGCAGGCTCACACATCTTGATGGCTCTGTGCAAGTCTCTCAGGTGGCCCCATTTAGGTTGCCTCAATAATCCTACAGAAAAGGATAAAAGTAAAATTTTGCGCTGATACATAAAGATTAACTTACATGGAAAGACTCATTAATTCAATGAAACAGGCAAAATCCACTATGCGTAGAGAAGAAATTGTCTTATCACCAAACTAATTGTTAAAGTAATTGAGTGTGATTGATACCCGGGTTAGAGATGAAGTATGATAATTGAACAAACATCTTCAAGATCTTCACGAGGTATAAATATTCAGATAGCTAACTTTATATTCAAGTAGCTCACCTTATTAATTAAATAGATGGCATAGAAATGGTTTCATATTTTCCATCTTTGACTTTTTACACATTTTTTCTGCTGCCATCATGCTTATGCAAAATCCCATGACCTACTCTATAGCTTAAGACACTTAAAAAGTATTTCAGTGAGACTGATGTTTGGAGGCAAATGGAATGGAAAATTGTAAAAAGTAATTTTTGTGAACTAAGTGGTCCAGGTTGTATTATTTTCCCTTCACTCTTCATTTCTCACCAAATTGACCCTTCTCAGTTCATTTGACAAAGCTGATCAACCATCGAAACCATAGCTTTGGCAATCATCATATTTTACACTTCGCAGTTAAGTCCAGAAGTTTCTGTATATGTGGCTTCCCCATGTTCTGACTCCAGATCAAAAATTGTCTTTTCAAACAATTTGCTGACATCACACGGTCTAGATGACATGACACTACAAATATCTCTAGAAAATATAGACATCACATTACAAATATCTCTAGAAATGTGGACGTGACACTATAACTATCCATAGAAAACATAGCCGCATTCTTTTAGGAAGAAAAAAGTAAGGTACCAGTAGGAGAAATGTAACAGAGATATCATCGTCTGATGTACAGCATATTGTAAGGGGCACAAGAAACATTTGAAATAATGAAACATAAAAAAAATATACAAAAGGAAGCAGCATGTCATTTCTTCCTAAAGCCTATTAGTGGTGCACAAGTGTACAACAGCAAAAGGTACTAGGTATCTTCTATTGCTGACAACCATAAGTATGTCAGCAACAAACAAAAAGTGCAGACAGGTTCCCACCAAGTATGGATTTAAATCGAAGGGCCAATGGTTGAGAAGGAAAAGTATTCCACAAAAGGGAGTGTGATCCAATGTTACTAAGATGATAAAGGGAGGAACTGAAAATGCATACCAAATTCATCAATTGGGGCATCATAGTCATAGCTCGTTGCAATGAATGGGCCACCAGCTGTCCGGCCAAAGTTTGTCCCCCCATGGTACTGATGAAAGAACAGAATAGATGGAGTCAAAGTTGCATGGCCAAACACTAGCATAAACATAGGTCCTAAAAGATGGATATTGAGTTAATGAAGTTTCATAAATTTCACCAACCCATGCATGCAGGAACTATTTAAGTACTACATCTAAAAATAACAGAATTGGAGAGAGGCTTACCATGTAGTAGTTAACAAAAGATCCACCTTTCTGAATAAATCTGGCAACAGCGAAGGCCATGTCCTCAGCTGGTCGGTGAGGAACTGGCCCTCCAAAGGCAGTGAACCTGTCATTCCAAAAGTCAGGTGGAAAGATAAGCAGAACGATCATCAAGAAATCTACAACAAGAAGTGGATTTCTGACTTGAATAAATGGATAGTTATAACTCAATTAAAAAACAGTTCAACTTCCTTAGCCAACACAAGGATATTTACCAGCCAGTCCAGCTTCAGTCCACATGTTGGGCTTGTAAGGTTTGTTGGGAGAGAAGTAGTCACAGTAGAAACCGTTGCATGTGTTTATCTGTCGTGACAAAGTCCATGCAGATTCATCAGAATAACAGAGGAAAAGAACGCAGAAATTTAACAGGTTGAAAAGGAATTATTCTGTATGATTGTGGATGACAAATGCTAAGCAATGAGTTAATTCTAGAAAACAAAGAAAGGCTCTAAACTTTATTCCCTGAAGTGCAAAAGAAATGAAAAACGATCATTGACAAATTTGATCTATCTAAAATAATCCTCTTTCCCAACGAATACAGCAAGAACATCCAAACAACACACAGGCATATATAGAAGCATCTATATTCGTAGCATGAGGAACATCTACACACTCTCACTCAAATACACTCAGTTAAATATGCAGGCAGAGGGAGAGAGAGAGACTTACAATTGGATCAGGGGCATCATCTTCTTTGCACATGACCCAGGGGACACCAGTGTTCAGGCTGACTGCCATCTTCGCCGCCCATGTAGCATAAGCTCGGGCAGGAGCTCCACCATTATACTCCAACGGTCCGAACTCATTCTCTATCTGTTGTCATGATCATCACAAACCAAAGCCAGGGAAAGTGAGATCCGAACACATCACAAGCTCCCAGCCAACCAATTCTTTACGCAGAAGGAGGTTGGTTACCGGTAATCCAAAGAAAAAGAAACAAGAGAACAGAGCAAGAACAGAGTTTGGAGAAGAAGGGGAGTAGAGAAACCTGAGCGAGGATGATGGGACCACCCTGCCACTCGAACAGCCCTTCGGACTTCATCAAGTAAATAATCTTCTCTGTGAATTTTGCATTGCGGCCTGTTCTCCCCGGAGAAAAAAGACAAGCAACCATTTTCCGATCAGACGACTCATCACAAAAAAGCCCAGATCATCTGGGACAATAGCAGGAAGGAAGAACATATGTATAAACCAACCTTGAAGGGACCATTGTCTGTTCTAAACTTAATGCCAGGAACATACTTCAGCCATACGGGAAATCCCCTGTTACAAAAGGAAAGCAGAAAACATAAAAAGTCGTGAGCTTGCACTGCAAATCGATCTTTCCATTTATTTCATTCGATACACAACCAGGTCTTGGTTTCCTTACCCGAAATTCCACTCGGCACAGATATATGGGCCAATGCGGAGATGAACGTAGAGACCTGCCTGCTTCACCAGCTTGATGAAGCGAACGAGATCATACCTATCCCCGAAGTAATACTGCAGGCGCAGAAAGGAACTCAGTTAAAGCAAGCCCGCCAGGAGCGCAGACAAAGAAGAACGTGGAGAAGCAATAAAACAAGAGAGAAAAGAAAGGGCTCCATTTGTGAGCGTACGTTGCCGGGAGACGGCTCGTGCCCGTTCCAGAAGACGTATGTCTGAATCACATCCAAGCCGCCATCTTTGGCCTTCTGAATGAGATCCGGCCACATCTGCGACGCCGAAATCAAAAGGGGAGGAACACCAAGCAAACAAAAGTTAGCATCTCGCAGAGACGGCCAGAGCCAGAACAAGCGCCACGCGGGGAAGCGCCGCATTCCGCAGGCGAGAGGCGCAGACGAGAAGGGCCAAGGCGTGTTCTCCTGCGCTTACCTCAGGAACACTCCTAGGGTAGTGAATAGACCCGGAGATGAGGATCCTCCGCTTGCCATTGATGACAATGGCCTTGCTGTCATAGGTGACGCTCCCGGCCACCAGCCCGGCGACGAGGAGCCACACCTGCAGCAGCAGCAGACTCAGAGGGAGGAGCGGCAGCGCCCCGGCGGGGCGCATTACCCGCCTCGAGCCCATCTCCACCGCCGACGTCCGCAGAAAGCTGGTTGCTCCTTTTCCCCTCCCCTCCTCCTCCCTTTCCCCCTCCCTATATTCCTTCCTCCTCTAAAAGATGGAAAGAAAACGAAACCCAGAATCCAGAATCTACTCTCTGACACAGAGGAGCCTCGGGGGCTCAACAGGAGACCGGCAGTAGCAGAGGAAGTCAAAGACAAAAAAAAAGGGAAAAAGAAGCTGTTTCTGGTTCCTTCCCAATCTCCTCTACGCGCCTTCCCCCTTTTGCGCTCTCTCCTCTCTCTCTCTCCCTCGTCTTGTAATCTTCCTTCCCAGAGCAAAATATTCTTTTCCTCCTTTTGTCTTCAGCTGCAAATTTCTTTCTCCTCAGTCATCTCTTCACCTCTCCCCTCTCTTTTCTACTTCTCCGACAACCCCCTTTCACTCCTAATTTTTTATGCCGGAGTCCAACACGGAGACCTTGTGCGGTGGTGCACTCGCTCGCTCGCGAGCGTGAACACTGAACAGGCGAGAGCAATGAGGTTACGAAGAGGGATGTTGTAGTGCAAGTGAGGAGGACTGGGAAAGGGTGTGCGTTAAAAGCAGTTGGTGGTGGTAGTGGTGGGTTGGGGCAGGCGAAGGGGGGCTCCCTTTAAAGCGAGAGCCCAGGAAGGGGAAGGACCGCCAACCCCACCTGGCCACGTCCCCCACCCAACTCTGACGTGGGATCGTCATCCCTCCCCTTCTTTCGATCCTCCCCCTTACTTATTTTATTGTTTATTTACTAATTAATTACTTACCAAATTACCAGGTTTTGCTTTGGCTTTTAAATTTTTTCTTACCCTCTTTGATAATTAGATACTCGATAGATTATATGCATTATTCAAATTATCTTTTTCATTTAGATGGTTATTCAGATATAAACTATCAGAGATAATAATCGTTATCACCATTTATTGGGATAGAAGGTGGGATAAAATTATCAAAAAAAAAACTTAATAGTATGTTTCATTTTTAAATAATTTTTAAAATTACCTGAAGTAATAAATGGAAGATAACTCTAGTTATCCAATTATCAAAGCAATTATATTTTTTATGAGAAAAATTTATTGCACTTGAGGAAGTGCAGTAATTACAATTTACGTAGAATTGTTACTCATGTGGCGTCTTGTTGGGCACCACGTGATTTTTTTTTATCTAATCTTTTTATTTTGGAGTCTAGCCCTTCTATTTTAGAGTTTAATTTTTTTATTTTAAAACTTAATATTTTATTTTAGAGTCTAACTTATCTTCTGTTTTAGGGTCAAATTATTTTTTAAATTATTTTTTAAAATCTAATTTTTTATTTTGAAATCAACTCTTTTTTTTGGAGCTTAATTATTTCATTTTGAAGTCTAATTTATCTTCTGTTTTGAAGTTAAATTATTTTTTAGATTCTAAAATAAAATATTAGATTATAAAATAAAAAATTGAATTTCAAATAAAAAAATTAGACATCAAAATAATAAAAAAAATAAATTTTTAAAAAAAAATTAATCGTGACGTCCATAATATTGAACGTCACATGAACTGTAATCTTTAAGTAGATTGTACTTACTGTATTTCTACAGTAAATTTTTCTCATTTTTATTTACTTGTATTACACATTCGACCGGGGGCTGGAAAGGCAAGTGACGCGTCGTGCGGGGCGTGGAGGCGGCGGGGTTTTAGTGGGTGCGCTTTCCCGCCGCAAGGGAGAGATGGTAGCTGGGCCCCGCGGCCGACGCCGCCCCACGCCGCGGACGGTCTCCCGCCATATGATCGGATTTTTTACCCGTGAGCCGTGAGAGAGAGGCAGCCCACGGCCACGGGCTCCGTCCCACCGGGATTCGGTAAGTTTTGGCCACTTATGACTGTCTTGGCCAGGGAAATGTCCGAAAAGTTCTGGTCTCGTGGGTGATTCAAATGTTCAAATTTCCAAAAGGAAGTCTCTTCTTTCCTCCTAAACTTTGAGGGGCCTCATGTAAATGCAGTAATTAAGTTGCGTAGATGTTGCTTTAAGAAGGATAGAGTCGGCCACCCAAGGCAAGGGCCGGAATGTGTTTAATTAGCTGATACAAGCCCTTGAAGCCTTTGGCGTGTAGGTTTCTTTGTGAGTCTTTCTTTGGGTTTGATTGGATAACGTGAAGGTTTGGGGGTTGTGTGGGACACATGGGAGCTCAAGTGTCTGGTGCCCCGGCTAATTGATGTTGGTATTCATATATCTTGATGGATCTTAGGCAATGATAATGGAACCTGATAAGAGTAGATAGGAGATCATATTAGACCTTTTGCACTTGCAAACCAGTTGTCTACAACTTAGACATTAATCTGTAGAGCAGGACGCAGAAGTTTGTGATTTAATTAAGGTGGTAATTATTGTGGGTCAGTTGGTGTCGCATGGATTATGCTTTTTATCGGATGGTAAGTTAATGACATGTAGATCGATTCGCAGATGGCAAAAGATGGATTGGTGGAGGGGAAAAGGGGAAGGTGGAGAGTGTTGTTTTGTATGTGGTTCATCAAAATGTTAGGCATTCAGTGTGATCAATGTCTTCTACGTTTCTTCTTCTCTTTTAAACTTGGCCCCCGTTTTCTGATGAAAAAGGCTGCCACAGATGTCAATTGGCCACCCGTTCGCCTGTACGACCCTGCGCAAGGGGAAGCCCAATCTTTGAGGCTTTGACCCAACCGGGGCACTGGGGGGTCTCCTCTTCCCCACTTTACCATTATTATTATTTTTTATACTGTCTGGTACATTGCTTTATACATAGGTGCTCCCTCCCTACCCTAGGCCCTAGGGAGACAAAAGAATAGAAACTTTGAATATTTCTACACGAGAAAAAAATTATGTGTTTATAAGATCGATGTTTAAGGATAATTCCCTAGCTATATGTGTGGAAGTCGTAATTTGTTTTCCCACAATAATACTAAGAGGCCTCTCACAGTATTAGTGTCATATTATATGCAGCTTCTCAAGGAGTTGAGTGGAAACATCAGAAGGGCTTTTGAATAATACCGACATCTAATTTTTAACGCAATAGATAATAATCCTAGCTAGCTTAATCTCAGGTATAGGGAGAGAGGAGAAGTTTGCCTCACCCATTCACAGCACCCTGATGCAAATGGTCATTAGTGATGTATGCATGTATGATCACAACTTAGGGTTTGTTTGTTTCTCTGTAAAACCTCCCACAAAAATATTTTCCCAAAAAACTTCATGAAATTGGTCATTGGTTGATTGAAAATTTCATCCATAAAATTATTTTCTTCAAAAGTCTCAGATTTTGACATCCGAGAGGAAATCCTGGATGCCGTTTTTTGTCGGAAAAATGGACGTCCGCCGCAGCCCCCGTCCCTCCCCGGCTTCTCCTTCGGTCTTTCCTACGTCTCGCAGGCGGCGGCGGCAGTAGCAGCAGTGTAAGGCCCTCGAATTTCCGTCGCATTATTTGTATTGTGTATGTATGTTTGTGCTTGTGTATATATATACATACTTACGTACGTATTAATTAGTACAATACGTGTGCATATGTTTATACTAGATGTAAATAATACATGTATTGAATGGTGATAGTATGGATACACTACCATATTCATATTGCATGTATATATGCATGGCATGCATAGTTTTCTGCATATTTTAGACTTCTGGCCGAAGGCCATCTTGGCGTCACCCCTAGCCGTTGAGGTGGTGTCAGCGTCCAGACATGGACGCCAACACTAATCCTGGCGTCTAACGATATGGACGCCTATTTCCTGACCTGCATGCGTTGCAGAGCCAGAAATTCCGGAAACAAGGGAGCTCACCCATTGGGGAGCTATCCCCAACGACTCTGAGAGCCATCTTGTCACCTGGTGAGTGGGAGAGAGACCTCTTCCCATATGTCTGAACCCGGATCTGTCCTCCCCAGCCCTCTCTTCACCTTTGCAAGAGAGAAACAAGAGGAAAAAACCCTAGTTTCTGAGCTGTGAGAAAACCCCACCTTGCACCCAGAATCTGCCCTCTGAAGCTGGATCCGGCCATCTTCCTCGACAAGAAATAGCTGGACTGAAGAAGAAGACCTCCCCGACATCCCTTACTGTAGAGATCATCCAGGAGCCCGGAGGGAGGAGATCTTGGAGGACGTTCTGCACCTTTTGGGACTGCCTAAGGAGGGCTTCACCAGCACCTTAGATCCATTAGAGCATTTCTAAAAGGCAAGTGACCTAACCATAACGTCCCCGTATGTGTCTAGGTCGATTCTACAATTTTTATGAATTTTCCCTCGTGTCCTAGACCCCCCAATTCACCCAACTGAGAGCTCGGGTCTGTGTTTCTGCACAGACCTGCATCGACGGCAAGGTCACTGGACGCTGAGATTATACTTGGTGTCCATCGACCATGCCGCTAACACTGAGTTAGCGGCCAGAGACCGCTGCCAAGTTCCTCTGGACAGAACAGTGACCTGTTCTGCCCTTCCTATACAACTATTTTCGGTATGGTTTCCGTGATGAGGATATATGTAACCCTATACACTATGTATACTGTTAAATGTGGTGTGTGGATGAGTGTGATGTGTGGTGGTGAATGTTATAAAATTTTATCCCATGAATTTGTAAGCATGATTTGTTGATAATCTTGTCAATCCATGCTTTATAATTAGGATTAGTCTGAATGTCTCAGTTTTGTCAGATCATGAAGATTAGTGGATCAGTATACGTATACTCAATTTTTGATAAATTGTTCATGCTTGCATAAATTGCTAATAAATTCGGTTTGGTAAATAAAAAGCCATGAAAGAAAGATTTGTGGTGATAGATCTATGGTTGTATGATTTAGGGTAAATTCTGTATTCTCAGATCATGCATATAACAGTAGTTTCTGTTCAGACAGTCAGTGGCAAAAATGCATGATGGTGTTAAACTCCATATCAACTTAAATTATGAATGGCATGCTAAATAGGTGTTTTTTTACTGTAAATTCCATTTAGCTCAGAAAAATCTGAAAAATTGAATGTATGATCTTGAACCCGAAAATAGCATGTGATTAAAATTTCAGGTCATTTGGACCAGTGTATAAGGAGTTATGTACTTTCCATGTGAAATGTAAAAATCTATATATGTTATCGTAAGGTGGTTAGATATTGTTTAAACACAACCTGATTGGTGAATTTACTGTGTGTTAAACTCCTGAAATATGTATGTCCTGATAGGAAAACAGAGAATGTGCATGTGAGTGAGAAAGTAAATGAATTGAGAGTGACATGTGTCAAACTATGTGTAAAATCGGTAAAAATGTGTAAATGTGTAAATGTGCCAAGTGTGACATTGCTTCCATAGATGGCAGGGAACTGTATCAGGGAAAAGTCCCCCTGAGAAAGTTCAATGTGTAAGTGACCCTAAGGGCATTAGGGGGAAATCCTGAAGGTGGACAAGTACCACTGGTTAGGGTGGAGACTTGTTCTCCCGATCTGCGCAGTCCAAAAGTCGCCATTGAAATGCCTAGATGGCGTCTATGTGTAATGTGATGTGTATATGTCCTTCTTTGGTGTTTGGACTATGTGTCACGGCACCTAAAATGTGAATGTGTAATGTGTATGTGTCCATGTGTTAATGTGTAAGTGAACCATGTGAAATGTGTATGTGTAAAGTGTAACCATGTGAATTGGAAACTTGTGTAAAGAAAATGTGAAACTAAAAATGTGAGAATATGACATTGAAATCCATGTGAGACAAATCTGAAACCATGTGAAATCAGTAATTTCATGTTGTTATCATCATGTTTATATGTGCGAAGATGTCTAGAATTCATGTTAGGGATAATTGATGAGCACTTGTACAAAATAGCATGATTGGATTGTTCACATGGTATGTTTTAAACAACATTGTAGCTCTCATGTGTAGTTTACAGCCATTAACCATGTGAAACCAGCAACTTAAAGCATGTGAAAATGTCTATGTATGTACGTAAGAACGTGTAAAACTCATGCTATTTGTGTTTTCCTTTCATATATGCACAGTGTTCATGTTGGTAGCTCTCATGTCTTGGTTCTTTAAAGGCAATATTTCACGAGTAAATTGAATAGAGAACATGTGATAGGTAAGTTTTATTCTTAGAAATCTGAAAGCATGATCCATGTATTAATTTGTAAAACTTTCATGATAGGTTGAAACTTTCAAATGACTAGCATGCCATGTGTTGAAAATTTTGAACGTGCATATAGAAACCGCTATGACTTATACGTGTATGTTATGAGTAGTGTTGCTTGCTGAGTCTTTAGACTCACTCCTTGCTTCGGCGTACAGGTGTAGTTGGTGGCGTGGCACTGTTGGAGGAGACAGTGGAGACAGACTCCGAGCGCGGAGATTAGTCTTTGGAGTTCTTTGTGACTTGTGCATTTCATAATATGTAATTTGAACGTTGTACTAGAGTTATCATGAAAAGAATGTATAAGTGTGGACACTACGTATTTAAATTTCAGCAATTTAAATTATGTGAACTTTTAGCTCTTAATGTTATTTGCGATTTTCAAGTATGTTTAATGTGGATGATGAATAATGAAGACAGTTGTCTTTTACTTCCGCTACTCTGTTGTATATTCGCGTGTATCTCAGCTGTTTGTATCGTTGGGTAAATGTCCCACTGTGAGGACTCTCGCTATACCGACGTGGGTTGGTATAACCAACCGGTATAATGAGGGCCGTCACAGAGATTGGTATCAGAGCGACCGGTTGAGATTGCACATGAATATATCTAAGTCATCATCCCCATTGCATGCTAAGTATGTCCACATGTGTAGAAAACCTAATAAGAAGTGAAATATATATAAGAAAATGGTTAGAAAACTTAGTAACCTAGCTCTAATGTTGGCTGAAATTTATTGCAGCCATGGCTTCGAGAGGTAGGCGTGGTGGAGCGTCGGCCCGTGAGGACGAGCCGTGACGTGATGAGCAGGCGGAGCAAGAGGCCCCAGCACCACGAGGCCCTGTACTTCCCCCACCGCCGCTTGTGGATTACAGAGTATTCATGCAAGGTCTGGTACAAGCCATGCAGACGCAGGCTCATACCCAGGCAGCACTCCAGGCATAGTTGGAGGCCCAGGTAGAATAATGAAACAACTAAGTAGTTTGCTATTTAAATTGCATGATATGTGTTTATCGTATATTGTTTTTATTGTTTAATGTAGCAGGCTCAGGCACCAGCTCAGGACCATGGTGGGCCTCCCATCATGGAGCGATTCAAGAGGATGACCCCACCCTCTTTTAAGGGGGAGAGTGATCCATTAATGGCATAAATCTGGTTAAGGGAGACCCAGCCATCAGGTGCCCTGATGAGGATAAGGTGACATTAGCCACCTACATGCTACAGGTAGACTTTTAATTTTGTATGTTTGTGTGTTCTGCTTAATTTAGAATTTGTTAGTTGGTACTTATGAAGGTGTATTGCAGGAGAGAGCGGATGTATGGTGGTCCTCCCTACTACGTACACGCTTTGAGGACGGAGCAGTAGACGTGACGTGGGACGCGTTCGTGAGACTCTTTCGAGCCAAGTTCGTCCCAGAGCATATCCAGGACAAAATGGAGCAGGAATTTCTCTCCCTGACGCAAGGCTCCATGACCGTGCTGGAATACGAGGCAAGGTTTTCTGAACTTTCTAAGTATGCACCGCATATCAAAGAGGATGAGCGCAGGAAGACGAAGAAATCGTGATGGGACTCAAGCCATCACTGCGGACGAGACTCGTGGCGTTGACCACCGCACGTTGGACGAGGCCCTCAGTGCTGCCTGCAGGCAGGAGGGAGAAATGGAGCAATATCTGGAGGAAAAGAAGGCTTTGCAAAGAGGCCGACATCGACATTCCAGCGACAGATAAGAAGAAAATGGTGTACCAGACACCGCAGCGATCCGTGACAGTCAGCAACTCTCAGGTACCTTCTGTACATTCCTCTGGTGTGAAGAAAGAGTGTCCCCATTGCGGGAAGACACATGGTGGTTCTGAGTGCTAGTTGTAGCGGGTAGATGCTTGAAGTGCGGGAGCAGCGACCACAAGATCAAGATTGCCCAAGACTTCAGCAGGGAGCTCAGCGTGGAGCGCCAACCCCAGCAGTAGCGGCAGCCCGCCAGCTACAGGAAGACCAGGAAGGCCTCGAGCCCCAGCTCGAGTGTTTGCTTTGGCACGCGAGGACGCCGAGCAGGCGGAGCATGTCACCGAAGGTACAATTTTGCTTTTAGGTGTGCACGCTCGGTTTTGTTTGATACAGGTGCTACTCACTCGTTCATTTCCGAGCAGTTCACTAGGCAGTTAGCCCTAGAGTCAGGCGTAGAGTCTGAGCAGTTAGAGGTCCCTTTGTCTGTGCACACCCCTGCGGGTACGGTATCGACTAGGAAGTGCATTCCGTCGTTACCTGTGTGCATTGAGGATAGAATCCTAGATGGGTGTTTCTTCTTGCTAAAGATGAAACTATGATGCTATTCTTGGTCTGGATTGGCTAGAGGAGCACTATGCGTTAGTGGATTGTCATCGGAAGAGATTGTTTTCCGCATTCCTGGTGAGGATGAGTTCTCTCATCCCTTGCCAAAGAACTTAGCGGGAAAGTTAGTCATCTCCGCCATGAAGGCGATGCGCATGGTGAACAAGGGTTGTGACGCATTTCTTACCAGCGTTATGCTAGTACCTGATGCTGGTTCGTCACCGACTCTTGCAGAGATCGATGTGGTGCAGGATTTTCCAGATGTCTTTCCCGATGACTTGTCTGAATTGCCACCGGATAGGGAGATAGAGTTCACTATAGAGTTGCTTCCGGCACCTCTCCTATCTCGAAGGCCCCATATCGATGGCCACTGCGAGTTAGCCGAGTTGATGAAGCAATTGCAAGAATTGCTTGATAAAGGATTCATTCGCCCTAGTGTTTCCCCTTGGGGCGCACCTATATTATTCGTCAAGAAGAAAGATGGGTCACTTAGGTTGTGTATTGACTATAGGAAGTTGAACCAAGTGACTGTGAAGAACAGGTACCCCTTACCTCGGATTGATGATCTGTTTGACCAGTTGCAGGATGCATCAGTCTTTTCCAAAATTGACTTGCGATCTGGTTATCATCAGCTGCGGATTAGGAGTGAGGATGTGTCCAAGATGGCATTTAGATCCCGTTATGGACATTATGAGTTCTTGGTTCTTCCTTTCGGATTGACCAACGCCCCTGCAGTGTTCATGGATCTCATGAACCGGGTTTTAGTCCGTATTTAGATAGCTTTGTTGTTGTGTTTATCGATGACGTGTTGGTCTATTCTCCGATGAGGCCACGCACCGTCAGTATTTGAGGTTAGTCTTAGAGGTTCTCCGTGAGCACAAGCTGTATGCGAAGTTCAGCAAGTGCGAGTTCTGGTTGCGCGAGGTTCACTTTCTCGGGCATGTGATCTCCGGCGCTGGTGTAGCTGTTGATCCAGCAAAGGTCCAAGCAGTTATGGATTGGGAGATCCCCCAGACTCCTTCGGAGATTCGTAGTTTCATTGGGTTAGTTGGTTATTATCGGCGATTCATTAAGGGTTTCTCATCCATCGCCGCCCCTTTGACAAAGCTGACCAGGAAGGGTGAGAAGTTCGTATGGTCTGAGGCATGTGAGCGTAGCTTTCAGCTATTGAAGGCTAAGCTTACTTCTGCTCCGGTATTGGTATTGCCTAGTGGTCCAGAAGGTTTTGCCATTTATACGGATGCATCTCAGATTGGTTTAGGCTGTGTGCTCATGCAGCAAGATAGGGTAGTGGCTTATGCTTCTCGTCAGTTGAAGGAGCATGAGAGGAACTATCTGACTCATGATTTGGAGCTCGCAGTTGTGGTTCATGCACTAAAGATCTGGAGGCACTATCTTTATGGTGTCAGATTTGAGGTGTTTACCGACCACAAGAGCTTGAAGTATCTTTTCTCTCCCAAAAGGAATTAAACCTGAGGCAGAGGAGATGGATTGAGTTCTTGAAGGACTAACTTCGACCTTCAGTATCATCCTGGAAAGGCGAACGTCGTAGCAGATGCTCTTAGTAGAAAGAGGTCTTCGCTCCAGCAGGATTGGAAGATGTTGGAGGATGCAGCGTGCTCTATGACCGAGTTAGAGCCATCGCTGTGTCAGGCTTTTACAGCTCAGCTATCCCTTAAATCCTCAGTCTTGGATGAGGTGATTGAGCAGCAGAAAGCCGATCCTAGATTGTTAGAGTTAGTGGGTAAGGCGGGCATTGCTCGTGATGAGGACGGTGTGATTAGATTTCAGCACCGTGTCTGTGTCCCTGATGTAGTAGATGTCCGTGAGCATGTGTTAGCGGAGGCTCATAGGTCGCGATTCTCTATTCATCCGGGTAACACTAAGATGTATCAAGACCTGAAGAGATCATTTTGGTGGTCCGGCATGAAGAAGGATGTTGCGGATTATGTGTCTAGATGTCTAGTATGTCAGCAAGTGAAAGCCGAGCGGCAGCGACCATCCGGCCTTATGCAGAGGATGGATATCCCAGTGTGGAAGTGGGAAGCTGTCACTATGGACTTCGTTTCGGGTTGCCTCGATCTAGAAGGGCAATGACTCGATTTGGGTTGTTGTAGATAGATTCTCGAAGACTGCTCATTTCTTGCCATAAAAGAAGCAGTCAGTAGAGAGTTTAGCTAGATTGTATGTTAGTGGTATCATTAGATTGCATGGTGTGCCGAAGTCGATCATTTCGGATCGAGATCCGATTTACTTCGAATTGTGGAAGGGTCTTCAGGATGCTTTAGGTTCGGAGCTTAAGCTCAGTTCGGCATTTCATCCCCAGACCGATGGACAGTCCGAGAGGACTATCCAGACGCTCGAGGATATGTTGAGAGCGTGTGTTCTGGATTGGAAGGATGATTGGGAGCGTCATTTACCTCTTGTGGAGTTCGCATACAACAACAGCTTTCATGCTAGTATTGGTATGGCTCCATTCGAGGCGTTGTATGGTAGGCCCTGCAGATCTCCTTTATGTTGGGAGGAGACTGGTGATAGGCAGTTGATCAGACCGGAGTTAGTTCAGGAAACTTCGGATAAGATCCAGCTTATCAGGAAAGGCTTGTTGCGGCACAGGATAGGCAGAAGAGTTATGCCGACAACAGGAAGAAAGGATTTGGAGTTCGAGATTGGCGATCATGTCTTCTTGAGATATCGCCTACTCGAGGTGTGTCAGATTTGGCAGGCATAGCAAGCTAAGCCCTAGATTCATTGGCCCATATGAGATTCTCAGACGTTTGGGCAACGTGGCATATGAGCTAGCATTACCCTCAGCCTTGGCTAGCGTTCACCTGTATTCCACGTATCTATGCTCAGGAAGTATGTCCGAGATCCGTCTCATGTGATTAGTCATGAGCCAGTGGAGATCAGCCAGATCTTTCGTATGTCGAGCAACCAGTAGCCATTCTTGACCGGAAGGTTCAGCATCTCGGAACAAGAGAATTGCGTCGGTGAAGGTCCTATGGCGGAACTTCTCACGAGAGGAGGCTACTTGGGAGCTTGAGGATGCGATGAAGAAGAAGTATCCCTTTTGTTTGAGTTGTGTCGTTCTAACTTCGAGGACGAAGTTTCTTTAAGGGGGAGAGGGTGTAAGGCCCTCGAATTTTCGTCGCATTATTTGTATTGTGATGTATGTTTGTGCTTGTGTATGTATATACATACTTACGTACGTATTAATTAGTACAATTACGTGTGCATATGTTATACATAATGCATATGATGTGTGTATAGTATATAAGTGCATGTATATATGTATTAATGGTATGTATGTATTAGTGTTCTGGCGAGATATATGGGCAACCATCCTATGCCGTTGATGGTGGTTTTAGCATATTTTAGACCAGACATGGACGCCAACACTAATCCTGGCGTCTAACAATATGGATGCCTATTTCCCTGACCTGCATGCGTTGCAGAGCCAGAAATTCCGGAAACAAGGGAGCTCACCCATTGGGGAGCTGTCCCGAACGACTCTGAGAGCCATCTTGTCACCTTGTGAGTGGGAGAGAGACCTCTTCCCATATGTCTGAACCCGGATCTGTCCTCCCCAGCCCTCTCTTCACCTTTGCAAGAGAGAAACAAGAGGAAAAACCCTAGTTTCTGAGCTGTGAGAAAACCCCACCTTGCACCCAAGAATCTGACCCTCTGAAGCTGGATCCGGCCATCTTCCTCGACAAGAAGATAGCTGGACTGAAGGAGAAGACCTCCCCGACATTCCCTGTGGGATCATCCAGGAGCCGGAGGGAGGAGATCTTGGAGGATGTTTTGCACCTTCTTGGGACTGCCCAAGGAGGGCTTCACCAGCACCTTAGATCCATTAGAGCAATTTCTAAAAGGCAAGTGACCTAACCATAACGTCCCCGTATGTGTCTAGGTCGATTCTACAATTTTTATGAATTTTCCCTCGTGTCCTAGACCCCCAAATTCACCCCAACTTGAGAGCTCGAGTCTGTGTTTCTGCAAAGACTGCATCGACGGCAAGGTCACTAGACGCTGAGATTATGCTTGGCGTCCATCGACCATGCGCTAACACTGAGTTAGCGGCCAGAGACCGCTGCCAAGTTCCTCTGGACAGAACAGTGACATGTTCTGCCCTTCCTATACAACTATTTTCGGTATGGTTTCCGTGATGAGGATATATGGTAACCCTATACACTATGTATACTGTTAAATGTGGTGTGTGAATGAGTGTGATGAGTGGTGGTGAATGTATAAAATTTTTCCCATGAATTTGTAAGCATGATTTGTTGATAATCTTGCTAATCCATGCTTATGATTAGGATTAGTCTGAATGTCTCAGTTTTGTCAGATCATGAAGATTAGTGGATCAGTATACGTATACTCAATTTTGATAAATTGTCCATGCTTGCATAAATTGCTAATAAATTCGGTTTGGTAAATAAAAAGCCATGAAAGAAAGATTTGTGGTGATCGATCTATGGTTGTATGATTTAGGGTAAATTCTGTATTTTAGATCATGCATATAACAGTAGTCTCTGTTCAGACAGTCAGTGACAAAAATGCCTGATGTGTTAAACTCCATATCAACTTAAATTATGAATGGCCTGAATAGGTGTTTATTTACTGTAAATTTCATTAGCTCAGAAAAATCTGAAAAATTGAATGTATGATTTGCCGAAAATGCATGTGGTTAAAATTTGGTTTTGGGTGTTAAGGAGTATGTACTTTTGTGAAATGTAAAAATCGGTGTTCTTACTTGGTCTTATGTCCGAATTGGGGTTATGTGTACTGATCGTATGTTTCATCATTTAGTATAGTTATAGTTAGAGTGTTGGGTAACATTGTTTGATCACGTGTTTTCCTGCGATGTGTTATGCTTCCTGATGGAATGTATACGGGATCTAGACCTCAGATGAGAAAGTAGATGATCGTTGATATCGGACATGCTTGTGCCATGTTCAGAGTGATTGTTGTAAAGAAATGTGTAAATAGTGTAAATGTACCAGGTGTGACTATTGCTCCAACGGTATGTTCAGTGACTACTAATGTGTCAGGGAAATGTCGTGTGCCACCAGTGATCCCTGCATGAGCCAAGTGACCGGACAGGAACTGATCAGGGAAATCCCTGGAGGTGGACGAAAGTATCCACATGTTAGTGAGACACTTGTTATCAATAGGAGTGAGCGGGAGTAATCGCAGATGAAATGCCTATGGTGGCCTCGGATGGTAAATACCAACTGTGTTGGGTGGCCCTTTTCTCCCGGTGGTTTGGTATCGTTGAATGCCTCCTGGCAGTCTGAGTGTAAGTAATGTGTATGTCCTTCTTGTGGTTGGACGTGTTGTGTGCCCTCAATGTGCGTGTGGAAATGTGTATGTGTAAAGTGTTCCTGTAACCATGGACCGGGTTGTGTAGTGTACCATTGTGAATTGGAAAATTAGTTGTGTGTGAGTTAACTTGAACCATGTGAGACTATTGGTTGCCCCTGTAGCGGACTGTGAATCAAATCAGAAGTTCATGTGCATCATCATGTTTAGAGGCCATGATGTGGGTTCATCAACCAGTTCCAGCAGATGAGACTTGTACAAATTCATGTAGGCTGTTTCCGTGCTGTTTTAAAAACATGTGTAGCTCGGTTCTGTGGGGTTATCACTACACCATAAATCGCTGGGTGTAGAACCACAATTAAAGTCTATGTGACGACGCCGTGTAAACTGGACGTAAGGTGTGTGTCTCGGTAGTGTGCGTAACCGATCTGGTAGATGCACATGTTCGTTCCCGGTATATGCCTCCAGCTCTTGTGTTTTCATTGGTGCTCCACGGTCGACTAAATTTCAAGAGATTGAATCCCCCGTGTGATTGGTAGACATATTCTTTATTCAGAGTCTGAAAGCATGAATGTATAATTTGTAACCTTTCATGATAGTTGAACTTTCAAATGACTAGCATGCCTGTGTTGAAAATTTTGAACGTGCATATAGCCCCCGCTATCTTATACGAGTGTTATGAGTAGTGTTGCTTGCACTGAGTCCGCTTAACTTGCTTCGGCTTCGGCGTACAGGTGTAGGGTAGCGTGGCACCGTTGGAGGAGACAGTGGAGGACGGACTCCGAGCGCGGAGATTGTCTTTGGAGTTCTTTGTGACTTGTGCATTTCATAGTATGTAATTTGAACGTTGTATACTAGAGTTATAAGCGTGAAACGAATGATAGTGAGGACATTAGACGTATTTAATTTCAGCATTTAAAGTGTTTTAGATTGAACGAATAGATCTTATGTTAATTGCGCTTTTCAGTATGTAATGTGATGATGAAAATGAGAAGACAGTATCTTTACTTGAAGCTTCTCTTTGTTATTCGCGTGTATCTCAGCTGTTTGTATCGTTTGGGTAAATGTCCCACTGTGAGGACTCTCGCTATACCGACGTGGGTGGACGGTATTGGTATCCGGTACATGGGGGACCCCCCACAAGCAGGAACACCTCTGCTTCGCCAACACCCCTGTCCGAGGGAAGCGGAAACGACAAGCTCCACGAAAGCAGAAGAGCAGACGCTGGGGCACAGGATGGGGGATTGGTACTCCGTGCCGATCTGGGCCTGTGCGACCACTGTTTTCACCGTCCCCCTCGACTACGGTTCCCCGGAGGGGTGAAGATCTCTGTCTTTGCCGGGAGGTCGTCCTAGGTATATGCTGCTCACTCCATCTAACTCCACGACGCAATGCTCGGCCACGTCCCCGGCGTCGGAGCTGGCCAAGACCACCCCCAGGTGATGAAGGGCTGGCATACCATCTACACCTCCAGCGACGCCCGGTCGCCCTTCACCAAGGACAGCACCAGGGACCAACTCCTCGCCAAGTTTCGGGAGCTCGTCGACCTCCACAAGGACGAAAACCTCAGTGTCACCCTCGTCGGTCACATCCTCGACGCCTGCCTCGCCACGCTCTCCGTCTTCGACATCATCGAGAATGGCCTCTCCAAGGTGGGCGACCAGCTCGAGTTCCCGGTGTGCGCAGTGGTGTTCGGGAGCCCCCAGGTGGGCGACGCCGCCTTTGTCGCCCGGCTGGGGCGGCTGCCCAACCTGCGGGTGCTCCACGTCAGGAACGAGATCGACCACATCCCACAGTACCCCCGCGGGGTGCTGGGGTATGTGTCCGTCGACGAGCAACTGGTCGTGGACATCAAGAAGTCGCGTACCTGAACTATTCGAAGAACCCCAGCGACTAGCACAACCTGCAGGTGCTCCTGCACGTGGTGGCGGGATGGAAGGGGAAGGACAGCAGCAACGGCGGAGAAGGGGGATTCGAGCTAGCTGTGAAGAGGAGCGGGAAGACATGGCCGAAACACTGGACCTCCCTCCTGGACGGTGCTCCTAGCCCGAGTCGGCCTCCTCCAAACGTCTTTCACCCTAGAGGATGGTCGAATGGGAGGAGGATCAGTCGCTGCCGCCGCCATCGACGTCAAAGAGCTCTCCCTGGGCTGGATGGTGGCACGACCGCCCTTCCTGCGAGAACGACGACGACGAGGGAGGAAACAAATATCAGAAACTTTTTATTGACAACCAAATGGTAATGACGGTTTTTATTTTCATGTAAAAGTTTTTTCATGAAAAACTTTTTCCCTATTAAAACATTTTACATATAACCAAATAGACCTAGCTTCAATTTGGCAATGGGTTGGGATTAGAGATAACTTCAATCCATGACTAAAGTTATGCAGGGTTAACTCACTTTTCAATTTATTTTCTTGTGTGTTAACTCGGTTTAACTATAGTGAGTTAACCAACTTTCTCTTTGATTGCTTTGGCAAGATAAAGTGAGTTAACTCACTTTTATCCACTTTCATATCCAAAAGTGACTGAAAAGAGAAAGTAGTAATTAATGTTGTGTGGGAAAAGAGAAAGTAGTAATTAATATTTTATACTGCCTGGGTAAAAGGTAGTTAACTCAATAGGTTAACTCAATCCACCTCAAAGGTGGGTTGATAAATTGTGATTAACTCACATCTGACCCATATTTAATCTAACACATTTGAGTTAACTTTTTTTGTTATCAAACTGTATTTTGAGTTAACTCTGAATTAACTAGTTAATTTTATATTAACTCGTTACCAAATGAAGCTTAATATGTAATGAGAGTGGGGAAAGAAGCGAATTAATTTGCCACCACTACATGAATCACACGTGATCCAAATGGGCATGATCTTACTCGATCATGAGTCATCAATGATAGGTTGGGGGTGGTCCCTTTTTTCCGCCTGAAGCTGTCACTGCCCACCTCTGTGGGGGGGGGGGGGGGGTGGCGGGGGAGGCAACTGAGCTACACCACAGCGGGTGGCAGGTACACAACTCGCTAGTTGGCTGTGGCCGGGAGTACAGCCAGCGAAGCGCCACGTCACAATGGGGACAACTGCTGCGTGGAGGTAGTAATCTCTTGGCCTCCATAGTCTTATATATAGATATAGAACTCCATAGTCCTTCAGCTTAACCACCTCTTAGTTTAAGAAGGCCTAAATGGTTTGGTAAGAACTCCAAGTGATACACGTGACGTAAGACGTGATAGGGGAGTTGGGGGCGGACGCGGGAGGGGTTTGGTGTTTTCTTACACCATGAGGACCAACCACGTCTAACATGCATTAGTCACAGTGGAGACCAGTGTTTTAGAATGATAACCCGGTCTTGTAAGGATGAACCAGTTGTCCTCTTCTATGGGGTCGAGGGCCCTGTAACTTTGTTACTACCAACATGTTTCGAGTACTTCGCTATACGTGTCATGGACGCAAACAGTGTGCTCCTAACACCGGAGTACTATACCCACCAGCGTAAAAAGCCGGACTCGGTGGGTGGAAGGGGGATCCATTCCAGCTGGATATGAGGAGCTGCCCCCAGAACAAAGTACGTGCTTTGGCGGATATGGAGTTGGGTCATGTTGCCAATCTCCTACACAGACTATACAACGCAGTGCTTAATTCATTGGAAGGATCCCCACACGAGACCCCCCCCCGTGTTCTAGTGCATTGTGAGGTTCCATTCCTTGGAAAAGTAGGCCCCTACCTACCTGGTAATTAAGACATCAATGTGATCAACCCCCACATAACTCAGCATTGTGAAAGTTTGTCCATATATTGACTTTCTCCAACCCATCTCAGCACAACAATATTTATGTACAGTGCGACCTCTGATAAAAGAACCTGGCAAATGGGCATAGTACACTCGTGCAAGTAAAGACGCCGGCCCCCAAGGTCAAATTTAAAGGCCCCTCTCCCCGTCCTAACCCCAAACCGCCGCCGGCCACCTTTAACCACCACAACATTTACCCACTCCCGTCACACTCACAAGCATCCCATGAGCCTCTTTACTTGCACTAGTGTCCGAACCTCCTATCCATAAAATAATGGGCATACCCAACCCAAGCAGACACACACGAAGGGTGGGTGATTGGAAGGTCGGCAAGAAAGAAGTTGGGGACACCTGTTTTTTATTTTTTTCCCCTTCTCGTGGATAATTAACAGAAAAGGAGTGATATATAGCAATGCCTTGAGTGGTATGCAGAGAGAGAGAGAGAGAGAGAGAGGTCCCAATCCCTTTGTAGGTGGGGTCTGCTCTGTTTTAGTCTTGGTTTAACCCCCCAAAGAAAGCAAGTAAGCAAACAAATCACGAAGCCGGCATGCACCGCTACGTCGGTGCCGTGCCGTCCAACCCATGGATATCTCACAACCGGACATGACCTCCGTCATGGGCCCATCGCGGTGTCACCATAATAGAATCCACAGCGACCATCCCCATTCGTCTGTGCTGGCAAGACGACTCGGGTGTCTTTCGTTGTGGTCTGAGACCACATGCTGAAAAGTTTATAAGGGTTAGGCTTGTTGGATGCCGCCCTGCGTGTGGATCTACTCACCCACGGTTGAAAACTTGGCATGTTAGGTTTTGGGTCTCCTCCTTCATTCTAGGATTAGAACCCAACCCGATGTAGTAGATGGCCCCACGTACCAATGGTCAAATCGTTGGTGCCTGGTGGGATTGAAGCGCACGGCAATGCCTGCCCAAAATTTGAAGGTTAGATTACAAGATTATATATGTGGAGAAACCGGAAACCAGGGCTGTTGGGTACACAGATCAAGACCGTCGTTCCAGGCAGTAGTACTTGGTGATCGACGGCTCGGATGTGGCCTCCGGTGCTCTGACCCTTGGGGGGTTTCATTGGCCGCGCCCCCGTGGGCCTCGATGTGCCTCGCCGTTTTGGGATCAGACGGATGACAGGGAAAGGGATTTATACCTATTTTTTTAGGTAAATTAGTTTAGGAAACAACAGTTTATACCTTGTCCAGAAGAGGGCAGCCGGCTGCGGGCTATCTCCGTATATATAGTTTCACATTTTAAACGCTGACAGGGGCTTGCACAAGGCTGCACTTGGTGCCTCCCTTTGTCTCGATCGGCACAATCTTCTTTTTTTTTCCTTTCTTACTTGGTGTGATTGTGTCATCATATGCATGTATGTATATATGTATGTCAATTTAGCATATCAATTTCTTGGGTGGACTTATCTCATGATGTTGGGCGATGGGTTGGACTAGGTTAAGAATTAAAGCTTACGGATCTTCATTAATTATGTAGTTCGAATTAAAAGAAAGTTTTATGAAAATATAAATGTCAGGTATATACGGTGGTTTAATTAAGTAGATGGCCACGGTTAGCATCCGTTCATGACCGAACTATTGCTCTCGTGTCCACCTGAAGAGATTGAACTTTTATTCTTCACAAATTATTTGCAACAAATTTATCGTTGGGCTCTTTTTATGGTTCGATGGTACTTTTATAATTTAGATTGAAAAAAATCGAATTTATTTTTTAATAGTTATATCAAAAGAGATATTCAGACCCATGGATTTGATATCGAAGAAAACCTCTCTTATAATTATAGAAAAACAATGTTTTTAATTATTATATTTACCAAGACGCGGACACAAGCCAGGATTGGGAACCCAATGTCCAGGCAAGCGCCACGACCCCCCATGCTCCTCGGGCTCATGTTGCCGTCTCCTATTGGGCCTTGCGCCCGGGTTCTTATTGGGCCATGCATTAGGGTTGTCCGATAGCTGAAATATTATTACAGATTAAATTAAAAGCCTTTTGTGAACGGAGCGCTGTGATTGGTCATGCAGGCCATCAGTTAATCCAAAAAGATAGAGAGCTGAGTTGTTTTGGCCATCTTTAATAGAATAACGGTAATTATGTAAGGGAATTAGAACATCGTGGTTAATTAAAAGCCACACATATATCTAAATAATTGAGGTTCAAATTTTGTCCCAATTTTAAATTCCTACTCTTATATGACCTATATATATCAAAAAAATTTGAACAACTATTAAGAGAGTTTTAAAATAGACAGGTTTAGCGCCAGACAGTAGTACTGGGAGTGTAGTAATTTGGCCCCAAAAGTCGTCATTTTCCTCTCCTGGTGTCTTAAGAAGAAAAATTTTACTATCCTAGAAAAATAGTAATTTAATTGATTCTCCATGCCCTTTTAAGATTGAGTGAATCTGTTATCTAAAAAAAAAAAACGTATGTAAAACCGTTCTCCAACAGGATCTTGAGCTGGGATGGGTGAAAGAGAAATTATGTATATTTTAAAATAACTTTTTCTTTTATTTACAAAAGCGTCGTCCGCATGATCATGGAAGATAAATTTCGGTTCTCTTTCTCTCTCTCTCTCTCTCTCTCTCTATATATATATATATATATATATATTAGAATCTAGCATTATTTTGTACGAACCGTGAGCTCATGTTTTAGTTATCCTTATTATCGCTGGTCCGAGTATTGTGTATAAGAAATATTAGTACTCGGAGATGGCCAAAATTATCGAAATGGAATCATCGCCTGTTAGATTTGATTGATTGGGTGCGAGACCCCACATACGAATATGTCGTGGAATCCCTACACCTAACTAATTAACCTAACTAATTAAGTCGGATGTGCAACGATTCCACATTATGTGAGTTATCTGGCTATCTGAATAATTAATATTCTCTTTGTTATTGTAAACCGATGGCAGTTGCCATCGGTTGTGCCCATGCGGGGCAACCAAAAGTTGCCTTTGGCAACCCTTGGCTGGAGACACAACTGCACTGCGGTTGTCTCCTTGCGCAAGATTCTGGGAATATTGTCCCAGGAAGAAGCCAACAGAAGCAGGACTCTTCCTCTCTCCCATGCGCATGCTTGAGAAAGATTTTCTCTATATGGAATAGAAACCTGCGCAAGTCTCCCCTCTCTCTCTCTCCACACACACACAAATACGAGAGACTTCTCACACGGGACATCACCACGCATCCCGAGGATGTTTGGAGCGAGGAACTACGAAGAAGACTCTTGTAGACTTCTTTCCGATCCTACGAGATTCCGCAACGCACGAGGTACACACCTCACTCAACATCGAACATTGGTATCAGAGCCTTCACGTTCCTCTCCCATGATGTCGTCCGACGATCTCCATGCGCAAGAGCTTGCCGCAATGGAAGAAGATGACTTTGAACCGACGGAGATCTCCATGGACAACGATGGGGATAGCGTGGCGACGCCCACTGCTTCAGCCCAAAAATATCTTGGCAGATCATATTCTGAGAGCATAGTTCTTGCCATATCCAGTAGGGTTCTATTCTTCCTCTCAGCAATACCATTTACTGTGGTGTCCTTGGTGTTGAGAAATTATGCTCAATTCCCTGATCATCACAGAATCTAGCAAACCTTTCATTTTGAAATTCACCACCATGATCTGATCGGATAGACACAATGCTGAACTTCTGATCTTTCTGCACATTCTTGCTGAAACTAACAAGTTTTCAAAAGTGTCATCTTTATGTTCTAGAAATGATACCCACGTAAATCTTGAATAGTCATCAACTATGACAAATCCAAAGTCTTTCCTCCAAGACTGGCACTCCTCATTGGCCCAAATAGATCCATATGTAGGAGCTCTAAGGGTTTTGAGGTGGTCACCACCGTCTTTGAATGAAGGAGCTTTTAGTGTGCTTTCCCTTAGCACAGGGTCCGCATACACCTTCCATTTTTGCACTGACCTTTGGCAGACCTTCTACAAGATTTTTCTTTAACAGTTCCTCTGCCATCTAAACTGCAATGTCCAAGTCGTCTGTGCCATAATTCAGTAGATTTGTCTTTACTTGCTGCCAGACAAACATTTTGCTCTTTGAGTTCTTCAAGATAGAGCACATACAAATTCTTTTTCTCTATTTGCTTCAAAGATGACTACTCCATCCTTCACTATGCTGCACTTTGACTCTTGAAACTTGATCTGATGGCCTCTGTCACACAGTGGCTGATGCTGATGAGATGTGCTTCAATCCCTTGACTATAACACATCTTCTATGATAGTTTTCCTGGTTATTCACAGACCCAATGCCTATCACTGTTCCTTTCCCTTATCTCCATAAGTGACTGTTCCTTCTTCAGCTTGGAGATGAGAGAATATTTCTGGTTACCTGACATGTGTTTTGAGCACCCACTATCCAAGTACCATTTGGAGCTCGAGGGTTAACCTGAAATAAAAACATCAAGCTTTAGGTACCCAAATTCTTTTGGGTCCTGATTGGTTAGTATCATTAATTAATTTTACCTTTTATTATCCATTTTTTATGTCTTGTTGGGCATGTTGTTACGACATGTCCTAATTTGTTGCAGTGATCACAGCAGGAATTTTGTTACCTTTTCTATATACTTGAAATCATATTTATATGCTATATCTTGTTCAGGTACAAAATTTTGGTATTGGATATGTTTTAGGTAGATTATGGTTTCTTCATTATCTGGGGGGTATATCCTAACCCATTTTTCTTCTTACCTGATCTTCTAGCACCTTTTAATATTAGAGAGTTTTACCATTAGTAAATTTCTCTAGTGTGCTTGATAGTTATTATTTTTCATTTAAGTTTTTAATTTCCTTTTTTAATTCATCCGTGCTTTCTGTTTTTCCAAATTGTTATTTGTTCATTCTTAGCTTTTAGGTCTTCACATAACAATTCATTTCTTCTTTTAAGTTCAGTTATTTATTTTTTCTAATTCTTCATTTTCTATTTTTAAATTAGAATTAGTGTTTTCTAACAAGTGTTATTTTTCTTACTTGCTTTTAATAGTTTAGTTACTTCTTTGTACTTATTATACAATTCATTAAATGCTTCCTCTAAGTTATCAGAATCAGAATCATTACATGAATCGAAGGAGGAGTCAGAGGTTACCTTTTCATCAACATCTGCATGAAGGCCAGGTTGGCTTCTTCTCATCACTGCATGAGCTTGATTCACTGTCTGAGTCACTATTGTTCTCCCATGCTGCTGTCATTGCCTTCTTCTGTGTACTTTCTGAATTCTTGGAGCTCTCTTTCTTCCTGAAATCTGGTTTCTTGAATTTAGGACAATCAGCTTTGATGTGTCCAGGCTTTTACATTCGTAGCAGATGGTTTCTCCTTTCTTCATTCCTTACATCTGATCTTTTGAAGTCCTTGTTTTTTCTTAAGTGCCTTCTGTCAGATTGAAACTTTTTCTTCTTGGCCAAGATTCGTTGCAATCCATAGAGAGCATTGCTTCTTCATTCTCACTGTCCTCATTGCTTTATTTTCACTTGAGCTGGCTTCTGGTGAGTCTTCTTCTGCTTTCAAGGCATTTGAGTGTGCTTTTCTACTAGATGACTCTCCTAGTCTTTCCATGTTGATCTCATGGGCCATGAGGGCCCAATGGGCTTTTCCACTGACATTCTTTTCAAGTCATTAGCTTCTTCTATAGCTGTGACCTTAGGTGTCACGAGGATGGCAAGGATCTGAGAATTTTCCTTACCATATCTGCAATCTCATATGTTCCCTAGGCTGGCTAAAATTGGTGATATCAGTGAATCGGCTAAACATTTGAGTGATTGACTCACTGATACATCTGAATCTTTCATACTGAGTGACAATATGTCGATTCTTGTATCTTTACCTTGTCTGTACCTTCATAAGTAATCTGAGCTTTTCCCACATTCCATCGAGGATTTGCAGGCTGAAACTCGGTTTGAATTCCTTCTTACTTAGAGCACAACTAGGATGCTCTTTGCTTTGCAATTCAGGGAAATCTTCTTCCTGTCATCATCTGTCCATTGTGCTTTCTCATTTGTGACTAACAGATCACCTCTTCTACTATGGACCAAATTTGATAGTCGTGCCCTTGTAGAAAGTATTCCATTCTGGTCTTCCAATAAGGATAATCTTCACCATCGAAGAGAGGGGGTCGGTTGACAGACTGACCTTCAAAGTTACCTTGGGCTGCCATTGATCTTTACTCTTCAGATCATTGGATCCTTTCTTTGTCGAAGAGACTTGCTCTGATACCACTTGTTGCCCAGTTGACGAGCCCAGAGGGGGGGGGTGAATGGGTCTTTAAAAATAATCTAGAAGAACCTGTAACTAAAAACATTCACATAGACGTTCTTCGAAGTAGGTTAGTGACAGTTAGTTGAATTAACAACACACAAAGAAGACAATCACACACACAAGGTTATCTGGTTCGGACTCCTTTCCTTAGGAGTCCTACGTCCAGCCCTGAGCAACAACTCAGGATTTCACTAACTAGGGTACAGTCCCAGCTCAACTGGTCTTCCTTCACACCCGAAGGGAACAACACCCTGGATACCACACCAGGTCTTCCTTCACAACCAAAGGGAACACACCTGGATACCACCAGGTCTTCCTTCACAACCGAAGGGAACAACACAAAGAAAGTGAATGAAATTCAAGCCCCTAGATCAAGCTTTTGACAAGCAAGGATCTGATGCTACTAGAACTGAGAGGAAGAGATTTAAGCTAAGTACACTCTCAGACTATATAGGCTCTCTCAAGATTTCACAAACTAGTGGAGAGCAAAAGAGCAAAAGCTAAGTGGAATGAAGGTTTTGGCTCTGGACTTTCTTCAGAAGAATTTGAATGCTTGAAAGCACGATCTATATATTCTTCTGTTCTTCTGTCTTGTATTTATATCTTCAATTTGAATTCTAGACGTTGAAGTGTCCGTGTCTCTCTTTGAGTAGTCGTGTAGACTGAATGACATCTGGAGTCTGGAAGCTTCCTGTCAACAGTCTTTTGATCACTTGAGCACGCAAAGAGATGAGATCTTCAAAGATATCCGTTGGCTTCTATTTGTTTAACGTTGTACCGTGAAGATGATCAGAGGTCTGCACAAATGTCAATCTCAAATAGCAGACAGCTAAGCTGTCTCTGATGTCAGTCAACGTCAGTAGCAATAGACATGAAAATAGTAATGCAAATAGCTTAAGTCTAAAGGACGTTATCAGAGTAGGCACGAAAAGGATGATATGGTCTGCATGCATGCAGAGATACGTTCAGGTCTCATTAAATGCAGGTGCGTCAGAGATGCACGTCCTTTGACTAGTCAACAAAGATCATATCACGTTAATATGAAATCGATGACTATATGACTTATGAAATCGTTATGATAAGTCAGGTTGACCAAGTCGTGTGATACAGAAGAATCGTTGTGAAACACTTACAATCGTTTGAGCTCTAAAGAAATCGTTATGAGTTACTTAACAAATCGTTATGAGATGCAATCGTTGTGTTTCTGAAGAAATCGATATGAAACACTTAACAAATTGTTATACAAAGTAAATCGTGTGAACACTTATCAAGTCGTTATGAACTCTAAAGAAATCGTTATGGTAACATGAGTTGTTACAATAAGCAATCGTTGCGAGTTCTAAAGAAGTCGTTACGGTAACTTATAAATCGTTACACAAGCAAGTCGTTGCGCTTTCTAAAGAAACGTTACGATAACTTATAGAGTCGTTATGACAGGCAAGTCGTTACGAGTTTCTAAAGAAATCGTTGCGACAACTTATAGAGTCGTTGCGACAGGCAAGTCGTTACGAGCTTTAAAGAAATCTTACGGTAACTTATAGAGTCGTTGTGACGAGCAAGTCGTTACGGGCTCTAAAGAAATCGTTACGGTACTTATAGGTTGTTGTGACGAGCAAGTCGTTACGGCTCTAAAGAAATCGTTACGGTAACTTATAGAGTCGTTGTGACGAGCAAGTCGTTACGGGCTCTAAAGAAATCGTTACGGTAACTTATAGAGTCGTGTGACATCGACTTGTTTGAAATAACATGACTTTTCAGTCTATAAGGAATCGTTGCGATCACTTATAGAATCGTTACGACATCGATTTGTTTGAAACAACATGACTTTTCAGCCAGAAAGGAAATCGTTATGATAATTCTATTGAAACCGATATGCTTATAAAGAAATCGTTATGGCCTTCAATAGAAGTCGATATGGACTTAGAGAAATATCATGTTGAAAAGATTAAGCTTCAGAGAAGTAATGCATACCTTTATTGTCTTGTTTGACCTGGTATTTTTTTCCTGTGCTTAAGACTTATGAATATTCATTAGATATAATTGATAAACTTTTGTTTTGGTTTTGTTAATCATCAAAATATATATGTAATTAATTAAAATTACATGGGGATAGACTGGTCATCTTCCTCGTGGCCATGCAGGCCAGTTTGGAGTGCGCATGTGTGGTCCCATGCATGCGTCGTGGACGATTCCGCGGGAGGGCAGGCGTGGCGCTGCGCGAACATTTGTCTTGGCTGAGCGCATGCTTACTGGTCCACCATGCCCAGGCGCACTTTTCTGTGGAACAGGCCCACATGAGGGCGTCGGCCCTCGTCGACATGAACTTGACCATCTTGCCAGATGTCGAATTAATGGTGATTTTGCCGAGCGGACCTCATGGTCGAGCTCGACTTAGCCGCATTATTGGACGTGGATCGGCAGGGAATGCTGACCCGTCCCTCGTCGCCACCATAATGAAAATTTGGCGGTACGACGAGTCCGGCGTCACATACGCATGTTCCCCGGCGTCATCCATGACTCCGACCCGCTCCAGACGATTGGTTTAGCTATTCTGCTTTTATCGCATTTTTGACATGATTTTATTAGAACTTCGGATCATCATTAGCTTCATGACTATGAGATTGTCTTATTTAAGTCCATGCAATAAATTATATTAGTTAGTTTGATCTTGATAATTGTATGATCCGATGCAATAAATTGTATTAATCCATGTAATAATTTATTCATGCACTTTATATTCAAGCAATCTATGTATGATCCGATGATTAAATCATGTGTTGAGAGTTTAAACATGCATGGTTAATTGTTATTTGAACATGCATGATTAATGTTATTTGAACATGCATGATTAATTATTGTTCAAAATTATTAGAATATGTTTTGAGCATGATTAGTTGTTGTTAATTCTTTTGACTATTCATGTTTAGTACATACATGCTTAAAAATTGAGAGATGTTAGTTCCTTCCCTGCTTTACAATTATTTGTATTCTTATATAAATGGAGATGATTGTAGTTCTCTAAGTCTACTTTCGATCTTATTATATGGAGAATATTTAATATTATAGTGTAGATTTTAGATCAAATAGACTGATGTGTAAAATTGTCAACTTAGCCTTCTCATTATTATCTTAAATGTAGTGATTCATCGATGGCCTCGAAGAATGTTATTGCTGACTTAACGAAAGGGGATAAATTAGATGGCACTAACTATGACATATGGCATCGAAAAATCCAATATCTCTTGAACGAGCAAGAGTTGCTTGATCACATTACAATATCCATGACCCCGCCCGCAGAAGGCAACACTGCTCACACCGAAGAGATCAAGAGGCTTACAAGTTATGGTTCAACAAAGATCGTAGCACGCCCTTTACACTGTTAGCATCATGCAAGATGATCTGATTGGCGAGTTTGAAAGTGTAAGACTGCCAAGGATATGTTGGATAACTTGAAAATTGCTTTTGGAGGAACCTCTACCCGAGGTTAAGGGCTCTTGTTTTAAATTTGAGACCCCTCGCGAAAAGAATCCCCGTCAGAACACTGAGCATCTAAGGATGATGTCAAGCATGATCCGCGACTTGAAGTCTGCAGGTCACGATCTCACTGATGAGCAGCAGGTGCGGGCTGTAATAAGATCTTTTCCAGACTCTTGGACTCACATGAAACAATCCTCACTCACAATGAGAGCATTAAGAATTTTTCTGACATCTCGCCTCGCCATGTGGAGTTAGAGGCTGAGCGCGAGGAAGCCATGCGCGCTATTGCCCTTATCGCCAGGGAGGCAGACAACAGGGCAAGAAGGGTCAAAGAAGAACTTCAAGAGGAAGAGGCAAAAAATGTAATCCATTTCTAAAGCGGGTCAACACCGAAGCGCCAAAGAGGCAACGCAGTGGAAAGAGAGACAAGTCGAAGGCCAAGTGCTATAATTGTGGACAATTGGGACATTTCGCTCGTGAATGCACTGAGCCGAAAAGGGTATTCCATTTCCTTGCTCTCCAACTGTGCATGTTGTGTTCGCATATCCTAGTTGCTCGAACAAATCCTGAATGGATAGTGGATTCAGGAGCGACCAAGCACATAACAAGGGATCGAGCAGGGTTCGTGGATTATTGCCGAATCTCAGCGGGATCGCAAGAGTATACATGGGAAATGGTTCCAGCGAGGAATCCTTGGATTATGGGTGTGTATCAACTCAAGTTAAAGACTGGACGAGTCTTAACTCTCCATGAAGTACTATATGCGCCTAGAGTTCAGCATAATCTACTATCAGTCTCTCATTATTAGCATTAGACTTCTCTTTTTTCTTTTGCTAGCAACCAAGTTGACATTTGTTTGAACAATGTTATATATGGTCATGCTATATTCATGGATGGTTTGTTTTTAATTAGATTTATTAACAGATATTTGGATTATCATAATTTTTCCTGTGTCTTATGTGGTGATACTGATAATAACCTTGATTCGAAAATTTGGCATGCTCGGCTTGGACAATAGGACAAGGCAGAATGACAAGGTTAGCTCGAGAAGGCTTAATGGCTCACTCGCTAAGTCAATCTTCCTATGTGTGAATCGTGTTTAGTCGGTAGGCATGTCGCAAGCCTTTCGGAAAGGCTAAGAGAGCCACCGAACTCTTACAATTGATCACATCTCGACATTTGCGGACCCTGAGTGTGAAGACCCGTCAAGGGGCTTCCTATTTCCTCACATTTATAGATGATTATTCACATATGGATATGTCTATTTGATCGCTCACCGCTATGAAGCGTTAGATTGCTTCAACACTTCTTGGCAGAGGTTGAGATCAATTAGGCAAAACCATAAAAGTTTTTCGGATGGATCGAGGACGTGAATATCTTTCGGATGAGTTCCGAATTTATGTGAAGAAAAAGGAATTCGCAGACAGTTAACTATTCCATATACACCGCAACAAATGGTGTTGCTGAAGACAGAATAGAACACTGTTAGATATGGTTAGGTCGATGATGGCGCATGCCAACCTTCCAATATCTTTTTGGGGGGATGCTATAATGACTGCGGCCTACATCCTTAACCGCGTACCTTCACAGTCAGTTTCCCTCCCCCTTATGAGATGGCGTGGGAAAAAACAAAACTAAATTAGATAATCTACCGGCCAGCGGGATATGTCCATGACACTTCTCACAAGTTTGAAAAAAATGGCCCTAAAGTAGAAAGTTTTCTTATCTTCATGAAGGCTCTAAGGCTCTAAGGGATGTCAGGACAACATCGGCTAAGGGAGGAATGAGAGAAAAGACGTCCGAGATGTGTTTTTCTTAGAAAACATTTTCTAGTATCGGCGACACTGGAAAGAGTCTTGATCTCCATGAGTTGGATGACCCTAATGATATTCTACCATCTTCCAGCGAAGGGAGGGAATTAGTTCCTAACCAGGAAGCTGCCGGAGATAGTAGAGATGATCATGATAGTGGGAGCTTTGTGCCCAGTGGGAGCACACCTATAGAAGAACAAGACGATCAGATACGCCGTAGCAAACGTGACACATGCCTCGTCGTCGATTTGAGATTGAAGAGGAAGCTCTTGTGTGCCAGCTTGCTTGATGATGATGAGCCTACTTCTGTTAAAGAGTATTAACTTCATCTGCTAGTAAAGAGTGGAAGGAAGCAATGCAAGATGAGATGGACTCTATGAGTAAGATCAGTTTGGGAACTTGTCGACCTCCCTCCAAGGCGTAAGGCTATTGAAAATAAATGGATTTTCAAAGTCAAACGCAGATGGATCAATCGACAAATATAAAGCACGACTTGTGGCGAAAGGATATACTCAAAAGGAGGGTATAGATTCGATGAGACATTCTCTCCAGTGGTGAGATTCACATCGGTTCGCCTTATTCTAGCCATTGTTGCACATTTAGACTTAGAACTTTTTCAGATGGACGTTAAAACACATTTCTCAATGGAGACTAGACGAAAAATTTATATGGTGCAACCAGAAGGTTTTGAGGCAAAGGGACAAGAGCGCAAAGTTTGCCGTCTCAAACGTTCCATTTATGGCCTCAAACAATCGTCTAGACAGTGGTATTTTAGATTTCATAAATCTATTATCTCATTTGGTTTTGAGATGATTGAAGAAGACCACTGTGTGTATGTTAAACGTATGGCGGAAAAGATTCTTATTTTGTCATTATATGTTGATGACATTTTATTGGCTGAAATGACATGGAATCTATCGAAGCCACTCGAAAATGGTTGTCTTCTGTCTTTGAGATAAAAGACATGGGTGAAGCAAATTATGTGCTAGGAATAAAAATCACAAGAGATCGCTCGAATAAACTTCTGTGTTTGTCGCAGAGACTTATATAATAAGATTCTTGAGCGATTCC
Organism: Colocasia esculenta; assembly: GCA_014218235.1. NCBI lineage: Eukaryota > Viridiplantae > Streptophyta > Magnoliopsida > Alismatales > Araceae > Colocasia > Colocasia esculenta. The sequence continues at coordinate 32,177,782 of CM024754.1, forward strand.
GGATGCATTATTCCAAACCCATCGATACTCCAATTGATAAGAGTTGTGTTTAAGTATCAGTCAATGTCCACAAACTGATAAGGAAAAGAATGAAATGTCTAAAGTGCCATATGCTGCTGCAATTGGAAGCCTAATGTATGCCATGTTATGTACACGGCTAGACATTAGCTTTGCGGGGGTCTTGTTAGTTGTTATCAAAGTAATCCCGGTCTCGTTCACTGGAAAGCAGTTAAGAGGATTTTTCGATATCTGTGGTACTTCGGACCTTGTCTTATGTTACAAAGGAGATGACTTAAGATTGAGAGGTTACAACGATGCTGATTGGGCTGGTGATAAAGATGAGCGCAAAATCACCTCAGGCTATGTGTTTATGTTAGGTGGAGGGGCCATTTCTTGGTGTAGCAAGAAACAAAAACTGCATCGCTTTATCCACCATGGAATCAGAATATGTGGCTTGTTCTGCTGCATGTCAAGAGGCTGTTGGTTGCAGAGTTTCCTAAAGCGATTGGCCATGACACATTTATCAAGGAGGCGGGGGTGATGTATGTTGATAGCACATCGGCCTTGGCCTATGCTAAGGACCCTAATACCATGGGCGAACCAAACACATTGACATTCGTTATCACTACATCCGGGATTTAGTTGCAAAGGAGTTGGTGGTCCTTCGACACATTTCAACAGGTCATATGTGGCCGATCCACTAACTAAACAAATCCCGAGGGAGGCATTTGTAACCCATATTAGAAATATGAGATTGTGTAAATTGTAATGTGCACAATATGATTGACAATTAAGTAATTATGTTTTCCTTCCTTATATGTGTATGTGGTTGGAATACTTTACACATCAAGAAAAGTGTCACTAGGCTCTGAATGGACCCCCTCACATGGGTCTTCGCCTTGGCGCTAAGAAAGTGAGCAAGATGAGACAATTTTTATCTATGGCGCTATGAGAGCGAGCAAGATAAAATTATATCTATGGCGCTATGAGAGCGAGCAAGATATATATATATATATATTTATTTTATTGTCGTCTTAAAATGAATTAAGATGGGATCCCTCTGGATCGATCACATGATATGAGAATCAAATCCGTGAAGCCTTCATTAAGCCGGTTGTGAGTTTTATGATAAGATGTCATGAGACTCAGGTTAGCCGCAGTGGAGTGGCTAGACTAAGAAATTATGGTTTTTATTATGTTGTATGTGACACGCCCATAATGATGGAGAACACCGTAACATGTGATCATACCACATGTGCGTAAAATGACCGTTGAAGAGAATGATGAATGAGATCTCTGTTTCATCATTATGTGAGCTCTTGGATCATAATTTGTTGATCTATCTGTACCCTTAGGACTTGAGATCTATGTTATGAAAAGGAAGCTTGATGTCGCTACTTTAGCATGCTCCTTAGGGCTATGGTTGATACAGTCCAGCGGACATGACTAGGAAAGCGGTCAAGACTAATTGAATTGACTGAGAACTCAAGAAAGATATCTAAATATTGCCATCATGTTTATGGCTCATTCTCGAGGGACTATGTCGACTTAGTGACGATAAAGTCGTGAGCACATAACGTTTGAGTTTTGACGTCGCTAGTTTTTTTTAAGAGATCTAGGATGTCAAAGCTGGTGAATATTGAGGATATTTAGGGTACTACGAGATTCCTTTGGAGTATTGTGATCTGTTAGTTTTTGGTAATAACTTAATAGATCACTACTCATTTGTTGTGCCGACTCTCGTAAGGTCGCTCACTCCATTCGTCATATGTAAGATTGAGAAGCAAGTGTAGAGAGATGAATTGCTCTTAGTGAGCAACTGACATTTTACTGTGTCCTCTGTGGGCAAGTGGGAGATGTAAACCGATGGTAGTTGCCATCGGTTGTGCCCATGTGGGGCAACCAAAAGTTGCCTTTGGCAACCCTTGGCTGGAGACACAACCACACTGCGGTTGTCTCCCTTGCGCAAGATTCTGGGAATATTGTCCCAGAAAGAAGCCAACAGAAGCAGGACTCTTCCTCTCTCCCATGCGCATGCATGAGAAAGATTTTCTCTCTCTGGAATAGAAACATGCGCAAGTCTCCCCTCTCACTCTCTCTCTCTCACACACACAGTACGAGACTTCTCTCACGGGACATCACCACCGCATCCCGAGGACGTTTGGAGCGAGGAACTACGAAGAAGACTTTTGTAAACTTCTTCCTGATCCTACGAGATTCCGCAACGCACGAGGTACACACCTCACTCAACATCGAACAGTTATATTAGATAATTGGTGGGTAATGTTGATGACAGGAATTAAAAAAAAAATCGGTGTGGGAGACAGCACTACTTCCGAGTATCCTCCATTACCAATCAATATTATTACTTAAAATTAAGTACTGTAAACATTAAAAAGTTCAAGGAAAGAGTCACTCTCGATCTCCATCATTTAAGATGATGTCGAAGTGCACATCCGTGGACAACCTAGCTAATTTCTTTCACTCGATATCCCCCACGCACCCTCCTCAGAAGCCATGCCCACCAAGCAACAATAAACCAGTCCCGTTGTAGTACTGATGGATCAAGAGCCGTAAAATGACACGATGTTTATCCCGTATTCACATGTAATATCCACATTTATTAATTGCGAAGAACCGGGAGCTTCCAAACAAACAACCACCATGAAGCAGCATCGTCCCTCACACGCATCTCTCCGCTACTCCCCACTCTCACCAGCTGCTCGATTAGTAGCCATTGCTGACCTTGGCGGCCAGCATGGGTCTCTTTCCAAAGTGCCCCGAATGGGAGTCTCCTTTTCCTACGCCTCTTTTCTCTCTTCCCTTGCCACCACCAAGTCCAAGTATATAAATCACCTTCACGCACAAGTACGGTATATTATATATGAGTAATGTTATATCACTACAAAAATAAGCAACATTATCGACAGATATTTTCGACAGAAATATTTCGTCGGTAATATCGACGGCTATGCCGACCGATATTTTTTGGTCGGAATATCCGTGGTTATAAATCCATCGGAAATGTTCGTCGGTAATGTCTTTATTGCGGAAATTTCGACGGCCATTCCGACAAAACTAATTCCGTCGGAAAATTTCCCGACGGATATCCGACCAAAAATCATCGATCGGTATATCCGTCGGAAACTCTCATTTCCTCCCCACACATCCCGCGAAACCAGTGTCTCGCGCGCGCTCTCTCTCTCTCTCTCTCTTTCTCTCTCTCCCCTCCAATACTCCGCTCTCTCTCTCTCCTCCACCGGCCATCGCGACCTGTACCGTCCCTTGGAGCCGTCGTCGACCCTGCACCGCCGCCACTGACCTGCACCGCCGCCGCTCCTGGGAACTGCCCCCACCGCGACCTGCGCTGCCACCACTGCAGCAGCAGGTACCCCTCCCCCTCCCATCCCCCTGCGCCAGTGACCTCCCCCTCCCGACTACCCCCACCGCCTCCCCGGCCCCTCCCCCTCCCATCCCCGGCGCCCCAACCGGCGACCCCCTCCCCCTCCCAGTTACCCCCACCCCACACCTCCCCTCCCATCCCTGGCGTCCCACCCTTGCCGCCGCCCCTCCCCCTCCTGCCGGCGACCCCTCTCCCTCCCATCCCTTCTGCGCCCCACAGCCCCCCCTCCCCCATTCCGGCGCCCCCTCCCCTCCCATCCTTTCGCTTCCCCTCCCCCCTTCCTGTGCAAGGCCCCCCCACCCCACACCCTCCCCCTCTCATCCCCCCTCCTGTCGCCCCCTCCCCTTCCTGTGCAAGCCCCCCCCCCACACCTCCCCCTCATCCCCGACCCCAACGCCCCACCCCCTGTCGCCCCCTCCCCCCTTCCTGTGCAGCCCCCCCAACCCCCTCTCATCCCTGCCCCCCCGCGCCCCACCCGTTCTTTCCCACCTCCTGCTGCCCCCTCCCCCTCCTGCCGGCAACCCGATCCCCCTCCATCCCTTCTGCTCCCCATCGCCACCCCCCTTCCCCCTCCTGTTTCTGCAAATTTCAATAATATAGATAAGGATCTCATTACTTTGTTTATGCATTAGTTTATGCATTTGTAATACATGCGTTGTAATTACAAGGATCTCATACGATGATGTGATGGAGTGTTAATAGAATGTAGCACTAAGGCACTACTTGCAAGAGATACGTATTAAAGATGATGTTGATGGAGTGTTTATAATAATGCATTTGTTCTGATTTTCACCATATATATGAATTTTGGTAGGTAATGGCAATGGTATGTATTAAGATGAAAAAAAAAAATTTGTGCAAAGTTCCTCATCATATTATTCGCTTTAGGCCAAGGCCTCTCGATTTCATCCTCAACCCTACATTACAAACCTAGTAATATTCTCTCAAATTTGATAAGTGATAATTCATTCATTTTTGTCCCAACCTCATAGGTAGTGTTGAACCACTCTCTATTTGTTCTTGTATTTTGGTGATAATAAATTTATGATGTACCTTAAATTGAATATTTGTTTCATCTGTGTCGCATCAATCTCATAGCAAAAGCTAAGTCTTTCATTGATGCAATATTTGGCGCACAAAATGATAAAATCGATGTTAATCAATATACATCGATTTCTGTTTAAAGTGCCAAAGTATCAAGCGCCGCAACGATTTGTTAAGAAATCGATGCCATAACGATTTCTTCTTTGAGCGCATGAGTGATGTGTAAGAAATCGTTCCATAACGATTTGTAAGAAGTCGATGCCATAACGATTTCATAAGTGTTCGCAACGATTTTTCTGTAAAGCGCAAGAAGTCGATGCCATAACGATTTCATAAGTGTTCGCAACGATTCTTCTGTAAAGCGCAAGAAGTCGATGCCATAACGATTTCTTCTTTGAGCGCAATGATTTGATAAGAAACGGTCTCATAACGATTTGATAAGTGAGTACAACGATTTGCCCTCACATCGATTGGTTTATAAATGAGCAACGACTCCTCACATAACGATTCATAAGTCATGCTCATAACGATTTCTTCATGGATTCTGTTGAAACACAGATTGCTTTATATTTCAAATATGCTTGGCGCTTAAATGAAAAGTCAAATATCTTCTGACAAAAAGCTGCGTGCATATTTCAGAATCTTGTTACAAAGATATGACCTACTATTTTCAGTATGTTAGCAGAAGCACAGTACCATGCATCGTTTATCATAAACACTTTTATGCTAACACTCTCTTCTATGCTCACAGACATCGAAGACCATCAGAGTCTGATTAAGACAAATGAAGAGAAAGATCAGCAACGACTAGAAGAGCTCCAACGGATCTCTTCAACGGATCTATTCTAAAGCTGCTCAATATAAAAGATGGAGCATTGCTGAAGAACAATAAGAGCCTTTTCTTGAATATCTTTAAAGGAGTGTATCTGTGAGAAGCACCTTCACGCCACATACACTCAAGGAAAGAGAGAAGAGCCCGAGCCAAGAAGAAGCAATCAAGCGTCTCAAGCATTCAAGCTTCCGAGCTTTCTGTCTTCTTTCTCTCTTCTGTTTCTCTCCGAGCTTATTGTACATCTGGAGGAGAGTTTGGGACTGTGAGCTTTACATGAGTGTTCATCTTGTAAGGTCTCTCAGTCTGATCTTTCTAAGAAAGATCTGTGTCCAGCTGTAGGACTGTATACAGTGATAACCCAGCTAGGGGTTTTGTCTAGCTGAACCAAACTGGGGTTTGTACCAGTTGATAACCCAGCTAGGGGTTTGTGTCTAGCTGAACCAAACTGGGGTTTGTACCAGTTGATAACCCAGCTAGGGGTTTGTGTCTAGCAGACCGCACTGGGGTTTGTTCCAGGAGGTTGGCTTCTTGACCTGTAAGAGAAGTGGGCTGCCTTCT
>CM024754.1:32183718-32324677 GCA_014218235.1 Colocasia esculenta
TACAGATGTCAAAAATATGTACGAAGACTTTGACTATTCAACGTTGTTAAATATCAAGTCGTTATAAACATAAAATCGATGCATCCATGATTTATGAAATCGTTATGCACTACCGCAATCGTTGTATCTTAGTATCAAATCGTTATGTTTCTATAAAAGAATCATTATGAGTTCTAAAGAAGTCGATGCGCGAAGCAAATCGTTATGAGTTCTAAAGAAGTCGATGCGCGAAGCAAATCGATATGAGCTCTAAAGAAATTGATGCAATGACTTAAGGAATCGTTGCGATGAGCAAATCATTACGAAGTCTTAAGAAATCGATGCGATGACTTAAGGAATCGTTGCGATGGGCAAATCGTTACGAAGTCTTAAGAAATCGATTCGATGACTTAAGGAATCGTTGCGATGAGCAATCATTATGAAGTCCTAAGAAATCGATGTGATGACTTAGGAATTGTTATGATGAGCGAATCGTACGAAGTCTTAGAAATCGAAGCGATGACTTGAGGAATCGTTATTGGGAATGATTTGTTTGTAAACAAACGATGTTTCTTTCTTATAAAGAAATCGTTAAGATACTTATGAAATCGTTATGATATCAAATCGTTATAGCCCTATTGAAATCGTATACACTAAGGAAATCGTTGTGATTTCAACAGAAGTCGATGTGGACTTAGAGAAATTACTTACTTGGCATTTATATTTCTACAAAAGTATCAATACTTACCAAATAGGCTTGATCTTCTTGAGGTATGTCCTATGCTCAAGACTTAGGAAATATATGTTTATAAACTTGAAATGGTTTTGATAATCACCAAAATATATGTAATGAATTGACATTTCATGGGGATAGACTGATCATCAGATTTGAATGATCATCAACATGAAAATCTTTGTCTTGTTGCCAACCAGCATGATCTATTTCAATTATGGCATAGAAGGTTAGGTCATGCTAGTGAAAATGTTCTGAATAAGTTGCTAAGACATGCTCTTGTGAATGGTTTACCAAAAATGAAGAAAAAGAAAATACAATTGTATGTTCTTCATGTGCCCAATGTAAACAAACTAGGAAATCATTCAAATTTGTTGCACCCTTAATCACTTCCAAACCCTTTGAATTGCTGCATATGGGCTTATTTGGTCCAACTAGGACACTCAGTCTTAGTGGACATAGATTTAGATTTGTGATTGTGGATGATTTCTCTAGATTCACATGGGTTTATTTTTTATCTCACAAGAGTAACTCTTTAGAAAATTTCAAAGAATTTGTTAATAAAATTGAAAATTTAAAAACAAATAAAATCCACTCCATTCTTACTGACCATGGAGGAGAATTTGACAATAATTTGTTCTTTGATTTTTGTAGAAATAAAGGAATTGATCACAAGTTTGCTTCTCTAAGGACCCCTGAACAGAATGGAATTGTTGAAAGGAAGAATATGACACTAGTAGAGATGGCAAGAACCTTGTTAATTGAAAGTCAGCTTCCAAGAAAATTTTGGGCAGAAGTTGTCTACACTTCATGTTATGTCCTCAACAGGGTAATGGTAAGATCAGTCCTTAAGAAAACTTCTTCTGGACTTCTGAAAGGTAAGAAACCTCACATTGCATATTTTAGAGTCTTTGGATGTAAAGTTTTCATTCATAATAATGACAAACATGATCTAGACAAATTTGAAAAGAAAAGTGATCTTTCTAGGATTTTTGAAAATTCAAGGTCATATAGAGTTTTTAATAATGAATCAAAGACTGTGGAGGAAACTCCTCATGTTATATTTGATGAAAATATTGAAAAATCTACTGACCATGATTTGTGTAGGAATCAAGAAGAAGAAGCTGACATTCTTGTAAAGAATCAGATCAATCTGTGGAGAATGAATAAGTTGCTGAATCTGAGGCTGAGTCGACACCACAGAACCTTGAATCGACACCAGAGTAGGTAAGTACACAACAAGATGTAATTTCAGATACTCTAAAGCTCATCCACTTGAGAATGTTGTAGGTAATGTCAATGATGGAGTCCACACTAGATCTCATTTTAGAAATATCATTGAACAAGATCAAATGGCCTTCATATCTCAAGTGGAACCCAAAACATAGAAGAAGCCTTAAAAGATAATTCTTGAAAGAAGTAATGCATGATGAATTGAAATCAATTCAAAGAAATAATTTTGGAGTCTAGTTCCCAAAAATCCTGAAAATTCAATAATTGGAACTAGATGGGTGTTTAGGAATAAATTGAATGAAGAAGGAAAAATTGTGAGGAATAAAGCAAGACTGGTTGCTAAAGGATATAATCAAGAATTTGGAGTTGATTTTGAGGAGTCCTTTGCACCAGTAGCTAGATTAGAAGCAGTGAGAATTCTATTAGAATATGCATGTTCCAAAAACTTCAAATTGTTTCAGATGGATGTGAAAACCTCCTTTTGAATGGTTACATAAAAGAAGAGGTGTTTGTTGCTCAACCTCCTGGATTTGAAGATCATGATAAACCTAACCATGTGTATAAACTGCATAAAGCTCTTTATGGTTTGAAACAGGCTCCAAGAGCATGGTATGATAGATTGAGCAGTTTTCTGGTTAGAAAGATTTTTCAAGAGGTATAGTGGATCAAACTCTTTTCACAAAATTAGTCCACAATCATATAATTGTAGTTCAAGTGTATGTGGATGATATCATCTTTGGTTCCACTAATCCTTCACTGTGTGAAGAATTTTCCAATCACATGCACAGTGAATTTGAAATGAGTCTCATGGGAGAATTTCAATTCTTTCTTGGTTTGCAGGTCAAACAGTTTGAGGATGGATTCTTTATAAATCAAGCCAAATATGTTAAAGAATTGCTCAAAAGATTTCACTTTAAACAAGCCAAACCAGCATCAACTCCCATGAGTACAAGCATCAAATTGGACAAAGATGAAAAAGTAAATTGGTTGATGCAAAGCAATACAGAGGTATGATTGGATCTCTTTTGTATCTTACTGCAAGTAGGCCAGATATTCAATTTAGTGTATGTCTTTGTACTAGATTTCAGTCTAGTCAAAGGAAAGTCACTTGCTTGCAGTTAAGAGGATTTTTAGATATCTCTATGGAACTTGTAATTTGGGTTTATGGTATCCAGTTGGATGTCATGCTAATTTGATTTCATACTCTGATGTTGATTATGCTGGATGTAAGCTTGATAGAAAGAGTACTAGTGGATATTGTCAATTCTTAGGAAATTGCATGATAACATGAGCATCAAAAAGCAACACTCGGTTGCACTTTCTACTGTAGAAGTACAATATGTTGCTGCAGGAAGTTGTGCAGCTCAAGTGTTGTGGATTAAAAGTCAATTGCTTGACTACAATATTGATATTGGATGTTCATCTATTATGTGTGACAATACTAGTGCAATTAATCTTTCCAAAAACCAATACAACATTCTAGAACAAAGCACATTGAAATCAGACATCACTTTCTTAGGGATGAAGTTACAAACAAAAACATTGAACTAGAATTCATCCCTACTAAAAAACAAATTGCAGACATATTCACAAAACCATTGGCTGAAGATAGGTTTACATCTTTAAGAAGAGAACTTGGGATTTGCAACATGGAATAAAAACTGAAAAACTTTTGATTCTTATGCAAAGATTATAAGGTATATCAAATAGTGATTAGTGGAAAAACAAGTTATGCTTGTTGAAAACTATCATTATGTGTTGAGAAAAATCCTTCACCAAGTACCCATGATCTATCATGTATAAGAATCATTCTGTTTTTAAAACTTAAAAAAAAAAGTGTTGTGGATGTCTTCTCTCTTGAAACATACTTGCCCTTTAATGATTGACTGCTGAAAATTGAATGTTGAAAGCTGATTATCTTTGGATGATTGCTTTCTAAAATTGAGTGTCAAATTCAATGTCATTGGGTTGACTGTTGAATGATTTAGTGATGCACATATTGAGGGGGAGCATGACACTTGAGAAACACAGGTAAGGTCTGAGAAATGAATTCAGAATCAGAATCGTTTGTGAAGACTTTTGAGAACAAGTTGCTGAGGTTGGTCAGGAAAATGCTAAGGTGATGTGAGGCTTCTGTGAAACTTCTGAGTTGTGAATAAATCTTTCACTAAATTCTATCACATTCATGTTCATTCTTGAAGCCATCAATTTCTCAATTTCTATCTCATCAAATTCACTTGATCATCTTAATTATTCTTTCATTGAAGAAGGACCTCTTTACTTATGATGAAAAATAGATAAGATCAATAACTCAGGGGGAGCTAAAGACTTCATTGCCATTTGTCTCATCAAAACCAAAATTGATTCAGTGTGTTGATGAATATCTAATGCATGAAATGTTCATTAATTCCTCTGGAGAAAATAAGAATTGATTTCTTAATTGCTATAATATGTTATGTCATTCAGCACTCTCTTATACACTGAACTCCTCAAGTAATTTGATTTCTTTTATGGATTTTTGCTTAATTGTGTATTGAACTTACTCACTTCTTTCAAGACTGATAAAAGGTAAAGTTGTGTCAAAAGTCTCAATGTTCATTTTCAAAAAGTTTTTCTGACAGAGCAATGGCATAACATTGAGAAACTGCACACCTTCACAAAAAAGTGAAGAGCCATGTATGTCATGAGGTGTTGTGTTATCTCTGTTCTAACGGGTTAAATCAAAATGAAAAGAACATGTGTTAACTGAGTAACTGGAAATATTGGCATCTGATAACGTATATTTCCATGTAAAAAGGTTTTCATTCACCCTTGAAGCAGGATAATTAGTAAATCTTTAGTAACTAGGGATTCTGGTGTGTGAAAAGCATGTATACTTGAGTGAAAAGATTTACTATATTTGAATGCTCTTTGATTAAAAGTTAAAGAAATTCAATCAAAGAAAGTGAACAGCTTAAACCTAAATCAATCTTTAAGAGTGTTTAACTTCAATATAAATTGCCTTAATCCTAAAGAAATCACATTACTCTAGGTTAAGTAAAGTGTAAAAGATTGAAATTGACTGCATAAAATATTTTATATCACTTAAGCAATCATTCCAATCCTTCAGAATTTCTTAATGATCAATCTCATGCCAGATATCTTTCAACCCAGTGAATAAAATAATGGGACTATGATGAAAAATTGGAAATGATCTCTTTACACATATGAAAATCCCTGGTTAATTGATTTCAGATATGACTCATCATATTAAAGGTTTCCCTTCTCATTCCTTTCAAAAATCTCTAATTTTTATCAAGTGAGGTCGACACACAACAATCCTGTGTCGACACCAGAGTGTCTGTCAGGTCGACACACTCTCCTTGTGTGTCGACACACCTGGGCTTGACCGGCGGCTCATGATTAGGGTAAATGATCCGGGGGTTCATCTTACCCCCTTCTTGAGGTGTCGAAACCCCTCTTTCTATACCTAAAGTCCCATGTCGACCCTACCACTTGCTCTTTCCACTCCATTTGAAATCCTCCCTCCTTCCAACTCCCAAGGAACTGATCCCCTGTGTTCCCGCGTTCTTCTTCTCCAACCTTTTGTTCTTTTTCTCTTCTCCTCCTTCCCTCCATCATGGCTCCCAAGCAAACTCCCAGGAGAGGGGCAAAGACCAGGGCGGCTGCAAAGGGCATAGTTATTGAAGAGCCTCAACCAGAGAGAAGAAGTAAGTTTCGGCATGATCCATCAAAAAGGAAGGGTGAGGTGTCTCCTTCAGGAACTCCATCTAAGCGGGGAAGGCCATCTCCTCTGAGTAAAGGCAAGTCTCTCATGCCCTCTCGATCCCTAGGAGAAAGCTTCTCCCAGATTCAAGTTATTCCAATGAAGATGACTCATCCTCAGAGTCTTCTAGCTCATCTGGGACGCAAGCAATCACCCCATCTCATATTGCAACCGAGGGAAGATCAATTCTTAAGCCTAGGGCTGTAGAATTATCTAATGAAGCTCTTGCAAATGCATTTCCAGAACTTATACCCTTCTTTGAATTTCAAGGGTGGTTGAAGTTTATTTCAGAATTCAGAACTTTTTATCCTCGTCTAGTTCAAGAGTTCTATCTGAATATGGTGGATGATCCAGAAGGGTTCAGATCTGAGGTTAAAGGCATTTCTATTCTTTTCACTTCTGAATTAGCTTCTAAACTATTTCACTTTCCAAATGATGTGAGGATTGGAGTGAATTGAATTCAATCTTCATGAAGCCTACACTCTTCTTACTGGTCTTCCATAAGATTCAAAGGATTCTAGGGAAACTCATGTCATAAGGTTCAACACCAACACCTTTCCTCCAGTTCTTCATTTAGTACATCACATCCTTACCACCATTATCACACCTCAGGGTGGTGGTAGAAATAGACTGACTGATATTCAAAGATTTGTGATGTACAACATGAAGAAAATGTGAAAGTCAATCTGAATTTGATAATGACTCAAATTATGTCTGAAACAATAAGGAAAGATCTTCACAGATCCTTGCCCTATGCATCACATCTCATAGTTGTATTCAAACATTTTGGAGTCTCCCTGATGAATGAAAAGGTTCATAAAATACCTCAAAATAACATATACTGTTTGCATCACTTGCAAAAGTTCATGAGATTCAGAGTTGAGGGAGAGTCACCGATTGAACAAGAAGAAGTTGCTCCAGAAGTTGATGTTCCTCAAGTTGATCTCGTGGACCAGCCACATGTTGAGGTTGAGATTCCTTTTGAGCCACCAGCTGCACCTACACCTCATACATCTCCACCTCATTCAAATATCATTGTTCCTTTAAACTTTTTCCACCAATATCAAAGTTCAGCTTTCACTTCTTCTGGTGGATCTTCTGTTCCACTTGAGTTATACAAATTTCTCCAAGTTCAGTTTGACAATCTCAATTCCTCCATGAGGGAAATGTCTGATAGATTTGAACTTCGGATTCAAAGATTGGAGAATTCTGTCAATGGTCAGTTTGTAAGACAGCATGAAGCAGCTGAGCATGCTACTAGAAGATTCAACAGGTTAATTGGAACTTTGGGTGATGCTTGTACCCAACTTAAAGATCTTCAACTCAAGACTCAAGGAGTTCTAGATGCCATTTTAGCCAATACTCAACAGGGTCTTTTCAATAGCCAAGAGGTTGTAACTCAAGTGTCTAAAAGTCGGTTGTCTTTTGTTCATTTGGTTGAAGATATGGACAGAATGAGAACTCTTATTGCCCACATTGATCAGGAAATAGCAAATCTCAGGTCTGATATTAGCAATTTTGGACAACATGGCACAGTTCCTAGTACATCTGCTGCTTCTCAACATGTAACTCACAGTCTTGGTGTATTTCAAGAAAACATGTATGAAAATCATCAAAGAATGGAAGATCTTTTGCACACCAGACTCTCTACTATGCAAACTCAGATCAGAACAAATTTGAGTGCTATGGAAGCACAGATGAAGACCATAGAGAACATCTTACTCCCACTTCCTCCTCCTCCACCTCCTTCTGCATGATGTCTTTTTGTTTTGATGATGTCAAAGGGGGAAAAGGATTTACATTTTGATGTGATATGTGATGTGATGTGGATGCTAAACTTTTTGGAAACTTTTGGGTTGATGCTTGTATGTCTAATTTTTCTTTGAAAATGACAAATGAATGACATGTTCGTTTGCAAAGGGATGAAAACCTTTTGATGTCATTGATGAAAATTGTGGATGTCAGTGTTATGCTCATTATATACCATGAAATTGTGAATGGATACTTTCAAAATCACATTTGTGAGAAAATCAAGTTAACTTGATGAATCATAGTTGCCATCATCAAAAAGAGGGAGATTGTTGGATCGCTTATTTTGATGATGCCTAAATATGATTCATTAATATATTGAAATCATGTTTATCATGCTTAAATTCATATCTCACATGTTTCCTTCATGTGTATCTCAAGGAAAAGACAAACATGCCCAGTGGTGTCGACATAGCCCACCTGTGTGTCGACACTAGTGCTCTATCCCAGCAACATGTTTGAAGAAAATTGCCAGTGGTGTCGACACAGTCCTCCTGTGTGTCGACACTAGTTCATCATTCTAGCAGATCATTTCTGCAGATATTCCAGTGGTGTCGACACAGCCCATCTGTGTGTCGACACAAGTTGACTGTCCCAGAAGGTCATTTCTCAGCTAGGAACCTGTGTGTCGACATATAGCTGTGTAGTGTTGACACACTTCGGACTTTTTCTCCAGATCTGAAATACCAAGCCACGTGTATGACTTTGGTAAAGGATTTTTGGGCGGGAATTTCTATGCTCCCAATTCCCAAGATATTTTGTGGACCCATGGGGCTATAAATACCCCTTATCCACATGGCTTTTAGAGAATCATCCATCGGGACACACATCTGCTCTTCCAGAACTCCAGAGTATTCTAGCTGACTTCTGAAGAAGGCTTCATCCCGGAAAATTACTCCCAGATCTGAAGCAATTGAAGTCTTGAGCACCTTGGATGATCCATTTGAAGAAGAATTTTGAGCCATCAGAGTATTCTTCCTGGAGTTGAGGTAGAAGAGCTTGTTCCCAGTCTTGAAGACTAAATAGGGATCTTCGAACCAGTCCTCTTAACCTATTCAAATTGTTCTATTTGGTTCTTCATTTCACACTTACACTATTGAAGTGTGTGTGGTGGAAATGATTGGATATCCTGTGGCCCACTTGTGTGTGTATGTATATTAGTGAGAGGTCGGATCTTTCAAACCGGTATGTGGGTAATCGTATATTTCGTCAAGATGCCACTTGTGTGTGTGTGTGGATGGTGATATACACTGTTGTGTAATCCGAACACCCTAAATCTCCTTTTCTTGTGTTTTGATCATATCTTGCGGTAGATGCTTGATAGGTTCGATTAGACATTTCACACCCTTGATCAAATTGCTCAATGTGGATAGTTTCAGATTCAATTCACTCAATTTTCAAGAGTTTGAGTGAAAATTTAAAATTCAGAGAAATCTAAGCCCCGCCTATTTCCCCCCCCCCCCCTTCTATTTTTCTCATAGCAATTCCGCGCAACATTTGAGAATGCGACCGACTTCGACTTCACCAGCTGCCCACCGGGCACCAAGCTGAAGAAGCTGGAAGAGAGGCCATTGCCTAAAATGTGGTGGTCTAGACTATCGCATTCCCAACTGTCCGATGCTAAAGGACCAACCTGGAAGAGAACAGATTGCACCCTGACGTCAGGGACGCCTTAACGCCGTGGTAGAAGCTGACCTACCTGAGGAAGGGGTATGGTATAAGGTATCATTCGTATTCATTCTCAACTTGATTTTGTTCTCATTGATACTAGAGCTGCATATTCATTTGTTTCCACCGCATTTGCTGCAACTCTACTTGTTAAACCAGTTCCTATGAAATCCAAACTCACTATAGCTTCTCCTCTTGGCTCTGAATCAGAGCTCACACACTACCTACCTAAATGTGAAACCATGATTGGAGGGCAGAATCTCCCTACTAATCTCAGTTGTCTAGATATGAAGGGGTATGACGCGATATTAGGTGTCGACTAGTTGATTAAGCATGACGCTAATGTCAATTGTCGTCATAGCACAGTTACCTTTGCAAGACCAAATCTTCCAAAACTATCATTTATTGGCACATGTTACCACACACACCTTGTCCTTATCTCTTCTCTAAAAGCTTCCAAGTTAATCAACCAGGGTTGTGATGCTTTCCTAGTATCGGTCACTGCGACTGAAAAGAAGAAACCCACTATAGAGGATATCCTCATAGCCAGAGACTACCCCGACGTCTTTCCGGAAGACTTATCAGGAATACCACCTAAGCGGGAGGTAAACTTCACCATCGCGTTACTCCTTGGGGCAGCCCCTGTGTTCAAAGCCTCATATCTCATGTCCCCTACTAAATTATAGGAACTGAAAAGGTAGATCCATGAGTTGTTAGGTCAAGGATTTATCAGGCCCAACACATCCCCGTGGGGTGCGCCGGTATTATTTGTCAAAAAGAAGGATGGAACTATGAGACTCTATATAGATTATCGTCAGCTAAATCAGATGACAATAAAGAATAAGTACCCATTGCCCCACATCGACGAGTTGTTTGACCAGATCTCCGGTGTACAATACTTCTCTAAGATCGATCTTAGATCAGGCTATCACCAATTTAGAATCAAGGAGGAAGATATACACAAGTCAGCATTCAGGAGTAGATACAGTCACTACAAGTTCGTGGTTATGCCTTTTGGTTTGACAAATGCTCCAGCGGCCTTCATGCAACTAACGAATAATATCTATAGGCCGTATTTGGACCAATTCATAATGGTGTTCATTAATGGCATTCTCATTTATCCCAAGTCTAATGAAGAGCATAAAGAATATTTGAAGATTTATCTACAAGTACTTAGGGATAATCAACTTTATGCAAAACTTAGCAAGTGTGCATTCTGGATGGAGGAAGTATCTTTCCTTGGTCACATCATATCTAAGGAAGGCACCTCTGTAGAACCCTCTAAAGTAGAAGCTATGAAAAATTGGGAAAGGCCGACAACTGTGTCAGAGATTAGAAGCTTTTTGGGTCTAACTGGTTACTATCGTTGCTTCATTAAAGACTTCTCAAAGATAGTTGTACCATTGACCAGACTTACCAGGAAGGAGAACCCTTTCACATGGACTACTGAATGTGAAGATAGTTTCAAGGCATTGAAGGAGCACTTAACTTCCGCGCTTGTACTGACATTACCGGTAGCCGAAGGAAGCTTCGAAGTTTACACAGATGCATCAGGAATCGGCCTTGGCTATGTATTAACGCAAAATGGGAAAGTGGTATGTTATACATCCAAACAATTGAAGAAGCATGAGGACAACTATCTTGTGCATGACCTAGAGCTAGCAGTTGTAGTCTTCGCCTTGAAGATATGGCGTCATTACTTGTATGGTGATAAGTTCATTGTATTTTGTGACCATAAAAGTTTGAAATATCTATTTTCTCAGCAAGAATTGAATATGAGATAGCGGAGGTGGTTGGAGTATATTAAAGACTTCGACTTCACTATCCAATATCATCCAGATAAAGCAAATGTCATGGCAGATGCTCTGAGTAGGAACCCATGGTTACCTTATCAAGCCTTATGGTAGGAGAATGGCGGCAACTTGAGGAATTTGCCAAACTAGACATAGATGCTGATGTTAAGGAGAAAGCATGTCTGATTGCTAATGTTATAGCACAACCCACCTTGCTTGAAGACATCCGAGCACTTCAAGACAATGACCCCATACTTGTAGAATTAAAGGGTAATCTGGACCAGAGGCCAGATTTTTCCTTAGCGGAAGATGGAAGACTATTGTTCTGAGGACGAGTCTGCATACCCGACCATGCGGAAACAAAGAGAACAATCATGGATGAAGCTTACAAGACCAGGTATACCATTTACCATTGAACTACTAAAATGTACCAAGACTTAAAAAGAAGTTTTTGGTGGCCTAACATGAAGAGGGAGGTAGCGGAATATGTCACTAAATGCTTAACCTATCAGCAAGTCAAAGCAGAACACTTACGACTATAATCACGGATTTGCTCCCCAAAGATGATGATTAAAAATAAATAAAAGAGACCATGATCGCCACCAAAGTAGTTGCAAGAGATGAACAAATGAAAGAGGAGTGCTAACTACCTTGGAAAAGGAAAAGAGAGATAGAAGGGTACCTGGTCCTGTGAACGTGATAGGCAAGCCGTCGCCTTGTCTTGAACGTGACGAGGAAGGTGCCGCCTTCTGGTTCTCAGAACGTGACGCGCTGTCCGTCGCCTTCTAGAGATCGCGACCAGGTGTGCGTCGCCTTCTGCTTCAGAAGATGAAGACCGTGGGTTCTGTTCTTCTTGCTCCTCAGCCGGCCAAGGGGCAAGAGCCTCGTGCTGCTACTGTCTTCTAACACCTGCCAAGAACATCAAAACAAGAGAAAACCCATTAGACAAAAGTTTTGTGTAGAATCTATCCCAAAAGCATGAAAGAACATGAAATAATTGGAGGGAACTCACGTGGGGTGGGGTTTTAACCCCTTTGGGTGATTAAACTAGGTGTGTGTGGAGTGTTCTAATGCAGATCTATGAAAAAATGAATCTAAACATGCATGTATGAAGAGAAAAATCAAGAAGAACAAGAGAGAGAAAGTGTAGATGAGGAGAAATCGCCCTGAGGGGCACTTCCTGGTCGTCTGTAGGTTGAGAGGTCTTCTGGGAACTCGAAGCTCTCTGGGAGAGGAAGAAGCAAACGTTGGCCTTGCCCTAAACCGTCTCCTATGAAGGGATTTATAGGTGATTATTTTTTAACGGGCTGGGAGAGGAATAATGAGGCATAGTCCGACTTTGGGTAAGTGTACTCGGGCAAGGGGAGTCAGAACATGGAAAGGACACCCTGAGGAAGGTTTCCTCCAAGTTTGGAAGTATTTGGACGCCTCTAGACCTACTAAAAGATGGATTATTTATGAATAGCAAGGGTCCAAGTCTGACTAGGAAAGGGTACATTGCATGGAAACCAGAACACGACGGGCTCCGAGTCGCAATCAGGATCGCGACGCTTCGATACGTCACCTTCCATAAAAGGAAACCATTTAAGCATTTTCTGGCAAATTTTTAGGGAATGAAAATGCCAAATAAGAACGCGACGTATCGAGGTGTCGCCTTCTAAAGATGATCGATTCTGGCTTGAAGGCAAATTGGTGTAAGGAAGAACGCGACATGAAGGGCATCACCTTCTAAAGAGGAACACGACAGGACTATGGTCGCCTTCATGGGCTTTTAGCATAAGGCTCATTCAAAGGGTCTGATCTCCTTGCATGGGTATCAGATTGGCATGCAGTTTGAAGCGTTGGATTCCCGACTCAGAGAGCTATGAAATGATGATGAAGATTGATTGATTTGACTAGGAAGAACCCACCAGGGCGATGAACTAATGAGAAAGATGTCATGATCAGATAAAGCCAGCTAGGCGATGATGAGCCAACGTGGGGTGTCAATGATATGACAATGAATTTGGCTCGACTTATGGGCCAGAAATGGGTGTCTACAACGACCTGCAGAAAAACTTAAGCCCCTAGAAATTCCAGCATGAAAATGGGAAGGCATAGGGATAGACTTCATTTTTGAATTTCCCAAATCTAGAAGCGGAATCGAAAGAATATGGGTGATTGTTGACCGCTTGACCAAGTCTGCTCACTTCTTACCAGTTAAGAACAAGTGGACTGTTGATATTTTAGCTGTCTTATATGTAAAAGAAATTGTTAGACTACATGGAGTACCTGTGTCCATTGTGTCAGATAGAGACCCACGATTTACATCTCACTTTGGAAAGGACCACACTATTCCTTGGGATCTAAATTAACTTCAGTACAGTTTTCCATCCACAAACTGATGGTCAGACGAAAAGAACCAATCATTGAAGAAATGCTTAGAGCCTGTGTTCCGGACTTTAGAGGTAGTTGGCATGAACATTACCACTTGTGGAATTCGCCTACAACAATAGCTACCAGGCCAGTATTCAAATGGCACCTTTTGAGGAACTTTATGGTAGAAGCTATCGATCTCCAATCTGTTGGTATGAGATCAGTGAAAAGCAATTATTAGGTCTGAAAATAGTGAGAGAAACTATAGAGAAGGTGAAGCTCATTAAAGAAAGAATGGCAGTGGCACAGCAGAGGCAAAAGGCTTATGCAGACACAAGAAGAGGGATCTGGAATTTCAGGTCGGTGATTATGTGTTCCTAAAAGTATCACCAAACCTTGGAATTAGAAGATTCGGAATCAAAGGCAAAGTATTGCCAAGATTCATCGGCCCTTTTGAAATCCTCGAAAGAGTTGGTAAAGTTGCATATCGTTTGGCGTTACCACCACAACTGGATGGAGTACACAATGTATTCCACATATCCATGCTGAAGAAATATGTACGTGATCCCTTTCACGTCATTGAGTATGAGTTCTTGGTGTTTCATAAAGACAGACTTATGAAGAGAAGCCGGTTAAAATCATAGACTATGAACTACGCCAATTGAGGAACAAGGTATTCCTTTGGTCAAGGTCAGATGGAATCAACGCTTGGATTAGGATGATACATGGGAGACAGAAGAAGCCATGCGTAAGAGATTCTCGGAATTATTCCCAAGTAAGAGATCTTCCTAGTTCCTTATATCTATGAATTTTGGGACCAAATTCTCTTAAGTAGGGAAGAGTGTAGCACCCTAGAAATTTGGTGATTTAAAAATGAAAGATAAATTGGAAATAAAAACTTAATATTTATCAAAGTGGTTAAAAAACATGTGCGTCATGATCGTATGTGCAAAAGTTGAGCTTGAGATGAAATAAATCCCATGGTTAGTCTTCTAATGAGACAAGACAACTAGAGGATAATTGTTGGGCCAAACATGCACTCTAGCTCAAAGATCAAAACCAAACAAGAAGAAATCCCCAAAATTCGCAACCCTAATTGAGCAGAAAATAGAAAGGGGCTATTAGGACAAGAATAAAGGCAATTAGACTTACATAGCAACCCAAATTCGTACCCAACTATATTATGGAGTTTCCTAATGGATTCTCTTACTCAAATGAGTTGAGAATCATCAGATTAAGGAAGGGATTTAATCAAAACCCAGACTTCTCCTTTCCTGGTGGTAATAGGACTTCTAAACAACTGTAAACACTTAAATACTCGTCATAAACCCCTTGGGGACGAGTTACCAACTTGCTGGGGTCATGAGGAGCAGAGCTTGAGCACCATAGGAGGTGGAGATCGCCCCCAACCTGTAACGCCCCTCTTAGACTCAGTACAGTTTACCAACTCACATTGGATCTAACAGAGGTATTACAGTGGAATAAATCCAACATTTGACGGTACAGGTTGAGATATACACAAATGATAATTCGATTCCAATAATAAGCAACAGAATATGGAACTAAATGATGGTAATCAACATTATACTCAATTATAAAGTCTAGTGCATAAAAGAGAAATGGCAATAGTCCCGAATTTATTACAATTCATAGTTCAAATGCATAAAGGAAATTACATATAGTCCTCACATACAAGAGTCACTCTAAAAATCTCTCAACCAATCTAAGTCTCCACGTCCTCTCGCTCCGAGTCAGTGTGAACTAACTCCTGAGTGTCCTCTGGTTCTCCTGAAATGTTAAGCAAGTATGAGTCTACAAGACTCAGCAAATCACATGAAAGACAGTTCACGATATTATAAATATAATAGGTTTAAAACATGGTAACATATTATCATTCATTTCATTGATATCATATACTCCCTACTAACATGGTTCTAGATCAATTGGCAATCATTCATTCATAGCATTCTAATATTATGAAAATAAACCATGTCATGCAATGCATAAAATTCACATCTTATTTACTAACAATTGAAGTAACATGTTCTTACATATACTATGCTATCATTTTTATCATGGTTTCTACTTATTGTCATGTAACATATAAACCATTTTAATGAAAGCCTTACGCTACATTATGCAACCTGTAACCATTCTCGTAGAACAATTGAACATTTAAACATGTGGCAACTCTTTTACATACCAATTTGCATGTAACATTTAACACATTAACATATGGAATGTAATCATGTAAATAATGTTCATGTAGGCATGTAGCATGTAACATGTAGCATATAGCATGTAGGTCATATAGACATGTAGACATTTTCACTTAATTACCAAGACATAGCCCACACTATAATAGAGATCATATAGCACATTGTCATGTAGTCATTTACTTATCACCTAGGCAAAGCGGTGATGAAGTCATGGTATTTGCACAAAACCGGGGAAAGTCATTCCCACCTTAACTAGTAGAACTTGTCTACCTCAAGGATTTCAATCCGTTGCCCACGGATTCATTCATTCATTTTCATATAGGTGAACCATTACCATAGGGGCATCTATGGTGTAGTTCCTTGTAGGAATCTCTAATATAGCAATGTCTCTATTGGCACTTCTTTTCAATGCATGCACTAACATGTATGATACCATTTAATTTACATTTCATGAAATTTTAACATATGACAATGCAATAACCTATAACATGTCCTTTCAGTTCTGAAATTCTATTTTCTGCATGACAGACCCCTATCATGATACTAAATGCAACACATTCAATCATGTACATACTTTGCATTTTTATTTAAATTCTACATGCAGTTCATTATTTAGAAATTCATAACAAAATGTGCAAATGTCTAAAATTTTCAAAATTTTAACAAAAATTCAGAATTAGGATATACTATGCACATGCCAAATTCTATATTTTTCTGATCTTTGTAACCATTTTCATGAATTAATACCATCAATTCGATTAATTAACATAGTACAATATTTAGTAAAAGATCAAGGAATTTTTTTGTATAAAACAGAGAACCACTGGCATGCGGTATCTCTCACTGTAATTCAGTCCTCAACCATTCATATTCTAACATACATCATTTTACAATCCCTTACACTTGTCTTTTGTCAATCTAACATCAATAACATTCATATATATATATAGATATAAATGGCCTATTTACTATCGCAATAATCAGTCCATATTATAACAGTAAACAAACACCCTAAACATCACATGGCCGAAACTCATACAAGCATGAATCATATATAGACAATTAGAATCAGTTTTCTGAAAATACATGTTACTGATAAACTTGACGGCAAGGTATGTGGCGTTTACTGATGTAGACGTCCACATACTTTGTCGTTAAGCCTAATAGACGGCAGCACATAGCGCCGTTAACACATACTGACGGCGGCACATAGTGTCGTTTACATATAATAAAAGTTAGAAAAAGAATGCTGATCACATGAATTAGACGGCAGTCGATACCGCCGTTTACAAGATATAGACGGCAAGCGATCTGGACGTCTAATTCTAAAGCGCAGAAAACACAGAAAACCCTACATGAAATAACGCAACTTCTACCCCTTCCCGTAGGTTATTTTCATGCTTTATAAAAACAAAAAATGGTAAATCTATAGTATATCATATCCTAAACTGAACCTCCATGTAACTTGCCTTTAACCCTCCTACAGGAGTGATGATTTTAAGCCCGAAGAAGCCCACCTCGTCTGTGAGGCAGTTCTTCCCACCGACTCCAAACGCCTCAATCAGCCACCTACGCAAGTTCTCCTGCTTCGATGAGCTCTTGATCCCGAAGCCGGTCGAATCCCCTTGATTTAGAAGCCTCCAATCCGCACGAACTAGCACAGAAACGCTCTTCCTCGGCCCTCTTTCTCTCCTCCAAAAACCAAAGCAAAAACCCTTTCTACTCGCAGAATCTGGTCTTATAAAGACCTCCCACGTAATGGCCAGCCCAAATCCTGACCCTCAGATCCTAAACGCTCGGATCATCGCATTAAAACCCCCTAGAAATGGCCGATCTCTCTTTCCCCGAACAGAAATATCAAAAATAGGCATGTCAGCTTAACGTCAACATAATATGTCGTCAGCCTCCATGTAAACGTCCATCGATGATGTCGTTTACAGGCTTGCCCACAAATTTAAGAAATTTGGAAAATAATTAACGACATAAGAGTATGTCATTAACAGAGAATAAACGGCAGGCGATCTTGCCGCTAATAGGACTTAAAGCCAAGAGATGTTGACGCCAAACTCCACACAGATCAGCATTCAAAATTCATGTAGAAATAAACATACAATTTTCAAAATAGATTCAAGAAAAATTTTCTAGGGTACTACACAACCGGAGCTCTTTTCCCGTACCTGCGTTCTGCAATGATCTGCAGAAGACTCATCTTAGCATCGACCAAAGGTAGGTGTTCTTGGTCTAAACATGTACAAATCATATACCATGTGAAAGTTCATCGTGTCTAGTTTCATATGCACCTGTTTTCTCTAATTTTCATCGAGCATGCCATGAGTACTAAGTGTTTTCCAAGAGTCTCGCATGATTAGGGATTTTCATGTTAAACCCGTGTTTCATGTGTCCCAAGACCGAATTAAGTCAACCCAAAAGTATAGATCTCTTCTACTCATCGTGCACTACAACTTTCATATTCATGCTTTTGACCCAAGATCCCTAGATCTCGAGTTATAGGTCTTACATCCATGGTTGCAACATTTTTCACTGTTTTCGGGTTAAACTCTAAACCGCGACCATTCCAGACGTCGTGTTTTAGAGACTGGTATCGCGACAGGCAAACCCGTCACGATTACCTAAAGGCGGCAGCCAAGACCGTCACATTTTTCTTTCATTCTAACATAATCCGATTGCATCAAACTGTGTGCCACGTAGTTTTCAGTGCATGTGTGATTTGCGACAAATTGTACCATCACGATTAAGACTTTTCCTAGCCCTTAGTTTTCGTGTCTATTTAGTATTAAGGAGTGTTGCATGAACGTGCCGATCATACCCATCGCGTTTCTGTTCTAACTATCTTAAAAGCATCCATCTGTCCTATCGCGATTTGAATGCGACAGATGACCCCGTTGCGATTTAGAGCACCGACTATTTTACCTGCTTTAACTGCCCAAAGCCTTGAAATAAGCGACCACTGAACCTATCACGTATTTTAATGCCTACCCGAGACCTATTTTTTACAGTCTTAAGTGTGTGTCTAGCATGGTATGTGTTATATAAGCATTGGTCAGTCTATTCAGTGGCTTAAAACTTGTTAATGCATGAAGAAGTCATAACAAATTGAAAGTTTATTCTAAGGGTTCTTAAATGCTTGATCTATCCTTTGTGAGATTGATTTATTCCTCTTGATGATCTAGCTTATTAAAGTGAATATCATGTTAAAATACTGTAAAGCATGTTGATAAAATTGCACATTCTATATTACATCATCATGTTATTAGCTTTCTGCTTATTTTAGACCAGTGGATTGTGATATTGAGACACGTTCTACACTACACTCTTGCACTTATAGGCAGCCCTTCTTGGGGGATTGGAAACTCTCGGTTGATCATTCCATATCAATAGACTAGTGATCTTTCCTCTAAGACCTCCATAAATCTCCGTACTCCGTAGATTCCCTCATGGAGACCGAGTTGGTTGTACCACTGAAGTTCCCTAAAGATAGCATGCACTTCCTTTCTCATCTATTTCTTGTGAGTGTGGATTTATAATCATGGACTCAAGCCATTAATGTAAAGAGTTAACTAAAAGTGTAAATTGCGTTGTTATGTTGTCGAAATTCTCTCTCAACTATTGCTATCATGACATCATGTTCACATGACTTATCTTCTTGCAATCATCATGAACGTGATATAGACTTGTACACTTCTTGAAACTCATGTTATTGGCCTGAATGAATGTGGGTATCTACATTTAAAAATCGTGAGATGCTGATTGGGCACGACGAGTGTCCTAGTGTAACGACCCTCCTTATATCGGTACGATTATACCAATCCACGTCGGTATAATGAACGCCATCATAGTGGGACATTGACCCAACACTAAACAATAGGATGATATACACATGAATAACAAGAGTACAGCGGAAAATAATCGTACTAATCTTATTCCATCATCAACATTCTATCCACAGTCCATATAGCATTTAAAAGAAATACATGTCCACAGTTTACAATTCCAAAACAAAATTACATTGTCCAAATGAATTTCATAATTCCATATTGCATACTATAAAATGAAAACTACAACGGATCATGTCCACAAAAAAACTACTCCTCGCGCTCGGAGTCGCTCCTAACAATCTCCTCCTCAGAAGTGAAGACACCTGTACGCCGAAGCAAGTATGAGTCTAAATAGACCCAGCAAGCAATCTATGCACAACACCCTTACACATGTCATATGTGCATGCTGACTTTTAAAGATGAGAAGTAACACATGTTGCATTCTTCGTACGATCTAAACTATTATGCATGGAAAACTTATAGCACTAAAACACATGATACATGCTTATAACATTAAACAGTATAACACAATAATCCTACACATGCTTTCCACACACATCTTATAACATGATTTACAATTCAACCATTATCCCTATCATGGAACAATTCTACCAATTTAGAACATGGAATTAAGTATGAAGTAAATAGCACACCTAGCATGAATTCTAATCACTTTCACATGCATTTATCACATTTATACTCACATTTTACTTGCTGTTTTGACTAACATAATCACATAAATTTACAATTGTTCACATACTAACTCATTCACTTAACAAATTCACATGCTCATTTACACATTGCACATTTCACAAGCTCACTTACACATATTCACATTTTTCACTTAGCTGCCGTGACACACAGTCCAAACCACCACTAGAAGGACACACATATACACATTCACATACCTATCACCTAGGCAACACAATGATAGATTTTGGTTAACTGCGCAGAATCGGGAGAAGTCCTCTCCACCCTAACCAGTGGTACTTATTGTCCACCTCCAAGATTTCATCCTAATTGCCCATAAGATGTCACACACATTGAACCTTCCCATAGGGACTTTACTACGGTACGGTTCCATAGCCCTCTTTGGTAGCAGTGTCACCAACGGCACATTTATCACATTATCATTTAGTCACACGTTCACATGATACACATGTACTAATTATATGCTTATAGTGTCATTTACATATAAATACATGGATCAGTTTACAAGCATGCTATTGCTGTTTCGCAATGCAAATTAACTCCTAATACAATCCTAAGCATGTTGTTCATAATTGAATCACACACAATTTAACTTGACATGCTTAACATGATCATTTTCTCATTTAAATCCATAACAATACCTAATGTTAATAAAACAACATGAAATTTTTATAGCAGATTCCAAACAATAAACATATCACATGCTCAATTTTCCATATTTTTTAGATCTGTAAAATAATTTTAGCAATTAAAACATGATTCAGGCATAATTATCACTAAATTCCTTTAAATAGGTTTCACAATAACACAATTATACACAACAGTGCTAATACCTGAACACAATCATCATATAGTCGTAGGAATTTTATGAAACCCTAATACATCATGAATCTAATTAATTAGGAATTATCAAGACCAATTCATGATCATTATCTCATTGCAGAAATTCTAATAAATAAGGCTAATTACAAAAATTCATCAGCTTTGCACGATATGACCTAGTGACGGCACCTGATCACACGAACTTTTCACAACATATACATACAACCATAAGTCTGAAATCACAGGGTACAGATCAAAGTCACAGTTTTGAAAACTTGAAGAATTTGGCGGCACAGATGTTGCCGCCACATGGTTAACGGCACCAGAAGTTTCCCCCGACCAAGGATCTTAACGGCAGCAAATGTTGCCGTTAAGTTCCTATCTGCAGAAGTGCAGACTGAACGCATGAGATTTGGTGAATGGGGGTTCCAGGACACGAGGAAAATTTTGTAAAAATACCTGAGACCTACTAGACATGGGTAGAGATGATATGCATAGGTTACTTGCCTTTAGAAAAATCTATAGATGGTTTAATTAATCGAAGATGCCCTCCTCGGCCAAGCTAAGAAGGCGCCCAAATCTTCTCCCGAGCCAGTTCTGTGTTGATGTAGACTGCACACCAGGGTCGGGGAAGCCTTCCTTTATGTTCATAGCTCCTTCCAGTCGAAGAGGATCGCCGAAAGATGCCCACAATCGCCATATCCAAGCCTTCAAAGAACTGGTTTCACATAGAGTTTCTAGGGTTTCTCAAAGAGCTAAAGGAACCTAATCCGGCTGAAAGAGAGAGTTTTTATAGAACCCAAGGGTCGGGGTACATAATGGATAGGGTATCTGACCGTTGGAAGACGGTTTCCAAAATAGGAGCCGAAAGAATTGCGGTCGTTTCCGGATCTGAAACCGCACAATTTTGGGGAAATAGACGTCCACATTCCTGGCCGTCTACTGGGAGTTGGCGTCCATCGATCTGGATGTCGACTCTCCTTTAACATCCATGCATGTTGACGTTAACATGCACTTCGGCCAGAACACAGAAATGACTAAATCATACATACACACTATATACATATACATATATTATATAATGTATAACTTAAACACCATATATACAATGTAAATAAAGCAACATGTACATGATTGACAATCATATACATATGTACAACATTATTAATATAATTATACAGAATTAAACACATATATACATATACCTCTATATACACATGCACATAACTATATACACAAAGCAACTCATCACTACATGACACAGTCTAAATAAGGAGCAAAATCTGAGGGCCTTACACCCTCTCTCCCTTAAAGAAAACTTCGTCCTCGAAGTTAGATCGACACTACTCAAACAATTGGGGATACTTCTTCATCATAGCATCCTCAAGCTCCCACGTAGACTCTTCTCTCGAGAAGTTTCTCCATAGCACTTTCACGGACATAATGCTCTTGCTCCAGAGATGCTGAACCTTCCGATCAAGAATAGCTACTGTTGCTCAACATACGACAAATCTGGCTAAATCTCCACTGGCTCATGACTAATGACATGATATGGATCTCGGACATATCTCCTGAGCATAGATACGTGGAATACCATTTGAACACTAGCTAACGCTGGAGGTAAAGCTAGCTCATATACCATGCTGCCCAAACGTCTGAGAATCTCATACGGGCCAATGAATCTAGGACTTAATTTGTTATGCCTACCAAACATGACAACACCCCGAGTAGGCGAAATCCTCAGAAAAATATGCTCGCCCACCTCGAACTCTAAATCCTTCCTCCTGTTGTCGGCGTAACTTTTCTGCCTATTCTGCGCCGCAACAAGTCTCTTCCTGATAAGCAGGATCTTATCTGAAGTCTCCTACACTAACTTCGTACCAATCAATTGCCTATCACTAGTCTCCTCCCAACACAAAGGAGATCTACAAGGCCGCCCATACAATGCCTCAAATGGAGCCATACCAATACTCGCATGAAAACTGTTGTTATATGCGAACTCCACAGAGGTAAATGACGCTCCCAATCACCCTTCCAATCCAACACACATGCTCTCAACATATCCTTGAGCGTCTGGATAGTCCTCTCAGACTGTCCATCTATCTGGGGATGGAACGCCGAACTAAGCTTCAACTCGGAACCAAATGCCTCCTGAAGACCCTTCCATAACCTCGAAGTGAACCTCGGATCTCGATCCGAAATGATCGACTTCGGCACACCATGCAACCTAACAATGCTACTAACGTACAGCCTAGTCAAACTCTCAACTGACTGCTTCTTCCTCATAGGCAAGAAATGCACAGTCTTAGAGAATCTATCTACAATCACCCAAATCGAGTCATTGCCCCTAACTGATCTGGGCAAACCCGTTACAAAATCCATAGTGATGGCCTCCCACTTCCATACTGGGATCTCCATCTTCTGCATAAGACCAGATGGTCGCTGCCGCTCGGCCTTCACTTGCTGGCATACTAAACACCTGGATACAAAATCTGCCACATCCTTCTTCATGCCAGACCACCAAAAAGATCTCTTCAAATCCTGGTACATCTTAGTGTTACCTGAATGAATAGAGAATCTTTACCTATGAGCTTCTGCAAGAACATGCTCAAGGACATCCACAATATCGGGAACACAGACTTGGTGATGAAATCTAATCACGCCATCCTCATCAAGAGCAATGTCTGTTGGGTTTATATGTGTTATGTTTGTTTTTGATGATGAACAATCCAAATTAATGTTATGAGCATATTTGAAACATGATCAAGCAAATGATAATCAAGAAAGAACATGCGTTAAGTGATTGTCTAAATGTTCTTTATATCTCACTAACAATGCTCTTAAATGTAGGTGTGAGTGTAGGCAAGACAATGTACCAAATTCCAGAGCAAAAAACTCAAGAAAGTCACATTCAACAAGTGCCTGTCGACAGACCCACAAGTCCCTGTCGATAGCTAAACACAGGGAGATCAGACAGTTTCAGGACAAGTGTACCTGTCGATAGATCCAAATCGCCTGTCGACAGCTACACACAGGAAATTGTTTCCTGCAAGGCCAGTCTTCTGGATTTTCCAAACCTGTCAGCACCTGTCGACAGATGCATAGTTTGTTGTCGACAGACGAAGAGAAGACCTCAGTTCCGTGATTTACATATGTTTCCTATATGGGGTTTCCTTCTACCACGACTCTCCATACTTAAACACCATATATAAGGAATGTTTTGAAGGTATTTTTCATACAGAAGCAACCACCATACAAAACCCTAAGGAAATCCAAGAGAAAAACTCTCTCTCTGCTGCTCTGCTTCAGCCTTCCGTCCAAAGCGAAGAAGAACAATCTTCTGAACAAAGTTGAAGCCGGTTCGTCTGTGATTCAAGCTTCTCCATCAATTGATACCTGTCAAGACGAAGTTTGAAGTTCATCTGGATGACCATCTTGAAGAGTTCTATCTCAGGATTTGTTTCTACAACTCTGAACTCTTCTCTTTTTCTACTTTCTTCACACTTTGTGTGTGTGATTGTGGGTCAAGCATCTCTTATGCTTGATCTACATGTGTAGTGTTGTTCTGATCGCGTGTTTGCATCAGACAATGTGGTGTGTGAGAGTTGTAGTGGTTTGAACTCGCTGATAAGCTGTCCTTCTACGTGTTGAAGGATCGAAAAGAATTTGGACAAGATCTAGAAGGGGGGGTTGAACAGATCTAGACAACCTATTGCGGAAGTTTAACCAATTTTGAAAAATTCTTGAATCAGAGACAATTTGAAAATTAGATTTCACATATCTGAAGGGTGATTAAGTGAGTTGTGCAATCAGAGTGTGTGAACAAGATGATTAGATGTGAATTTGAAAGATCCTATGCATTCATCTAACGCAAAGAGAATTCAAACCACAGTCAAACCACTGCAAAGAGATTTTTAGGTGGTTCGGAAATCACACCATGTGATTCCTACATCCACCCCTCACACAGTGAGGATCCACTAACAAACTTGGGCACACCACACCCACTGGAGCATGATAACTCCAACAACCTGAGTTTACAACTCACACTACCTCTAGAGCAAGACTACTCTAGAAACCTGAGCAAGACTGCTCAACAACAACTTGAGTACACGACTCAAAAACCACTAAGCGCAAAGGCTCACAAACACTTGCTAGAAAGAAACACAAGACTCAAATCCTCTAGCAATAGATCTGATCTATCAAGAGTTCATTCATGACTTATGCATCAACACATGCACAATCTCAGAATGACTCAGAAGAGACAAAGGGAAATGACGAATTGTATAGAAAGTCCTTGCTCTTCAACTGTACTCCCTTGTAGAAGATCAAATTTCGAAGAGGCTTGAATTCTTGAAGTCCCTGGCCGATGCTCTGCACTCTGATCATTGGGATCTTCCTTGAAGTCTTCTCAATCGATTGCTTCCACTTGATCTGCTTCCTTGAAGTGAACCAATTGCATCTTCAATGATCAAACTCCACTTCTCATGCTTGGACAGATGAGATTGGCTTGAGGAAACACCAGGAGAGCAGGAGCAGGGAGGAGAACTCTTCTTGCCGCCAAAATGGATTTCTGGAGGGCTCTGAAAAGGTTCTCTTGTGTTGGATGGCCAATAGGAGGGTATTTATACCCTAAATAATCCAAAGGTACCCTTCGGGTACGTGGGCACACGATCCAAGGCCAATCCATCAATTCCCTGGGGTGCCACGTGTCCAGGAAAAGCTTTAAGTCACAGAGTTTCCGGAGTGTGTTGACCTGCCCATAGGTGTGTCGACACAGTGTCCCAAACTGGGCAAAACAGTTCCCTGGGAGAGGCATCTAGTGTCGACCTGAGATAGTTCAGTGTCGACCTGTTGTAGTTAACTGAAAAACAGGCCTTCTGGAAGGCTCTCTAGTGTCGACCTGACTGCATCTGGTGTCGACTTGATGTAGAAGCCTGTTAACATGTTTCTCTGGGAGCTGTCTCTAGTGTCGACCTGACTTGGGCTAGTGTCGACACTAGTTGACCATTTCTTCATCTTTTGGCTTAGGGCTTGGAGCATTATGTCGACACTAGTATGGGGTGTGTCGACACTACCCTTGCAATAAAAGTTTGTCCCTGAGAAATAAACATATAAATCATTAGTCCATTGATTTATCATGAATATAAATGATAAATATGTTTGGAAACATGTTTTTTAAATGTGGTCATAACATGTGTGGTGCATCTAACATGTTCCTATTCTTTTGCATTAAAATCACATCTTGTCATCATCAAAATATGAGGGGAAATGAATTATATTCACACTCAACCCAACAATCTCCCCCTTTTTGATGATGGCAACATTAAGTTCATATGAAAGTGAAGTTTCACTGAAATGTGATTTTAAGCTTTTATTTACTCAACACTCATTTTGAAAAACATTGATTGGCACTGAGTGATGTTTCATTTCCTTTTATTCATACTTGTCAAAGACCTTTGAAAAAGCTTTAGTAACATTTGAAATTTGCACACATTAGAGACACAATGTTACTAGTGATGAACTATTATCACAAAAGACCAAGCAGCTTGACAAGCATCCATTCATTCATGACACTCATTTAAAGATTCAATCACATTCAAGAAAAAAAGATGTTTCTTGTCATTTTTGCCAACAAATATCATTTCATTCAAAAAGGTATGTGCATTACAGTCTTTCAAAATGAGACATTTCAGAAAAAGCTTTTACAATCATCCATGCTTTCTATCTTTCTCCCCCTTTAACATCATCAAAATAAGATACATTAGGCAGGAGGAGGAGGAGGAGGAATGGGCATCAAGATAGTCTCAATATCCATCAATCTTTTCTCCATTGAAGTCAAGCTGAACTTCATCTGAGCTTGGATAGTTGAGAGTTTTGTATGCAGTAGATGTTCCATTCTTTCAGAATTCTCTGACATGGTTGCTTGAAGCACACTGAAGTCAGCTGAGTTGGGCTGTGAAGATGAAGAAGAACCAGCTGTCCCACCATGTCTGTGCAAAGATTTGAATTCCTTTTTCAGATCAGACATTTCTTCATCAATATGAGCAGATAGGTTCTTCATGCTTTCCAGATCATCTACCAGATGAGCAAAGGATAATCTAGTCTTAGAAATCTGAGCGAGTGTTTCTTTGGTGTTGAATACATCAGCCTGGGAATTTGTCAAAATTCCCTGAAGAACCCTTTCCAACGTCTCTTGATGTTCTTTCAGTTCAATAGAAGCATCTGCCAAAGTTCAATTAACCTATTAAACCTTTGGACTGCATGGTCTGAGGCTGCTTTTTGCTCAATGAACTTTGCAGACATTGTATTCTCCAACCTCTGTACCTTCAATTCAAAGTTCTCTGTCATTTTCTTATTGAAGTGGTGAAGGCATCAAATTTTTCATTTAGAAATGAGTATACTTCTGGTGGTACAGAAGGTCCACCAAAGGCATTGGATGTTTGAACTTGAGGTTGGGGAGTGAAAAAGGGAATTTCCATTTCAGGATTTAGTGAGAAGAGGGCTGAAGTTGAGGTGAAAGTGGAGCATTTAGGGGTACATCAACTTCATTCTCAACATGAGGCTGATCCTCATTTACTGGAAGCTGGCCCTCATTTGCTGGAGGCTGGTCCTCTGGAACCACAGGGGCCTCAACTATAGCTGGCCCTCTCCTAACTTGGTCACCCTCAAGCCTAAAACCCATAAACTTTTGAACATGCTTGAAACAGTAGATGTTGGATTTGGGAATCGGCTTAGATTTCTCATTAACTAAAGACACACCAAAATGCTTGAAGACTTGAGTCAAGTGAGCTGCATAAGGAAGAGATCTATTGAGATCTTTCCTAGTTGTCTCAGAGATGATTTGGTACATTATGACATGGATGTTAACTTTGATGTTTTCTTCATGCAGTAAAGCACACATCTTTGGATATCAGTGAGTCTGTCTCTACCACCACCTTGAGGAGTGATAATGGTGGTGAGGATATGGTGAGTGAGTCTCAACACTGGAGGAAAGGTGTTAGTGTTGAACTTTGTCACATGAGTTTGTTTAATGTCAGACTCATCGGAAGGAAGACCAGTCAAAACAGAATAGGCTTCATGAAGATTGAACTCAAAGTTGTGATAATCTATACCAGCATCAGGAACATTGAATAAAGTGGCAGCCAGAGCAATCGGCATGACTATCTGAACACCTTTAACTTCTGACTTATACCCCTCATCATTGCATTCCAGATTTGAATAAAATTCTTGGACAAGTATGGGGTATATGGTTCGAAATTCAGATATAAATGACATCCAAGACTGAAACTTGAAGAAATCGATGACTTCAGAGAAAGCAGCAATTAGTTCATTGTCTGTTAAATCCACTGCCCTAGGTTTGAGAATGGTCTTTCCTTCATTGACTGATTTGGTAGGAGTTGCCTTAGATGAATGGGAAGACCCGATGATGAGGAAGATGATGACTCAGATGGTTCAGGAGAAGAAACCAAAATTCTTCTCCTAGGGTTTGTAGACCCCGACCTCTAGCAGAGGGAGTCCTACCTCTCTTGGCAGAAGGAGGAGATGCAAAAGAAGGCCCTGGCTGCTCCGCAGGGTTATGGCGTCTCTTGGTTCTCCTCTCAGTGGGAGGTGCATCTTCCGCCGGAATGGGCCGAGCTGTGGCCCTGGACCTTGCTCCACGGCAAGGGGCTTGCTTGGGTGCCATGGAAGCAAGATGGAGTGGAATAGAAGAGGAGGAAAGAGAGGGAATGGGAGGAAGAAGGACAAGGATGGGTTGGAGGAGGGAAGAAGGTGGAATAGGTGCCGTATTCAAAGGTGGAAGACGGCCATGGGGTCGACCTGCATATAAAAGGGGTTTCGAAGGTGCAATACCCCGCAGGTACAAAATGACCCTTAACCGGCGCCCACGACTTTAATCAGCCTGGCAGGGGGTAAGTGTCGACACTAGAAGAGGTTAGTGTCGACCTGGGCTGAAGTGTGTCGACACTAGATTGAGGTAGTGTCGACCTAGTCTGATGTAAATTTAAGATATGAGAATGGAAAAATTGGTGAGCTTTGGGACATCTTTAAAATGATAAACAATGGAGGGAATTAACATTTCAAGGATTTTAAGAGGCTAAAAAATTCATTTGTCATATTTTGCAGAAATTCAACAGAGTTCAAGTTTTGCACAACATCCAACAGGATATGAGCATTCAGTGACTTGAGTCATTAAAATGATGATTTGAGGGATATAATACATCTAACAATAAACTACAAACTACGATATTCTTCAAATCCAAAGAAATAAAAACATCTTTTAGACTGAAATCAAGTGTGTTGAAAGTAAACAACTTCTTAAAATACAACTTGATGATGGATAGAGATGATTCTTTTTAAACAATTCTCCTTTGATAGATATTTTGTTTTTGAATCAAACTATCAAATGTGATAAATCTTGTTCACTCAAGAACTAATGTTTTTTACACACCATAGTCCCTGGATACTAAAGATTTATTCATTATCAAGTCTCAAAGGGGTAAATGATGACTTTTTGATATGAAAATATACGTTTTTCAGACGCCAATATTTCCAGTTACTCAGTCATCATTAAAAAGTATAGGGCATATTTATTTTATTTTGCATTTATTTTTTATTTTGACCCCCTTTGAACAGAGATAGCAGTAATACCTCATGACATACATGGCACTTCATTCATTGTGAAGGTTTTTAGTTTCTCAGCATATGTGCCATTGCTCTGTTGAATTATCAGATTTTGGAGAGTTTTGTAAGCTAGAATCATTTATATACAGCATCAGTTGCAAACAAAGAAATGTTTAAATTCAAGACACACATTATCCTTCAGACTTTGAAAGTAATTTGAATTTATGTAGTTTTGAAGAATATAGGTAAGAGTTGACAATCAATATAGTAGATCACTCAAAGAATCATTTTGAGACTCTAGACATCTAATGAGGACATCATGCAAGGAAATTGATGTAAATCAAGAAGAATGTTGAATTTTTCAAAAGAGATGACTTGTGAATTTTCTAGCTCCCCTTGAGATGAGGATTCCAACCCTTTTCATCAAACTAAAGATATGCAAGAATTTTGAAATCAGAAATGATTCTCTTTGAACAACACAAGCTTCCCCTCAATAATTGCATTTTTATTTCTTGGTACTTGGCGGAGACATATACTCTTGCATAGTGAAAGTGTCCAGACAAGCATAACTTGTCCTTCTCCAAGTCACCATTTGATATACCAAGAAATTCAACACATGTGAGTTGAAGAATCCATTGTCAAAAAGAAATGAAAGTGAAATTGAGTGAGATATGAACAATATGAAACAAGAGAGCAAATGATAATGATGATGCAAAGAACTCCCCCTCAGAAAATGCATAACACTCAACCCAAACCCAATGAGAGAGATCAAGAAAATGGACATTTATAAAGGCCAAGCTCTCTCCTCAAGATGAGAATCTACTGTCAGGAAGAGGTTTGGTGAAGATGTCAGCAATTTGTTTTTCAGTTTCTATGAAGTGGAGTTCAAATGATTTCTTTGCTACTTCATCTCTTAAGAAATGATGCATAATTTCAATATGTTTTGTTCTTGAATGCTGAATTGGGGTTTTAGACAGATTTATGGCACTTGTGTTATCACAAAGAATGGAACACAACCTAACTCTTGGTTATAATCAAGAAGTTGATGTTTCACCCAAAGAATTTGAGTTTCACATCTACCTGTTGCAACATACTCAGCCTCTGCAGTTGACAGAGCAACTGAATGTTGCTTCTCAGAAGCCCAAGAGATGAGGCACCCACCTAAGTATAAACACAAGCCACTTGTGCTTTTCTATCTAATTTACATCCAGCAGAGTCAGCATCACAATAGGCAATCAAATCTAACTTGCAACCAGCAGGATACCAGATTCCAATATCACATGTTCCAACAAGATATTAAAAATGCTTTAACAGCTAACATGTGACTTTCTTTTGGACTTGATTGAAATCTAGCACACAAACACACACTAAACTGAATATCAGGTCTAGAAGTTGTAAGATAGAGTAGAGAACCAATCATACCTCTGTATGTCTTTGGGTCTACTGACTTACCAAGTGAATCTTCTTCTAGTTTAGCATTAATTGCAATGGGTGTGCTTGAATACTTGAGGTTCTGGAAGTCAAACCTTTTTAGAAGTTCTTTGACATACTTAGTTTGACTTATGAAGATCCCCTCAGGTGTTTGGTTAACCTCCAATCCCAAGAAAAACTGTAAGTCTCCCATTAAGCTCATTTCAAATTCAGTTTTCATTTGATTTGAAAATTCAGTACACAGGCTTTTATTGGTTGATCCAAATATTATGTCATCAACATAAATTTAGACTGCAATTATTTGTTTATTACTATTTTTGTGAACAATGTTTGGTCAACATTTCCTCTAGAATATCCTTTTTCAAGCAAAAAGGAACTCAAACGGTCATACCAAGCTCTGGGAGCTTGTTTAAGACCATAAAGAGCCTTATGAAGCTTGAAAACATGATTAGGATGTTTTTCATTTTCAAATCCTGGAGGTTGTTCAACAAAAACTTTTTCCTTTATGTAGCCATTTAGAAATGCACTTTTGACATCCATTTGATAAACTTTAAATTTCGTGGAGGATGCAAAAGCAAGGAAAATTCTAACAGCTTCTAGTCTAGCTACAAGGGCATATGATTCTTCAAAGTTAATTCCAAATTCTTAATTGTACCCCTTTGCAACTAGCCTAGCTTTATTTCTAATGACTTGACCATTTTCATTTAGTTTATTTCTGAAAACCCATCTAGTGCCAATGACTATTTGGTCACTAGGTCTAGGTTCTAATTCTCATACTTGATTTCTTTCAAATTGATGAAGCTCATCATGCATGCATGATCCAATCAGAACTCAGTAAAGCTTCATCAATTGACTTTGGTTCAATTTGCGAAATTAGAGCTAGTGGGTCTTCATCAATAACATGCATGAATGATGATCTAGTCCTAACTCTATCATTCAAATTACCAACGACATTTTCCAATAGGTGATCTCTCAAAAATCTAGGCTCAGAAATTACCTGTTGAGGAGTGCTTAAATCTGGAACAACATTACCTGATCTACTTGAAGATGGTGATTGGATGTTCAAGTTCTCACCATATCTTCAAGTTCCTCAACAGTTGGTGAAGAGTCCACAACGAAATCATCTTCTTCAATGTCTTGACTTTCCCTGCAAGATTTAGAACTTTTAGTTGAAAAAGAATTTTCATCAAAGATAACATGTGGAGACTCTTCAACATTTTTGTTTTTGAGAGAATAAACTCTAAAAGCTCTTGACACTTCAGAGTAGCCAAGAAAGATAGCTTCCTGACTCTTAGCATCAAACTTGTCAAGATTTTCTTTATTGTTGTTATGAACAAAGTATTTACACCCATAGGTTTTGAAATAAGATACAGTTAGCTTTTTGTTTTTCAATAATTCATAGGGGGTTTTTCTGATTTTTGGTCTGATCAAAGCTCTATTTAGAATGTGATTTGCTGTGTTTACAGCTTCAGCCCAGAAGGATTTGGGCAAATTGCTTTCTAAGAGCATGGATCTAGCCATTTCCACAAGAGTTCTATTCTTTTTTTCCATAACTCCATTTTGTTCTGGAGTTGAAAAGGATTTGTTTTCAAACTCACCCCCATGATCAGTCAAAATGTTTTTGATTTTATATGAATAATTTGTTAAGGTAGTGGTACAGAAATTCCTGAACTCAAGGCAAGTATCACTTTTGTGGGACAGGAAGATAACCCAGGTAAATCTGGTAAAATCATCAATGATTACAAACACATATCTTTTGCCACTTAGACTTAGAATTCTTGTTGGGCCAAAGAGGTCCATGTGAAGTAATTCTAGTGGCCTAGATGTGAGTACCTCATTGAAGGTTTTAAAAGATTTCCTGGTTTGTTTTCCTTGGGAACAAATCCCACAAACTTGATTTTCAATATTAGAAAAAGATTCAGGAAGACCCTTAACCAATTCAGCCTTAACAATTTATTCATTGTTCTGAACTTGTATGACCAAGTCTTTTGTGCCAAGTCCATGCAATTTCATCTTTATTAGCAATAAGCAAAGATTTTCAGGAAAGTTTTTATTGAGGTT
Source organism: Colocasia esculenta (assembly GCA_014218235.1). Lineage (NCBI taxonomy): Eukaryota > Viridiplantae > Streptophyta > Magnoliopsida > Alismatales > Araceae > Colocasia > Colocasia esculenta. Next base: position 32,216,757 of record CM024754.1, read on the forward strand.
GATCATGTAAACATTGTTTTCCCTTTTTCCAAAAAAATTTATTTTATCAGTTGATGAATCAATTATCTTACAGAAATCAGATTCAAACACAACTTTGTGACCTTTGTCACATAGTTGGCTAATACTCAGCAAATTGTAATTTAACCCATCAACTAACAAAACATTATCAACAGAGTTTGAGGAAGATTGACCAACCTTTCCAGATCCAATGATCTTTCCTTTATTTTTACCTCCAAAAGTTACTGAACCTCCCTCCTTCTCAATCAGGAATGAAAATTTGGCTTTGTCTCCAGTCATGTGTCGTGAACACCCACTGTCAAGGAACCACACATTTGAATTGGGTGCACGACCTTCCTGCAAAACCAATCAGTGGAGAGAAGATTTTGGTACCCAAACAGTGTTGGGACCATCAGAATGTTTGAACATAGTCATAAATCTTTTCTCACCCAAATTTGATTTTTTTTTTTTTTGTTTTATTACAGTGGTCTCCTCTATCTTTTTCAATTTATTCTTTCCCTTAGGAATGAAAACACCAGTGTTCTTGTTTTCAGTAGGAGGAGTGTTTTTCATTTGGATATGAGAGTTTAGATGAGGAGGTGGAATCCAAGGGTTCTGTTGGTACATCAAAAACTTTGGATAGAAGAATTGGGGATGATACCAAAAAGGGTTGGAATACCATTGGTTCCAATCAGCTTGATGTGCTGTATTGAAGGTCCAAGGTTTTTTATGAATGACTTCCTTTGGATTTTTCTTATTTTTCAAATTTGTATTTGAATTTTTGTTTTTGTGGTTTGTGTTAGTTGATGTTGAGCAGGTCGACCTTTCCTTGACTGGTGTTGACACAGCAGTCACAGAATCCTTCTTCTTGTGGACTGGTGTCGACCTGTCAGGTAATTGTGTCGACCTGGTTGACTTCTTTTTGTTCTGTGTTTTTAGAATCTTGTTGTTTTGTTTGATGTTTGCTAATTTCAGTGTTCTCAAGACTAGGACCTTTGACAATTTAATCAATGGTGCTTATTCTTTTTTCTCACCAGATTTTTCTTTGATGGTTTTTGCTTATTGAATCATAGTCCATGAGAAATTGATTTCATTTTAGCTCCTAGCAGGCCTCCAAATTGTCTTTACCTTTGTAAAGGTTTCAATGACATCTTCTTTTTCTTTTAGCTGGCTTTCTTGACTTTTGACTTCATCAATTTTTTGTTGTTTTTCCTTTTGTTCCATTTCCAGCTTTTCAGACAGTTCTTTAAATTCATGGTTGGCCTTTTGAGAGGCAAGCTTAAGCTCATCAATCAAGTTCAGGAGATTTTCTTTTTCTTCACCAAGTTCAGCTACCTCATTTTCTAATTCACAAATTCTTTTGTTTTAGGAATAACTATTCATGATGTTTTCCATTTTCTTTTGAGATGCTTGTTTTCTTTTCTTAATTTAGAGTATTTTTCAACAATTTCAGCATATGCATCTTGCCAATCCTCTATTGAATAGTCTTCGAAGGATTACTTACCTTTCCATCTAAACTATTCGCCATGAAGCAGATTTCCTCACTTCCAGAACTTGAGGATTTTTCTTCTTCTTCCTTTTCACTTGAGTCTTCATCAGACTAAGTGGCTACCATGGCCTTTGGCTTCTTGAACTTGTGAATCTTTTTGTGTATTTTTCCTTCTTGTTTTCAAGACATTCTCCCTTCATATGTCCTGGCTTGTTGCACCTGTAACAAATGACAGTTTCATCAGATTTTTTATTCTTATTGGAATTAACATTAGAAAAAGGTTGTTTTTTTACCTAAAGAAAATTTCTTTTTCCCAGAAAATTTTCATTTTCTATATTTTAAGAATTTTCTGAATTGCCTGGTCATGAGGGCAATTTCATCCTCATTAGAATCAGACTCATCAGAACTGGTTTTCTCCTGATTCTTGTCTTTGTTACTTGAAGAGGCCTTTAGTGCTACTGGCTTGGTTTTAATTATATGTTCTTCATTTATTTTTAATTGATTTCATAAGTCATTAAGGACCCTATCAATTCATCCAAAGAAATTTTGGACAAATCTTAGAGTCTTCAATGACTGTAGCCTTAGTGTGCCAGATTGAAGAAAGAGAACGCAGAATTTTCCTTACCAAGTCACATCTGAATAATCCTTACCTAAGCCTTCAGTCCATTCAATATGATCATAAACCTGGCAAACATTTCAGAAATTGTCTCATTAGATTTCATCATAACAATTCATATCAGAGACAAGAATGTTAGCTTTGGTTTCTTTTACTTGGGATGTTCCCTCATAGAGTAACTCAATTTATCCCACATCTCTTTGACAGATTTGCACATTAAGATTCTTGAGTACTCCTTAGGGTGAACAGCACACTAGATCATGTTCATGGCACTGTAATCAAGGTAGCCCTTCTTATCTGTTCCCTGGTCTAGGTTTCTTCCTCTCCCTGGTTTCATAGGGGCCTACCTCCTACTTTCCAGATTTCATAATTTTGGGCTCTAAGAAAAACTTGCATTCTATTTTCCAATAAGATAGTCTGTTCCATTAAAGAATGGTGGCCTATTAATGGAATGACCATCAGCTATGAACCCTCTGGAATCCATTGAATTAAAAGGATGGTGCAAAGAAGAAACACTCAGCAAGCAAACAAGCAAGCAAGCAAAACACACAGAACAAATAGAAATCACTCAGATCAGATCAGATATAAACCCTCTCTGATACCAATTGAAGGATCGAAAAGAATGTGGACAAGATCTAGAAGGGGGGTTGAATAGATCTAGACCAACTATTGCGGAAGCTTAACCAATTTTGAAAAATTCTTGAATCAGAGACAAATTGAAAATAGATTTCACAGATCTGAAGAGTGATTAAGTGAGTTGTGCAATCAGAGTGTGTGAACAAGATGATTAGATGTGAATTTGAAAGATCCTATGCATTCATCTAACGCAAAGAGAATTCAACCACAATCAAACCACTGCAAAGAGATTTTTAAGTGGTTCGGAAATCACACCATGTGATTCCTACATCCACCCCTCACACAGTGAGGATCCACTAACAAACTTGGGCACACCACACCCACTGGAGCATGACAACTCCAACAACCTGAGTTTACAACTCACACTACCTCTAGAGCAAGACTACTCTAGAAACCTGAGCAAGACTGCTCAACAACAACTTGAGTACACGACTCAAAAACCACTAAGCGCAAAGGCTCACAAACACTTGCTAGAAAGAAACACAAGACTCAAATCCTCTAGCAATAGATCTGATCTATCAAGAGTTCATTCATGAGACTTATGCATCAACACATGCACAATCTCAGAATGACTCAGAAGAGACAAAGGGAAATGACGAATTGTATAGAAAGTCCTTGCTCTTCAACTGTACTCCCTTGTAGAAGATCGAATTTCGAAGAGGCTTGAATTCTTGAAGTCCCTGGCCGATGCTCTGCACTCTGATCATTGGGATCTTCCTTGAAGTCTTCTCAATCGATTGCTTCCACTTGATCTGCTTCCTTGAAGTGATCCAATTGCATCTTTAATGATTAAACTCCACTTCTCATGCTTGGACAGATGAGAATTGGCTTGAGGAAACACCAGGAGAGCAGGAGCAGGGAGGAAAACTCTTCTTGCCGCCAAAATCGATTTCTGGAGGGCTCTAAAAAGGTTCTCTTGTGTTGGATGGCCAATAGGAGGGTATTTATACCCTAAATAATCCAAATGTACCCTTGGGGTACGTGGGCACACGATCTAAGGCCAATCCATCAATTCCCTGGGGTGCCACGTGTCCAGGAAAAGCTTTAAGTCACAGAGTTTCCGGAGTGTGTCGACCTGACACACTGTCCCAGACTGGGCAAAACAGTTCCCTGGGAGAGGCATCTAGTGTCGACCTGAGATAGTTCACTGTCGACCTACTGTAGTCAACTAAAAATAGGCCTTCTGGGAAGGCTCTCTATTGTTGACCTGACTGCATCTGGTGTCGACCTGATGTAGAAGCTTGTTGACATGTTTCTCTGGGAGCTGTCTCTAGTGTCGACCTGACTTGGGCTAGTGTCGACACTAGTTGACCATTTCTTCATCTTTTGGCTTAGGGCTTGGAGCATTGTGTCGACACCAGTATGGGGTGTGTCGACACTACCCTTGCAATAAAAGTTTGTCCCTGAGAAATAAACATATAAATCATTAGTCCATTGATTTATCATGAATATAAATGATAAATATGTTTGGAAACATGCTTTTTAAATGTGGTCATAACATGTGTGGTGCATCTAACATGTTCATGTTCTTTTGCATTAAAATCACATCTTGTCATCATCAAAATATGAGGGGAAATGAATTATATTCACACTCAACCCAACACGTGTGTGTGTGGACGGTGGACAAAGGATACACAAGTTGTGTACTCTAAACCATCTTAAATCTTCGTGTCCTGTGGCTTACACGTTTTCTCAATAGATGATTGGTAGGCACGCTGATTCTACACATGTTAGATAGACTGTTTATGTTCTGTTCACAACAAGCACACTAATTGCAAGTCGAACTAATCCTGAATCTGTTTAAGATTTCGATAAGTTTGTGTTTTCATCGAAAAGAAGGCAACTGTGGTTAGCGTTTGTTGTAATCTATTCAACCCCCCCCCTTCTAGATTACCATATTGGATAATTCCGCACATCTTTCAATTAGTATCAGAGCGAGGTTTCGCCAATTTACTGTCTTAATTGTTTGATCTTACGATCAGGAGATTCTCGATCTCATGGAATCTAACAAGGGGTATATGGCCGAGGGACATTCAGTGACCAGGCCACCCTTCTTTGATGGCACTGATTATCCTTATTGGAAAAATCGTATGCAGGTGTTTCTGAGAGCTCAAAATTATGAGCTTTGGAAAATCGTCCACAAAGGAATGTATATGCTGCCCGAGGATGAAGATACGTGGACAAAGGACCAATTGCTAAGGGAACTCTCAACTGGAGCGCACTGAACATGATGCAGTGTGCTATGCACCCCAAGGAGTATTCAAGAGTCTCCACATGCACTTCAGCAAAGGAGATGTGGGACAAGCTTGAACTCATCTACGAAGGTATGTCTGAGGTAAGGGAAACCAAAGCAAGCATGCTAACATCTGAATATGAAATGTTTAAAATGAAAAATGATGAAACCATATCAGATATGTTTGCTAGATTCATGTTAATAATCAACGGGCTGAAAGGTCTTAAGAAAGAATACTCAGAGAGTGACTTAGTTAGGAAGATACTTTGGTCTCTTCCATCCTCATGGAATACTAAGGCCACTGTCATTAAGGAAAAAGATCAAATCTTCAAGATGAAGTTGGATGAATTAATTGCTTCCCTGATGACATATGAAATAAATTTGAAAAGAAAAAAACTGAAGAAAACCTAAGAAAGTCAATTGCTTTAAAAGTATCTAATAAAAATTCTCATCAAGTTCTAAAAGGATGTTCAACAGGAAAGTGATGAAGATGGAATGTCTAGTGAGAGTGAGAATGATGAAATGGCAATGCTCACTAGACAGTTCAAAAAATTCCTTAAGTTCAAAAGGAAATGCTTAGGTAACTCCAAATCCTTTCAGAAGAAAGACTTTTCAAATATTTGAGTCTAACAAAAAATCTGACATTATATGCTATGAGTGCAAGAAACAAGGGCATATGAGAGGAGAAGCCCAGAGCTCAAGAAAAACTCAAGAAAGAAAAATTCACCTTCAAGAAAGCCAAGGCAATGTTGGCAACTTGGAGTGATGAAGATGAAGATGAGGCGCACAAGAAGCCTCTGGAGATGAAGAGATTCAATGCTTAATGGCAAGAAGTGATGACTCCAATAAGGTAAATTCTTCCTTTGAAAGCTATATTGTTGATGAATGGGAAGAAGCATACACTGTCTTATTTGAAACATTTTGTGAATTCAAGTCTGAAAACAAAGCACTGAAAAAGAAAATCAACTCTTTTGTTCATAGCACAAACAATAATGAAAAAATTGCAGCCTTAAATAAGAGATTGAAATGATGAAAATTGATGAAGAAGCTCACAGTGAGGAAATGGACTGTCTGAAAATAAAATTGCAAGAAATTCAAAAGGAAAAGGAAAGCCTAATCAACTCTCTTGAATATCTTCAAAATGAACATCAAGAAACTAAGAAAAAGTTGGAACAAGTTGAAAAAGATCTAAAGAAAAATCTGAAGATCTTACATGATTTGTTAAGGGAAAGCAAAATCTTGATGCAATTTTGAGATCAAATACTTTTGTTCCAAAGCATGGAATTGGGTATCAACCTATAAAACAAAAGAAAATAGGACAACATTGATAACTTCCTTTATTGATCCTAGTCTAAGCACAAGCAAACAAGTCCCTTCCAAGAACAAGAAAAATCAAGCCAAGTGTAAGCAACAACAACCCAAACAAAATCATTTAGGTGTTTAAAAGAAAGAGCAGTCTGTCGACAGGCTCAATGGAAGCTGTCGACAGGTCTGGAAGAAGGTTGCCAAGGGTCAGTCAACCAGGCAACCAAAAGGAAAATTCAAATGAATGGTCAACAAAATAACAAACCAACTGTTCTGAAAAATTCTCCATCTTGCAATGTATGTAAGAAATTTGGTCATAAACAAAATCAATGCTGGAATAAACAGAAATGCAAACAAATCTAGATTCCAAGGCATTACTTTTTGGCATGATGATACACTGGGACCCAAGTAATTTAGGTAGCAAAACCTCTTATCTGATCCATCTATGCAGGAATGCCTAGCAGCCCAAAATCAAAACAAATAGTACTTGGATAGTGGCTGCTCGAGGCACATAACGGGCGACAAAGACAAATTTTGTTTGTTGGTGGAAAAAGACGGAGGTCAAGTTGTCTTTGGAGGTAACAATAAAGGTCAGATCATTGGCACAGGTAAGGTTGGTAAGTATGCCTCTAACTCAATAGACTGTTCTGTTAGTTGATGGTCTCAATCACAATTTGCTTAGTATAAGCCAACTGTGTGATAAAGGTCATAAAGTTGTTTTCGAATCAAGTTCATGTCAGATTGTTGATAAGGAAACAGAATGTCTTAAATTTTCTGGAAAAAGGGTGAACAACATTTATTTAGTTGATTTGGATGATCTAGAAAATGAAAAATTTGTGTCTTGTTGCAAATAAACAGGATGAGCTTACTTTGTGGCATCGTAGGCTTGGCCATGCAAGCTACAATGTCTTGCACAAGATTATGAAGCAGAAATTAGTAAGTGGACTTCCTAAAATTTCTTTCAACAAGAATGAAAGTTTTTGTGATGCATGTGCACAGGGAAAATAAACCCGGAAATCCTTCAAATCAAAAGCACCGGCACCAAGGGATAGACCACATGTTTCCTCTCCAAGGACTCCGAAACAGAATGGAGTAGTGGAGAGAAAGAACAGAACATTGGTGGAAATGTCTCGCACTCTTCTGGTTGAAAGCCAACTCTCAAGGAGTTAATAGGCAGAAGCGGTGAATACTTCATGCTATATTCTCAAAGAGCTATGGTAAGACCTGTGATGAAGAAAACCCCCTATGAACTGTTAAAAGGTAAGAAACCCAGTATTGGGTATTTCAAGGTCTTTGGCTCAAAAGTGTTTATACATAACAATGATAAAGTTGATTTAGACAAGTTTGAAGCCAAAAGTGATCAAGGTATATTTCTGGGATACTCAGAACACTCTAGAGCATATAGGGTGTTTAACAATAAGAATAAAACTGTGAAAGAAACTCCACATGTTATTTTTGATGAGTATCATACAAAGACTGACATTTCTAATTTACACAGGAATGATGATGTAAATGAAGGAACAACTCTTGGGGAACTACAAGCAAAAGCAAAAGGAAATTCTAAAGTAGTTTCCAAGACTAACAATGTATATCTTCACAGGTACAATGATGAAGATGATGAAATACCATTCAACAAACAAAATGATGAATCTGAAGAAGATCCACAAGAGGAAGAGCCTCAAGGTGAAACTCCTCAAACCAACCCTCCACAAGATCACCTTCCTCAAGTCCAAGATCAACCTGGCCCGTCAACAATCACAAATGTGAGGTACTCCAAAGATCACCCACTTGATAATGTGATAGGAGATGTAAATGATTCAATTCAACTAGGTCTAAGGTTAGACAATTAGTTGAACAAGATCATTTAGCTTTTGTATCTCAAGTGGAACCTAAAAATGTTGAAGAAGCTTTAAAAAAAAATTCAAGGATTGATGCTATGCATGAGGAACTTGGTCAATTTCAAAGAAATAATGTCTGGAGTTTAGTTCCTAGAACCCCTGAGATTTCTGTCATAGGCACAAGATGGGTGTTTAGGAATAAACTAAATGAAGAGGGTAAAGTGGTGAGAAATAAGGCTAGACTGGTAGCAAAAGGATACAGTCAAGAATTTGGTGTAGACTTTGAAGAATCCTTTGCCCCTGTAGCTAGACTTGAAGCAGTTAGAATTTTGTTGGCATATGCATGCTTAAATAAGTTCAAACTTTTTCAAATGGATGTTAAAACTGTTTTCTTGAATGACTACATCAAAGAGGAAGTCTATGTTTCTCAACCACCTGGTTTTGAAAATTCTGAAATGCCTACCATGTTTACAAGTTGCACAAAGCTCTTTACGGTTTGAAGCAGGCACCTCGAGCTTGGTATGACAGGTTAAGCAACTTCTTGGTGAGTAAAAGCTGCTCAAGAGGTAAAGCAACATGAAGACGGCTTTTTCATTAATCAAGAAAAATATGTTAAGGAGCTTCTCAAAAGATTTCAATTTGAACAAGCCAAACCTGCCTCAACCCCAATGAGCACAAGCATAAACTTGAAAATGATGAGAAAGGTAAACCGGTAGATGCAAAGCAATTCCGAGGTATGATTGGCTCACTCCTTTATCTTACTGCAATTAGACCAGATATACAGTTCAGCATTGTCTTTGTGCTAGATATCAATCTAGTCCAAAGGAAAGCCATTTGGTTGCAGTGAAAGGAGTTTCAGATATCTCTCAGGTACACAGGAATTGGGTTTATGGTTTCCAGTGTTGTCCCTTTAGGTACGACAGCAAGTTTACCTAGAGGGGGGTGAATAGGTTTTCTGCAATCTACAACAGAAACTTTAAACAAAAAATTATCACTAGAGAGTTTGGTTAGTTTAGTGTGATAAAGAGAGCAGTGCGAAGTAAATAACAATCACACAAATGAGACAAGGAATTTATCCTGGTTCAGCCCTTCCCACATAGAAGTCCTACATCCAGTCCCCAAGCAACCTCTTGGGATTTCACTAACCAAGGGTACATGTGGCGGAACATCTCGTTCAAGCCCGTTAAACCGATAACGTACTTGATCCGAGTCCACCTCCCGCGAACGGGCTGAAGTCTCGCAAGGGATACCATACCACAGTCCGTGTAAACACAAAGGAACACACCATTTCATATATATATTTCACAAGTTTACATAGCCATATTTCCACAAAACTGAAAGAAAGTACAAGAGCCTGGGGCATACCCCGAGGTACAACTAAAGAAAGTAAACAACTAACTACACTACTACTGCTACACTGCTGCTACTACACTGCTGGAGGTACTGACCCTGCACCGCTATGACGCGGCTCTGAACTGGACGACGGTCATGAAACGTCCTCCTCGCCTTCACCTGTGGGGGTAGGGGTGAGCCTCGCTAGTCACTGGCTCAGTAGGGAACTTCCCCAAAACCGAGCAAAACCAAAACACAGGTACGAAAGCAGTAAATAGTACCAACAATTTATAGAGCAGCTAAGCAAGATATGAAAGCTGTAAAAGTACTCACCGTCTGCCGACTACGAAAAACAACTGTAATAATTAAACGGCAAACCAATACAAGTGTACGAGTTAAAGTAGAGACCGCACACACGAGCCACGTGAACTAGTTCGTGACACCAGAGACTGACTCGGACAAGCTAACACAGGTCTACCTCTCAGTCTCGCAGCCACGGATGAAAGGTCCAGCTGCCGCTCCACGTGAAAAGGTCAAGCAACTGTGGAGACCAACTAAACACCACCACCTGCGGACCACACGGTCGCAGGCCCATGCCTGGCACCTCTAGAGACCCTGGCCTAGGTCGCTAGAGTGAGGCACTGGAGAAGGACTAGCTGGGGACCAGTGTCGACTACTGGTGTCCATACCCCAAACTACGAGCGCGCTACAAGTGACTAAAAGACAAGTACGGCAGTCACTGTCCCACTGTCGTCTTTCCCTCAGCGGACGTACAACTCAAACACAGGAGTGAGGGTGTCCAGGTCAGACGACACAGACCTCGACGGTACAGCACAAGTACCGGGATAAAGCCCCAAGCTAACAGCCTGGCTCACAGAGAACCTGGGGCACCCAACTGGAGAGGTAACCACGGTAGGCGTCGTACTACTCGCCACGTACACAAAACCACGTGCACGTACACAAAACCACGTGAAGACTCACGTAAACTGCGTGTCCACTACATGTGAACACCACGTAGACACGTAAAGAACCAGCCAACTGCGTACCCAGTATGCTAGTCTCAGAAACCACGTGCGCTAGGTGCACCACAATTACCATTGCACCATTCGATATCAACAGTTATTCAATATAACAATATTTAAACAAAAGCATGCTGGAGGCAACATCGACTGTCGTCGATAGGATATAACGGCAAGGTATATAGCCGTTAAGCTCCCAGCTGAAGAACCTGGCGTCAATCGATGTTGACGCCAAGATCTTCGGCCATCAACTTCACCGAACCCTGGGCTGATACCTCAAGTATTCCCAGCCCTAAAATTAACAGAAAAACATGAGGAAATACTTCATCTAACATGCATGAATCCTAATAACTCGAAACAACTTGTTTCCATTGTAAATTACTCAAACCACCCATTAACCCCGCATGGAGTACCATTACCCAAAAACATGATTAACATGTGAATTCATGCGTTCCAAATGCATTATCACAACCTGTAGGGACTAAAGGGATCATTTCCTACCTCAATACGCACTTAAACCTCCTAAATTCTCCTACTTTGCCCCAAACCCTCCGCGAGCTCCTACGGAGATTACACCTCGCTCCGACGTTTCCTTGGCCGATTCGTCACCACCTTGCGTTCCACGATCCTCCAACTGACCTTCTGCAACTGTTGGAAGTAGTATGGAAGCAAGGGACATGAAAACAGGGCGAGGGAGAGGGAAAATGGGCTGAGGAAACTGTCCTCGGGTAGACCTATATTCTGCAGGTCGCACAGGTTGGCGTCAACCCTAATGCCGCTTAGAGAACCGTCACAGTAAACGTCCAGAAATCCTACCATTAAGTTCTTAAGGTTGACGTCACCTTCGATGGACGTCAAACCAGTCAACGACCACACCTTGGTCGTCAACTCCTAACCAACTGCAACAGGTCCTATCTTGTTTCAGGACCAAACCTGCTCCAAACCTGCGCACACCACACGTCCAAACCACACTGGCCTCACAATTGTCACCACAACCAATACACACATGATCCATAAGGATCCAAAAAAACACGCGATGTTACATTACTATCATCTAAAAATAAATTTCGACCTCGAAATTCATAACACAACTCAAACATAAACAACTTAAATATGCACATTTTTACAAGTACTATCATCTAAAAAGAAATACAAAACTTTATTCAAACAGATAGGGATACCCCATAGCCATCTCCTCGGCTAATTCCCAGGTATCCTCAAAACCTTATTCAAACAGATAGGGATACCCCTTAGCCATCTCCTCGGCTAATTCCCAGGTATCCTCACCACCCAACCTATTTTCCCATCGCACTTTAACTAGCTCGATTTCTTTATTTCTCAACTTCTTTATCTTTCGATCAGTGATCTGCACCGGATACTCTGGCATGGTCATATCCGGCCTTAGGTCACCACCTTGGTAACTGATTATTTGAGCTGGATCTTCAATACACTTTCTTAACATGGAAACATGAAATATATCATGGACATCCGCAAAATCTGCTGGCAAATCCAGCCTATAAGCTGTTTCCCCAATTCTTTCAATTACTTGGAAAGGTCCCACATACCTTGGGCTCAACTTTCCAGTCTTGCCAAACCTCGTAATACCTTTACTCGAGGAAACTCTCAAGAAAACAAAATCTCTCACTTCAAACTGAAGTGGTCTCCTCCAGTTATCTGCATACTCTTTTGCCTACTTTGAGCTGCCTGCAATTTTTCTTTAATAAGCTTTATTACTTCTGTGGTTTACTGAATCAATTCAGGACCCACTAACTGCCTTTCTCCCACTTCATGCCAGTTCAATGGGGTTCTACATGGCCTTCCATATAAAGCTTCATACGGTGCCATCCCAAGACTGTTATGATAACTATTATTATAGGCAAACTCAACCATACCCAAATGATGCTCCCAATTACCTCCCCAAACTAAACAACAAGCTCGCAACATGTCTTCAATCGTCTGAATAGTTCTCTCTGTTTGGCCATCTGTCTGGGGATGATAAGCGGAGCTATATCTCAGCTCAGTGCCAATTACCTTCTGCAGACTTCTCCAGAAACCAGAAGTAAATCTTGGATCTCTATCAGACACGATAGTCTTCGGAATACTATGCAGTGGAACAATTCTTTCAACATAAATCTTTACTAATCTGTCCACTATCCAAGACATACTTACTGCCACTAATCTGCACACCTTGGTCAATCTATCAACAAACACCCAAATTCCATTATGTCCTGAAGCTGCTCTTGGTAAGCCTGCTACGAAGTCCATGGCAATATCATCCCATTTCCACTGTGGAATGGGTAACGGTTGCAATAGACCTCCAGGCTTCTGATGTTCTGCTTTAATCTGTTGACAGATAACACACTTTGCAACAAATTTTGCTATTTCCTTTTTCATATGAGGCCACCAGAAATGCTTCCTCAAATCGTGGTACATTTTAGTACTACCGGATGGATAGTGTACCTGGATTTATGTGCCTCTTCCAACACTCGCTACTTTACCTCTCTTTCAGCTGGTACAAATAACCTGCCTCTGAGCCTAACCACACAATTATCATCAATAGTAACTCCTTCCATTTTTACAATCTTAGTTAAATTTACATCTGCTCTCTGAGCCTCAACAATCTGCCAATACAAGGACGGCTCTACAACACTAGCAGCTAGTACTGCCCGTCGCTGACTACTGGGCACATACAAGGAGTTCTCCACTATTTCTTCATACAGCTTCCATTCTTTGATCATCATTAGATTTATATATGCCTTTCTACTCAAGGCATCTGCTACAACATTGGCCTTACCCGGATGGTAAGCCAAATTGAAATCATAATCTTTCAAATATTCAATCCATCTGCGATGATGGAGATTTAAATCTTTCTGCGAGAAGATATACTTCAAGCTTTTATGATCTGTAAAGATCTCAAATCACTCGCCATACAGATAATGCCTCCACATTTTCAAGGCAAACACAACTGCTACCAATTCCAAATCATGAGTGGGGTAATTCTCTTCTGTCGGCTTCAATTGTCTGGACGCATAAGCTATCACTTTACCATGCTGCATAAGTACTGTGCCAAGTCCTCTCTTTGAAGCATCTGTATATACCACAAAACCACCACTTCCTGTTAGTAATGCCAATATGGGTGCTGTTGTAAGCCTTTTCTTCAATTCCATAAAACTTTTCTGACATTCACCAGACCACACAAATAGCACACCTTTTCTGGTCAACTTGGTCATAGGTGCCGCAATCTTGAAAAAATCTTGTATGAAGCGCCTATAATAACCTGCTAATCCCAGAAAACTTCTAATCTCAGTAATTGTCTTAGGCACTTCCCATTTTATCACTGCTTCCACTTTACTTGGGTCCACTGCTACTCCTTTAGCTGAGATAACATGACCCAGAAATAGAATTTCTTTCAACAAAATTTACAGTTACTGAATTTGGCAAATAACTGATTATCCCTTAACAACTGTAGAGTAAACCTCAAATGAGCTGCATGCTCCTCTTCAGATGCTGAATAAATTAGAATATCATCTATAAAGACCACAATGAATTGGTCCAAATACGGATGAAAAATTCTATTCATCAAATCCATAAAACCTGCAGGAGCATTGGTCAGCCCAAATGGCATAACCACAAATTCATAGTGACCATATCTGGTTCTGAAAGTTGTTTTATCTATATCCTCCTCTTTAATTCTCAACTGATGGTATCCAGACCTCAAATCAATTTTAGAAAATACTTTTGCCGATTGCAATTGATCAAACAAATCATCTATCCTCGACAATGGGTATTTATTCTTAATGGTCACATCATTTAGCTTTCTATAATCAATACACATATGAAAGCTTCCATCTTTTTTTTCACAAACAACACCGGTGCTCCCCATGGGGAATGACTCGGTCTAATAAACCCTTCTGCAACAGCTCTTCTAATTGCTTTTTCAATTCTTTAAGTTCTGCTGGTGCCATCCGATATGGGGCTTTAGAAATCGGCATGGTACCTGGCAGCAACTCAATGGTAAAGTCCACCTCTTGTGTGGAGCTAAACCAGGCAATCTTCAGGAAAAATATCGGCAAATTCCCTAACCACGGGAACTGCTTCCACTGACTGACTAGCTTCTACCAGACTCACCGAGGCTAAATAAGCCACACATCCAGCATTTATGAACATTCTAGCTCTAATTTCAGAAATTAGAACTTAGAGGTATAAAAAGGCATACCTTGATATTCAATACTGCACCATTGGGATGACAAAACATGATCCTCTCTTTCTGCAATCTAGCATTGCTCCATAAGTCTCAAGCCAATCCATACCCAAAATAATATCATAATCTGTCAACTACAGGGCATACAATCGACCCGGCATCTGGTTCCCTTCGATCACAATAGGAGCTTCATCTACATAGCTCGAAATGAGCAGGAACTCACCCGAGGGAACTTCCACTACTAACTCACAAGACTTTTCCTCTAAAGGATGAGTCATGCAATCCAGAAACTCTTCGGAAATAAAGAATGAGAGGCACCCGAATCAAATAAAACTCTTGCTGAATAATCATAAAGAGGTATAGTACCTTCAATCATGTTCGATGCCTCTGCCTGGGCTCGGGTGATAGCCATAACCCGGCCTCTTCCCCGCTACTGCGGTGCTCCTCTGCCACGACCTGCCTGTGGCTGCTGAACCTGCTGAGGCTGTTGTTGCTGCTGCACACCTCTTCCATACCCATATTCTCTCGGATAGGGGCAATTGCGGATCTCAATTCCCCGGCTGATTACAATTATGACATCTATACCCTGGTGGAATAATGGGCTGCTTGGCAGTACTCTGCTGCGATTCCTCCACCTCTGGCCTACCATGACCTTGCTGAAATTGTTGTCGACCTCCCCATCCTCTTCCTTTGCCTTTAAATGCTTGCTTCAATTTCTTACCTCATTTACCAAAACCTGATGAAGAAGGTCCTACTGGTGCTTTACCCTTACTCGCACCCACTGACTGCTGCGGTAGCCGAAAACTACCTAAATCTGACTCACCCACCTAATGAGTTCTTATAGACCTTTCCAACGTAGCTGCCCTCTGAGCTGCTTCTTCCACTGTCTTACACATAAGTGGCACTATTGCATTCTGCAATTCTACTCTTAAACCCCGAATAAAATATTCAACCATCATATTATTATCCGATACTTCATAAGGTGCATATCGGCTAAGTGCCATAAATCGCATCTGCTACTCTAAAGCTGAAGAGTTACCTTGCTGGAGAGTCTGAAACTGCTCTCTCTTCACTTTCTGCACTTGGATCGGAAAGAATGTATCGTTAAATACATCAAGAAATTCGACCAAGCGATAGCCTCTTCTGTCCTGCCTACAAAGGTGGTCTGCATCTTCAATCGCCACCATTCCAATGCAAAACCTCGCAACTGATAGGCAGCTAGCACAACTTTATCTGTCGCCGGACACCTCATGGTCGCAAAGACCCTTTCAATCTCATGGACCCAGTGTTCTGCTGTACCTGGATTCGGCCCTCCTGAGTAAGTAGGCGGCTGCAATCTCAGAAACTTCTCAACTTGCATCACTGGTTCCTCTGTTATTAACACTGGGGGTGGTGGCGGCAAGGGTGCTACAAAAGGCACCTCCGCTCCTGGTGATGGTGGAACTAGAACTATAGGTACAGTCTCTCCGTCCCCAGGTGGCACTGCAACCGGTGGTACTGGCGCCTGCTGATCCATCCTCCTCTGAATATCAGTGAGGCTCTCCCAAATCCTTTCTATCATACGCTGAGTGCTCTCCTCTAGATCATCTCCTCCACCACCGCAATCTCTTCTATCTGCCATTTCAAACTTCTACATAAACAAAACGCCCAAACAAAAACAAAACAACAATTATCAAAAACCAGGGCCCCTACCAGCAGTGTACAAAGACCAAAATAAGGCTATGTATCTTTCTAGTTTCCCTTATATTAACACGGACCTTGCTCTGATACCAACTGTGGTGGAACACCTCGTTCAAGCCCATTAAACCGATAATGTACTTGATCCGAGTCCGCCTCTCGCGAACGGGCCGAAGCCTCGCAAGGGATACCATACCACAGTCCATGACACAAAGGAACACACCATTTCATATATATATTTCACAAGTTTACATAGCCATATTCCACAAAACTGAAAGAAAGTACAAGAGTCTAGGGCATACCCCGAGGTACAACTGAAGAAAGTAAACAACTAACTACACTACTACTGCTACACTGATGCTACTACACCTGGAGGTACTGACCCTGCACCGCTACGACGCGGCTCTGAATTGGACGACGGTCGTGAAACGTCCTCCTCGCCTTCACCTGTGGGAGTAGGGGTGAGCCTCTCTAGTCACTGGCTCGGTAGGGAACTTCCCCAAACTGAGCAAAACCAAAACACAGGTACGAAAGCAGTAAACAGTACCGAAATTTTAAAGCTAAGCTAGCTATAGTAAAAGTACTCACCGTCTGCTGACTACGAAAACAATGTAATAATTAAAGGAAACGGTACAAGTGTACGAGTAAAGATTACCGCCACACACGAGCCACGTGAACTGTTCGCGACACCAGAGACTGACTCGGACAAGCTAACACAGGTATACCTCTCAGTCTCGCAGCCACGGACGAAAGGTCTAGCTGCCGCTCCACGTGAAAAGGTCAAGCACACTGTGGAGACCAACTAAACACCACCACCTGCGGACCACACGGTCGCAGGCCTATGCCTGGAACCACTAGAGACACTGGCCTGGGCTCACTAGAGTGAGGCACTAGAGAAGGACTAGTTAGGGATCAGTGTCGACTACTGGTGTCCGTACCCCCAACTACGAGCACACTACAGGTGACTAAGACAAGTACGGCAGTCACTGTCTCACTGTCATCTTTCCCTCAGCCGGACGTACAACTCAAACACAGGAGTGAGGGTGTCCAGGTCAGACGACACAGACCTCGACGGTACAGCACAAGTACCGGGACAAAGCCCCGAGCTAACAACCTAGCTCACAGAGAACCTGGGGCACCCAACTGGAGAGGTAACCACGGTAGGCGTCGTACTACTCGTCACGTACACAAGACCACATGCACGTCACACAAACCACGTGAAAACTTACGTAAACCGCGTGCACTAGTAGTCCACTACACGTGAACAACACGTAGATACGTAAAGAACCAGCCAACTGTGAAACCAGTATGCTAGTCTCAGAAACCACGTGCACTAGGTGCACCACAATTACCATTGCACCATTCGATAACAAGTTATTCAATATAACAATATTTAAACAAAATCATACTGGCAGCAACATCGACTGTCGTCGATGGATATAAACGGCAAGGTTTATAGCCATTAAGCTCCCAGCTGAAGAACCTGGCGTCAATCGATGTTGACGCCAAGATCTTCGGCCATCAACTTCACCGAACCCTGGGCTGATACCTCAGGTATTCCCAGCCCTAAAATTAACAGAAAATATGGAAATACTTCCTCTAACATGCATGAATCCTAATTACTTGAAACAACTTGTTTCCATTGTTAAATTACTCAAACCACCCATTAACCCCGCATGGAGTACCATTACCCAAAAACATGATTAACGTGCGAATTCATGCGTTCCAAATGCATTATCACAACCTGTAGAGACTAAAGGGATCATTTTCTACCTCAATACGCACTTAAACCTCCTAAATTCTCCTACTTCGCCCCAAACCCTCCGCGAGCTCCTACGAAGATTACACCTCGCTCCGGTGTTTCCTTGGCCGATTCGTCACCACCTCACGTTCGACGATCCTCCAACTGACCTTCTGCAACTTTTAGAAGTAGTAGGGAAGCAAGGGACATGAAAATAGGGCGAGGGAGAGGGAAAATGGGCTGAGGAAACTGTCCTCGGGTAGACCTATATTCTGCAGGTCACACAGGTTGGCGTCAACCCTAATGCCGCTTAGAGAACAGTCACAGTAAACGTCCAGAAATCCTGCCGTTAAGTTCTTAAGGTTGACGTCACCTCGATGGACGTCAAACCCAGTCAACGACACCTTGGCCGTCAACTCCTAACCAACTGCAGCAGGTCCTATCTTGTTTCAGGACCAAACCTGCGCACACCACATGTCCAAACCACACTGGCCTCATAATGGTCACCACAACCAATACACACATGATCCAAGGATCCAAAAAAACGCACGACGTTACAGTACAGTCCCCCTCAAGGACACTACAACACCCAACACCCCAGCTGGTCTTCTTCTCTTTCCCGGGCAAGAAGGCAGCCCACTTTTTTTACAGGCTCAGAAGCAAACCTCTGGTACAAACCCCAGTGCAGTTTTGCTAGACACAACCCTTAGCAATGTTCTACATTGTATACAGTCCTACAGCTGGATAGAGATCCTTCTTAGAAAGAAAGATCAGACCGAGAGCTATTACAAGATGAACACTAAGAACTAGCTCACAGTCAAGGACTCTCCCCCAAATTTACAATGAGCTCAGAGAGAGAATGAAAAGAAAAAAGAAAGCTTGAAGGCTTGAAAGCTTGAGACGCTTTTGCTTGCTTCTTCTTGGCTCAGACTCTTTCTCTCTTTCTTTGAGTGTATGTGGCGTTGAGGTTCCTCATGTGGTTGTACACTCCTTCAAAGATTTTCAGGAAAGCTCTGTTTTTCTTCAGCCTTGCTTCATCTTTTATATGAGAGGCTTTTGAATAGATCCGTTGAAGAGATCCATTGGAGCTCTTCTAGACGTTGCTGATCTTCTCTTCATTTGTCTTAATCAGACTCTAGTGGTCTTCGAGGTCTGTAAGCATAGAAGAGTCTTAGCATAAAAGAGTGTTTACAAGATAACAGTGCATGCTACTGTGTTTCTGTTATCATGCTAAAAACTGATAGGTCATATCTTTTTCTGACAAGACTCTGAAATACGCATGCAGCTTTTTCTGTCAGAGGATATTTGACTTCTCATTTAGATGCCAAAAATACTTCAGAGGATTTATAAGAAATCTATGTTTAAATTGAAGTGAATCGATGTAAGAATGACTTATCAAATCATTGTGACTAGCAAATCGCTGTGAGAGCAAATCGTTGTTCTCACTTAACAAATCGTTATAGCTATCAAATCATTATGAAACTTATCGAATCGATGTGAGAAGCAAACCGTTGTTTCTCACTTATCAAATCGTTATGAGCCTTAGAGAATCGTTATAGAAGGCAAATTGATGTGAGGGCAAATCGTTGCGCTCACTTATCAAATCGTTATGAGCCTTAGCAAATCGTTATAGAAGGCAAATCGATGTGAGGGCAAATCGTTGCGCTCACTTATCAAATCGTTATGAGCCTTAGCGAATCGTTTATAGAAGGCGTTAACAAATCGTTGTGGGGCTTATAAACCTATTAAAGCCAAATCATTGTAGCGCTAATAAAATCAATTGAAACCAAATCGTTTAGCGCTTATTAATTTGGCACTTGAACTGAAATCGATGTATATAGATTAGAAATCGATTTTTCATTTTAGTCATTCTACTCATTTATCAAATCGATGAGAGACTTATCAATTTGTTATGAGATTGATGCGACATAGATGAAACATGATATTCAATTTAATTACTCATAAATTTTGTTATCATCATAAGTTTTGTTATCACCAAAATACAAGGACAAACAGAGAGTGGTTCAACATCCAGCAGTAGTGACTTTAATTTGATATCATATTCTGATGTTGACTATGCTGGATGTAAAATTAATAGAAAAAGCACTAGTGGGTACTGCCAATTTCTTGGTGGTTGCATGGTTTCGTGGGTATCCAAGAAGCAACACTCTGTTGCACTCTCCACTGCAGAGGCAGAATATGTTGCTGCAAGGAGCTGTGCGGCTCAAGTGTTGTGGATTAAAAGTCAACTGTGTGATTACAACATTGATATTGGATGCACACCTATCCTATGTGACAACACTAGTGCCATCAATCTCTCAAAGAACCTTGTCCAACATTCAAGGACCAAACACAGAGAAATTCGTCACCACTTTTTGAGAGATGAGGTAGCCAACAAATCCTTGGAGCTTAGCTTCATACCCACTGATAAGCAATTGGCTGACATTTTCACAAAACCATTGGCTGAGGATAGATTCACAACATTGAGAAGAGAATTGGGATTGTGCAAAATACAATGAAGCCCATACCAAACTTGAAGTATATGTTCTTTGTGTGCACTGACTATGAGGTATATCAAATGGTAAACTGTGGAAGAACAAGTTATGCTTGTTTGGAAACTATTATTATGCGTGAGAAAAACATTCTCCGCCATGTATCCATAGTCAAGTTGCACATAAAGGTCATTCAATTCAAATAAGGTATATGGTTTCTTTTCATTTTGCCCACTAATTTTTGCAAACAAATGGATGTCTGTGTTGGAATGTTTTATTTCTGAACTTGTGTGCAATTGCTTGTTAAACATATGAAAGTATGTCTTGAATTGCTTGAATGTTGAGTCTACACATGCACATACTATGGGGGAGCAAGTTCAGGTTAGATGAATGAATTCTTGAGGGAAACTCTTCATTTTTCACATCTTTCATTTTCCCTAGCATGGAGTTCCATTTTTCTACTCCTAGCCTTCAATTTGATTTGTAGAAGTTTCTGTCGACAGCCATGCCTCCAAACCCAGATCTTGAACCCTATTGCCTCTGTCGACAGGCTCAAATCCATTTGTCGACAGCAGGCACAGTTTCAGATCTCCCCAAACTCAATATCTTCTGTCTATCTGCATCTGTCGACAGTTGAAACCATCTGTCGACAGCCATGATCTGTCTGAACCCAGAAGTCTTCAGCTGTGTATATCTGTCGACAGGTTCACATCAGCTATCGACAAATACATATTTAACAAGCAATCCCTTATTCTTTCTCAACAGTCTTTATGAGCAGGTCCATCCCTTTGATGTACGGTGCAACTTGGGTATTTATGTACGCTTTTAATCTTTCATGTCCACATTATATTAAAGATATTGTCTCAATCCCAATGATTTTGACATACTATTATTGTATGAGTCTAGGTTGTATCATTCGGAGTACATTGGACAAATCTAATGGGTCTAACCTAACTCACTTGAATAACACCCTTTGGCTAATCATTTTCTCAAGTGATGTGATAAGTCTATGGTCATTGAACTTTATGTCTTGCATTGATTGTTACATACACATTCTTTGACCTTGATTTTCAAACACACAAACAAAAAATGGAGAAAAGCTACCTATTTCTTACAATCAAAAGTCAATAATGGGATAAAGGTAGAGCAATGATGTGTATTGTTGAGTAACTGAGGACATAGGCATCACAAATGTTTGCCCTCGCGTCAAAAAGCTTACTCATTATCTCTGTAGAATGGTATGATGGTCACTCCCCCGCTGAGTAACTAGGGTACGGGCACTTCACATGTCTATCCTCACGTCAAAAGGTGTTAGTGATCTTACTTACCACTTTTCCCATTGCATTTTCCTCTAAATAAATCAAAATGAAATAGTGTGAACCTCCAATGTTGATTAATCTCGGGTTCCTTGATGTTTGTGGTTATCTACTCATGTAGACATCTTTTTCATAACCACCATCACCCACTTGGAATTATGTTTTTCTACAATGGTTTTTATTCAAAGGGGTTATCTTATTTTCATAAGTTTTGGTACGATATCCTCTTATTGTTCCAACTTAAGACTCCTAGAGTATTATTTTTAAACCATTGATGATTTTAACTTGTCTTAATATTAGTGGGCATGACAGTTTAAAATGTGTACATACCTCTTTTACACGTTATCTACATCTTGGACGCTCATTGCCCTAAAAATTCCTATCAAAATCCAATCTGGCACAGTTTCGTGTGCGTCCTGTCGACAGATACCTCTGCATCTGCCGACAGCCGGCGGCAGACTCTGTTTTGGAAGTCCAACGGGCGTCTCTTTAGGGTTGGATTTTGTGGGTCCCTGTCCTTTGAATTTCTTCCCCTCTTTAAAAGGGAACCCACGACCTTTCCTCCCTTTCCCACTTCCAAACTCCCTCCTCCTTCCTTCTCCACCAAACCCTTCTTCCCAGGGCACTAGACCAGATTCTCCCCTCCTAGTTCTTTCTTCCTCCTCGTGTTTTTCTTCTATTTCCGAGTTCTTCTCCACTCCGAACTCCTCTCTTTCTCATGGCTCCCAAGGCAAGAAACTTGCTTCCCATCGTCGTCCCTTATCTCCCTAAGCCGGCGAGGGTTCCGGGGCTCCTGCCGAGCACCGAACCAAGCATCGTGATGATCGGCTGCCCGAGCTTGTCGTTCCCCGAGGTTTGCAACTCACCATGGTTCCGGGAACCTTCAGAAAATTCGTTCAGCCCCGCTAAGTTGATTTTCCTTCTTTGGGAGACATGTTCCCCAATCTCCTACCCCTCTTTGACACCAAGGGTTGGATGGTATTTCTCTATTCTCACCTGAACTACTCTCCTACTGTCGTCACAGAGTTTTTCAATAATCTTGGCCTGTCTGGGGATGGGGATCTCTACACCTCTGTCAAAGGTACTCCTTTCAAGCTTACCCCCAACCTCATCAGCACTGCACTTCAAGTTCCTAACTCTGGGGCTGATGTGCTTCTCAGCCACCCTTCTGCATCTAAATACTATCATCTCATCACCCTCCAACCTTATGATGCAACTAAGAAAATTTCAAAACTGAATGCCAACTCCTTTCCTCCACTGAATAGAATGATCCATCACATCTTCACCACCCTGATTGCTCCAAATCATGGCAATCGGGAACTCATCACTGAGGTTCATAAATCTCTCTTTTTCTTCTTCCTCAAGTGCGAACAAATCAACTTGCCAGAACTCATGCTTCACCTGATCCGACAATGCTTCTACAATCCCAGGCGATCAATGCCATATGCTTGCCCGATCACTTCCCTTCTCCTCTTCATTGGCATACATATTCCTGATAGTGAGCTTGTCGCCCTCAAATCTCGCAGTGCCTTTGATCTCACTATTGCCATCGGATGGGCTATAGCTGCTTGATGGGGTTGTCACAAGGGAACTCAAGGGTAAAGAGTAGGTAGCTGATGAAGATGAATCTAATGAAGATGATGCTGATAAAGACTCCCAGTCTGAGCCATTGGATGCTCAGGGAGATGAAGCTGATGTTTCTGCTGATGATCAAGCGCCTGATGAGCCCTCCCTTCGAGATTTCATCTCTGCTCAATGGCACAAATGCAGCTCCAGATGACCACTGGTTTTGAACATCCAAATGCTCGATTGGATCATGTTGATACCAGCTTGGACGCACTGGCTGACACCCAAGTCCAGCTTCAGATAATGCTTACCAGGCTCTCCACAAAGCTTCATGGACTCCGTCAGGCCTCTGCACCACCTGGGAATGACGATGTCTAGAGAGTCTAGGCGTCAGTTATCTGGTGTTTATTTTGCTTTGGTCGGGGTCTTGTCACTGTTATCTTAGTTTGCTCTCACAGTCATGTTATTTCCTTCCCTTGCACTTCTTTTTGTCATGTCATGAGTCACTTTTGTAACTGTGTGTAATGAATGCTCAATCAATGGAATTCACAGCTCTTTGCTTATGTTCTACTCATGTGTACATGAATTGTCTTTTAGATGTTGCCAAAAGGGGAGAAACATCACTTATGCATAAATTGAAAATTTTGTAATCATCAAAAAGGGGAGAATGTTGGGTTTATATGTGTTATGTTTGTTTTTGATGATGAACAATCCAAATTAATGTTATGAGCATATTTGGAAACATGATCAAGCAATGATAATCAAGAAAGAACATGTGTTAAGCGATTGTCTAAATGTTATTTATATCTCACTAACAATGCTCTTAAATGTAGGTGTGAGTGTAGGCAAAACAATGTACCAAATTCCAGAGCAAAAAAAACTCAAGAAAGTCACATTCAACAAGTGCCTGTCGACAGACCCACAAGTCCCTATCGACAGCTACACACAGGGAGATCAGACAGGTTTCAAGACAAGTGTACCTGTCGACAAATCCAAATCACCTGTCGACAGCTACACACAAAAAATTGTTTCCCGCAAGGCCAGTCTTCTGGATTTTGCAAACCTGTCAGCACCTATCGACAAATGCATAGTTTTTGTCGACAGACGAAGAGAAGACCTCAGTTCCGCGATTTGCATATGTTTCCTATATAGGTGTTTCCTTCTACCATGACTCTCCATACTTAAACACCCATATATAAGGAATGTTTTGAAGGTATTTTTCGTACAGAAGCAGCCACCATACAAAACCCTAAGGAAATCCAAGAGAAAAACTCTCTCTCTACTGCTCTGCTTCAGCCTTTCGTCCAAAGCGAAGAAGAACATCTTCTGAACGAAGTTGAAGCCGTTTCGTCTGTGATTCAAGCTTCTCCATCAACTGATACCTGTCAAGACGAAGTTTGAAGTTCATCTGGACGACCATCTTGAAGAGTTCCATCTCAGGATTTGTTTCTACAACTCTGAACTCTTCTCTGTTTCTACTTTCTTCATACTTTGTGTGTGTGATTGTGGTCAAGCGTCTCTTGTGCTTGATTCACGTGTGGTGGTGTTGTTCTGATCGCGTGTTTGCATCAGACAACATGGTGTGTGTGTTGTAGTGGTTTGAACTCATTGATAAGCAGTCCTTCTGCGTGTGTGTGTGGACGGTGGACGTAAGATACACAAGTTGTGTACTCCGAACCACCTTAAATCTTCGTGTCCTGTGGTTTGCACATTTTCAAGATAGATGATTGGTAGGCATGCTGATTCTACACACGTTAGATAGATTGTTTATGTTCTGTTCACAACAGCACACTATTTCAAGTCGAACTAATCATGAATTGGTTTAAGATTTCGATAAGTTTGTGTTTTCATCGAAAAGAAGGCAATTGTGGTTAGAGTTTGTTGTAATCTATTCAACCCCCCCCCCTTTAGATTACCATATTGGATAATTCTGCACATCTTTCAATGCCTACCTTGCCCACTAACTTCTGGAGTCTAGGTCGGCTTTCTGCTCTGCAATCACCTCATCCAAGACAGTGGACCGAATGGACAACTGAGACACGAAAGCCTGACATAACAATGGCTCTAACTCAGTCATCGCACAAGCAACATCCTCCAACATCTTCCAATCTTGCTGGAGTAAAGACCTCTTCCGGCTAAGAGCATCTACTATGACATTCGCCTTCCCAGGATGATACTGAAGATCGAAGTCGTAGTCCTTGAGGAACTCAATCCATCTCCCTGCCGCAGGTTTAACTCCTCCTGCGAAATATATACTTCAAACTCTTGTGGTCAGTGAACACCTCAAATCTGACACCATAAAGATAGTGCCTCTAGATCTTTAGTGTATGAACCACTGTCGCAAGCTCCAAATCATGAGTCGGATAGTTACGCTCATGCTCCTTCAATTGGCGAGAAGCATACGCCACTACCCTTCCCAACTGCATCAACACATAGCCTAAACCAATCAGAGACGCATCCGAGTAAATGGCAAAACCCTCTACACCACTCGGCAAAATCAACACCGGTGTAGAAGTAAGCTTAGCCTTCAACAATTGAAAGCTACTCTCACACGCCTCGGACCAGACAAACTTCACACCCTTCCTGGTTAGCTTAGTCAAAGGTGCGGCGATGGATGCGAATCCCTCAATGAATCACCGATAATAGCCCGCTAACCCAAGGAAACTCTGAATCTCCAATGGGGTCCTGGGAATCTCCCAATCTAATACAGCCTTGACCTTCATTGGATCAACTGCTACACCAACACTGGAGATAACAAGCCCAAGGAAATGAACCTCGCGCATCCAAAAATCGTGCTTGCTGAATTTTGCATACAGCTTGTGCTCTCAGAGAACTTCAAACACTACCCTCAAATGCTGACTGTGTGTGGCCTCATCTGGAGAATAGATCAACACATCGTCGATAAACACTACAACGAAGCTATCTAGATAAGGCCTAAACACCCTGTTCATGAGATCCATGAATGCTACAAGGGCGTTGGTCAGACCAAATGGAAGAACCAAAAACTCACAATGTCCATAACGAGTCCTGAAGGCCGTCTTAGACACATCTTAACTTCTAATCCTCAACTGATGATAGTCGGACCACAAATCATTTTTGGAAAAGACATGCATTTTGCAACTGGTCAAATAGATCATCAATTCGCGGTAAGGGATACCTGTTCTTCACAGTCACTTGGTTGAGCTTCCTATAATCGATGCACAACCTGAGTGAACCATCCTTCTTCCTTACAAATAATACAGATGCTTCCCAAGGAGATACACTAGGGCGAATAAATCCCTTGTCCAGTAAATCTTGCAATTGCTTCCTTAACTCAGCCAATTCCGCAGGTGCCATCTGATATGGAGCCTTCGAGATAGGAGAGGTGCCTAGAAGCAACTCTATGGTAAACTCTATCTCTCTAGCCGGTGGCAATCCAGACAAATCATTGGTAAACACGTCTGGAAACTCTTGCACTACATCAATCTCCTCAAGGGTCGGTGACTAATCAGCCTTCTGCGACGACCCTCCTTATACGGTACGATTATACCAATCCACGTCGGTATAGTGAGTCTCGTCACAGTGGGACATTGACCCAAGCACTAACACACATGATTGAGATGTTCATAAATACAAAATTCAGAGTAGCGGAAGTAAAAGGACTACTTGTCATTTCATTTCATCATCAACATTTAACATACAAGGTTCAAATAACAATTTTAATAGAACTAAAGTCCACATAATTAAAATGCTAAAATCAGATTTTACATAGCTCGCCCACAATTACATAATAGTTCTACTACAATGCCTCATTACATACTATGAAAGCAAAAGACACGACGTCGACTCCCCAAGCTACTCGCCATGCTCGGAGTCACTCTCCACTGTCTCCTTCAAAGGTGTTGGTCACCAACTAAACCTGTACGCCGAAGCAAGGAGGAGTCTAAAAGACTCAGCAAATAACTCCATAGACATCATTCATGCATACATCACAGTAGGCTCTACATTTCAATTCGCGAAGCAAAACATATAGCATGCTTGAATATTGATAAGAGACAACCTACATGGTATTTCTACAAAATTTAAAACATATGGTACATGATTTAAGACATTCCAACATAAGTATCCTATCACTGCTTACTACTCATTCAATCACATTAAGCTACAACTGATAGCAACTAACATGGGGTTCTCACATGCATAAAAGGAAACATTCCTATCATGGTTTCTACACATTCTTGCACATGCACACTATCATTTCATACACTTTAAGGTTGCTGTTATGCCATTATTACACATTAACATATCATGGATCACAATTTCACAATCTAACACATTGGTTTTCACTGTTTGCACAATTACTACTCGTTCACATAGTTCTCTTTTTACATATTGCACGTTTACACATATTCACACTACACAATTTACACATATCCACATTCACATTTCACAATTTAGTGCCGTGACACATAGTCCAAACCACCATTAGAAGGACACATCACATACACATAACACATAGACGCCACCTAGGCAACACTGTGACGATTTTTGGACTGCGCAGATCGAGAGAAGAACTCTCCACCCTAACAGTGGTACTTGTCCACCTCCAGGATTTCATCCTAATGCCCATAGGATTTAACACATTGAACCTTCCCATGGGACTTTTCCATGGTACGGTTCCACGGCCCTCTATGGAAGCAGTGTCACACATGGCACATTCTTACACATTACACATTCTGATTTTTAACACACATATTACTCATGATATACACATGCCTTCACATTCTCTCACTTATACACATGGCTCTGTTTTCCTATTCATGATACTACTGTTGACAGAAATCAAACATTCAGTACCTTACACTAGTCAAGTTGAAACATACATAATCAACCATGTTCATATTAGCATGTGTTGACCACTCGTTTCCGCATGGAAATTTCATAGAGCACTCTACAGTTATCCAAATAACATGAGAATTAACCATAGACTAATTTAGGTTTATGATCACACATGCAAATTTTCATATTTTTCTGAGTTATATTACATTTACAGAAATAAAACATTCAATCCATGCCATACATAATTCAATTTATCATGGAATATAACATAATGTCAGATTTAACAGTCCTTAGACCTGAACCTAATATATACATTATTAACAAAATTTTCCCCCAGAATTACAGCACATCATACGATTTACTGTAATTTTTACAAGCACCTACATTGTTTTCTAATTTCGATACAGAAATTATAACAAATCACATGATCGGAAAATTTCCCAAACTTGCAGAGCATGGACTGATATACATTTACATCATCTGGAAATTTTATGGAAGTCAAATTACACATGGATCATGTAAACAGCAAGCTACCATACCCATGATCTTCATTTCACATACATTTCACATAATTCTAACAACTTAGATAAATCACAGAAAAGTTATAGATCTCACGAACACATTCCATTAACCATATTACATAACATATAGTATTTACAATATATCCTCATGCAAAATACATCGAAAATTTTCATATAGGAGGAGAGAACAGCTCACTGTTCTGTCCTGAAGAACTTAACGGCATAGTCTGGCCGTTAAGGAGATAACGGCAATATCGTTGGCCGCTAATCGAAGAGCTTGACGGCAAGGGATCTTACCGTCAAGTTCCGTCTGTGCAAAAAGACAGACCAAGCTCCAAATACAAGAAAATGAGGGAACCAGGACACGATAAAATCTCATAAAAATGATAGAAACCTCCTAGACACATACATGGACGAAGTGGGTGGGTTACTTGCCTCTTGTAAGATCTCCAAAGGGGAAAATGGGCGATTAAGCTCTCCTTGGGCAGTCCCAAGAAGCCTCCAAAACACCTTCACTCCGTCGTCTGTGGTGTTGAAGCTTCCAGTCCGAGGTCGGGGAAGCCTCCTCCTATGTCCAAGCTAGCTTCTAGTTGTTGTAGATCGCCGGATGAACTCCAAATCACTGGATCTGAGCTCTTAAAGCTCAGGTTTTCTCACAGGGCTTAGGGTTTCTCTCCTTCTCCTTGCAAAGAGCCAAGAGAGGGTCTTGGTTGCAAAAAGGGGTTTGTTATAGGAGAGAGACCTCTCACCACTCACCAGAGGTTGATGTGAAGGCTTGAGAGTCGTTGGGGACGTCTCCCCAATGGTTGAGGTAGCTTGCCCCCGGAATTTCGGGGTCTGCAGCGCACTGAGTTTCAGAGAGATAGACCTCCACATCCATGGCCGCCTACTGAAGTGTTAGCGTCCAACGATATGGACGTTGACTCATATGGACGTCCACCGATGTTGACGCCAATTAGCCCTTCGGCCAGAGTTAAAAACATGCAGAAAACCATGCTTACACTCTATATTTTACATGCCATATAGTACAGATATGGACACTACTACAATATGAATCAAGCAATATTTACAATTATATACACATGCTACTTAGTATACCAAGATAACATTGTACATAAGTATCTACATACGCATGCATGATATACATATATATACTCATGACTTAACACAACAATAAAATGACAAACATTCGAGGGCCTTACACCCTCTCCCCCTTAAGGAAACTTCGTCCTCGAAGTTTAGACTACACTACTCGAACAAATGAGGATACTTCTTCTTCATCGCATCCTCAAGCTCCCAAGTAGCCTCCTCTCGCGAGAAGTTCTGCCATAAAACCTTTACCGATGCAATCCTCTTGTTCCGGAGGTGCTGAACCTTCCGATCAAGAATAGCTACAGGTTGCTCTACATACGATAGATCTGGCTGGATCTCCACTGGCTCGTGACTAATCACATGAGATGGATCTCGAACATACTTCCGGAGCATAGATACTTGGAAAACGGGATGAACACTAGCTAAAGCCGAAGGCAAAGCTAGCTCGTAAGCCACGCTACCTAAACGCCTGAGAATCTCATACGGGCCAATGAATCTGGGACTTAAGTTGCTATGCCTGCCAACCTGACGACACCTCGAGTAGGTGAAACTTCAAAAGACATGCTCACCTACTTCAACTCCAAATCCTTCCTCTGTTGTCGGCATAACTCTTCTGCCTATCCTGTGCCGCAACAAGCCTCTTCCTGATAAGCTAATCTTATCCGAAGTCTCCTGAACTAACTCCGGACCGATCAGCTGTCTATCACCTGTCTCCTCCCACATAAAGGAGATCTACAGGCCTACCATACAACGCCTCAAATGGAGCCATACCAATGCTCGCATGAAAGCTGTTGTTGTATGCGAACTCCACTAGAGGTAAATGACGCTCCAATCATCCTTCCAATCCAGCACACACGCCCTCAACATATCCTCGAGCGTCTGGATAGTCCTCTCAGACTGTCCATCTGTCTGGGATGAAACGCCGAACTGAGCTTCAGCTCCGAACCTAAAGCATCCTGAAGACCCTTCCACAACCTCGAAGTAAATCTCGGATCTCGATCCGAAATGATCGACTTCGGCACACCATGCAATCTAATGATGCTACCACATACAATCTAGCCAAACTCTCAACCGACTGCTTCTTCTTCATAGGCAAGAAATGCACAGTCTTCGAGAATCTATCTACGACTACCGAAATCGAGTCATTGCCCCGTCTAGACTGAGGCAAACCCAAAACAAAATCCATAGTGACAGCTTCCCACTTCCACACTGGGATCTCCATCTTCTGCATAAGGCCAGATGGTCGCTGCCGCTCGGCTTTCACTTGCTGGCATATTGAACATCGGGATACATAATCCGCCACATCCCTCTTCATGCCGGACCACCAAAAGGACCTCTTCAAATCCTGGTACATCTTGGTGTTACCCGGATGAATAGAGAATCGCGATCTATGAGCCTTCGCTAACACATGCTCACGGACCTCTACCAAATCAGGGACACAGACGCGATGATGAAACCTAATCACACCATCCTCATCACGAGCAATGCCCGCCTTGCCCACTAACTCTTGGAGTCTAGGGTCGGCTTTCTGTTGCTCGATTACCTCATCCAACACTGAAGACCTAAGAGATAACTGAGCTACAAAAGCTTGGCATAACGATGGCTCTAACTCAGCCATCGCACACGCCGCATCCTCCAACATCTTCCAATCCTACTGAGAGAAGACCTCTTCCTACTCAGGGCATCAGCTACGACATTCGCCTTCCCAGGGTGATACTGAAGGTCGAAGTCATAGTCCTTCAAGAACTCAATCCATCTTCTCTGCCTCAGGTTTAATTCCTTTTGGGAGAAAAGATACTTCAAGCTCTTGTGGTCGGTGACACCCATAAAGATAGTGCTCCAGATCTTTAGTGCATGAACCACTGCTGCAAGCTCCAAATCATGGTCGGGTAGTTCTTCTCATGCTCCTTCAACTGACGAGAAGCATATGCCACTACCCTTCCTTGCTGCATCAAAACGCAACCAAGGCCAATCCGAGACGCATCCGTGTAGATAGCAAAACCCTCTACACCGCTCGGCAAAACTAACACCGGAGCTAACGTGAGCTTAGTTTTCAACAATTGAAAACTACTCTCACACTTCTCGGACCAGTCAAACTTCACTCCCTTTCTGGTCAGCTGTGTCAATGGGGCGGCGATGGAAAAATCCCTCAATAAATCGCCGATAGTAACCAGCCAAACCAATAAAACTCTGAATCTCCGAAGGGGTCTTGGGAGTCTCCCAATCCATAACTGCCTGGACCTTTGCTGGGTCAACTGCAACACCAGCACCGGAGATAACATGCCTGAAGAAATGAACCTCGCGCAACCAGAAATCGCACTTGCTGAATTTAGCATACAGCCTGTGCTCACGAAGGACCTCTAACACTACCCTCAAATGCTGACGGTGTGTGGCCTCATCCGGAGAGTAGACCAACACATCATCGATAAATACCACAACAAAGCTATCTAAGTACGGCCTAACAACCCTGTTCATGAGATCCATGAACGCTGCAGGGGCATTGGTCAATCCGAAAGGAAGAACCAGAAACTCATAATGTCCATAACGGGTTCTAAATGCCGTCTTGGACACATCCTCACTCCTAATCCTCAACTGATGATAACCAGATCGCAAATCAATCTTAGAAAAGACTGATGCATCTTGCAACTGGTCAAACAAATCATCAATCCGAGGCAAGGGTACCTGTTCTTCACACCACTTGGTTTAGCTTCCTATAATCAATGCATAACCTAAGTGACCCATCTTTCTTCCTTACGAACAATACAGGTGCGCCCCAAGGGGAAACACTAGGCGAATAAATCCCTTATCTAGCAACTCTTGCAACTGCCTCCTTAACTCGGCTAACTCCGCAGGTGCCATCCTATATGGAGCCTTCGAGATAGGAGAGGTGCCCGGAAGCAACTCTATGGTGAACTCTATCTCTCTATCCAGTGGCAATCCAGACAAATCATCGAGAAAGACGTCTGGAAGTCCTGCACTACCTCGATCTCTGCAAGAGTAGGTGACTCATCAGCCTTGGTACTAATACCACGCTGGCAAGAAAGCGTCACAACCCTTGTTCACCATGCGCATCGCCTTCATGGCAGAGATGACCAACTTTCCCGCCAAGTTCCTTGGCAAGGGATGAGAGAACTCGTCCTCACCAGGAATGCGAAAAACAATCTTCTTCCCGACGACAATCTACTAACGCATAATGCTCCTCTAGCCAATCCAGACCAAGAATAGCATCAAAGTCCTTCATCTTTAGCAAGAAGAAACACCCATCTAAAACCCTATCTTCAATGCACACAGGTAACGACAGAATGCACTTTCTAGTCAATACCGTACCCACAAGTGTGTGTACAGACAACGGGACTTCTAAATCCTCAGACTCTACGCCTGGCTCTAGAGCTAACTGCCTAGCGAACCGCTCGGAAATGAACGAGTGAGTGGCACCCGTATCAAACAAGACCCGAGCGTGCACACCTAGAAGTAAAACCGTACCTTCGGTGACATGCTCCGCCTGCTCGGCATCCTCTCGTGCTAGGGCAAACACTCGAGCGGGGGCTCGAGGCCTTCCTGGTCTTCCTGTAGCTGGCGCTACTACTGCTACTGCTGCTGGGGCTGGCGCTCCGCGCTGGACTCCTTGTTGAAGTCTTGGACAATCTTGATCTTGTGGTCGCTGCTTCCGCACTTCAAGCATTTCCCTGCAATCATCCAACATTCGGAACCACCATGTGTCTTCCCGCAATGGGGACACTCTTTCTTCACACCACGGGAACGTTGAGAAGGTACCTGTGCACTGCTGGTTGTGACTGGATGCTGCGGTGCCTGGTATACTGCTTTCTTCTTGTCCTGCCGCTGGAACGTAGCTGCAGGCCTCTTCTGCGAAGCCTTCTTCTCCTCAAGATACTTTGCATCTCGCCCTCCTGCCTACAAGCAGCGCTAAGGGCCTCGTCCAAGTACGATGGTCAAATGCCACTAGCCTTGTCCTCAGTGATGGCTTCAGGCCCATCACGAACTTCTTTGCTTTGCGCTCATCTGTCACGATATGAGGTGCATATTTAGATAATTCTGTAAACCTGGCCTCGTATTCGAGCACGGTCATGGAGCCCTGGGTCAAGGAAAGGAACTCCTGCTCCATCCGGTCCTGGATATGCTCGGGGACGAATTTGGCCCGAAAGAGCGTCACAAACTCGTCCCAAGCCACGTCAATAGCTCCCGTCCCTCGAATCGTGTACGCAGTAAGGAAGCCCACCCCACATCAGCTCTCTCCTGTAATACAATCTTCATAAGCACCACACTAACCAATTCTAGCTTAACAGGATATACAGCATATAAAACTAACACATACATGTAGCATATAGGTGGCTAAAGTAACCTTATCATCGTTCGCACACCTAATAGCCCAGAATATTTTCTCGATCTCCCCCTCATCCAGCTCTCGGCTAGCAACGGGTGCTTATCCATCTTTAAAAAAATAAGAAAAATGCTGAGGACAAACATGGAATTTGGCTTTGCTGCAAGGGACATGACCCTAATAACTGTCGCATTAACTGTCTGCCATCATTCTTTCATGGAGAACGGCTCGACAGGTGCGAATATCCATGTGTCAGGTGAATGACGCGATAGAGCATATTCTGTAGTACTCTCAAATTTTATTAAAATTTAAAAATAAATAAAAATATAATAATTTAAAATTAATTAAATATGTACGCATTATTATCGCATGTGTAAAAGTGTATCTAAAATTTCAAAAAAAATCATAGTTAGATTCTAAATAATATTACCAAATGATGCATAAAGAAATTTGAGTTTAGAAAAATATTTTGGACCAAATTTAAGAATTATTACGACTTATTATTTTATTAAAAATAAGTTAGAAACTTATTATCACATGTGTGGACTTCAAACAATGGATATTAACGTTCTAATGAGAGAAACGGGTCAAGAGACGTCTCTTGGGCCATGAATAAATTCAAATAAGAAAATACATTGAAAATTTGTATGACCTAACTAGATAAGAGTTAAGAAGGAAATTAATACACAATACACCATTATTAGATTTTCATATCAACCCAAATTCGTGTCCCATCAAGAGGAGAGGTTTTCTAAAGGCTCTCCTACTACAATTGGGATGGGAATCCTCAAAATTAAGGAAATGATTAACCAAACTCAAAAACCCCAAGTTCTAGGCACATTAGGACTCCTAAACAACCTTAGATCTATAAATACTCACCTTAAACCCCATGAGGATGAGTTTACCTACTTGTTGGGGTCGTGTGGAGGTAAACTAGGGCATCATAAGACAAGGATTTAGCCCCTAACCTAAGTCTTCTTCCCCAATTCGTGCTCTGCTCACCCTATGCAAAAGACTTCTCCTAGGAGGGATCAAAGGTAGGACATCTTGGGCACAAAGTAAATAAGTCATATACCATCTTGTATCTCATCAAGTCTACTTTTATATGAACCTATTTTGCCCAATTTTCATGGAGTATGTTGCATGTTTTTAGCAAGCGTTCTCTGATCATCGCTAAGTCTTAGGACTTTTCATGTTCATCTCTTAAATCACGCACCCCTAGGTCTATTTGATCCAAACCAAAGCCATAATGTTGTTCTAAATCATGTTTCCAATAATTTTAATGTTATAGGTTTTGTCTAAAAACCCCTAGAACCCCATGTATAAGTCAAAACATGATCATAGGATGTTTCTGCATGTTTTCAAGTAGGTTCTCTAATTCGTGTCTAGTCCAGACAATGCGAATAAGAGCAACATTAATGCACCTTTACAACCGAACACAACATCATCTTAAACGCGTCGCTCTAGGCTAACGCAATTGACAATCCAATTGACCGAGCTCTGTTTTCCTGGTACGCATCAATCGATATGCCATACCAATACCTGTGTCCTAAGTGACATGTGTCTAGTCCACATGATGTGATTTATCTCTTTTCCCGCCTCTCGATTGTCATGCTTGGTTTGAATAGATTGTTAAAGGAGTCACCAGAACATGTCATACCCCTATGATGTGATTCTATAACCCTATTGAACGCGTCATACTGCATTGATGCGATTCAATAATTAACATGTCGCTTACCCATGACCACAATTTAAATGCATCTACATACCCTGACGCAATTTAGACATGGTTTTTTTTACATACCCAAAGCCTGTTTTGCATGGGTTTACTGTTTATAAAAGGTGTCATCTGTACCTAATGTGATTTAAGAGCCTTCCAAAGACCGTCTTCTGTCATGCTAGTCATGTTTAGAGTACTTTTATAGTTTGTAAGTCTGTCTAATGCCCTAAAAGATTCCAATCAATGTAAAAGTTTTATCAACCTAAAAGTTATTCTAATTTCTCTTAATTATCTTGATTGATCTCTCTATCATGTGATTGTTTACTTCTATCTTCATGATGTAGCTTGATGCTTAAAACATAAATCTCATGCCTTTAATGTGTATCAACTCATAATGTTGTCATCCTTCTTGTCTATTCATATATCATGACTTCGTGTTATTTTTTTCCATTATGTTTTAAACCTATGGTTATAGTGATATCGTGAGGCACGTCCTTTCACTTACACACATGCACAATAGGTAGCCTTTCTTAACGATTTGGAACCTCTCCTGTCGGATATTTCTTTTGGCGGATTAAGGACTTTATTATAAGATCTTCATAAGTCTCATACTACATTGATTCTCTCATGGGGACCGAACAGGTTGTACTATTAAAGTTCTCAAAAGATAACGTGCACTTCCTTTCTTATCTATTTTCTCGTAGAGGGTGATTCTATGCACATGCAACTAAGTCACTAAAGTAAATATTGAACTAAACAAAATTTAAGCCGTTATGCTGCCAAATTTCTCTATTGACACATTACTCTTGAAATCATGTTCACCGTACTTGTTACTCTTGAAATTATCTTAAGTGACATGATACTGTACTATGAACATTCTTGAAATCCATGTAATTGGTCATGCTTGATGTGGGTTTCTATGTTTAAATTACTTGAGATATTGGATTAGGCATGTCGTGTGTCCAGGGGCTACAATCTAGTCCTCACAGTGGAGAGTTAGAAATATACTGTTAATCACGGAATATAATGATACTGACATGCATCTGCACTGTGAGAACTTGCATGTGTGAATGCTAGATATATAATCACATTACACGTGTTCATGGTGTGCATTCCAAGGTGACATAGATCATTAGTGCACATTATGACTCGTGCTTGATTATTATTACATGTTAAAATTTCTTGTGTGCTATGGTCATCTTGCGTTCTTGTAAACTATTGCTCTCTTGATCATTCTTGCTTGCATCCCATGCTTAATCTCGATATTTGAATATTCTTACTACTTGTCCACTCTCTTGTTAAAATGGTTATTTTGCTAGTTATATTTTACTGGATTTTTCTTACCTATCTTACTCATATCTTCCCAACTCTTAAAATGTTAATCACTTATACTAGCCAAGAGATGTAAATTTTATTGGCGATGCGTTCATCACTTACTTTCTTATATTTCATGAGAACATGATATAAATGAGGAAAACCAAGACTACACTAGAGATGATCAAGAATGAAGAGTGTTTTAAAAGCCTTAATGTTGGAGTTGTAATGTCTTGATGTAGTAGTAACTTTCTTTGAGCAATTGAGAGTATTAGTAGAATGTAGTAAGAGTGAAGATATTATGTAATTTTCTTTTAATGCGTCATAATCTTGTAATTTTAATATCAAAGTTAAATATATATTAGATTTGATTATTAAAATAAAATAAAAAATTAAAATTATAAATATCTAAATTATTTATATTATATGTGTTTATTCGTTAGAGATTTTATGGATTGCTTACGTCTCAAAAATCAATTTTTTACTTTCATATTTGAGACATGATACATTGACGGACGGAAAATCCATGCTACGTGAAATACGGAGAGCACGCGACGCATTCCAACGCAAATTTAATTCTCTAAAAAAAATAAAAAAGATTTATTACACTTTCACATTACATTTTAAGTGTAATATGACAAAACAACAAATTCATGTGACATCTAACAATTAGATTGTCACTTTATCACTCTTCATATGAGGGGTGTCACGTAGACTTGTTATCTAGTCACACAAATACAATAAATCTTTCTCAAAAAAATAGAGTGAGGGCACACCCCCCCAAAGGGGGCGACACATGTAACAAACTCAGCCCCCATTAAGGGGACTGAGGTCATCATAACACCCGCCCACCCCCAACGGCGGTGTTACCTACACACTCACAGAAATATAAGAGAAAGGAGAAGAGGGGAACGACGCAGCGGCGGTGCACAAAGTAACTATTTTCTCTTCTGAAGCAAAGCAATAACTCGTGCGTGTGCGAGCGCGCGTGCGTGTGAGAACAACACACACACACACACAGAGGGGCGGGGGAGGTGTGGGTGGGGCGGCGGCGTCGGCGGTCATGGATCTGGGCAGCAGGGTGATGAGCTTGCTGGGGAAGGAGAACGTTGTGCACCTGTTCCTGGCGGGGGCATTCGTGGCGCTGGGTGTACGCTCATCGGCGCAGCAGGACGAGATCGACGCCCTGGAGGTGGAGAAGGAGTCCCTACGCCGCAGCAACAAGGCCATGCAGAAGGCCATGTGGGACTGGCGCCAGTCCCTCTTCCACCTCGCCGAGTCCGATCCTTCCAATTCCCCCATCTCCCTCTCAAAGCTCCGAGCAATCTTCGGCGACGAGGACGCGGCGGCCGCCGCTGCTGCCACGTCACCGGCGGCGGCGACCACCGCCTTCGTCGCGGCGATACCGACTTCACAGAATGCAGGTATCAGATCTACGGAAGTAGTAGTACTCCTTCCTCTCCATCGATCTCGCCTTGGTATATCTGGATTCTTAAACCCTCGATAAGGCGATGGCCTATTTGGCTTCTTCCTTGTGCGGTGGATGTTGTGGGTCAAATTGCTTCAACATTCCCGTCGAATCCTCCTCATCGTGGAATTCGCACGAGTCCCTTGAGCAGGATCAAACGCCTTTCTGCTTCTTTATTTTGTGAGAAATGCTAAACAAATAGCAGGGTACCTATTTCTTACTCTTAATAACTTATTTGTCACCCTTTATCTGTGGATAAAGGTGACAAGGGACAAATAAACTGGACTGCTAGTGTGACGGGTAGGAACCATTTCTTTTATTTTGTTGGTAGCAGCAAATTGAATTGTTGGCTATCTTACTTGCCACTGTTTTGATTCTGTGTGATGCATGCCTAATGCATCCATCCCTTACAAACTATTTGATGTTAAAAGGCGATTTGTTTATCACATTTGGAAATTGAGTAAATGTAAATGGTGGCAGAGCACTAGCTGGTTACCGAAGCTATTAGATGAAACTGAGGAAATTGGAGAAGGAGCACTTAGTGATGCTTGTCCGGGTTGGTAAATGCCATTATGCATATCCTTTTTTTTGTTAAGTATTGTTTGCGGCGTTGTCAGATTAAGTGAGTAGGCCTGCTTGTTGTCTGCCTTGTGTGCATGTGTCGCACATGTTTATGCATATAGCTCCAAATGTGAAACAAGAACAAGTTTCTTACCTCAGGAATGTAGAAACTGTTCCAGGTTCTCACCCTGTCTTGCTTAACTAGTGTAATTTTTCAGGTGAACTTGTTCTCCCTGTAAAAGATAGATAACCTATATTTGTTATATGACAGCTTTATAATGCCTTCTGCTTTTACCAAGTGGTGCTTTGGACCTTCCATCTTGTTCTTTGATTGAATCCCCATATGTAGTGTCTGGTCCTTGGGAAGGTGGATATTGAGTCATATTCTTTATGAAATTGTACACCTTATGTTTTCAGCTAGAAGTAGCAGTTGCCCTAAAACAAACTGGAGAATTCTCTTCCTTGCCCACACTGCTGTAGCCGTTCTTGGAGGCGTTCTCACCTTTTATTTGTAGCTTCACAAGGTGAAGACTAGATAAAGTGGTCTGTTTGAATCCATTGAGCCCCTTATATAATTATCATTTCCAACCCATTTTAGTTCCAGTGTCCACAGATTATCAGTTTTGATTAATCCATACGCCTCTGCTGTCAACTGAGTCTGCTCCCCCCTGGCATGTGAAGTCTACAGATGATCTTCTTTCTTACCCCATGGTTTGATTACAAAAATGCAATCAGAGGTTGAGGGCGACGCATTCTAATACCTTATGTTAGCCAATTGCAGGAATCTTCTAGCCTTCAGTTGTCAAAAGACATTTATATTTGAGTTCTTACATATGAATTCTTGGTTTAGGCACTTTGAGTGTAGGCAGTTTACAGAAAACAACGGCATTCAGTTTCTCATTGTTTGCAATTGTTGATGACTGTGGAAGCCTGCTAACTCATTGGCTTCATACTTCTCTGTAATATGTTGCAAAGTGAATCAACTCTAGTATTCCCTCATGTATTGTTTTGATCAGAGATTAATGCCACTCCAATGTCTTAATGCTGCTGTTCTAGTCCACCTTCTTTTCACGGTGGTTTGCATCTTCTGGTCCAACCAGTTTTCCTAGGGGTGATCTTGCCTGGGAACATTAGCATGATAAAACTATGAAATAATCTAACTTGATTTGAAAAAGTTTTTGATACTTGAAGGGACGTTTGATGGTATCACCCTTGCATGAGCTTATCAACGAAAGAAGGTAGTCTTCTCCTCAAGAACCAGTTTCATGGAGCTCTTGATAAACTGTTTTCTATCAAAGTTCCTCTGCCAAGAATTTGATGCAACTTCATTGAATGTTGATATTGGTAGACGTCATAAAACTTCTCCACCTCCTCAGATCTTAAGTACGATTTGCATGATCAGGAATTAACAGAATAAGGTTTATGGTAATGATGTTGAGTATCAATACATATTTCAAGAAAACAAGAGCGTTCGACCAACACATGAAAAAGAATCAGATGAAATGTTACCAGGGGCGATGGTAGCTTCACATTATCAACTAATTGTGTTAATGATTAACACTTCTTATTTTTCCCTCAATCAATTACGTGCTCGACATTACGAGAATGCCCATCAAGGTGAGTGCATACATCCATGTCAAAAATTAGGATGGAGGCATCTGATTCTGTTTTGAATCAGCTAAAGGAAGAGACATCAGTCAGATAGATTTTTACATGTGCAGAACATTGCCTTCATCTTTGTGGTGGCGTCTGTTCAACTTTAGTTTTTCTCATGATCGATTTCTATCCTGCTGCAATGCTGGTAAACTGTCTCAGATACTGATATTTCTTCTCTGCAATCCTGGTAAACTATGACTCAGATACTGATATCTCTGCTCTTATAATTACAAAATATCCTCGTGTAGGAGCCTGTTTAAGGATGCACTATTTAGATCTTTGCTAACGTTATGTCATGGCTCCTTCTGCAGACATAACAGGAGAGACAACAACACAGGATTCGACATCGCCTCCAAGGTTTACGGTCTGAAGGACCTCTCGCGTTCCGTGTTTTCTTTACTTTTAAGGTCGTAGACAGCAGGCGGGAACTGAAGGCTTCTTCGTCGAAGGACGAACTAAATGTCAAGTATTCACTTGAAACTTCACATGTCACCCCAGACTAAGTCATCACCGAGCGAAAGGTTCTGTACTGTGGATTCACCCGAATGAGTCTTATGAAAGACTGAAGTGAATTCTAACCTGAAGTCCTTTCAGCTTTTTACTTCCAATTAGGTGGAGACGTTCCAGTTAGCCTTTACGGGTCATGTATAGCGTGCTCCAACTGTTCCCCAGTAATCTCATTAGTTCTCTGCTATAAAAGTTAAAGATGGTTCAAAGATTGTGCCAAACATGACTTATTGACAAGATATGATGAGATTGCCTGTGATGCATTTGACCGGACTAATGCGAAAGAAAAGAAACAGTTTTGTAACACCAATTAGTAAAAGTGCACAAAGTGCAATCTACATGGGCAACTAACCCATGTGGCACCATCCACATGGGTTGGTAGCCCATGTGACACCTAAAAAAGTGGTGTCACGTGGGTTAGTTGTCCATGTGAATTGCACTTTATGTACTTTTAAAAGTACACAGTTTTTCTCCACTATAAAATTGTGCCACATCAGCAGTTGAAATAAAAAAGTTGAAAACACCTCATAAATGATGAGGTTGTGGTGTATTTTGATTGGTGTGTTAACAAATGATGTTACTAAACCATTTTCCTGCAGGAGAATACCCCCGGAAGTACCTGGAGTTTATGGAGACATATTTATTGCAGGCAATATATTAGCAGGACATTGTGCCCACTTACCGAGAGGTCTTCAGAAGTATGAAGTACAATGAATGTTTCTCAAGTTTATGGTATAAGGCAAAACCGTGTGAACATGGTGAGCATATCTTTCAACACTATGACAACAAAATATATCATTTTATCTGTGCATAGGGTGAAGATATATATATATTTTTTATGGTAAAAGTACATGCAATTAATAAATTATCTATGGATAGCATTTATCCCTAATCAACAGGAGAGAGATTTAATCCCTACCATAACACCCATTTTATCCAGGTTTAGCTTTTATCATTGGAGGCTATCTTAAACAGATTTTGAAAGTGGGGTAATACTTATGACCGGTGATAAGTGAGAGATAAATCCTCTTATCTCATTATCAAGAGGGTCTTATAGGGTTCAAGGAAAAATGTCTAAGATTATGAACAAGCATTCTATTTTGTATAGTTTGGGAGTAATATTTGCCTTGCACCTTTAGCTCTTCCGTTGCATCTCTTTCAATATTTCCTCTCTCCCAGACGTTCGTTTTATGCAGCTGCCAGTCACCTAACGCTCAAAACCATGTAACGTACTTCCCGTCTGCATTGAGCAACTAACGAGATAAGACGGATCAATAAACTTCATTCTCTTCTAGTTTTATGTCATACGGTCCAAGCCACGCACATAGTAACATGGTGATAGAAGGCAGCGGACTCCACGCTGGTAGCTGGCAATAACAGCAATAGCAGCTGCTGCAGCCATAATCCATGTGACACATGTAGCAGTCATGTCACTATCCATATGACATGATGCATAACAATTTAGGTGGAGATCGACCAAACCCCCCTCACCAAAATATTACTCCAGAACCATATATAATAGCAAACTTCTTGATAAATAGATGTCCTAAAATATATAAATAACTATGCGTTTACAGAACTCAGATGCACTTTTCAACTTCCTGATCTTGAACCATATACAGTAACAGTACCATTCTTTTGTGCAACTAAATTTGTCACTTACTGAAATTTGGTGCTCCCAAGTTTAAAATAATGTGTGATTCATCTCAACTACTTGCGAAAAATAAAACCATGATTCACCTGTCTCAATCAAACAGCTAATTTTGAATGGCAATACAGGTGACACACCGCAGTATTTTCAGGACATGTTTCTATGGGATGATGCAACAAAACTTGGTGATGCTGGAGGAATAAAACCATGATTCATCTGTCGCAAATCAGACGGCTAAGTTTTAATGGCAAAACAGGTGACACAAAAGGGTGGCACCGCAGCATTGCCTATCTCCCCTGCATGTTTCTATGGAATGTTGCAACAAAACTTGGAATGCTGTTGGTTCCATTAACTTATGAAATAGGGATTGGTTTATACATACAATCAATAGTATAAATGTTCATATAAATGCATTGAACACTGTTTAACCATACTGCATGTCATATAGGATAAAATGTATCGAATATCCTGTCTACAAGAAGGTTGCATTGAAAGCAGCAGTTAAGTCTCATGTTCACCATAAGGATCCACCACTAGTTTTTGAGACATGGCTAATTTCCCAGGATAACTAGGCAGAAGCATAATATGATGGTGAAGGTAGGGCTGTAAACGGAGTTGGATACGGAGCGGATATGGACTTTCCGGTTCCGATCCGAATAGTTAATCGGATAGTTCGTATCCGCTCCGAATATAATTCGAATACGGAGCGGATAATTTAATCGGATAATTTTCGGATTCGGAGCGGATACAAATATTATCCGCTTCGGAAATATAAACTTAATAAAATATATTAAGTGATCTAAAAATTAAAAAAAATCAAAAAAATCTATAAAAATTATAAAAAAGTATATAATATAACAAAATACTCTCTAAACAAAAGATTAACATTAGATATATAATATTTATTAATTATATATGGATCATTAG
Source organism: Colocasia esculenta (assembly GCA_014218235.1). NCBI lineage: Eukaryota > Viridiplantae > Streptophyta > Magnoliopsida > Alismatales > Araceae > Colocasia > Colocasia esculenta. Next base: position 32,260,789 of record CM024754.1, read on the forward strand.
ATTTAAGATTTAATGGTCAAAAATAACTTCATTTCGGAGCGGATCTTAAACGGAGCGGATCACCTGTTTCCGTATCCGCTCTGTTTATTATCCGGATAATATCCGTATCCGAAATCCGCTCCGCCGGATATTTGTTAAACGGATAATATCCGGATAATCGGATACGAATCCGAATCGGATCCGGATATTATCCGGATCCGTTTACAGCCCTAGGTGAAGGACTGCATAGAATATGAGAAGGAAAGCTTTGTCCGCTAGATTTGTTTCTTAGGTATGCCTTAACCCATTGCAGCAGTAAATTAAAACCAAAATTCTATGCTTGGATGGACGTAGCAAATGACCTGGTAACGGCTACTAAAAATGCATCTGATTGATAAACCAGCATATGATCTGACATTTCTGAAAAGTTCAGTTACTCTCAAGTCTGAACCACATGCTAAATACCAAATGAAATCTGCAAAAATCCCATGCGGTCTTGAATGGGTTTTTATAGTAGCCAACAATAATAAGCTAGGAGATGTAAATATCAGCTTGCGTGTGAAAGATGATATTGTCTAAGGATCTTCTTTCGCACTTGCACCTCCAACCTGAAGGAATTGGAGTAACGTGTTAAAGTAATACAAATGTGCAAAAATGCTACTCTGGTGGAACTTTATTCTGAATTTCTTTCCACTTTTCTTTGCTTTCTGAAAGAAATATGTGTTCCGGCATTTTGATTGTGAAATATCTTGCATGATGGTATGATAATTACCTTATGCTAAAATTAATACTATTACATGTTTTAAGACTGGCCTGCATGCATTTCAGTGAGGTACATTACAATCTTGATCCTACAAACCTTTCTTCTTTTGGACTCGGCTTTACCTGATTAGATTTTATGAAGTCCAGTAGTACGGAAGCCAGCTCAGCTTGATGATTTGTGTAACAATGATTGGCACCTTCTACAATGTGCAATTTATGGTTGGGAATAAGTTTGGCGAACTCCATTGCATCTTCTACTGGTATGACTTCATCCATTGAACCATGAATTGTCAAGACCCTGCAAAGAAAGAGAGCATGTAGAAAACCTCAACTGGTAGTAGAAGAGAACATGGTCAGGTTAACTATCCAAACATGTAAGAGCTCAAATTACAAATCCTTCCATGATGCAAATCCCACCTCAAATCTCCACAAAAAAGAAAAAATTATATTTTTGAAATGCAAGGAAGATGCCAATATGGGGACAATCTGATATTCACTCAACCCCTAGAACTGAAAGTCCAAACCAGATGAGTCATTTTGTTGGTTGGAGATAACAGTGCTTCAACAGAAGAGAGAAACTTTGGACCTCATGGTTTGCCGAATCGGGGCGAATCGGTGCGAATCAGGGGAAACCCGATTCCTGATTCGCCTGCATTGGCCGATTCGCCCCTTATGTATATAATATTATATGTCATGTATATATCATATTTGTAATATATATTATACATTATAGATATGATATATATTACATATATGTATTAATCAATATAAATGTGTCTCAAATATGATTTATGTAATATATATATATATATCATATGATATATTGTATATAATATATATATACCCATGCGAATCGGTCCGATTCGGACCGATTCAAGGGGAATCGGGGCGAATCAGGGGAAATCCAATTCGCCTTCCAATTCCGATCCGGCAAACCATGACTTCGGTATGTCCTCTATTAAGGCTAATAAAGAAAGAGATGTAAATTGGAACCTCAAAACAAAACAAAAAAAAAACAGAATGTAAGAACAGAAACACTTATGGAATTTGTATATAAAAGATGTTCATTCCTTCACCTCTTGGGATGATAATTATCTAAAGGATGTTCATACATTCACCCCTTGGGATGATAGTTACCTTGAGAAGAGCACACATCCAATAACGAACTTTCCCGGAAGGCTTTGGATGACCGTTGATGGTTGCATACTACGTATGAGCATGAATTGCAGGACAAGAGAGGTAATTTCAAATCTACCAACTAATAGTTGGTACCCACTTGTGGAGATTGATACCATGGTATGCAAGCAGTCACAGAATTTCCAAATAGTTGGATCCTTTTTCTGATCCATTTGCCCCAGATTATTGGCATATCATTTTTTGATCCATTTGCTCTAGATTATTGGCATAAGACTTACATCCAAGGTTCAAAAACTCGGCCGGATCGGGATCGGATCGGCCAGTCCGAGTCGGTTTTTTTGGGCTGCCCTATCCGATCCGGGGTATAACTCATCCGGTCCCAGGGAGCGGATCGTACCAGATCATGTAGGCTCGGCCAAATCGCCGAGCTCGACCCAATCCCGCCCCGGACCAATCTGGATTGGGCCGATCCGATTCAAACGGCTAGTTTGAAAACTAGTTGTTTCTAGCCGTTGGGGGGCGCTCCCCAACAACCAAAAATGGCTAGTTTGGCTCTTGGAGACCTTGAGGGTCTATATAAACCCCCCAAAGGAATGGGAGCGTCAAGAAAAGCCACAGATGGAGCTTGAGACCATAGAGCAAGCTTCAGATACATCATCTTATGCTTCCACTGAAGGATGCTACTAAGGGCAGGGAGGCTACTTGGCATATCCTCAATACTCGGATAGTCGGATGCATCGTACTACACCCGAGATAGAACATATACACAATCCACGGAATCTAATTCGCATTCAAATGACTCGTGAGTCATATGGCTCATATCAAGTGTCCGAAATACCTAGATACACACTCATTACTATCATATATACGAACACAGATACATATAGTCAATATTTGACTGAATATGAGGCATATTACCAACATTATATGTCTTGGACAGATTATGTAGACCTTATGTCCAGACAATATAATGTGTGGTTCCAATAAATGTAATTTTATTCTTTTTCCTCCCACTAATGACATATCATGTACTTTTTTTATGGTTTGGCGCATCGGAGCGAATCGGCCTGATTCGGGCGAATCGGATCGAATCACAGGAAACCCGATGCGCGATTTGGATCAATTCGCCCGGATCTGGTCATTCAGGCGAATCAGACCCGATTCGCACGATCCAATTCGACACAGTGCAAATCAGGCGTGATTCGCCTGACGCCCTTAAGGGGTCGGCTGATGCGCTGCGAAAGGGACTGTACAGTCCCGATTTGCAGCGCAGCAGGCCGAAGCCCTCTTTCTCCCCCTTGTTTTCATTTTTTTTTTGAAAAAAAACCCTAGATTTGCATGTCAGTCCACAAGTGGAGGGTTCCTACGTGAGTTTGAAGTCATCTGGACGTGGATTTGGAGGCATTCAAGCCTTGTTCTTCAAGGTTTTTGGAGTTTCTACAGGGGTTTGAAGGTAAGTCACCATATTCCTTCATTTTTTTATTTTTTCTTAGTGTATGACTTAGATCTTCATGGGAAATGATGTTGCAAATGATTGGTGTACACTTGCAACCATTTCTCATCAAGATCTACAAGTTTTTCATGTAGATTTGAAGATTTTCCCTAAATTATGAATTTCTGAATAAAAATTTAAAAAATCTTAAAAAATTTTGAAGAACAAAAAATTGATAGCAATGTTTTGTATAACTTCTATATCATCATTAGAACTTGATTCCATATGAATTGGAGCTAAAATTAATTTATATTCTCGCATGATTAATAAATAATTTAAAATTAAAAAAACTAAATAAAATTTGAAATTACAGAAAATGCCTATGGAGGTGTGAATGTATTTGTATGATCATTTGATTCATGTCTATGAAAAAAATTATCATATAAGAACACTTTCTTTTAGTGTTCAAATTCTGAAATTTGAATTAATTTACTGTTAATTTATTTAATTTTTATTTGTCCCTCTAGATGGCACCAAAGAAGGGCTCTGATGATATTGGGTGGCAGCATGGCACCATGTTGGGCAGTAGACACAACTTCAAGTGCAATTATTGTAGTTTTACGGGACAAGGAGGTGGCGTCTCCCGTTTGAAGAAGCACCTTGCAGGTGGCCGACTAGCAGGCTACCATGAAGTGCAGGGTTGTAAAATGGTGCCAAGTGAAGTTAAAAAGCTTATGATTGAACACCTTAAACATGTTCGAGCAGAGACTGCAAGAAAGAGGGCGGATAAGGAGATGCAGGAGATGATCATATCAGGAAGGGAACGAGATGAAGACATTGAAGATGAAGTAGAAATGTATGCAGAATATGTGCTGATCCTGATGTGCAGGAAAGGCGAGCCAGGGCCGAGGCATGGGAAGCTGACAAAGGGCAGGCTACAGAGTCAGTTTTCAGGGAGCTCAGCATGAGGTTGGCAGTAGCAGTGGCTCAGGGGTAGGGCGCGCTGGCGGAACTCAGTCCCGTCGATTTTCTAATGTGGGGGATTATTTCACTCGGCCCCCTCCACACAGACACAAGAACAAGGAAGGCATAGCAAGATACCCACAGGTGTGTAAATAGAGGACGTAGACCCTTATGTGTATCCTAGGGAGCATGGCAAGCAGACTAGGATTGAGGATACATACAACCAGCAGGAGCCGAAATACAAGGTGGGTCGAGCAGTTGCAAAGTGGTGGCACCATGCAGGGTTACCATTCAATGCAGCAAATAGTCCTTATTACAAAACTGCTATACAGGAGGTTCAACGTGCAGGGCTACATGTGCAGCCTCCTACAGCTAGGGACTTGGCTGGGAAATATCTTCAGGACGAAGTTAATGAGATCAAGTCTTATATTGACAGTTTTAAGAAGAAATGGGAGAACTATGGTGTCACATTGATGTGTGATGGTTGGTCAGGCACCACCAGGAGCAGCCTCATCAACTTCCTCGTGTATTGTGATAGACAAATTTTCTATCACAAATCTGTTGACGCATCAGATAGAGTACACAACTATGAATACATTTTGAGTTTGATGCGGAAGGTTGTTCAGGAGATTGGTGAGCAATACATTGTGCAGGTGGTGACGAATAATGGATCTGCCTACAAAAAAGCAGGGGAGGAGTTGATGAAGATTTATCCTCATCTTTACTGGACCCCATGTGCTGCCCACTGTGTTGATTTGATGCTGAAAGAGATTGGGACACTGCAACCCGTCAAAATGGTGGTGGATGCGGGGCAAAAGATTACAAGGTTCATCTACAATCATCATGTTGTGTTGGCGTGGATGAGAGAGTCCACTGGTGGAGAGTTGTTGAGGCCGGCTGTCACCCGCTTTACAACAAATTTTGTGGCATTACAAAGCCTATTGAAGCACAAGGATGGATTGAAACACATGTTTAGGGGTGATAAATGGTTGCAAAGCACTTTTGCTGGAACATCGGATGGAAAAGAGGTGAAAGGCATCGTCAACAACTCAAATTTTTTAGATCGGGTGTTCAAGCTAGTTCAAATCATTGAACCTCTATATGAGGTATTGAGGGTGGTTGATGGGGATAAGAGACCTTCTATTGGATTGGTGTACGCAAAGCTTGAAGCTGCGAAGAAGAAGATCCGTGAAGTCTCACCTCGGTATGCACACTTGGTCTTGGATGTTGTTGAGGATAGATGGGACCGGCAGATGAGTAGAGATCTACATATGGCGGGTAAGGAAACTATTGATATTTTTGTAATGCACTAAGTATTAAGGTATTTTACAACCATTGATATTTTATACGTCAATTGCAGCATATTATCTCCACCCTGCATACTATTACACGCACGAGCTGGCATATGAGGATGACTTGATGGCTGCTTTTACAAGAATTGTTGAAAGATTGTCAAGAAGTCCTGTGCAAGCAGCAGATGCCATTGATGAGGCAAGTATAGGATTATCAACTTCCATCCAAACAAATACTTGAATTTCATATGCATGATCAATTTAATAAATGCAAATGAAGAGCTTTCAGAAGGCTATTGGGGGCTTTGCTGAGCCATCTGTCATTACTGGTCGGGAGCGTGTTGAGAGCGGTAATATGCTTTCCCTTTCATTTTTTGTCATTGCAACTTGATGGCTGAGGGCTGATTGAGTTTCACTAATTTGGTTGCAGCTGATTGGTGGTTTGACTTTGGGCATACTGCGCCAACATTGAGAAAAATTACAATGAAGATCTTATCGCAGACATCCTCATCTAGTGGATGTGAGAGGAACTGGAGTACATTTGCATTGATACACACTAAAGTGCGGAACCGATTGTCATATAGGCGCTTGGACAACTTGGTGTACGTGCACTACAATATGAGGTTGAGGGTCAAACATCTCACAAAAGATCCAAAGCAGCGTGGGGACATAGACTATGATCCTGTTGACATTGGATTCCTACGAGATGAAGAAGATCCAATGGTTGCATGGGTTGCACAAGCAACACAGAGCGGGGGGAGTATGAGTTAGATGAGGAGGCAGATGATCCTGAAGATCCACCTCGCCCTAACACTTTCTTGGCAAGGTAGTAGCAGAAGCAACAGCAGAGGAGGAGGGAGATCGTGGAAATGTGGGACAGCCATACTCCCCTCATTATGAGATGGATCCAGAGGCTGAGGTGGATCTTCGGGACATAGAACTAGAGAATGTTGAGCGTACTATAGGTGGGAGAGTAATTCTTCGTTTCATCTTACATATTTTATCAATTGCATTTGTGCTAATGTATCATATTGGAGGCTATTGCAGGTGGAGGACATGGTCATGATGATGATGATAATTTTGAGAGTTGATGGAAGGCGTCCCCCGCACACGATCTTTGAGGGAAGCACCCTCACAATCCAGAAGGAGAGGGTCATCTACCCAGGTTGTTGCTCCCTCACAATCTATAAAGGCTCCCACATCATCTCAACTGGCAAAGGGGAAGCAAATAGCTCACGAATCACGCCGAAAAAAAATTGGTGCAACAGAGTCCCGGCCAACTAAAGGAGTTGTTATACGAGAGCCACCTCCCCCAGTACAAAAAAAGAAGAGTTGGTTTTCTGGTTAGGGATCCAAGAAAGGCAAGAAAGGTGCTACCTTGTTGAAGATCCACTTGACATTGCCGATGTAGAGACTTTGGATCCAAATGCAGAGGATGACACACCGTCTTCGTTGGATTCACCCCGATTGCCCAATAGCGCCTCCCATGATTCGATGACTACTGGTAGGTCATCATTTTGTATTGCACATTACCTCAAATGTATTTGTATTTGTGCTAACCTATCTTAAAACCATATTGCATTTGCAGGTGGTTCTTCTTCAGATGCTGGAGGTGGCGGTGGTGGTAACAATGGTCAGGGAGGAGGAGATGGTGACAGTGGTCAGGGAGGAGGAGGTGGTGAGATGACATTCACAGAGGAGCAATTTTTCCGGGGTGCAACACAAGATACTAGTCATGGTGCTCCACTGCAGTACAATAGAAGGCAAAAGTTTAGTCGTGGCAGTCATGCAGGAGGTTCTCCAGTGGATTCCAATAGCTATGAGACTATGATATCAGATTTCGAGAGGATGAGTACACAAGAGTCTGTTGGATCCTATGGCGGCCATAGTTATCACCCCGAGTCCACTAGCACAGACTACTCTAGTGGGTATACACCGTACAGTGGGTACACTGCCACAGTAGGCTACCTTGGTCCATCTCCATATATGTATCCTCCTCCTGCATTTTCTGTTCCTGTTCCAATTCAAGTTTTTGCTCCTTTGGAGGATGTACAGATGGCACAACTAAATGTAGTCTGTCCCGGCTACCAGATGTGGGACCATTATCTCAGCCAGTTTCGACAGAGATACCATACCATGATGACATGAGATGAGTATCGTAATTTTGTGTCTCAAACAAAAGGTTATGACATTATTGGAGAGCTACCATCGGAGTCAGATGAGTCAAAGTCAGTGCCTAGCCAATCCCAATGGAATGCATATGATCCATATCAGCAAGGGCATTGGGGATATTAGAGTAAGTCATTGTATTCTGTATTGGAATTTAGAGTTGATCGTTGTATTTGCTTTGTGCAATGTTAATATCTTTCTATTAATGAGTTTCAATTTGTTTTCACTCTTCTAATGCTTTTTTTTATTGAAAATAAATGTTTGTATAGCAATTACATGATATAAATGTCATCGAATATGATGAAACACATTTACAAGAGGCCTAAACCAGACAATTAGTCAAAAAAAGGCCAGATTCAAGAGAATCGGCCAAGAAATGGGCCAAAAACCAGGTTTCTGGCCGCATCCATGCGAATCGGTCCGATTCGGGCGAATCGAACCGAATCAGGGAAAACCCGATTCTACCCGAATTGCCGATGCGCATGTATTTCAGTTAATATATACAATGTTTATGTTTTTCCTATTTTTTCTAATTTTTTTTAAAATTTTTGAGGGGGCCGATCCAACCCCCATTAGCTCGGCCAAGATCGACCGATCCAATCAGTTTGGGGCAGGCCGATCTGGGACCGATCCCCAGGTTCTTGAAACTTGCTTACATCTATGCTTCGCTAGACATTTTAAATGGATAAATAGTAATATCTAACCCTGACAAGATAGGATACTCGGGCATACACATCGATACTTTAAGGTATCAAAATGAGCAGTTGAACTTTTCAAATTACTTCTTTGAATGTTAACATTGAACAATTTCATTATATTTATTTATCTTTGCTTACATTTTAAACGAGCTCTGCCTTGATCATATTTTACTGTGTGCATGTATGTCTACACCTATACCATGTTTGTGTGTCCTTTTCAGAAAACTTTGTCATGTGAGACATGCATGTATCTATCAACAACACTTGATAACAAATGTCCCATAAATCAGAGGATGATGATAGTGATGTAGACTACATTTGAGATAGAAAATCTCACTAGAATTCAAAATAGGGTCTGTCAGATTGGTCTAATACAAAGACAGATTGCTAGATACTATTGCAGGTTGTACTACCTTCAATGTAATTTTGAGTGATTAACAAAACATTAAGTGAAAGTGTTTTCATCATGCTTAGAACGTGTTTTTAATCATTCAAGTATAGTTTCTTAATCATTATGTTTTTATCGAGTATCGATTGTGTCTTAATGAGACTTTAGTCTTTTCTCCAAGTCCACAAGAAGGCACGTCTATCAATTAACTCTGGCAATGAGAAAATTGTAAGTCCCAAATAGCACTCGAGTCTTGATTAAGTTTCAAAGCCACAATTGTTAAACTTTCTATGTCCCTACTCTATGTATCGACTATCAATTATGTTTCCTACTCAATATCAATTAAGTTTCAAGGTTGTAATTGATAGTTTCTAAGTCTATACTGTACTATTGATTATATATCCTACTGAGTATTGATTCAATTTCACTCATGATAGTCAATTATGTATCCTATAGAGGCTATGAAAATTTTCTAAGTATACAATACTGAGTATTGATTAAGTGACCCTTGATAATCGATTAAGTATATCATTGTTTGAAGTCCAGAAAATTTTCTAAGTCCTCAATATTGGGTACCGATTAAGTTTCATTCTACAATCATGCACCTTACTTTGGCCGAAAAAGTTTCTAAGTGTACATAGTACTCAATATCAATTATGTGACTTCCATAATCGATTAAGTGTATTGGTGTGTGTGCCACCGAAAATATTCTAAGTACACACACTACACTGGGATTCCCATCGAATCGGACCGATTCCCATCCGATTCCCATGTGAATCGGCCCGATTCAGGCGAATCGTGGCGGATCAGGAAAAACTCGATTCGCCCCGATTCCCCGATGCGTCGAACCTTGATATGGACAACACACAATGCATAGTACCAATTGTGCTTCATACTACGTATCGATTAAGCATTTCCCTATACAAAATCGACTAAGTCCCTCACCAAGAACAAACTTGTCGATTAAGTTACAATACTCAAATAGACTTGCATGTCGATTAAATACCATTTTGATCTCATTGATTAATCGACACCTGTAACTGTATATTCGATTATGCTTCACGAATATTTCTTGCTAATCGATAATATCTCTAGGCAAATGTAACTAAAGTCCACACACACTAACTAAGCTAATCAATCATATCTCCAATGGTGTGCAAATGATTTTAAGTCAACAGCAAGACTAAGTTCAATTATGTTTGAGCCTTATGATTTCAATAATCGATATAAGTTTCACTTGGTTTATTAATTAAATTGATTTCCTCTTTAGCTTCTTTTATATCATAATCGATCAAGCTTACTTTGTTTATTCTCTTATCGATTATGCTCTATATGATTGATTTGTCAATGAATTTAACTTTGTTATAATCGATTTATTGTGCGTAAAATGAACTTAGTTTCTGAAATCAATTATGCATCTAACTGGCAAAATGAATATAATAATATTCTCATCTAAAATATTGTCTTAAATCTGAATATTATATAGCGTGCTTCAGAACGTTCATATGGATCTGACAGAACTCTTTAAGTTTACTCTAGAACTAATCATTTATTGAGCATAGTTTGTCAGTGAATATTTTTGTATAACACTACATTAATTCAGAGTCTCAGACAAGGACAAATCCTTAAAGAATAGACAACCTGGGTCAGTACGAGAAGAAAGTTCCCCTGCATGTCACGCTTATACCTAATTTGCAGGGCTATTCTAGCTAGGTATCAATAATATACAAAAAGATTGTGTCTCGTCAAGCAAATCTTTTGTCCAGAAAGTTTTACTAATGATCTACAAATGATTTGAACCTTTTTGTCAGAAATCCATTCTTCACAAATAAAATGGAAGGCAACGAACCTGAACAAGCAAGCTATGAGGAACGACTTTCTAGAGGTTCAACAAATATCAAAGCACACATTCTCCAAAGTCAAAAGCTTCAATGAAATATCCAAGCTAGAACGTCATGAAGGTTCTATACGATACAAAGTCCCATGGTCATGAAAATGCTACTAAACACAAGCTTCAACAGTCATCAAGCTTCAAGAAGTCTATATATATATGACTAGAAGACTGAAGAGATTCAACAAATATCAAGACACATCAAGGTCAAAAACTTCAACGAAATATCCAAGCTATAATGGTCATGAATTTTATATACGACACAAAGTCCCATGGTCATGAAAATGGTACAAGACAAGCTTCAATGGTCATCAAGTTTCAAGAAGTCTATATATATACGACTGGGAGATTGAAAGGAACAAGAAGTGAGAGAGCATACAACCTTAAGCTTTACAAGAGAAAATCCTACATGAGAAAGCTTCATTAGAGGACCGAGTGACCACTCCTTCATTCAAGTCTTCTCAAAAAGAGTCTATCCTGCCTGCACTCTTGCAATCTTTCTAAGGAGAGAGAGCCGCGCTATGCTTCAACGACCATCATTGTCAAGCTTTAGCCTTCGACAACGAGTATTGTTCTTGTTCTATCTTTTTGTGTCACATAGGCTTGTGCTTAGTGTTACCAACTATATCTTATTCAAAAGATGTTTTATTGGTGTTTGCTTCTTTTGAAGCGTGGGCCTGCGTGTCTATTGTTTCCTTCCAGCGGGAGGAAGACTAGCATGGCTGCGTGGGTTTGAGGAAGACCCGAGTGTTGCGACACCAAATGGTTATTTCCCTCCATTGTGAGGAAGACCGGTGGAGTCTAGATGTATTCCCTCTATGGTGAGGAAGACCGATTGTATCTAGGTGGTTCCCTCAGGTTGAAAAAGACATGTGTGCAAGCTATGCACTAGGTGGTCTAGCCTGCAAGCTGGTTAGTGGAATCTCAAGGTGGTTTGCCTAGGGTATTGGACGTAAGAGGCTGAAAGAGTTCAACTCTGAACCAAAATATATTGTGGGTGTATTGTGTGTCTGCTTGCATCTATCTTGTGTGCCTACTTGCATCTTACTTTTTAGCTCAATTGATCAGCATAGCTTCTTCATTTTGATTAATTTCTAATATCTGATTTAGACCCATTCACCCCCTTTAAGTCTCTATAGCGTGGTCATCAAGTGGTATTAAAGTCACATTCTCTCAAATTTTAAGGATCTAACGACTTGAGACAAAGATCAAGCTATGGAATCTAGGGATGGTCAATCTATCAACTATTCTCCTTTGTTCGATGGTCATGACTACTCATGCTGGAAAACTCAAATGGAATTCTTCCTAAAAAGTCAAGCCTTCGATCTCTGGAGCATAGTTGAAGATGGGGATCAGTTAATATAAAACTCTAAAGATAAATGGTCTGTCACTGACAAGGAAAATGTTTCTATGAATGCCAAGGCCAGAAACATATTGTGTTGCGCGCTCTCACCCAAGGAGTTCAACTAGATATTGACATGTAAATAAGCTCAAGAAATGTGACACAAGCTCAACCTGGCATATGAAGGCACAAGCAAGATAAAAGAGCCCAAGGTTCACATACTAGTCGCACAGTATAAACATTTCAAGATGAACCCTAGCAAAACAATCTCACGAACATGACCAACGGCCTCGACGGCCTAGGTAAGGAGCTAACACCCTATGATGTAGTTAGAAAAATCCTTAGGCCACTGCCCAACAATTGGACTCCCAAAGTGACAGTCGTTGAAAAGCGAATGATCTAAGGAAGCTCACAATAGAAGAACTTGTGGGATCGCACATGGCGCATAAGTTCCATTTGCAAAAGAATGAAGAAGGTAGTAGCCAAAGAAAAACCAATGCCTTAAAAGCTGCTTGTGAAGACAATGAAGATCCATACACTAGCGGAAGTAGTGAAGTAGATGAGGAGGAGATTGTCATGCTATCACGCAAACTCCAAAAGATCCTCCAAAGGAAGCAAAGGCTACTTCAAAGGTGGAAGAAGAAACCTACCCAGAGGAAATGGACCAACAAAAGGCAGAATGATGTGCCATGAGTGCAAGAAATTTGGTCACATGAAGACAGACTACCCATTGCTAAAGAAAGAACAAGAAAACAGAAGAGAAAAGAAAAAGGAATATAAAAATAAAAGATTAGTAAGAAGAAGGTGATGGCTACTGCATGGGAAGATGAAGACTGCTAGACTTCAGCTTCCTCTAGTGAAGAAGAAGCTAATCTTACTCTCATGCCCAAGTCCATGGAGGTAAGATCCGAAACTTCATATTCTTCATTTTCATATAATGATGTTAATGATTCATTAGGAGCAACCTTTAATGAACTGTTGGAAAAATATAAGGAGGTTAGTCAACAACCGAAAAATCTAAAAGCAAAACATGATAAAATAGTAAGAAAATAATCTTAAAGGAAGAAAATGACGAGATTAAAAATGAAAATGAAAACTTAAATAGGAAATGAACCAGTTAAAAAATAAAGCTCTTGAAGAAAAGATAATTATAAAGCATATTAATAACAATAATATAGAAAACAAACTTCAAGAAAAAAATAAGAAACTAAGAAAAACTATATAAAATTTTACCAAGGAGGATAAAGTATTAAAAAGAATCTTATATGATCAAATTCATAATCAAAGAAAAAGAGGTTTAGGTTTTACACCACCTAAAAATGAGGACACTATAATTATTCACCCATAAATCCTATGTCTAAATGTATTAAAGAACAACACAAATTAAATGATGCTTGTCACCACTGTGGCAGGTTTGAACACAATCAATAGAGCTGACCTCAAAGACAAAAAATGGGTTATAAAAAAAAGTAAACAAAATCGATGCTAACGTTAAAGAACCCAAAGTAATTTGGATACCTAAACAAAACTAATTTTCCTTCTATTTGCAGGTACATCGAGGTGCATCAAGAAATCAGTAGTACCTCAACAATGGGTGCATCTAGCACATGACTGGGGAAAGAAGATTATTCACACTTTCAGAAAGAGGATGGAGGATTCGCCACCTATAGAGATAATGGCAAGGAAAAGGTGATGGGTACAGGCACTATCGGAAATCACTCAACTGAGATTATTAAGAAGGTGTTATATGTGGAAGGGTTAAAGTACAGCCTCCTAAGCATCAGCCAGGTGTGCAACAAGGGGCCATGTAGTAAGATTCAAAATAGACAAGTGCATAATCTCATAACCCTACTCTGCATCAATCAAGTTCACAACCAACAAGGAAAATAATATGTATGTGCTATACTTAGATGAGCTAGAGAAGCAAGACATCTTCCTGTCAGTGAACAAAGAAGAAGAAGCTAAACTTTGGAACGAACGACTAGGCCATGCAAACAATAATGTGTTGCACAAACTTCAGAAGCTAAGTCTCATTGAAGATCTGCCAAGACTGAAGTTTAAAGAAGGTTTTATTTATAGTGCTTATGCTAAAGAGAAGCATGTAAGAAGTAGTTTTAAATTCAAGACGACAGTTACCTCAAACCATCCGTTGAAACTACTTCACATAGATCTTTTTAGACCTTTACGCATAACAAGCTTAGATGGAAAGAATTATGATTTCGTTATTGTGGATGACTTTTCAAATTTCACATGGGTAATATTCTTGGAAAGCAAATCTGACACGTGCAATGCCTTTGAAAAGTTCAGTAAGAAATTCCAAAGGAACCAACTGTTCAACATTGTTGGATTAAGTAGTGATAATGGAGGAGAATTTCAAAATGAATACTTTCAATACTTTTGTGATTAACGTGGGATTAAACACAACTTTTCAGCTCTAAAGACGCCACAACAAAATGGAGTGGCTAAGAGAAAGACAATGACACTCTTGGATATAGCTAGAACGATGAATTAGGATATTTCCCAAGGTACTTATGGCCGAAATAGTGAGCACAACATATTACATCATCAACCAGACAATGAGCAAACCAGTGTTGAAGAAAACGCCTTACGAGCTGCTCAATGGAAAGAAGCCCATGATAGGACACTTAAAGTCGTTCGGGTGCAAGTGCTATATCCACAACGACGACAAGGACAACCTAGGTAAGTTGGATGCTAGAAGCGATGAAGGTACCTTGGCTCCTACTCTAAAGTCATGGTTTGTCATGGCAAATCAGATCGGGTCGATTCGGCCGAATCGGAGCGGATCAGCAGAAACCCGATTCACGATTCGCCTGATTCGGTCTGATTCGCATGTATATATATATATAATATATTACATATATATGTATATGCATATATGTAACATATGTATGTCAGATATGAGAATGGGCTCAAAGATTCACATGGGATGACATGGAACTCATACCTTATTTACATTCCATATCATTTAAGTAACAGTTATAATTTGTTGTTTCATTTACTTAAGATGTTACATGTAAATAAAGAAGTACCCTCCATTTGAATCCAATAAAAATATCAAAAAAATCATATCTCTTACTAATAAAAAGTCAACTCCCCCATCGAAGAAGAAAATCGTGATTTCAGTGATTTTAGCGAAATGCTAACTTTCTAATCTCTCATAATTTGGTCTATCTAAAAATTTGATAATTCAAATAAACCATATAGAACATTAAAAATCCAAAGTCCAGTAAAAAAAGTCAAACGTACATGTAATATCTTAAGTAAATGAAATAACAAATTATAACATTTACTTAAATGATATGGAATGCAAATAAGGTATGAAGAGGAAACCATGTTCCCTTATGGGTAATACACACACACACACACACACACATAAATATAATATATATAATAATCCTATGCGAATCAGATCGATTCCATGCGAATCGAACCGAATCAGGGAGAACCTGATTCAGTTCGAATCGTCGATCCATCAAACCTTGCTGTAAACCCAAGGGTTATAAATATTTTAACAAGCATAATTTTTAAGTTAAGCAAATAATTTATGTCATTTTTTATGAAATTAACATTGTAAGGAGCAAAGTTTGCCATATCGGATCTAGGCTTCATCTCGGAAGGATCGAAGAGAAGAGATATTGGAGAGATCTCGCTCGAGAGATCAGATCTCAGGATCTCGAGAAAATTCATATATGATGACAACAATAGATTTGATTCCTAGATAACATAGATAATTGCATATATTCTCAACAATGAATAACATAATTTCACATCAACATTATAAAATAAATAGATTAAAGAAAGTCAATTTATATAAATAAAAAAGATCAATGGTGCACATAATTAACATATGTCCATCTCACAACAAAAACACATAAATAAATAAATAAATAAGACAACAAATTATAGAGAAAAGATGAGTCAAGTTTTAAAACAAGTAAACAACAAAATGATTTATCTAACTTCCCAAATGATCAATTAGAGAGAGAGAGATCGTTTATAGTGTCTGAGCGAGTGACCACAGTAGAGGTAGAAGGGTGGAAGGTATCACGATGGGAGGAACCATGGTAGAAGTGCAACAGGGGGAATAGGTGGGGGAACTAAAAAACTTAACAAAACGAGGCATACTCACCTTTCAAAATGGCGCGCATTGTCCTTGGGCGTGACAACGAGGCAATGGCTACTCACAGTCGCTCCACTTGCAGCTGCGAGGGGCAACGTTGCTAGTAGGGGAGTTGACGCAGTAACAATTATCTGGGGGAGGCAGAATGGCAGCAGCAGATGGGGCTACGCATGAGCCTGTGGAATGGCACGGAGGGGCAACCAGCATCACGGTTTAGCCTGTGCGGGTGTAGGTGACGGTGCCCCAAGCGGGAGTGGTCGATGGTGTCGTGGGTTACTTGGTGACGGTGCGTGGTCAGGGAGTCTGCACATGGAGAGAGAGAGAGAGAGAGAGGACGACTTTCGGCGCGGTGAGGACAACGAGAGAGAGAGAGAGAGACAATGGCTAAGAGGGGGAGAAAGAGTCGATCGGAACTTAGAAGGGAGAGAGAGAAGAGAGATCGTGAAAGTGAAAGATAGATGAAACTGGAGAGAGAGAGAGAGAGAGAGAGAGAGAGAGAGGAGAGAGAGAGAGAGAGAGAGAGGGAAGAGGGGTTTTACGGTTTGGCTTTTAGCATAAGAAATATTAAATTAATATTAATATATGCTCGTGACCCTGCCAACCTGTGACCCCGCCTGGCGAAGTCACAGACCGAAATTTACGAGCCTAAGGGAACCTTCATGTACGGGGCTTTATGTGAGGGATTTTGGGCATCTCATTTCTCAGAAACTCGCCGAGGAGATTGAGATAATCTTGCGAGATTGCATTCCTTGGTAAGGAGAGAGAGAGCTTTGCTTGATGATGAAGATGCAAGACCTCTCACTAAGGAAATGGATGTGGTTGAAAAAGAAAATAGATGATCTACCTCTAGAGTCACTCTAAAAAGAACGAGTCAAAGAATCAAGCGACCACCCTAGAGAATGAAAGTATGCCAAGAGCCACCCTAAGGAGAACATCATCGGCAATCCCAATGACAACACTCTCACCTATGTAGTCAAAGGCGTGAGACGACCGAGGGGTGGCCTCAGCCTCAAAGGCCTAGGCGATGACCTAGGCGACCGAGGCGATATATTATTAATATATATTTCAGAAATTTAAACTATATTTAAATGCCACATAAATACAATCTGAAAACAAATATACTTCACAAATTTGAGTTCCTATGGGCCAACTTATTCTATGACCAATTAAATCCATTCATTTACAAACTACATTGTAGGTAAACAATTACAATGCTTTCACACATATATGTAAAAATGAAAGGAAAATAAAAACAAAGTCATACATGTAAATAATTGCAATACTAAAACAAATTTAAACATACATATAAATGAATTACATTAAAATAAGAAGTGTAATATTAATTACTAAACTGAAAGTAAACAACTAAAATCAATCCACACATACTTTGTAAATCCTTACAGGCACTAAATTAAAATAAGAAGTCATGATAACAAGATTACAATACTAAAGTCTAGAACGAAGAAATAAAAGGTGTCATCATTCATAATTCCCTCTCAACCCTCAAGCCTCCTCATCACTCCTAAAAGAGTAAGAATTCCCATCTTCATCTAGTTGTTGTTGCTCATTCTCTGACGGCAATGTCTCCTCAGAGTTAACAACCTCCTCATCTATGGACTCCAAGAGACGCCTTTCTCTTGACCTTGTGTTTGAACCTTCTCCTTTGTTTAATCCTGAAGCAATTTCAACATCCAACAATGTAAGGTCCTCATCTTCATGCACGAAGTCTTGCTCTCGTGGATAATCAGTTTTCCACTCATTACAATCATCAATATCCTCCAAAGAGATTGGATCAAGATCAGATTGTTTGAAACGCAAATGGCAAGCATGTATGTAACACCCAAAAATTTTATTAATAAAAAATTAGAAATAAACTGAAAATAATAATTTAACATTCCTGAAATAGTAAAAACATACGTGCCATTATCGTATGCACAAAAACACTTCAAAAAATTCCGTAAAAATTATAGTTCAATTCTAAATGATATTCCAAATGACTCACGATGAAATTCGTGCAAAGAAAAATCTGATTGACCAAGTTAAAGGTGTTTTGTGATTTATTATCGTAATTAAGAAATACGTCGAAAAATCATTATCACATGTACTTAATGGAGTCCAAAAATAAAATAAAAATTATGGATGGACTTCAAACAATGGGTATTGACAACCAATGAAAAAAATGGACCAAAAGATGTCTTTGGGCCACAAATAAAATCATGTTAGGAAAATAACCCGAAATTTAAATTTCTCACTAATAGATCATAAAAGGGTTAATTCTCACACAATAGACAGTTATTGAACTTCAAATCAAGCTCAAATTCGTGGTTACAATCCAAGGTAAGTTTCCATATGACCCTCATCACGAATTGGGGAAAGAAATCTCCAATTGAAGGAAGGATACACCCACATTCATGCCTAAGGGTTTCCTAATCAAATTAGGAAACTAAAAATACATCCCCCTTTAAATAAGCCTCCTCTCTCCCATGGGAGGAACCCTAGGGTTGCTGAGGTCATGCTTGGAGTCTCCGGAGGCTAGGAATCGCAAGAGGAAGGCTAGGCAAGAAGCAACTTCGTGCTCATCTCCACCTACGACCTGCAAACAAGACCATTCAAGATTGTTACCAAACCAAAGGTTAGTAAAACCTTGACCAAACCTAGCAAACCATAGACCCCTAGAAAGATCTTCGAGTATAGTTCTTATGGTACTATTTTGCCCAATTTCTACCTAGTAGTTCATGAGTATTAGGCATTCTTCTCAAACAGGTCGAAACTAGGGTTTTATGGAAGAGGACTTTTCTCCCAACCTAAAGGTAGCTTGTCTCCATGCCAAACTCTAATTAAACTCGTACATCCATGTATACATGTATATAGATCATGTTCTTACTATTTTCCACAATTTCTATCTTGTGGATTCGTGGATTAAATCTTGCATATTAGAACGTTGTGTTATCTTGTTTAAACTCTGATCTGTGAGTTCTATATCTTTTTGTGGAATCATTTCAGACTGAGCACTCAACATGAAACTTGTTCCCCTATGAGTCTAGTTTCATTTGGCACTGTTTTCTCCAATTTTTATTAAGCGTACAGAGAGTATTAGCCCGTATATGAGTATTGTGTCAGATTTACGTAGATAATCACAATCAAGGTTTGTCGGATCGGAATCGGGAGGCGAACCGGATTTTTCTTGATCCAATTCGATTCCCCCCGAATCGACCCGAATCGATCCGAATCGGATCGATTCTCATGGGTATAATATATATTATATCATATATATGATATTTATAATGTATAATATATATTACTAATATGATATAATAATATTATATATATGAGGCGAATCGGACCGAATCGATGGAATCGAGAATCGGGTTTTCCATGATTCGCCCCGATTCGGGAGAATCGGGCCGATCCGATTCGATCCGCCAAACCCTGATCACAATACATCTTGTTACTCTGTAAACGACTACCATTTCTCGATTATTTGTTACTATACATTGGTCAGGAAGTCTTCCAACTAACAAAAGTGGTTACATCTGATTTGGACCACTACATCACCGTTTTCATTTTTCGAACACTTGGGTATCAGACCTAGTTTGAGTCAGAATAGGAAAACACCCTCTTAAGTCACCCCAACACCCAGATCTTGAACGCGACAAGTTTACCTGTCGCATTAAGAAAGTGACAAGATGACTGTCAACAGGGTCATGGTCATCTTCTCAGTGAGCCCGCTATCGCCTTCAAGATGGCAATAGTGAGTGGGTCGCCTACTGCTGCAGAAGGCCAGATCACCCTGTTTTGCGTCATTTCAAGGTCCCATTTGTTCATGTTTTGGTATATACTGTAAACATGCATTAATCAACCATGGAAAAATTAAAAATAATTTCACATATTTTTAATTGCTCTTAAGTTAATGATCATGCTCTCTATCTGCCGATTATTCTCTCTACTTGCTATAAACGAAGTTTTCATAAAGGAGTTTCCATAAATAGAGTTTCCATAATCGGATTTACAAGTCACTCACACATGCACTTGAGCGATTCTCACGCGCGGCATGCGCATACATTTTAACACAATAGGAAAGCCCCTTCTTGGCTTGTGGTGAACTCTCCGTCGAATATTCCTTCTACTGGACTAGTGACCCCTTGACCAAGGCCTCCATAAGTGTCCTCTGACCATAGATTCCCACATCACATGGCCGACAAACAGATTGTACCACTAAAGTACCCAGAAGATAGTGTGCACATATTTCTCTTCTCTTAGATATTCTTAACGAGATCTTTCTCTTCTCATCTTGACTTCTAGAGTACACATTTATTGAACGTAAGATCAAGTTACTAATAAGTGATTAGACTAAATTGAAAACACGACGTTATGCTGCCGGACTGAACTCTTGAACTATTGCCTTAACTATCTTGTTATCATTGAACTCTTGAAAGTCTTGTTAAACGGCCATACTTGATTGTAGGTATCTACATTTAAATTACTTGAGATACTACATCGGGCACGGCGAGTGTCCAAGGGCTCCAGTCTAGCCCCATTGACAGAGTCGCAATATACTGTTAACCATGGGATATAATGATTACTGTCATTGCATTTGCGCTGGGAGTACTTGCGTATAAATGCTAGATACATACACCACATTACACGTGTTCACGATATGCATTCCAAGGTGGTATAGATCCTTAGTGCATGTTAATGACTCATGAACTGGCTGTCTTACTCGTGAAAGATACATGCTTGTTACATGCTTACTTAATTGCTCGTGAATGGCCAATCTTGTTATATGTTATCTTGCTCTTGCTCGTGAAATTATCATCTTGCTAGATCATTGTTCACCCTATTCGGGAATCTTGAATATAACTTTCTTGCTAGACTGATCATTACTTCTCTTGAACTTACCATTGCTATCTTGCATGATACACCAGTCACGTTTTACTATCGTTAATTTAATTGCATAGTTCATGTCATATTCATGCCTTCTCACTTTTAAAATGTTATATATTTATATCATTGCTAGAAGAGGTAAATCCTACTGGGCGAGTGCTCATTACCTACTTTCCAACATTTCAGGAGAATAGGAAATCGATGAGGAAGAGAAACAAGGCTATACTGGGGATGAACAAGAGTGAAGAGCGCTCTCAAGCCTTAGTATTGGAGTCGTGATATCATAGCATCATAGTATTATAGTTTGAGTATGAGAGTAGTAGACTAATGTAGTAGAAGTGAGGATAGTATGTAATTTTTCTTTTTATTGAGTCTTAGTCCTGTAGTTCAAACTTGAAATGGAGTATGTACTAGCCCTCATTATTGAAATGAAATAAAGAGTTTGAGATTTATGATATGTGCAAATAAGTTGTGTTTATGTGATTACTCGTTAGAGACTTATTTGCCGATTGTTTGCGTCCCAACGATCAAATAATTTTTCCACTGCCATGCTTTGAGACGTGACAGTTTAGTGGTATCAGAGCCTAAGAACAAACAAGGATTTTAAGTCCAAGATTTAGGACATGCCCAAACAACTTACGTCATGAACGATTCCTATAAGTCACCCAATGAGTATGGGTAGAGCCAGGGATAAGCTAAATTTATATGCATAATTCATGCTAAATAAAACACCCCACTCCTATCATGTACTTCGTAAACTAAGATAATTGGTTGTTGTTTTCGCAGGAACCTTCATTTGTTTGCAATGGCCCGTAATTAGTGACAAACGATGCAGGAAACTGTGGCAAGACTTACACAGACCCTACAAATGTAGTATAAGCTAGAGCCCAGAATGGAGCTGGCAATCTGCATCGCAGCTTCTTCTAGCCTGAACCCACCTCGTTTCTCTGGATCTCCAGACCCGAATGAAGCGGAGAATTGGCTGGAAGAGATGGAAAGGATCTTCCAGGTAATGCAGTGATAGAAACAGACCTCCCTAAGGAAGGGGGTATGGTGGAAGGTACCATCTTTATTTATTCTCAACCTGCATTTGCCCTTATTGATACTGGAGCTGCATATTCGTTTATTTCATCTGCATTGCTGCAACGCTACCAGTAAAACCTATCCCTATGAATTCAAAGATCACTGTAGCCTCTCCCTTGGCTTGGAATCTAAACTCACACACTATTTTCCCGCTAGTGAAACGGTCATTAGAGGACAAAATCTACCTACTGACCTTATATGGTTAGACATGAAAGGTTATGATGTCATTTGGGCGTTGACGCGGATGTAAATTGTTGTCATAGAAGGGTTACCTTTGCAAGACCAAATCTTCCAAAGCTATCTTTCCTTGGCATCCGTAACCATAGACACCCTGTCTTAATCTCTTCTCTCAAAGCTTCCAAGCTGATTGGCCAGGGTTGTGATGCTTTCCTGGTCTCTGTCATTGTGATTGAAAAGAACAAACCCAATCTAGAAGAAATCCCCATAGCCAGGGACTACCCTGATGTCTTTCCAGAGGACTTACCTAGACTGCCGCCTGAAAGAGGTCAATTTCACCATTGAATTACTACCTGGGGCAGCTCCAGTATCCAAAGCACCATATCACATGTCCCCTACTGAATTACAGGAGTTGAAAAGGTAGATACATAATTACTCGACAAGAGTTTTATCAGGCCCAACACATCCCCTTAGGATGCACCAATTATTTGTCAGGAAGAAGGACGGAATAATGAGACTCTACATTGACTATCGTCAGTTGAATCAACTGACAATCAAGAATAAGTATCCACTGTTGTGCATAGATGAGTTGTTTGATCAGATATCTGACGCGTAATACTTCCCCAAGATTGATCTAAGATCAGGCTACCATCAGCTACGAATCAAGGAGGACATACACAAGTCCGCGTTCAGGAGTAGATATGGTCACTACAGATTCGTGGTTATGCCATTCGACTTGACTAATGCTCCAGCGACCTTTATGCAATTTATGAATAATATATACAAGTCGTATCTGGATCAATTCGTAGTGGTGTTCATTGATGATATCCTTATTTACTCCAAGACAAAGGAAGAGCACGAAGAACACATGAAGACTGCTTTACAGGTGCTAAGGGATAACCAACTTTATGCCAAGTTGAGTAAATGTGAATTCTGCTTAGAGCAAGTGTCATTCCTAAGCCATTTTATATCCGGGAAGGAATCTCTGTAGATCCTTCGAAGGTAGAAGCAGTAAAGAATTGGGAAAGACCGACAACTGTGTTAGAAATTAGAAATTTTCTAGACCTGGCTGGTTACTATTGACGCCTCATTAAGAATTTCTCAAAGATAGTTGAACTATTGACCAGACTCACCAGAAAAGAGAATCCATTCACATGGACGGCCGAATGTAAAGACAGTTTCTTGTTACTAAAGGAGCACTTAACTTCAGCACCTGTACTAACGTTACCTGAAGCTGGAGGAAGTTTAGAAGTGTATACAAATGCATCAAGAATCGGCCTTGGCTATATATTGATGTAAAATGGGAAAGTGATATACTATGCTTCCAAACAATTGAAGAAGCACGAAGATAATTATCTTGTACATGATCAAGAGTTGGCGGCTATAGTCTTCGCTTTAAAGATATGACGATCTTACTTATATGGTGAGAAATTCATTGTATTTTCTAACCATAAAAATTTGAAATATTTATTTTCTCAGCAGAAGTTAAACATGAGACAACAGAGGTGGTTGGAGTACTTAAAGGACTTCGACTTCACCATCCAGTATCACCCAGGCAAGGCAAACACCATGGCAGATGCTCTTAGTCGGAAGCCCATAGCCACACTATCCAACCTGATGGTAGGCAAATGGCAATTACTAGAAGATTTTGCTAAACTGAATATTGATGCTGAGACAAAGGGAAAGGGATGTCTAATCGCCAACATGAGAATACAACCCACACTGCTTGAAGATATTCGAGCACTGCAAGACAACGATCCAATGCTCGTGGGAATAAAAGCAAATCTTGAACAAAGACCAAACTTCTCTGTAACAAAGGAGAAAATTAATGTTCCAAGGACGAACCTGTATACCAAACCATACGGAGACAAAGAAGATTATTATGGATGAAGCTCATAAGACAAGGTATACGATTCATCCTGGAACCACAAAGATATACCAGGACTTGAAAATGAGTTTTTGGTGACATAATATGAAGAGAGAGGTGGCGGAATACGTCGCCCGATGCTTAACTTGCCGGAAAATCAAGGCGGAGCACTTGCGACCAGTAGGCAAACTCAAACCATTAGAAATCCCTAAATGGAAGTAGGAAGGTATTGGGATGAACTTCGTCTTTGGACTGCCTAAGACTAGAAGTGGAATAGACGGGATATGGGTAATTGTCGATAGCTTAACCAAATCCGCTCACTTCTTACCAATTAAGAGTAAGCGGACAGTCGACATCTTATTAGCATTGTATGTTAAGGAGATTGTCAGACTACATGAGGTTCCTGTTTCCATTATGTCTGATCAAGATCTAAGATTCACATCTCATTTTGGAAAGGCTTGCATAGTGCCTTGGGATCCAAATTAAATTTTAGCACAGCATTCCATCTCCAAACCAATGGTCAGACGGAAAGAACCAACTAAGTGATAGAAGACATGCTCAGAACCTGTGTCCTAGACTTTGGTGGAAATTGGCATGAACACTTGCCTCTAATTGAGTTTACCTATAACAATAGTTACCAAGCTAGTATATGGCACCATTTGAAGTAGTCTATGGCAGAAGTTGTCGATCTCCAATTTGTTGGCTCGAGGTCGGAGAGAAGCACAATGGGGACCAGACATGATGCAAGAAACCACTGAGAAGGTGAAGCTTATTAAAGAAAGAATGGTTGCGGCACAAAACAGACAAAAGGCATATGCTGACACCAGGGGAAGAAATCTGGAGTTTCAAGTTGGCAAACATATGTTCTTAAAGATATCTCCAACCCGTAAAATACGAAGATTTGGGATCAAAGGTAAACTGACACCAAGATTCATTAGTCACTTTGAGGTTCTCGAAAGAGTAGGCGAGGTTGCTTATCACTTAGCATTGCCACCCTAACTTGATGGAGTACACAATGTATTCTGTGTCAATGCTCAAAAAGTACGTGCATGACCCGTACCACGTCATCCAGTATGATGACGGTAGTTCAGAAGGACTTGACATATGAACAGAAGCCAAGGAAAATAATAGACCGTGAGGTGTGTCAGTTGAAAAGCAAGGCCATTCTCATAGTTAAAGTGCAATGGAATGAATGTCTAGAATATGAAGTTACGTGGGAAACGAAAGAAGCAATGCGTAGAAGATATCCAAAATTATTCACAAGTGTAACCACCATCCATACCCATACGACGATTGGTGAATTTGGAGACCAAATTCTCTTAAGTGGGGGAGGATGTAGTATCCAGAAAATTTTATTAATAAAAAATAGAAATAAATTAAAAATAATAATTTAATACTCTCATAATAGTAAAAATGTACGTGTCATTATCGTATGTACAAAAACACTTCGAAAAATTTCGTAAAAATCATAGTTCAACTCTAAATGATATTTCCAAATGACCCACGATGAAATTTGTACACAGAAAAATCTGATTGGCCAATTTTAAGATATTTTGTGACTTATTATCATAATTAAAAAATAAGTCGGATAATCATTATCACATGTACTTAATGGAGTCTAAAAATAAAATAAAAACTATGGATGGACTTCAAACAATGGGTATTGACAACCCAATGAAAGAAATGGACCAAAAGATGTCTTTTGGGCCACAAATAAATTCATGTAGGAAAATAATTCAAATTTCAAATTTCTCACTAATGGACCATAAAAGGATTAATTCTCACCCAGTAGTCAGTTAGTGGACTTCAAATCAAGCCCAAATTCGTGGTTACAACCTAAAATTAGTTTCCATATGACTCTCATCACTAACTGGGGAGAGAAATCTCCAATAGAAGGAATGATACACCCAAATTTGTGTCTAAGGGCTTCCAAATCAAATTAGGAAACTAAAAACCCATTCCCCTTTAAATAAGCCCCCTCTCTCCCATGGGACGACCCCTAGGGTTGCTGAGGTCGTACTTGGAGTCTCTGGAGGCTAGGAATTACAAAAGGAAGGCAAGGCAAGAAGCAACTTCGTGCTCATCTCCACCTGCGATCTGCAAACAAGACCTTTCAAGATCGTCACTAAAGGTTAGTAAAACCTCGACCAAACCTAGCAAACAATATACCTCTGGAAAGATCTTCGAGTCTAGTTTCTTATGGTACTATTTTGTCCAATTCTACCCAATAGTTCGTGAGTATTAGGCATTCTTCTCCAACTAGTCGAAACTAGGGTTTTCTGGAGAACGACTTTTCTCCCAACTTAAAGATAGGTTGTCAAGATAGGTTGTCTCCATGTCAAACTCTATTTAAACTCGTACATGCATGCATACATGTATATAGATCATGTTCTTACTGTTTTCCCTAATTTCTATCATGTAGATTTCGTGGATTAAATCTTGCATGTTAGAACATTGTACTGTCTTGTTTAAACTCTGATCTGTCTTACGAGTTCTATATCTTTTTGTGGAGTCGTTTCCAGACTGAGCACTCAACATGAAACTTGTTCCCCTATAGTCTAGTTTCATTTGGTACTGTTTTTCCTAATTTTTATTAAGCATACAGAGAGTATTAGTCCGTACATGAGTATTGTGTCAGATTCACATAGACAGTCACAATACATCTTGTTACTTTGTTAAACGACTACAGTTTCTCGATTATTGTTACTGTACATGGTCAAGAAGTCTTCTAACTAACAGAAGTGATTTCATCTGATTTGGACCACTACATCACCCGTTTTGATTTTTCGAACACTTAGGTATCAAACCTAGTTTGAGTCGAAATAGGAAAATACCCTCTTAAGTCACCCCAACACCCAAATCTTGAAGGCGACGAGTCGACTTGTTGCATTAAGAAAGCGACAAGATGACTGTCACCTTCTCACTGGTTGCCTTCTCAGTGAGCCTGTTGTCGCCTTCAAGATGGCGACAGTGAGTGGGTCGCCTTCTGCTCCAGAAGGTCGGATCGCCCTGTTTCGCCCTGTTTTGC
Source organism: Colocasia esculenta (assembly GCA_014218235.1). Classification (NCBI taxonomy): domain Eukaryota; kingdom Viridiplantae; phylum Streptophyta; class Magnoliopsida; order Alismatales; family Araceae; genus Colocasia; species Colocasia esculenta. The sequence continues at coordinate 32,288,022 of CM024754.1, forward strand.
GTCGTTTCAAGGTCTTGTTTGCTCCCGTTCGTGGTATATACTGTAAATATGCATTAATCAACCCATGGAAAAGTTAAAAATATTTTCACATGATTTCTAATTGCTCTAAAGTTAATGATCATGCTTTCTACCTGCCGATTATTCTCTCATTATCTTGTTATCAAACTTGTTAAACTTGACATATAGCAACTTACTAAAAATGGTTATGCATGACTAGTATGATACTTGCCATAAACGGAGTTTCCATAAATAGAGTTTGCATAATCGGATTTACAAGTCACTCACAAATGCACTTGAGCGATTCTCACACGTGACATGTGCATACATTCTAGCATAATAGAAAAGCCCCTTCTTGGCTTGTGGTGAACTCTTCGTCAGATATTTCTTCTACCGGATTAGTGACCCCTTGAACAAGGCCACCATAAGTCTCCTCTGACCATGGATTCCCACATGGCCGACGAATAGGTTGTATCACAAGTACCCAGAAGATAGTGTGCATGTATCTCTCTTCTCTTGATATTTTTGACAAGATCTTTCTCTTCTCATCTTGACTTCTAGAGTACACCTTTATTAAACATAAGACTAAATTACTAATAAGTGATTGGACTAAATTGAAAACACAACATTATGCTGCTAGACTGAACTCTTGAACTTTGCCTTAACTATCTTGTTATCATTAAACCCTTAAAAGTCTTATTAAACAGCCATACTTGATTGTCCGTATCTACATTTAAATTACTTGAGATGTAGGATCGAACATGGCGAGTGCCCAAGGGCTCCAATCTAACCCCCTCGACAGAGAGTCGAGAATATACTGTTAACTATGGGGTATAAGATTACTGGCGTTGCATCTGCGCTGAGAGTACTTACGTGTAAATGCTAGATATATACACCACATTACACGCGTTCATAATATGCATTCTAAGGTGGCATAGATCCTTAGTGCATATTAATGACTTGTGAACTAACTATCTTACTCGTGAAAGATACATGCTTGCTTGCTTGCTCGTAAAATGGCCAATCTTATTACATGTTATCTTGCTTTTGCTCATGAAATTACCATCTTGCTAGATAATTGTTCACCCTATCCAGGAATCTTAAATACAACTTTCTTGCTAGACTGATCATTACTTCTCTTGAACTTACCATTGCTATCTTGCATGATACACCAGTCACGTTTTATCATTGTTGATTTAATTGTATAGTTCATGTCATGTTCATCCCTTCTACCTTTTAAAATGTTAAATACTTATATCATTGCTGGAAGATATAAATCCTACTCGTTCATTACCTACTTTCCAACATTTCAGGAGAACAATGAATCGATGAGGAAGAGAACCAAGGCTATACTAGGGATGAACAAGAGTGAAGAGTGCTCTCAAGCCTTAATATTGGAACATGATCAAATTCCAAATTTAGGAACACTTCAATAGGAAAGAATGTGGAGCAAATCATATACACTCTGATGTTTTGGGATTATGCACGAGATTCTGTAAAGATTATGGATCCCATGTATTATGTGTTGGAGTTATGGGTGCAGATAAATATCCTAGCATATATCACACTATGACCATGATGAAGAAGGGAATTAAGGTATCTTCTGATTCATCTCTAAAAAGTTGTTGTACTCGGCTGAATAAGATTTGATGAAAGATAGTTCAAATCAATGAATGCACCTACCTACGAGGTTGGTGAGTTTTTTATACTTACCATTTTCTTTATTATATCATCAAATGAATTATTTAACTAGTAATCTACTAACTCCTAATTTTGTTTGTATTTTAGCTTATTTTCTGAATCCTAAGTATCAATACAAACAACGATTAGGAGATGATCAAACACTTCTTAAGATTGTACATTAAGTCTTTGATAAATTATTTCCAAAATCAAAAGGGAGATCTTAATTTCGAAATAAGGTGAAGTAGTCAAACTTGAAATTGTATATTTTTAATATTTTTTATTTATGACAATTAATTAGGGCAAATTTCATTCCATAGATTATCAAGTTTAGAGATAGACTGGCTTATGTAGCAAGTAGAAAGACTATGCGGCTAGGTTAGTACTTTACAATTATGAATTATCGTACTCATGTATATAAGGAATCTATTTCTCACAACTATTAATTGTGGTTTTTAAGAGAATGGTGAAAAATGTATGGAAATGATGTACCAGTGTTAAGACAACTTGCAATTCGAGTTTTGTCACAAACAGCATTAGTTTCACCTAGTGAAAGAAATTGGAGTACACTTGCATTTATACATATAAAGCCAAGAAACATATTGTCTTATTCGAAGTTAAAGAAGCTTGTATATTGTCATCACAATATGAAGCTGAAGGTCAAGAGGATGGAGACTGAGCATGGATGGGCGGATGAACCTGAGAATGATCCACTTGATTATTTTACATTGTTGGATGAAAATGGCATGATGATCGAGAGAATCCATATGCTGAATGGATTACAACTAACATTTTGGATGAAGAACAAGGTCAACCATCAGAAGAGATTTCTAGTGCAGCACGAGAGGAGGCAGGCATTGATGTGGATGCCATTACACATCAAATTTTTTAACCATCTTCTGAGTCTACTCATCGTCATGATGATGACCTTGCTTCTAATGTAGATTTATCTGAAGATTCTAAGCATGACAGTGATAATGAATGATGCCATGGAACTCATAGAAGTGATGGTGATAATGATGATCATGGAGAGAGACGAGGGGAAGGTGATGGGAAGAGTGTTGAGGATAGGCATGGAAACAATGAAGGATATGTTCATGATGAAGGACATACTCATGTGATGGTTGATGATTATCTTCTCGCCTTACTATTGTCCGAAGAGCATATGAATACCGAAGAAAAAATCATCAAGATCAGAGATTGCAACATGATGATGAAGTAGAACTTTCTCACACATTTAGTTCGATGGATGTTTCTTCTGGTTCTAGTGAGACATATGGAGGAATTCAAGAGACATCATCTTCATTATATGGTTATGGATCTTATGGTCATAGATATTGAATATATAGACCTCTAGCTTATATTATGGTTATGGATATGGATCATATAGTACTCCATATGCATATCCACATCCTTTACCAATTACAGTGCCAACTGTGTCATATTCTTATCATTTATACCCCTAGATTGGAATCTTGATTAATTTTTCTGCTCATGAGTGTGATACATATGTGAGAGAGTACATGCATATATATCAACAAAGAATGACATGGGAACAATATTGCATTTATGTTCAGAATTATTATTCTAAACAATATAGTCATTAGAGTTAAGTGAATAATGTAATGACCAATGGGCCACGATTTGTATCATGGATTTATAATGGCTTTCTTTTATGTACTTTTATTGTGAGATGGATATATGTAAATTTATGTGCACCATTCATCTTTTTATTCATATGGATTGACTTTCTTTAATGTATTTATTTTATAATATTGATGTGAAATTGTGTTATCCATTGTTGCGAATATATACAATTATCTATGTTATCTAGGAATCGAGTTTATTGTTATCATCATATATGAATTTTCTTGAGATCCCGAGGTCTGATCTCCTGAGATTTTACCGAAATCTCTCCAATATCTCTTCTCTCCGACCCCTCCGAGATGAAGTCAAGATCCGACATGGCAAACCTTGATCCGAGTGGTTCCTTTGGGTTGAGGAAGACCTGTATGCGAGCTGTGCACGAGGTGGTTTGGCCTATGTGCTGGTTAGTGGAATCTCAAGGTGGTTTATCTCGAGAACTAGATGTAGGAGGCTGAAAGAGTTCAACTCCAAGCCAGGATATACTGTGGTGTCTTGTGTGCTTGCTTGCATCTGCTTTGTTGCATGCTTTGTCATCTAACTGTTTAGCTCAATTGATTACCTTTGCTTGTTCATTTTGATTAATTTCTAATACCTGATTTAGATCTATTCACCCCCTTGTGCCATGGAAGGCAGAATCGCCAGGATCAGCCCAGAATCGGTCGATCCTGGATCGGATTGATGGCTATGGATCCGACTCCGGGGGAAGTCCCCCGAAATCTAAGTTTTTAACGTGGATCGGCCGAACTCGAGTGGATCCGAATTAGCTCGAATGGATCGCCCAGGGATCGACCAATCCACGAGCAATCCCATCGATCCGGCGGGTTAAACTTCAAATTTTCAGTTTGCCCGCCGGATCGAGCCCTTATCGGGCATAGTCGGTCGATACCTGGTTGATCCGGCTCGATTAGGGCTTGATCCGCCCGATAAGGGCCGATCCCTGGCGGATCCCCCTTAAAACACAGCTTCTCTGGTTCACAGCCCCCCTCCCTATTTTCACCCTTCCAGGAAGAATGCAAGGGGGAAGGGCTTCTCCCCGCAGGTCCGCCACCCCCACCGCCACCGCTGCCGCCGCCACCCGCCAGCCTCCTCCTCCTCTTCTTCTTCTTCTTCTTATAAGACCCCTTTGTTCTCTTTGAAAGAGGTTAGAGAGAAGCGGCCAAGGCCCAAGGGAGATCCTCTTGAGTAGATCTCAAGAGATCTTATTCAAGCAAAGGAGAAACTTTTCTTATCAAGGTTTTTTTTTCTAATTTCTTAATTTAGATAAAATTTATGTCTTCGTATTCTTAGATTATAGAAAGGATATGGGAGCTTTAAAAACCTAGAGTTTGTAAATTAGACAAAACCCCCAAATTTCATCCTAATTAGGGTTTGAAATTTAAGGCTTTTATTATCAACTAAGTGTTCCAATTACTTAATTGACCTAATTATGTCTTTGTATGATAATGTTGGTGGTTAATTTCAGGAAATTAGATAAACCCTCAAATTTCACCCTAATTAGGGTTTGAAATTTGGGGTTTTTGTTCTATTAGCACAATTGGAAATCAATTAAGTATTTCAATCACTTAATTGACGTAATTGTGTCTTTATATGATAATGTTAGTGGTTAATTTCGGAAAATTAGAGAAAACTCCCAAAATGGAGGCGTATACCGCCTAAAACTGTTGAGCAACTATATCTTTAAAACTTTGTTAAAATTTTAAGCATTGTGTTTTTGCTATGACAAAACCTTTTAAAACTTTCTATAAACAAAACTATTGGAGTATACCACAAGGAATATGATATGTATGATACAATATCTATCAGCACTGTCTAATTTCTCTAAGTCCACAGTGTATATTATGTACCATACTAACTCCGACTTCAAATTCCAACTCTAGAAAAGTCGAAGTGTTGTGTCAATTGAAACAGTAATACTCCGACTTCTGAAAAGTTGAAATCTAGCAGTACTCCGACTTTTGAAAAGTCAAAATCTATCTGGACTCCGACTCCCTTAAAGTCGAAGTAAGACATAGATTGATGAACTTCACTCCGACTTCTGAAAAGTCGGAGTCCTCTTACTCCGACTCCTGAGAAGTCGAAATCTTTGTATTTTACTCCGACTTCTGAAAAGTCGAAGACCTCTTACTTCGACTCCTGAGAAGTCGAAGTCTCTGAATTTTACTCCAACTCCTTGAAAGTCAAGTCTATTATTGTTTGCACTCCGACTCCCCAGAAGTCGATGTATGACCAATTGAATTCTCATCACTCCGACTTTCCAAAAGTCGAAGTTTATGATCAGTCTCACTGCGACTTCTATATAGCTAAAGTTTATCATGCATCTCTTATCTTTGACTCCAACTTCAGAGAAGTCGAAGTATCCTATATCAACTCCTGTGTACTTAATAATTGCTTGTATGAATTTGTCATTTCTCAAAATCCATGAAATCTTAATCTTATGAATTTCAATATGTTTGTTATCCCTATGGGATTCTTATAGAATGAATAACACTTACATATCTTACAGAATAATACTTTTCTTGCTACCATCATTTAAATATTCTGTTAGGTAAGAAAAAATATATTCAAAATGATGACATAAATTATCTTTGATAAGATCTAAGATAATTATACAAATTGGACTCTTGTTTTTTGACAAAAGTTCAGTTCTTCTCCATTTGACAGTTGCTTTGCAGTAAATGCGATGGTAGGTATAAGCAGTATGGGGTATCAGTCAGAGCTCACCTACTACTGTCAGAACCTTCCTTACCTTCAGGATACAACTATCTGTCTGCTCTTTATTGCACTGAACATCTGTCCATCCGAGGTTCTTTATACTTTACATATATTTCATCTCACCTACCTTCGAAAGTATGAGATATCTTGTTCTATCTTGTCCTTTCTTTCAGAACATTTATGAAGCATGACTTAGCATTCAGTCTTGAGCGTGGAGTTTACAGAACATTAATGACTGACTTTCAAGCCATGAAGCTACCAACATAGCCTAAAGACGTTGGAACTCCAAAAGGTGAAGGACTGATGAATATAACAGAAGTCTCCAAGTGTCTACATCCAAAGGATCAACGGCTATTCTTCAAACGGCAAGATTCTAACGGGCAGTTTCAAACGAAAACTTAAGGCTTCTGAAGTTCATATATAGAAGCTGAAGTTTGAACCAAAAACACCAAGACACTGAAAAGAAAACAAGTCACACTGAGCTCCACTCCGAATTTGCAAGAGTCTTCAGAAAGCCTTCTACTGAAGTGAAAGAAAGAGAACTGCTTCTTCAGTCCATGATTTTCAAGCTCTCCAATTCTTAGAAGTCATTTTTCTGTTAGGTGGCATTTTGTAACTATAGATCTTTTCTTCAGTCCACCCTTTCAGAAAGAATTAGAGCTGCAACTCTTATTTGTATTTCTTTCTGAATTCTCTGTGTTTGCTCATCCTTCTGAGCAGACACACAAGTGTTTTCATATCTGTGTTTAGATAACCCGCAGGAGATTTGTTTCCTGCAGTGCCCCTCTTGTGAAGAGAAGATCTACTGGTATAGGTAGTCTTTGTACCCCTTTGTAAGGGAAGACTTGCTTGGCGCAAGTGGGATTGTAATACCTCTCAAGTTGAGAGAAGGGCAAGTTCTCTTGGCAATTTAGTGAAATCTCAAGAGGTTGCTTGAGGACTGGACGTAGGACTTTTATGTGAGAAAGGCCGAACCACGATAAAATCTCTTGTGCATTTGTGCGATTGTTTCGCCAAGCTTTTCACTGTTTCACACACACTACACTTAACACTAACAACTCTATTTAGTGTTGTTATTTTCAGATATTTTGTAAGCGCAAGTAGTCCTATTCACCCCCCCCCCTCTAGGAGATCATTAGTGCCATCTCGATCTAACAAAAATAACATATTACAGGTATTGGTGGGAATGTATCAAAATGTAAGCAATGTCCACAACAGTTAGTGAATGAGATGAAAGAGTATATGGCTAAAAGACAACAACAAAAAGACAAACGTATTCAATAACAAGAAGAATTGCATGAAGAGCTTTCTGGGAAGGAGAGAAGTAAGGGTGTAATGAAAGAAAGATCAATTGTTGTTGATGAGTCAGAAGATGAGGATTATGAGGATCTCTCACTAATGAGAGAGAATGGCGAGAAGGACTGCGGCAAAGTCGGCGTGATGTACCTATTGCTATAGAGGAAAGTGAGATGAGGAGGTATCATAGTACAAAGGAAGGATCATCATCAGGAGCTAGTATAATAAGGCCACCTGGCTTACTCAAGAGAGGTGGTTCAATGACAATGAGGGGAACTGGACCAACTTGTGTCATGGACACATTCATGCATAGAAAACCATCATTAAAACAGCCTAGCATAAAACATGCATTGAAAGGGGTGAAAGTCACAGCTCATACAACATCTAGTCCATACTGTGGTAAAAATACTGTAAAATGGTTTTTGCATGCAGGGGTCCCAGCCCATACAACATCTAGTTCATACTTCCAAACAATGATAGATTTCATTGGTGAGGCAGGCCCAGGTTTGAAAGCTCCAACACCAAAGGACATTTATGGCAAACATCTTGAAGAGGAACTGACTGAGACAAAGGAGTGGATAGCATCCTTTAAAGCTATATGGATGGCAAGGGGTTGTACTCTTATGTGTGATGGATGGATAGGAACAACAAGAAGGAATATGATTAACTTCCTTGTATATTGCAGTGAGGGTATAGTATTCATGAAATCTGTAGATGCAAGTGGACAAATAAAGAATGCAGAGTACCTATTCAGGCTCATAGATGAGATGGTTGAAGAAATTAGTGAGGAAAACATAGTCCAAGTTGTCACTGATAATGAAGCTAATTACAAGGCAGCTAGAAGAAAGTTGATAGGAAAACGACATCATCTCTATTGGGTCCCTTGTGCAGCACACTCTTTAGACTTGATGATGGAGGACATTGGCAAAGATAAACACGTGCATGACTTGGTGTCCAAGACGCAAATGATTACTAGTTTTATTTATGGACACAAGAGAATCCTGCATATGATGAGAGAGCGCACAGATAGACATGACATCATTCGTCCTGGCCCAACTAGATTTGCCTCCCAATTTATTGCATTAGAGAATTGAATAAGTTTAGACATAAGTTGGGCACTCTCATGCACAGTTCTGAGTACTTGGCACATATGGCTACATTGAGAGAGGAATCTAGAGATGTCGCACATGAGATTTCTTACTTGATCAACGACCATTTTTGGGATAGAATCTCATATTACTTGAAGCTAATAGAGCCTCTTGTATAAGTCTCGAGGATGGTTGATGGAGAGAACAAGAACGACATGGGTTACCTATATGAGGTTATAGATAAAGCCAAAGAAAAGTTGAGAGAGAAGCATCCCATGGCATTTTAAAAATGGTGGAGAATTATTGATACAAGATGGGAGTCCACCCTCCACCATGATTTACATGCAACGGGTAAATGTATTAACTTTCAAATTATATCTTATTATGCATATTGAATTTCTAACTTATTGGACATGTTTTGTACATATAGGGTATTTTTTAACCCCAGGCATCAATATAGTGATTCCCCTCACAACGATGGTGAGGTGCTCCAAGGGACAATCAATGTCATCAAGATTATCTAGGACCACTGAAGAAAGAATAGATGCTATGATGGAGGTATAACCAACTTAAAGACTTAATCCCTTTTCATGTATTCATATACTTTACAAATTACATATTACTAGTATAGTAGTATGATCATACCAACTGTTTTATACTTTAGATGAACAGATTTAAACTGAAGTTGGACATTTATAGAGATTATGATCTTAAAGAAACAGTGAACAGAATGAGTCCTGGTAAGAACCTTAAGACTTAAGCTCATCTTTACTTGATGACAAAGTGACAATTCACAACCATTAGGTGCTAATTCATTATTTTTTTTCCTTTTTTTTTGCAGGTGAGTGGTGGGTTATGTTAGACTACAAGGCTGGTCAAAGAAATCCACTTGCAAGGATTGCCATTAGAGTACTCAATCAGACCACTTCATCTAGCCAGTGTGAGAGGAATTGGAGCACTTTCTCACTTATTCACACAAAAGTGAGAAACAGATTGAGTGCAACTAGGCTAGAGAAGCTGGTATATTGCCACTACAATATGCGGTTGAAAGTCAAGTGCATTAGACAAAGACAAAAGAAGAGCGAGGCAAGGCTAATGGCTTTTGCAGATAGTCATGGGAGCAACATTTTCCAAAAGGGAAGCAGTATCACCTTCCATTGATGTTGATGAGTTGCTTGATGAGGAACACCCACTAAATGCATGGGTGGAAACACGACAAGAAAGGGATGTTCCAGAATTTGACCCTCACGATTGCTCATGGGCAGAAGGAGAATTAGATGGAGTAGAGGCTCGAGATCCAAAGCTTAGGGAAAGTGAGAACCCACCTCTCTATCTCAGCCAGTTACTTCTACTGCTAGAGAGAGACCACGACACTCAGCTATCTTGTCAGCGACATCTAGAGTGCCTACCACTAAGCCTGCATTAAGAAGAGCCGCAACACAAAAAAGAGGAGTTCAAAAGCCATAGAGCAAGAAAAAGAACATATACCAGGCAAAAGAAGAGGAAAGTACAGCAACTAATTCCTAGTGATAACACCACACAGGATCCCAATGATGATGATAATGATGATGATGGGGCTGCCACTGGGGCCACAGGAGCTTGTCAGGGAGATGCAGGATATACTGGGTTAGAATTTTCACAGGGTCTAGGGCTTACTACAAGTTGTGTATCAGAAACAGAACATCAAGGAGGCGGAGGAGAAGGACAAGGGCATGGACAAAGGGAATATGAAGGACAACAACGTCATGCAGCCTATGAGTGGCCACCTTGGGAGCCAAGCTATAGTTCAGGGTCTACTCATATACCTGCATTTCAGCCTCCCATTTTACTGTACTCAGCAGCTCACCTCTTGGAGTACAAGGAGGATGGGGACCTTGGCCTTCACAAGAACAAGAGCATAGTGAAGCAACAAGCACATACAAACTGCTTGGCATATGGTGTCCAACTCCATCTCAATCTGGAGAAAACTCAAGTCAACAATTTACACCAAGAGAGATTCAAATGGGTATGCATAATTTGGCAACTTCCCTCTTTGGTTATGGCTATCAAACCCAAATGATGGTGACTCATCTAGGTCTAGAAGTGGATGGCAAGATTATTAGTCTTACATTAAATGTGAGTTACATTTAATATTTTTTTCTTTTCTTTTGTTATTATAGTAGTATTAATACACAATGTCTTAAATTTCATGTTTCATATACTATGAATGCATGTATAATTGATTTTTGATGCAAATGTTAGTTCTTTCAATTTATCAGATTTTTTCTCATTTTTACTGTTTTTTCCTGATTGTTTATGATTTTTTCTGAATTTTTTTCAAAAAAAAAAACCATTTTGGTAGATTGGCTGATCCAGGATCGGCCAGACTTCCCTTGGATCCGGGGATCCTGCGATCTGGATCGGATCGGGCCTGGGCGATCCCGACCCGATTTCGATCCTGCCTTCCATGCTTTGTGTCTCCATAGCGCAGCCATCACATGCATGGCATTCTATGACTACACAGTTTAAATGTGTTTGATGTAAGTGTTAAACAAGAGGATGGACCTAAGGAAGTTTGAATGTGTTTAATGTAAGTATTGAGGAAGAGGATGGACCTAAGGAAGTTATCCCTGACTTAGTGGCAAGTGACATGAATGCTCGGATGCTTACATCTGTATGAATTCTAGGATTCACTTGTGCTTACATGATCAAAAACAAAAGATACAATGAACACAAAGAAGAATAAGATACTAGAGAACAGATGCTAACCCGCAGCTTTTTTCAATTTTCCGGCTTGCTGCACACATATCTGTGCTGAGACGATCCTTTAAACTTTCAACAGTCACACGATACTCAACTTCACCTATGTTAGAAGCAAATACATGCATCTGGTTAATTCCAATGAGTCAATCTAACTCTCATTATTGATAATGGACAATTCGAAGACCACTATCTCCTATTAACATTCAAAAGGAAATTCTCCGACTAATAAAACAATCAGTAAAACATATGAAAAATTTGCTTCAACAATAACACAAATCTATTATCATAAGCCAATTTCAAAGCACAATGTATCCCAGTAAAATGCTAAGTATAAACATAGTCTTTATGTCATCCACTCTTCCAAAACAAATATACATAGTCATGTGCAAGATCTATGGCAGACAAATTAGCCGTTGCATTGCTAGATATCAAATACTTGTTAAATCCGTATGGCTGAAGCTTGAAAAAAATTGGATGGGATCTAAAGCTAATGGGGTGTTTGGTTGCAGTTTTTTAAAAAAGCAATTTCTAACTAAAAATTTATAGTGTGTCAATTTTTGACTTAAATTTTAAAAAATTTAAAAAACTGATACTATTTGTTTGGCAAAACTGATATAATTTTTAAAATTTATATAGATTTGTTGGTAGATAATTAAGTGACATGGGGGGTTTGAAGAAGGGGGCAGGGGCCTTCTGCGGCAGGAAAGGGGGGTGGGGGGCTTCTGAGAACGAAGGGGGTTGGGGGAGAAGGGTGGGGGGGTCCGCCGGCAGCGATAGAGTGCCGCTGGAAGCGAGGAGAGGGGGGAGGCAGGGGCGAAGGGGGAAGAAAGTTGGAGAGGGGGGGGGGGTCTGGCGACAGCAGCAGAACGCCGCTGCCAACTGACCGGGAGGGGGGGTGGGCAAAGGGGGAAGAAAGGCTGCAGCAGGGAAGGGGGGTGGGGAGCTTCTGGGGACGGTTGGGGGAGAGTTGTGGGGGGGAGGGGGGTCCGATGGCAGGGGCCTTCTGCGGCAGGAAAGGGGGGTGGGGGGCTTCTGAGAACAAAGTGGGTTGGGGGGAGAAGGGTGGGGGGGGTCCACCGGCGGCGACAGAGTGCCGCTGGAGCGAGGAGAGGGGGGAGGCAGGGGCGAAGGGGGAAGAAGGTTGGAGAGGGGGGGTCTGGCGACAACAGCAGAACGCCGCTGCCAACCGACCGGGAGGGGGGGTGGGCGAAGAGGGAAGAAGGGCTGCGGCAGGGGAAGGGGAGTGGGGGGCTTCTGAGGACGGTTGGGGGAGAGTTGGGGGGGGGGGGGGGGGGTTTGAAGAAGGGGGCAGGGGCCTTCTGCAGCAGGGAAGGGGGGTGGGGGGCTTCTGAGAACGAAGGGGGTTGGGGGAGAAGGGTGGGGGTCCGCTGGCGGCGACAGAGTGCCGCTGGAGCGAGGAGAGGGGGGAGGCAGGGGCGAAGGGGGAAGAAAGTTGGAGAGGGGGGGGGGGTCTGGCGACAGCAGCAGAACGCCGCTGCCAACTGACCGGGAGGGGTGGTGGGCAAAGGGGGAAGAAAGGCTGCAGCAGGGAAGGGGGGTGGGGAGCTTCTGGGGACGGTTGGGGGAGAGTTGGGGGGGGGGGTCCGATGGCAGGGGCCTTCTGCAGCAGGAAAGGGGGGTGGGGGGCTTCTGAGAACAAAGTGGGTTGGGGGGAGAAGGGGGGGGGGGGTCCGCCGGCGGCGACAGAGTGCCGCTGGAGCGAGGAGAGGGGGGAGGCAGGGGCGAAGGGGGAAGAAGGTTGGAGAGGGGGGGTCTGGCGACAACAGCAGAACGCCGCTGCCAACCGACCGGGAGGGGGGGTGGGCGAAGAGGGAAGAAGGGCTGCGGCAGGGGAAGGGGAGTGGGGGGCTTCTGAGGACGGTTGGGGGGAGAGTTGGGGGGGGGGGGGGGGGGGGGTCCGACGGCGGCGGCATAGTGCCGCTGGCGCGAGGAGAGGGGGGTGGGCGGGGGTTCCGGGGACATAGGGGAGGGGGGTGTTGGGGGAGAGGGGGGGGTTCGGCGGCGGCGATAGTGCTACTGGCGCAAGGGGGGGGGGGGGGTTGGTTCTGGGGACGAAGGGTGGGGGGGGAGGAGTCTGGGGGCGAAGGGGGGGAGGGGTGCGAGGACGCGCGTGGATTTTTTTTTTAAAAAATTGCTCGATCCATGTTTTTATTTTGAGAGAGATTTAGACATAGTGAGATTCCTTCCCAAAATAAAAAATAGTTTACCAAACGTGGATTTAGTGGCTGTCTATTCTTTTTTTAAATTTGAGGGAAAAAATTGACAAAAAAATGTAACCAAACACCCTATAATGCTAGGATCAGGATACAGAAGGTTACTAATTCTAAGTCAGGTCAAATAGTTGTATCCTTTTCCTTTAATAGAAGAAGTATATGCTTACACCTATCCGACTCACCTGCATTTTTACCTCCTTGAATAGATAATCAAATTTGGGGGTAGGAGTTTCCTACCTTCTACTCCTAAATAAAATGATAGAGTTAGTATCTTACGCTAGAGCTTGCATCGTATACTCCCTCTAAGTATCGAGTAAAGATGGATGTCAGAATCCCTACCTAGGCATTTGGGAGCTCCCTTTACATTTACTGCAAGGACATAAAGGCTACAGCTCATAATTTTATCACAACAATATGCATATGCATACTTATCCACAGTGACACTCAAAAAAACTGGAAAAGGTGTTTTAGATAATTAGATGTCAAGAGTCAAACCTTTTCTAGCAATTCTCTCAAGTAGGATATCAATATCTTGGTACTGATTCCTTCAAACTTTATTCATCCTATCATGTATCACAAAACTCAGAGGTACCAACAGAAAAAATTACAACATGCGACTCCTTATGTGTCTGACAACTATGATCTAAGCATTCCTAAAAAAAAACTATGATCTAAGCTATTGAAAAAATAAATGCTATAAGAGTAATTTAACAAGTATGAAAGAGTACTATACAGAGAAAAGTTGAAGATTACCGGTTTTACTCTTCACATCAATATATCCAGCCTCTTCAACTCTTTGTGCGAAGTCTTTTCCTAAGCGTTCTTCAATGCCTTGATCCAGAGCAAACCGGCCAGAGATATTGACCACTACATTTACATCATGATATGAAGATGCGTATAGGAGCACTACATTTCCTCCTGCAGTGGCTTTCAAGTTAAAAAAGTCCTTTCTTCCCTTTCTTATCTTCTTATGGATGATTAGACCAAAAAGTGGAAAGAGAATTTCTTGCAAAGACTAGATACACAGGAATAGAGCAACATCATAAGCCTTCTCCCATCAATCTGGGGCCAGCCGGATCCAAGAGTTTCATAAAGTTTCTCATCAGTTGCCCTAATTTGGGTCAACCATCTAGGGCCTCTATGAGGTAATTAAAGTACATGGCCCAGAAAACTCTCAATAGAAGAGGCTAATTCAAGAATCTTATAAGGAACATTAGCAGAGACATCATGGAAGGCAGGATCGGAATCGAGGTCGGAATCGACCCTGGTCGATCCGATCCTGGATCCGCTGGATCCCAGGAAGTCTGACCGATCCTGGATCGGCCAGACTATAAAATGTTTATTTTTTTGGAAAAAATGCAGGAAAATTCAAAAAAATTCAGGAAAAAACAGAAAAAATCTGATATATTGAAAGAACTAAGATTTGCATCAAAAATCAATTATACATGCATTCATAGTACATAAAACATGAAATTTAAGACATTGTACATGTAACTTACATTTGATAGAAGACTAATATCTTTCCATCCACTTCCAGGCATAGATGAGCCACCATCATTTGGGTTTTGGTAGCTATAACCAAAGAGGGAATTTGCTAAATCATGCATACCCATTTGAATCCCTCTTGTGTAAATTGTTGACTTGAGCTTTCTCCAGATTGTGATGGAGCTGGACAACCATATACCAAGCGGTTTGTATGTACTTGTTGCTTCACTAGGGCACTAGGCTCTTGTTCTTGTGAAGGCCAAGGTCCCCATCCTCCTTATACTCCATAAGGTGAGCGACTAATATCTGAGTACGGTAAAATGGGAGGCTGAAATGCAGGTATATGAGTAGACCCTGAATTATAGTTTGGGTCCCAAGGTGGCCACTCATAGGCTGCATGATGTTGTTGTCCTTCATATCCCCCTTGTCCATGCCCTTATCCTTCTCCTCCGCCTCCCTGATGTTCTGTTTCTGGTACATAACTTTCAGTAAGCCCTACACCTGTGCCTCAGTATATCCTGCTCCTGCATATCCCTGGCCAGCTCCTGTGGCCCCAGTGGCAGCCCCATCATCATCATCATCATCATTTGGATCTTGTGTGGTGTCATCACCACAATTGGTTGCTGCACTTTCCTCTTTTTTTGCCTGGCATATGTTCTTTTTTCTAGCTCTACGGCTTTTGAACTCTTCTCTTTTTGTGTTGCAGCTCTTCTTAATGCAGGCTGAGTGGGAGGCACTCTAGATGTCTCTGGCAAGATAGCTGAGTGCGTGGCTGAGAGAAGAGAAGACCGAGGTGAGAGGTTGGTCCTCACTTACCCTAAGCTCTGGATCTCGAGCCTCTACTCCATCCAATTCTCCTTCCGCCCATGAGCAATCGCGAGGGTCAAATTCTGGAACATCCCTTTCCTGTCTTGTTTCCACCCATGCATTTAGTAGGTGTTCCTCATCAAATAACTCATCAACATCAATTGAGATGATAATGCTTCCCTCTCTGCAAAACGTTGCTCCCAATGACTACCTGCAAAAGTCATTAGCCTTGCCTCGCTCTTCTTTGTCTATCTTTAATGCATTGCAGCTTCAACCTCATATTGTAGTGGCAATAGACCAACTTCTCTAGCCTAGTTGCACTCAACCTGTTCCTCACTTTTGTGTAAATAAGTGAGAAAGTGCTCCAATTTCTCTCACACTGGCTAGATGAAGTGGTCTGACTGAATACTCTAATAGCAATCCTTGCAAGTGGACTTCTTTGACCAGTCTTGTAGTCTAACATAACCCACCACTCACCTACAAAAAAAAAAAAAAAACATACAATGAATTAGCACATAATACAAGTGATTGTCATTTTGTTATGAAGTAGCATGAGCTTCAGTCTGAAGGTTCTTACCGGACCCATTCTGGTCACTGCTTCTTTAACATCATAATCTCTGTAGATGTCCAACTTCAGTTAAATCTGTTCATCTACAGTATAATACAGTTGCTAAGTGTAACTCCAAAAGTATATGAATACATGAAAATGGAATGAAGTTTTTAACTTGGCCGTACCTCTATCATAGCATCTATTCTTTCGTCCATGCTCCTAGATAATCTCCCGATGACATTGATTGTCCCTGGAGCACCTCACCATCATTGTGAGGGGAATCACTATATTGATGCCTAGGGTTAAAGAAATACCCTATATGTACAAAACATGTCTAGTAAGTTAGAAATTCAACTCATGCTAATAAGAAATATGCACAATAAGATAATACATTTACCTGCTGCATGTAAATCGTGGTGGGTGTGGACTCTCATCTTGCATCAATAATTCTCCACCATTTTTGATATGTCTGCGGATGCTTCTCTCTCACCTTTCCTTGGCTTTATCCATAGCCTCATATAGGTAACCCATGTCGTTCTTGTTCTCTCCATCAACCATCCTCGAGACTATACAAGAGGCTCTATTAGCTTCAAGAATATGAGATTCTATCCCAAAAATGGTCGCTGATCAAGTAAGAAATCTCATGTGCGACATCTCGATTCCTCTCTCAATGTAGCCATATGTGCCAAGTACTCAGAACTGTGCATGAGAGTGCCCAACTCATGTCTAAACTTATTCAAATTCTCCAATGCAATAAATTGGGAGGCAAATCTAGTTGGGCCAGGACGAATGATGTCATGTCATCTGTGCGCTCTCTCATCATATGCAGGATTCTATGTGTCCATAATAAAAGTAGTAATCATTTGCCCTTGGACACCAAGTCATGCACATGTTTATCTTTCCCAATATCCTCCATCATCAGTCTAAAGGAGTGTGTTGCACAAGGGACCCAATAAAGATGATGTCGTTTTACCATCAATTTTCTTCCAATGCCTTGTAACTAGCTTCATTATCAGTGACAACTTGGACTACATTTTCCTCGTCAATTTCGTCAACTATCTCATCCATGAGCCTAAACAAGTAATCTGCATTCTTTATTTGTCCAATTGCATCTACAGATTTCATGAACACTGTACCCTCACTGCAATATACAAGAAAGTTAATCATAGACCTTCTTGTTGTTCTTGTCCATCCATCACACATAAGAGTACAACCTCTTGCCATCCATATACCTTTGAATGATGCCACCCAATCCTTTATCTCAGTCAATTCCTCTTCAAGATATTTGCCATAAATCTCCTTTGGTGTAGGAGCTTTCAAACCTGGGCCTGCCTCACCAACTGAAACTATCATTGTCTGGAAATTAGACTAGATGCTGTATGGGCTGGGACACCTGCATGCAAAACCATTTACAATGTTTTTAACTGCATGTTGGCGGAAGCAGCTGTGGCCTACCCCTTTCAATGCATGCTTTATGCCAGGCTGTTTTGATGAAGTTTCATGTGCAAAAATGTGTCAAGCCCACTAGTTGGTCCCGTTCCCCTCATTGAACCACCTCTCCTGACGGGTGGTGCAGTGGCCGTGTTACACTAGCCCCTGATGATGATCCTTCTCTTGTACTATGGAACCTCCGCATGTCACTTTCCAACATGGCAGCATGCCGACTCTGCCGTAGACCTTCTCGCCATTTCTCTCATTAGGTGAGAGATCCTCATAATCTGTAATCTGAGTCACAACATCAACAGGAATTGTCTCTTTCATTACAGCCTTACTTTTTCCTTCCCAGAAATCTCTTCATGCAGTTCTTCTTGATGTTGAATACGTAGCCTCTTTGTTGTTGTCTTCCAGCCATGTACTCTTTCATCTCATTCACTAACTCTCGTGGACAATTCTTGCATTTTACTACATTTATTCTAATACCTGCAATGTGTGTTTAGAGCGGTATACGCCTCCATTCACTCCTTCCCACAGTGGTTACACCGCACTCTCTTGGAGGCAGCATCAATAAGGACACCGTGTTTCCATCCAATGTCTACTTGGGGGCCTGGTGACTGCTCTTCCTTGTGGCCCTCATCAGCCATAATTGCTAATCCTATAACAAATTAAGAATACAAACACATTCATGTGTAAGTATAAAATTATAAACATAATTACATCTAATAATAACCCTAATTAAGGTGAAATTTAGAGATTTTCTCTAATTTCCGAAATTAAATAGTTACATTATTAAACAAAGGCATGATTTAGTCAATTAGTGATTGAAACACTTAATTGATCTCTAATGTGCTAATACAACAAAAGCCCCAATTTTCAAACCCTAATTAGGGTGAAATTTGGAGATTTTCTCTAATTTCCTGAAATTAAATAGCTACATTATCAAACAAAGGCATGATTAAGTCAATTAAGTGATTGAAACACTTAATGATCTCTAATTGTGGTAATACAACAAAAGCCCCAATTTTCAAACCCTAATTAGCCAATTAGGGTGAAATTTGGAGATTTTGTCTAATTGACAAAATCTAGGGGAAGAATAAGAAGATATAAGAAGATTAAAACATGTATACATGTGTTTTCATTTTTTTCAAAATTTATAACTAAATTTTGAAATTAAAAAAAATATATATTACCTTAAGAAGAACAACTTCTCCTTGCTTAAGTAGATCTCCTGAGATCTACTCAAGAAGATCTCCCTGGATGTGCTCCTTCTAACCTCTTTGAAGCTTCAAAGAGAACAAAGGGTTTAGAAGAAAAAGAAGAAGAAGAAGAAGAAGAAGAAGAAGAAGAGGAGGAGGAGGAGGCCGGCTGGGGAGGAGGCTAGCGGCGGTGGAGGAGGCCGGCGGCGGCGGTGGAGGAGGCTGCGGAGCTGGGGGGGAAGGGGGAGCACCTTGCGTGCTTCCCTTGGCACCAAAACCTGCAGGTTTTGGTGTCCTCGGGTGGGAAGGGCCGAACTTAGGGGGGGATCGATCGGGATCGACGCGGATCGACCCTTATCGGGTCGGATCGACGCCGGATCGATCGACTTTGCCCCGATAAGGGTCGATCCGGCGGTCTAAGTTCAAATTTGAAACTTAAATCGGCCGGATCGACGAAATCGAGCCGGGATCGATCGATCCCAGTTCGACTCGATCGATCCAACTCAGATCCTGCTGAGTTGGGTCGATCCAACCGGAAATCAGGGATTTTGGGGGGGCTTCAAGGCGGAATCGGATTTTTGTTCCTTCATTAGGGTCGATCCGATCCGGAGATCGAGCGATTTTGGCTCGATCCCAGCGATGCATTGCCTTCCATGAGAGACATAGCTAATAAAACTGCAAGCAATGGGGTAACAACACAATACATAGCAGCTCAAAGAAGTACCATGATACGTATTTCCATGTTACAATACTACATGAAACAACCAAATGAACATTTCTGCTTATGATCTACCAGGGTCCAGATCAATAGTATCATTTGGTGATTTTCCCCAAGTATCCAAATATCATTAAAGATAGGAACAGGTTTTTTTTCATAAGTGATGATCAATACAAAAAGTTATTTTGGATCATCATCATCACAAAGAATGAAAAGAAAAGTTAATTGTTGCAAGAATAAATGCTCTTTGGATCTCCCTTTCTGACGGCTATTATAATTTTATAGACAGTTAAAATAGAAAGGATATGAACCAAAAGAAATTGACATAAACTCGAGTCCATATACAAAATACAGAAGTTGAGTCAACTATCATACATATCTCATGATTATATTAAGAACAAGTCTAGCCAACAGTGACTTGCCCATGATTGTAAAGGTGCATTCTAAGTATTTTGCAAGGAGAATCGGATCGGCCGATTCGGATCGAATCAAGGGAGATTCGATCATGATTCGGTTGATCTGATCTGATTCGCATGCGTACATACATACATACCCTTTCTTCCCCTTTCTTTCATACTTATTTACCTGAATATCATTCAAGTAAATGTTAGTATTTATAGTTTCATTTACTTAAGATATTATATGTAAATAAGGAAGTACTCCCTATTTGAATCCAATAAAAATATCAAAAATCATATCTTAGTATTTGTAGTTTCATTTACTTAAGATATTATGTAAATAAGGAAGTACCCTCCATTGAATCCATAAAAATATCAAAAAAAATCATATCTCTTACCAATAAAAAGTCAACTCTCCCATCGAAGAAGAAATCGTGATTTCGGTTATTTTATCAAAATGCTAACTTTCTAATCTCACATAATTGACTTATCTAAAAATTTGATAATTCAAATAAACCACATGGAACACTAAAAATCCAAAGTCCGGTAAAAAAAAGTCAAACATGTATGTGACTTCTCCAAGGGAGCCACTCTCCTACTGAAAAAAGTCAACATTTTGGTCAATAGGAGAGTGGCTCTTTGGAGAAGTCACATGCATGTTTGATTTTTATTACCGGACTTTGGATTTTTAGTGTTCCACGTGATTTAATTGAATTATCAAATTTTTAGATAGGCCAAATTATGAGAGATTAGAAAGTTAGCATTTCGATAAAAATCATCGAAATCGTGATTTTCTTCTTCGATGGGAGAGTTGACTTTTTATTGGTAAGAGATATGATTTTTTGATATTTTTATTGGATTCAAATGGAGGGTTACCCATGAAAAACACAGTTTCTTCTTCATACTTATTTACCTGAATATCATTAAGTAAATGTTACATTTACTTAAGATATTACATGTAAATAAGGAAGTACCCCCCATTTGAATCCAATAAAAATAACACACATATATATATATATACATATATTATATGTGTTATATTATATATATATATATAATCCTATGCGAATCGGACCGATTCCATGTGAATCGGATCGAATCAGGGTGAACCCAATTCAGTCCGAATCGCCACTCCAGCAAACCATGATTCTAACATCCTGAACAAATAACACTTGAGAAATGTCTTGACTGGTACATGATGCTTTGAGGTAAGATATCCAAGTCCAAGCTGCTAGTTTAATTCAGCATGTCACATTTGATTGGATAAATTTCGCCCCTAACCTCACCCCAACTGGCCACATGAATATCGTTTCATAATCAAATGCATATAATTTCATCTTGAGTTTGTCTTCATTCATTTTCACCTTTACTGTGTCCAGCAATAGCAATGATGTCACGTTGTTCCTTCAAAAAGTGCTGAATAACATAATGCAAATCATCTGCCTCTTTCCAATAATTACCATACTGAAATGAACCTTCACTTTCCCTGAGCAACACAAAGACAAGAATGTCAATGTAGGTAGCAAAACAGTTCATAGATGAAATTATTAGGCTAACCAAAAATGCAACCAAGTACAAACATACAGTGCTCAGACACCTTAGCTCTACCTGTTCTTCTCTTCCAACCTACATCCAGTTCCGATAGGTACCAAGGCACTACCCCCACATTACCAACAGCTCTTTATGATACGAGCACTAGATCCCACATTTGCTAACAGAACTTTTGGACAAAAGCATAAAGAGGACAAGATCATAATTGTTAGTTTTCAGCAGTTCAATGTTCATGTCAAATTCTTTAGTATATAGCCAAAGCATAGCAGCATCCTAATACCACAATGACAGTAAGGCTCGTGATGAATTGACTTACAAACCGAAGACATGCAAGTCACATGACTGAAAGAAGGAACAGTTAGCATACTTCTAGTTCTTACTAGAATATGTAAAGGGTGTCTTCAATGACCAAATGGATTTGGATGGTATACACAGAAAACAGTCTTGTCACCAAAAGTAATCTTATGAAACCTTAGGGAGTAGTAGTAGTATACCACTAGAAACTTAAAGTTCAGCACTTTTCTTACCATAAATGTGATCATAACTTATACTGACAGGTTTAACATCAACATGAATACAACTCCACAATGATATTAAGAAATGTCAAAAGTGCAATAGTTTACAGAAATCAGTTATCCATCCAAAATGACAAAAGACATGCCACATGACTAAAAGGACATCATCTTTAACAGAAACAGAGCTATGAGATCTGAACAAAAATAAAGAAGGTAAATACGAGAGCTTCTCAAAGGGTGTTACCCATTTCCAGAAAAATCAAAGCAAAAGGTGCTGATTCCTTCTCTTGTTATGGTAGCTGCAAGGTTCAGAAGATTTTCTCATCCTGCAGATGATAATGAAAATGAAGAAACATATAGTTAAACAGCCCACGAATGAATAAGTCTGGCTGATGATACAGTTAAACAGCCAGAGAAATGGAGAAGTTGTTCAACAAGGATCCACAATGGACACTTGGGAAAGGAAGCTCTGGTTGATGATATAGAAATACCAATGGAATTTTCATTCCACATAATTCAAGAAAAGGCATCACTTGGAACAAAAGCCTCTTCATTTCATCCTCTAGCAGAAGGTCAAAAAAGTGCAAACAGAAGGGTATTGGCATGCATTCTGTAAAACAGGCCAAAGGGTTCAGACAAGTAGTTGGAGAAGGCAATCAGGCCTAAATACCATGTAATAACCGGACAGATGGAAAATCATGCCCACTATGAAAGTTAACTGCCCCCATGTAGAGGTACATATAGTCCTTAGGAAAATATTCTTTCATTTCCTTGAACTCCCAAAGGATCCAAATATTCCAAAACCTCAATGGAAATTATATACATTGTTTTCATCCAATAATGAATCAATAATAAATTAAGTCATACATGAGATGGAAAGGGAAACGTTCTAAAACAATTTTCAAGTATATTGAGGCAATATTCACTGTTACCCTTCAACAACCTGCTTAACATGCAATTTGCAGTTTCATCCCAGCCAAGTAAAGAAGAATCAAGATTGGGCATGGTCCACATGGATCAGCTGATGAGTCCAGGACTTTCTGGGCCAATCCATCTGGTCATTCCTTGGCTTGGATCAGCCCAATTTTCAAAACAAAAAAACTAAGAGACAATGAAAAAAAATTAGAAAGATGAGCAGTAGACATTGCAAGGGGTGAAGACCCCTCTATGGCAGAATAAGTGGCCCCTTCCAAGATTTATTCCTCTTGTTCTTATAATTATCTAACAGTGAACAGAGGAGGAGAATTCAATTGCTTGAGATAAATATCTTGCTCTAGACAGTGAGAAAGGGAGACTAGAAGCGGAGGTAAAAAAAGTGAGAAAGAGGTAGGAGGTCACAGAATGAGGGTGGGACAAGCGCTTAAAGAGCAAAGATTTGAAGAAGAAGCAGAATCACCTAAGCAGATGTTGGAGGTCAACCGACCAGGCCTTCATTAACCCAAACAAGCCATTGGGAGCCAGCAGGCAATGGAAATGGTAGCCTTAATGATGGGAATCGAAAATTTGCACCAAAGGATCCAGGGGCCATTGTTTACTTGTTTGGCCCATTAGAGGCCCACTTGATGTAATTTTCTCTTTTAAAATTTTATGTATTTAGAAAGGGGTATTTTGGTCTTTTGGTCCCTTGGTAGGTGAGAAGGGCCATGTGGGTCTTTAAATACTGTAACCCCCCACGTTGGGGGGAATGTTTTTTGAAGAAAAAAATAGAATGGCCTAGTCTTTGCTTTGAGGGGTGCGCCCCAGTGCCCAGTCCCCTTCTCCCTTCTCCCCTCCTCCGGTGGATACCGGCCTTTCTCCCTTCCTGCCCCCCTTTTCTCCGGCGACCCTCTCTCCTTCTCTCCCTCTCGGCCTCTTTCCCCCTCCTGTCCCGCATCACTTAACCTCCAACAGCTAGAGCATCACAGGCGCACCTTAAACTTATCTTATCAATTGGAAAATAGTACCTTGTATCTAACACATACTGGAGAAGACCTCCTAGGAGATATGTCTTACCAAAGGATGCACATCTTGGAAACAGTGTAAAATAGCATGATCACACGGAAGAAAATATTCAAGAGTGCATACTACATACCTTTGTAGATCTAAATCCATGGCACATATCACAAGCCCTTTGGAGCCAGTTTCATGCAGCGTCCCAACAAGTTTCTCCCCATACTTATTCGTTATGACAATTCTGTGCTGAGGTACCACTGGAACAAAAGGCCACAGATAAATTATAGCTCTGCTGGAAATACAGAATAATACTTTCAAAAAAACAGAAAGCCACCACTTGTAACCATAATGATTGCAATGAACTTAACTCCTCACAGTTCTCGCCGCTCTGTTGACTACTCTCTCACTTTGTCTAGAAGATTTTTGCAGTGCTCAATGTGACTTTCATGAAAATTTAGGACCGTACGTACCATGGACATGGAATATTTGGTCCTTACGCTCCAAGTCCATGGGAAAAAATGTCAAAACTTCAAATGTACAGGCCCAAACAATTAAACTCACCCACATCCTGCTGCGTTTATTCAAGACATGCTCTGCGCCATAGATCAGCTCGTGATGGTTTGAAACACCGGCGTTTATTTAAATAAACAATATTCATAGACAAAGTACCATGATAAGTGGAATATGTATACATTGATAAAGATGAAGCATCAGGAAAGTGTTAACTAACGTAATGTATGATCAGCAATCCAGAAGAAATCCCGCACGGTGAGAGAGAGAGAGAGAAAAATAGTTGCAGACAGTAAGGAGGAGAGAGGAATCTTTGCCATCTCACTACATTTGCCACCTTGCAGGAACTCCTCTTTCTTCTCCCGTAGCGTCCATACCTCCGATCTTAGAGAAAACGCAACCCGCGACCCCAACCCATGCAATATAGAACAATCAAATGCCTCTCCTCCAAATCCACCAATTCCCAATGGAAAGGTACACTCAGAGCATGATCTATAGACCCCCTCCCATCCTTCTCCTCCCGCCCTACCCCGGGGGGCGTGTTCCCTGTCCCCTCTCTGTGTGGAGGAGGAGAGAGGGAAGATGACATGACAAAACCAGAGCCGATGACCACATTGAAGCGCGGAGAAATCGCTCGCTCACACTACTTGCCATCAGCAGGGTTTAACGAAAAAGAACGAAAAGGAAACGGCACGGCTCCCGGTTTCTGCCATCGTCGCTGCGACGCCGCTCGCCGGGTGATTGGGCGTTTTTGGTTGGGGGGGGGGTGGGGGGGGCAGTGTTGTTGTGGAGGCCCTGGAGGGGCGTGTGTCCGTCGCCAAGTATACCCATTATGAATGAAATAACTATTTTCCAAGAGAAATTGTACTGAATCTCATCTCATTACAATAATGTCGTTTTTAAATATACTTTAAAAAATTTATTGGTCCGATCTCATGTACTCTACTCTTTTGTTTTCATTCTAAAGTCTAATTTTTTAATTTGAAGTCTAATTTTTTATTTGATATCCAATTTCTATTTTAACTCTTAATGATATCCATTTCAATTCGTTGCACAAAAAAGAAAAGTTTAGATGTTAAAATAAAAATTTGGCCATCAAAATAAAAAAAAACGACTCCAAAATAAAATATTAGGCTTCAAAAAAAAATAAAAAAATGTGACACAATATGGTGCAATGAACTTTATGAGATGGATTAATAAACTTTCTAAAAATATTAAAATTGATGTTATTACACTGAGGTCATTTTCCAATATTGCCGGTTTTGAAGAGTGGTCGCTTGAAACTTTATAATAATGTAATCGCCAATCACATGGTGTAAGAAAACTCAAAAAAAAATCAACAAGATATATAACTGGATTATCTCTCATTTATCGTCCATTATAACAAAACAAATACTTAAGATAAGCTATTCTAGGAATAAAAAATGTAGTTAAGATAAATAAGAGTTAAATTGAGATAACACTATTCATGTCTTGGATAGTGATAAAAGTTATACACTTTGTTAAAGTGGGTTGGGAGATAGTGGATGTCATTTCACTATTTCTCCACTACCCTAAGCATACGAGAGTTCACGAATATTTAATGATACGTTCTCCATTACATAAAAATATGCATCAATTTATGTTAGATTTATCTGCATCTCCACTATTGTCCAATCTCCACTATTGTCAAAGTCACATAAATGAAGTATAATAAAGATAACGAATTTTATCAAAGTAAAAAATGCGACTAAAGAGAATAAGTTATACCTAATTAAGTATCTCCAACATAATTTATCCGGTTTTCTTTTTATAACGAGAAAATCCCGCCTCGTGTGATTGTGGCCTCAAAGATTGGTGTTCGTGAACTCCAAGTCAGGACTTGGCAGCTCCTACTTTCCGTATACCCGTATTGTCTTACCCACTTGACCGAAAAAATACCGAATTTACACACCTCGAGGATTACATGTAAATCAGGTAAGTCCCCCCCTCCCAAGAATCGAACTCGGGACCTCTTATTTTTAAGCAAGAGTTCTAACCGATCGACCCAACCGGGGTCCTCAATTTATCCTTATTTCATAGTGCTTGGATGCACTCTTTCTATATATCTTTATATAATGTGAAGCAAGGATTTGAACTTAGATCCTAAGATTTAGGATTGGAGAGCTGTAAACACTGATCATCACTTGTAAGAAAATCATGCACTAAAACGACACCAAGTGAAACTTTGTTGTTAATATTTCTCCCCGTTTTTAGATTGAACTGGGCTCTGACTATTATGTTCGCGGCCCAATAACTTTGTTCTCATCGACCAAACTAGAAAGGTCATAGAATCGCAATTACCAAATCCATTTTTTCCTCAAACTTGAGAGCCCCTGAGGCCCTCTAGTTGAACCTGGTCGAATCATCATAACTGCAACTTTTGAGTATATATACATAAGAAGGAATTTTTATCAAAATTATTTGAGATCAATTGCTTCCAACCATTTCTACCTATTTTGTGTTCCAAGCATGTACAACTCTAACCAAAGAAAACATTGATATCTGAAGACATTATATTAGTTAAAGGTATGAGGAGTACCTTCATTAGAAGTCTATAATGCGGGTCCTCGCACTATGTCCGAGTGTTATTATACTATGTTGTCTTGTCTGCATTAAAAAAGAGTCTACATATATATGCCTGCAAATTTACGTTTCAAGGAACATCTCAAGATCGATGCAGAAGGAGAGTGTCTTCGGGTACTGAAAAAAAGACATCGTGTAGATTGTAAGTATTAATTTAAGGAAAAGTCTTAATTTGTGTTGCAAACTCAATAAGAGTTTGTCACCTTTTATGACATAAATATTATTATAATATTTCGTATTATGAGGTGTCAAACTCTCATTGAATTTGTAACATTTATTACAAATTAATGACTTGCACCAAGTTATTCTCTTAATTTAAAAGGAAGAGTAACTGTATGTGTGTATCTAGGTTTTACGTGGAAGGGTTTTTTATTAAAATATTTATTTTATTATTTAATTGTTTAAAATAATCATAATTTTAAAATATTTTTCAAACTAATCACCAAGTTGTCACGTGATGCTCGGGAGACTGGTCCGGACAATGCCCACTGTCGATCGGTGTTGGAAATGCCGACTTTAGAGTCGGCATTGGCAATGCCGACTCCGCTGTCGATGTTGGAAATGCCGACTCCGCTGTCGATGTTGGAAATGCCGACTTTAGAGTCGGCATTCTCAACGCCAACACCCTTCCCTTAAAACTCCCACCCGAGGCCCCCTCTTCCCCACCCTGCCGCAGTCGCACCCACTCGTGCGTGGAGCGTCATCGTCGCCTTGCTCGAGCCTCCGAAGCCACCTCCTCCTCTCCTCCTCTCCTCCTCCCCCTCCTCCCCTCCTTCCCCCCCACCTCTTCAACCCCCCCCCCCCCCGCCACCATCCTCCACACATCCTCCCCTCCTACCGCACCTCCCCCCACCCCGACGCCTCATCCTCTCCTCCTCCCTCACCCCCCCCCCCCCCCCACACCCCCTCACCTATCTCCACCACCCCTCTCCTCCTCCTCCACCACCCCCCCAACCCAGCGTCGACGCCTCTCTCTTCACCTCCTAACCACCCCCACCCTAACTCTTGCTGCCACACAGGTATGTTTTTTTATTATTTAATATTTTTTTATTATCTCATTTGATGTTATTTTTTTAATCATGTTAGTTATAAATTTGATATTTAACGATTCTTATTTGATAAATGTGATTTATTTATCTTATAAATGACAGATATGACTAGTTCAATATTTCTTTAATGTGTTATTATGATGGTGTCTTACGTATTGAGGATCATAACCTCAATATGAAGGAGGTATTGTACGCATTTTGCGTGTAAAGAAAGACACAACTTTGACTGAATTGATGAGAAAAATATATGTCTTAACGAAATATGACGAAGACATATTAATATTGGTATAACATGCAAGTGGCCTACTTCTATGGGTGAAATATTTGCGTTGAGAGGTGAAGATGATGAAACGGTTGAAAGTATGTTCGATTTGTATCATTCTCATGTATCTACTAACAATTATCTTAGAGAAGGAAGATGTAAATAATATCTATTCAAGGCAACGATAAAGTGCAAACATATGACCATATTGATGACAACTTGCATACTCAACACTATGAGTATCAACAACCACTGGACTCTTCACACTATGTGAATGATGATGTTGATTCTACTAGATTTTATTCTGCTCATGAGAGGGATGTACGGTACGAATCATATGACTACACTTTACCTACATATTATAACTCATGGTGAGTTGTCTCCCTTACTTGTACGAAATATATATTAGTGTGATTAAATTTGATGAATTTATAATTTTTATTTGGAGGTCTACTGGCTATGGAGGTGGCTCCTCACAATATCCTTTCATGCCAATCACTGATCCTTCACATACTTTTTATAGTGCAAGCTCATCAGGGTATGAGATTTCATCATCCTCATAAAATATTTTGATGCATTCACATAATATACCATAAATCTTTTATCATATTTGATTGGTATGTAGGCACCATGTAAGAGAAGAACATGTGATTGAGGAGGATGCAGAAGATAAAATAGATTCACAGGATGATATAGATGACAATGAAATATGGATGAGGGAGATGATGACCCATTATTTGATATTGTCAGGGTTATAATACAAAAATTGAATATGAGCAAGACCCTCCAGATTATTTCACTTCTGATCAATGGATAGATAAAGCCATATTGAATAATTCTCATGAAGGGATATATATACCTTATACTTTAGAGGGTGAAGAGCCTTATGTTGGACATTTTTTTACAAATAAGAAGAATTTGATATATGTATTGCAAATATATTCAGTTCAACATAATTTCAATATAAGGTGACACGAAGTCACACAAAGATGTTTACAGTAAATGCATTCATGATACATGTGCATGAAGGGTCATGCATCAGTAGTCAAGGGGTTTGAATATTTTAAATAAAAAAATATGTTGAACTCATACATATGTGAACCCAATATTGCAAAGTTCCAATCACCAATGCACATCTCATTTTGTTCAAAGATTGATTTTGTCAGCTATGAAGACAAAGATAACAATTACACCAGAAGAGATTGTGAGAAGAATACTAGATAAATATCATGTTGAAATTTCATATAAGAAAGCATGGATTGCAAAATGTTTGGCTATGAAACAAATCTTCGGTAGTTGGGAATCATCATATGCTACTCTACCCAGATATCTAGAGCCCTTCAATTGACAAATCCTGGGACAGTTGTGTAGTTCACCTATGCAGAACAATTTGTCTTTCGCTTTCAGAGAGTTTTTTGGTCATTTGCACCTTCCATACAGGGTTTCTCACATTGTAGGCCATTGATAAGTGTTGATGGAACACACCTGTATGGAAAATATCTAGCGTTTTGATGATTGTT
The DNA here is from genome assembly GCA_014218235.1 of Colocasia esculenta. Taxonomy (NCBI): domain Eukaryota; kingdom Viridiplantae; phylum Streptophyta; class Magnoliopsida; order Alismatales; family Araceae; genus Colocasia; species Colocasia esculenta. The sequence continues at coordinate 32,317,952 of CM024754.1, forward strand.
ATTGCTATAGATGCAGATGATGGTTTATTCCCCCTTCCATTTACTATATTGAATCGGAAAATGGTGATTCTTAGGCATGGTTTTTTTTGTGCATCAGAGAGAAAGTTACAAATATAATTGGTCTTGCAATCATTTCTGATCGACATAGAGGTTTGGAGCGTGCAGTACCTAAGATATTTCCCTCCTATTGGTTACCATCATTGTTGTTTGTGACATCTTGCTGATAATTTTCAAAAGACATTCCGTGATAGACATTGACAGGTCTAACATGGTCTGCATCGACTAGAACATGTGTCTTCGAATTCAACATTTGATACAGAAAAATAGAAGAAATGAATCCTCAAGCAAGAAATGGTTGGAAGATGTCAGTTATGAAAGATGGACAAAGGTATATAATGGTGGTAAGCGATTTGGTATGATGACAACAAATATTTCAGAAAGTTTCAATAGTGTATTGAAAGGTTGCCTATCTAAACTTTAGTGTAAAAAAACCTTCTACAAGTTAAACAATTTTTTTGTTAAATGATGTGAGATGGTTTGAATTAGGAATCATCATATGCTCCTAGTGTAGAAGTCTAACTTCGTGCTACTAAGCGAGAGGCTAGAAAATGTCAGGTGATCAGATTTTCTAGACATGAGTTTCAAGTCACTAATTCACATGGACATCAATACACTGTTAACCTAGGACTGCAATATGGTTGCTCCTGCAATGTTTATTGCATGATAGGTCTTCCATGTGTCCACATAGTGGCATCTTGTAGATCATTTTCAGCAAATATTTCACACTTGAACTTTTGTGCTGCATTTTATTCTGTGGAGACTATCGACAGACATATGGGTTTGCTTTTCATCCTATCTTGGACAGTCGACATTGGCCTCCACATCGAGGTGCTACATTGCAACCTCCATTTGGTCGCAGGTAAAGTGGTCGTCCACATAGCAGATGCCTTCATATGCATATGGATACGAATAAAGAAGGTCATCCCATAACCATTGTAGTCATTGTGGCCAACCAGGACATTATATGAGTACATATCCAGGGGTGCAACCCCCTCATCATAATTAGTAAGTGTTATGTTTGTTTACACATATTGTTATTTTGTACTTACACATTGTTCACACATATTTATGTCTGTTGTTTACATGTTTATATACTTATAATTCTTCTTATATGTAGGCATGGCAGAGATGGACCAGCTTCCAGGTCCTATAGATACTTCTATATTATACACACAGGAGGGACATAGATCATAGTTGGTTTATAGTGGCCAAGTATTGTTATTGTTAATGAATTGTTGTTGTTACTTGTGCATAAATTTAATGTTACAAAAAAAAATTCCAAGAAACAAAAGTTCTTAAATGCTGGGAGCACTATAGGAGCTTGGGTGGTTGGCCAGTTGACCCCCGCATTGTAGATTATGTACATAGAGCTGGTCTATTTTATTTGACTCAGGTACAGTGGATCAAGTTAGATTGGGCATTGATCATTGCCATTGCTGAGAGATTGGGCATTACCAATTGATGGTGATGTTGTTATAGGAAACACTAGTTTAGATTGGACAGATGTTTGCATGACACTTTTAGGTGATGTCCCAGAGTTGATGAGATGATGTTTCTGTAAAATTATCTTGGTTGCGAGAAAGGTTTGCAGTTATCCCAGAGGATGCATCAGTGGAGGTTGTTAAACGACATGCACGAGCATTATTGTTACATCTTTTGGATTGTACTATTTTCAGTGATAAGACAGGAAACTCAGTGCCACTTATGTATCTACCACTACTAGAGGACTTTGATCAAGTTGGGAGATACTCGTGGGGTGGTGCCACACTTGCTTATCTCTATCGTCAGCTGTCTATTGCATGCAAGTCGGATGCCAAGGCCATTTGTGGTTCATTGACTCTTCTTCAGGTAATTTGTCATTTAATGCATATTGATTTTACCTCTAACAATTTATTGCCTCTTCTAAATATTTGATTTATTTTTTAGTTGTGGTCTTGGGAGCGACTACATATGGGACGTCCTGATATTGCAATGCATCCTTTGGCACAGGACATACCTTTGGGTCACAGGTAAATTTAGAATGTTGTATGACTATTTAATTATATAAATTTTACTAACTTACAAATAAATTGTAGGTGGAATGTTCCGAGAGAAGAGATAAATAACCCTCGACATGTTTTGAGACTATACAGATCGAAGCTTGATCATCAGGAGGACTATCAGGTAAACATAATGAAACCTATTGTATTGTAAACAGAGGATAGAGTACTTACATCATGCATTTTCAACACAGTTTAGGTGGGAGCCATACATTTTTGACATATTGCCGATATTACCTCTCTTTCTAGGCAGGATCTAATCTTTGGTTGTCTCGGGTTCCTCTTTTTATTTTTCTATTGTTGAGATGCATGTTCCAGATAGAGTACTTAGACAGTTTGGTAGAGTACAGCCTATTCTTGGTCCTGTTGATGCATTAGATCGTGTCACCTGAAAGGGACGTGGGCATATTAATTGGGCTACATATTTTACACATTTTGTACAGATGTGGCATGGTCGGAGAGATTACATTATACCACTAGATGAGGACACGTCATACACTGTTAGTAGAGTGGAGTATATGTCTTGGTATTGGTCTATCACCAGGCGGTTCATTGGGCGGCTAGGGTTCAGTTATGATATGTGTTATGAGCCGTGTGATCACATAGAGAGAAGTTTGGTAGAAGGTATGAGGCATCTACATATGATGGTTTCTGATGGCCTTCAGGATGGTATGTTATCGGACAGTACACACTCTAGATATATAGCCATGCAGATGTACATTGATAGTGTGCTATCTCAAGTTGAGCGGAAAAGATTCATCTACTCAGATGTAGGACCTTCAGAGCCATGCGCAGGATCCTCACAGCAGCCAGTGATGCAGGACTATCTCAGTTTTCTCCAGATGTTATGACATTTTCACAGCATGGTCTGTATGACATAGGAGCTTCACAGATACTGACAGATGAGGTGATGCTAGATGAGATCACACATTCACAGCCACCACAGTCTATAGTAGGGTACATATCGTCGCCAGCGACATCACAGAGGTTCAACTAGCACACTACTACAGCAGAGTCAGTCTGTTCTACTTGAGGAGACATTAGGCATGATATCAGAGGACATGGATTCTGAGACTGCACAATCAGCAGTCAGAGTCATGTGATGCTATCTTAGTACATGAGACACAGTTAGAGTCAAAGATAGAGGTTGATGCTCAAGGGAGATATAGAGCAACGCCACAGTCGTGGTCGTGGTCCTGGTCCTGGTCGAGGATCTAGAAAGGGAAAGAAGATATGGTTTCCATAGTTCTTTTGAGATATATTTGGTACTTGATATTTTTTAGTTATTTGTGATTCATAGTTTATTTTGATGTATTTTTAGTGTACATATGTTATTTTGATGTATTTGTGATTTAGACATATTAAGGTGAGTTAAAAAGTGGTTAACGAGGGATATGTCGAAGGTTATGGTATTAAGGTGATTTGTAGTATACCTTATCTCTTTAGGTGGGTTAATGTTACCCCCTTTTCGTTTTCTTGGGCTGATGCTTCACTTAGACTTGACCCCTCTACGTAGGGTCTCTTCAGCTTGTACCCCCCCTTGCTTATGTCTTATTTTCCCTTCATATTTCTCATATATATATATAATATTGTCTAGTTGATTACGATATTAGAGGTTCACTCTATTATTATATCAGCCTAGATATCACTTTAGGTAAAACAAAATGTTAACCCCCTTTAATTCTCCACCTCCACCTTTTTTTATGTTAAAAATAATTATATTAAAGAAGAATTAAAAACCTCCGATTAAAATAATCGAGATTTTTTATCCCTCGCCACGTCAAAAAAAAAACCCGAAGAGATGGCAAGTATATTACTTAAAAGTTAGATAAGATGTCACTGGTGGGAAGGGTTGGTGTCAATCACAAGGAATGAGAGGAAGACGGAGAGGAGGGCATCTACGAAGAAGGAATTGAATGGGCTTTAAATTATCAGTATCTTCTAACATTTCAACTTGTAGTCCATCTTTAGTGAAGCAAAAGTGGAGGGTGGGTGTGGTGGATGGCACGGCTCTAAGTTGAGTACAAGTTGTTGTATACTAAACATTTTGCTGCACGTTCGGCTTACATATAGTAGGCTTATTCTTTTTTTTTTTTACTTTTTAAAATCTGTTAATTTTGGAATATTTTGTGAAGTACGGATTCCTAAATGTGACATATGACATCATATGTGTAAATTTTTCTCAGAAAAAAAAAAAGTCAAACATCTTTCTTAAATAAAAAAATGGTCGATTCATTACTTTTTTATTTTATATTATCTAACTATGATGTGAAGTCTACCCGTCAACAAAGATGTGGAACGATTAATCTTCGCTTGTGCTGCTAATCTCTGTGGTGTTGCTCTTGCCTCTGTTGTTGAACAGTGTTGTTGATTGGTCGATATGAGTTATCGTTGCCACCTGTTAGTCGTAGGTACACAACAAGCCAATAAGATATTGTATCATTGCGTTCAGTTATTAATAAATGGCTTTTGTTTATTATCTTACTGTGTTGGTATTATAATAAGTCTATGACGTGTACAGTAGTGAGCAGATTTTGATGTGATCATCCTAATGAGACTACTCCTCAATAACACATGTTTTAAATTTCCTATTCAGAGGATATCTAAGATGGACTCTGATATCCAGTTAGAATAGTATTGTCTGCTCCCGCTCATATGATGAGGATGGCTGGTCTCATAGTCATATGTGTGGAGACACTAAGGAAGGACAATAGGTGCTCTTTAAAGAAATAGTTCAATGAACTGAGCTAATCGATTACTGGATATTTGTATCTAACTGTCAACCAGAAAGATTCATTTGTCATAGTTGCGTAGATAGTCCTTAGACCTGAGACACCAAAGACACCTTGTTGGTGGACTTCTGTGTTTTGACTTTGGCCTACGGATCTCTATTCAAGATATTCTAACAGTCAAAGTTTGGACACAGCGGAAGACCTTTGAAGGGGATTGAGTGTCAATAAGGGATCATTTGCCCTCGGTACATAGAGGGAGAATACTCAAGGGAACGATGCAATGGAGTCCCTGGCCAAGGCAGACAAGATATCAAAAAGTGTTTTTGATATTGATCTAAAGGATTAGATCTAAGTGGGACACAAGTTAGGATTTGACAGTATATCATATCCTAAATTGGTTCCAATAGTATTGTGCAAATGAAGGATTATATCTACATAGAAATTGATGACAGAAAGGTTCCTTGTGAGGGTTTTCAGAACCTCAATACCTTTCGGATTCACATGGTGTTGCTTGGGACCTAACGTGATCGAAGGCCCGACTGAGTCGGTTAGTTGATGTTTGATTCAGTGTGTTAATTAATTAATATGAGATATTAATTAATTGAATAAGTCAGTAAGGAGTTATTGAGTTTATGGGGCCATTAACTGGATTGGTACTTGAGCCTAGAGGGTCATACACAATAGGTTTTCAAGCGACAGTCTAAATATATATAGATCAGGGGTTTTTGTGAAAACTTCTGTCTCTATATAATATCATGGGGGGTCACCCTAGCCAAGTAGGTGCGTGGGCGCGTGGCCCAGGGAGAGCCGTGCCCCGCGGGCCCTTACGGACTGGGTCCAGCCAGTCTGGCACATGCCAAGGTCTGCTGGGCTGGCTTAGGCACGCCTGACCAGTCTAGTAGAGATCCAATGATTTTTTTTTAAAGAAGAATTAATTGAGGGGACAATATTTCTGAAAAAAGATAAACAATCTAATTGTTAATTATTTATTTAAAAATTCTTTTGCATGGAATAACCCTTTATTAAATGATTTTAGATTGTATGTTCATGTTTTTGTTGTTACAGTTTTGTAATGGAGATTAATGCATGTTAAAATGTTATTTTTCAAAATTATCGAATATTCCAATTTTGATTGGACCTAGTTTTTGAAACCAAAATTATTTATTTTTCAAAAACTTTTATTTAGCCATGTGATGTGCTCATTCATGTATACAATGAATAAAAGATTGTGAGGCCATGGATATTTACCATTTTATTGTCATGGGATGATGATTTTAATTAATGTGTGAATGTGACAGTTTGTAAATAATTATTATTTTTGAGATCTGTGAACCTCCTCCCACTCACATTCCAATGTACTTCTGTCTCCCTTCCAAGATGTACTCGCCATAAGGCTTCTCATTATACAAAATGTACAATCATTTTTATTTTATGTAATTTTGTTCGTGGTGAACGTTTGATGGCGAGGATGATCAGCTGCTGCAATTATGGATGGTGTTGGAAGGAGTTCATTTATGTCATTGTGTTTGCAGGTCTACCAATATAAGTGTTATATTGGTATTAGTGTGAGTTGTTTTTTTTTTACTGTTATGGCTCCAGTCAAAACCCTGTCAATATCCATGACCACACTAAATTTGTATGGATGCAAATTATTTTTATGATGTCCTAGGTTTTAGTATTTTGTAATATTATGGAATATATATGCTACCACCTAGGATGAGACCAAGATAAAATATTTCAAATCCCTCAATCAAAATTCTAAGCCATAGCACATATACTTGAGATATAATTGTGTGGTACTTCATCTGTAGCAACCTTGATTTTTAAAATCCTAAATAAAAAAATTTTATAATAATGTGAAATGGAAGTTAATAGAATAAAGAAGAATAAATAGA
>CM024754.1:32324777-32508467 GCA_014218235.1 Colocasia esculenta
CCCCTCTAGCTTTTTCCAACGCGCCTTTGCAGGTTTTCACGTTGAGGGGTTTACCATTTTTGCCTGAGGCGCCCTTTCGGGTTTTACCTCAGCTAGATTTTAGACCTTTTACCCTTGATCCATCACGATGAAGTGGTAGACCAAGTCCGTCGGGGCACCTCCTTTTAAGCCCTATTTATTCTATTTCTTTTTTCTCTTTTTTCCCTTTTGGTGAGGAATTAAAGGCTTCCCCTGAGAGACGTGGATTGAGAATTTTGATTTGTGTATGGTAGGGAATTAGGGGCTTCCTGAGAGCCATGGAATTTGAATTTGTTTCTTGGGTTTTAATTGGGTTGGCCGACCTTGACAGTGTGTTGGCCAAAAGTTTGGGTTCAATAGTTGGTAGGGAATTAGAGGCTTCCCTGGGCCATGGATTGAGAATCTAGATTTGTGTATAGTAGGGAATTAGAGGCTTCCCTGAGAGCCGTGAATATGTTTAGAGGATTGAGCCTCCTCTAGGGCTAGTAATTTGACTTTTGACTGGCCTTTACGGCTTGTTAGCCAAAAGACATGGGTTTCGACCTTTGACTGGTCTTGACGGCTTGTTAGCCAAAAGGTCTGGGTCTTGAGCTCTTTGACTGGCCATGATGGCTTGTTAGCCAGAGAAGCTTGGAGTTTGACTTTTGACCGGCCATGACGGCTTGTTAGCCAAAAGACATGAGTTTCGACCTCTAACTGGCCTTGAGGGCTTGTTAGCCAAGAGGCTTGGAGTTTGACTTTTGACTGGCCACGACGGCTTGTTAACCAAAAGACATGAGTTTCGACCTCTGACTGGCCTTGACGGCTTGTTAGCCAAGATATTTGGATCTTAAGCTTTTTGACCGGCCATGACGGCTTGTTAGCCAAAGAAGCTTTTGACTTGACTTTTGACTGGCCTTGACGGCTTGTTAGCCAAAAGACATGGGTTTCGACCTTTGACTGGCCTTGACGGCTTGTTAGCCAAGAGGTCTGGATTTTGAGCTTTTTGACTGGCCATGACGGCTTGTTAGTCAAAGAAGCTTGGGATTTGACTTTTGACTGGCCTTGACGGCTTGTTAGCCAAAAGACATGGGTTTCGACCTTTGACTGGCATTGACGGCTTGTTAGCCAAAAGGTCTGGATTTTGAACTCTTTGACTGCCTTGACGGCTTGTTAGCCAAAGAAACTCGGGATTTGACTTTCTCTCTTTTTTTTTGGAATGAGTATCTCTTTTTTTTTTTGGTTGGGTTCTCCCTCTCTCTCTTTCTTCGAGCAGAGTTCGAACTTCCCACATTTCTTATAAGGGCGGAAAGACACAATCATCGTTGTCTCGGTTGTAGCCCCTGAATTTAATTATTCATTTGAATGAACTTAGGGGTTGTTTCGTCATTGACAACTCTTGTGCCTTTCCTTTTATAAGGAATGCGGGATAACTCAATCTCGCTTTTAGAAAGGTTGAGAGAGTACCCCTCCTTTTTTTTTTTACACCAACTGTGATGCCCCTTTTTTTTTGGGTTTTCACCACAATTAGCCCCTTCTTTCTTTTGCCTGCACGCCCTTTCGGATTTTCATGCAGCAGGGTTTCCCATTTTTGCCTGAAGCGCCCTTTCGGGTTTTCACCTCAGCCGGGTTTTAGGCCTTTTTGCCCTTGATCCATCTTAACAGAATAATGGATCAAGTCTGCCGGGGCACCTCATTTTTAAGCCCCTTTTCTTTTCTTCTTTTTCTTTTCTTTTTTACTCATTTGGAAGATCCCGCAGCGAGATTACTTCTACCTCTTTAACGTGTATCGAAGCCGGATCCACCTGTTGCATTGTGTAGACGTACTCACACTCAGGAGTATGGTACAATTTCATATGCCTGCCATTTAAAGGTGGGAACATAACATTTCCCTTTTGGTCGACCACTGTGTAGGCACCACCTTCGAATACTTTGTCGACCACAAATGGGCCGAGCCAATTGGCTATGAATTTACTTTTGGGTCGAGAGGCCATGACATCCTTTGCTTGACCATGACAAGATCTCCCTTTTTAAAAGCTCTTTCTTAACTAGCTTGTCGAAAGCGCGGGACATCCGTGCTTGATTTTGAAGTCATTGGTATGCAACCAAACGCTTTTCTTCCAGATTTGACAACTCTTCAAACCGCCTTTCAATTTCACTCCCTTCGTCAGTAGGGAGCCCATAGTGGAGAGCTACCCTATAGGATGAAAGCTCAATTTCAACAGGGATGACTGCTTCGGTCCCATAGACCAGGGAAAAGGGCGAACATCCGGTGGGAGTTTTATAGATGGTGCGATAGGCCCATAGAGCTTCATGCATCTTTTCGTCCCAATCGCGCTTGCGGCCATTTACCAATTTGACCATGAGCTTGCATAAAGTTTTGTTGAAGGCTTCGGCTAACCCGTTGGCTTGGGGGTAATACACTGTTGATGTCCTCCACTCAATATGGAATTTTGCTATCAATTTGTATATTGTCTGATTTTTGAATGGAGTGCCATTATCAGACATGATCCGACTCGGAACCCCGAACCGATATATGATGTGGTGTCGGACAAAGCGGGCCACCGCCTCTCCAGTAGTTTCTTTCAAAGGTATGGCCTCAGCCCATCTTGAAAAATAGTCTGTGGCGGCCAGTATGTATTTGTACCCCTTAGATGATGTGGGGAGAGGACCCACTATGTCCATTCCCCACTCAGCAAATGGCCATGTAGGCGTTGTTGGATGCAGCTTGCTTGGCGGTTTTCTTGGCACGGGCCCATAGGCCTGACATGGAGGGCAAGTTCGAGTAAATCGCTCGCAGTCTGCAAACATTGTTGGCCAATAGAAGCCTTTGCTTGCTATGTTGATTTTCATTTTTGATCCGGACTGGTGGGCTCCACACAGTCCTGCATGTACCTCTCGCATGACCATCTTGGCCTCTTTCGGAAAGAGGCACCTTAACAGTACTGATTTGTCCTTTTCAGGTGTGAATTTGTATAATGTGTCATTTATCAGCTTGTAGGCAGCAGCTCTTCGCAACAATTGCACTCGCTCCCCCCTTTTGTCTGGTAGCCAACCATTTTTTATCTTGATGATAGGAATACGCCAATCGTCCTTTTCTTGATTTTCATTTTCTTCCAGTGCATTTGCCTCAAAGGTTGTTAAACCGTCATGGCGATTCAAGGTGCTTGGAAGCAATCTTCTATTTTTTATGGTAATCTCCAACTCACTTCAGGGGGAAGCTTGAGGGCAAACGCGAGTTTGGCCAATGCATCAGCCTGTGAGTTCTGGCTTCTTCTGACATGTTCTATTTTAAAGTGGTAGAACCTGTCGCTGAGTCTTGTAGCTGCTTCAAAGTAGGCTTTCAATTCTTCTTTTCGGACTTCGAAAATGCCCAACATTTGTCTGACGACTAGCAGTGAATCGCCAAACACTTCAATGCATCTTATGCCCATTTCTAGGGCGATTTCCAAGCCAACTATGAGGGCTTCATATTCTGCTTCATTATTTGTGAGGGACTCCATTAGAGCACATGAGTAGTGCAATATCCCTTTTTCTGGGGTTACGAAGACAACTCCCGCCCCTGCCATATTTGTCGACGTGCCATCAGCCTTGAGAGAAGCTCGTGCAGCCCCATCAAAGTATAATTGCCAATATTCAACTTGAGTTTCTTGTGTTTCATAAGTTTCTTGAGCGGGGAGCACCTCTTCGTCCATCAACTCTGTATTCAGGGGAGAATCTTCTGGCACTGGGTGAGCTGCTAAGAACTCTGCCATGCCCTGCCCTTTGATTGCTTTTTGCGGCACATAGGAGATATCAAACTCCATGAGAAGTAGTGCCCATTTTCCCAGCCTCCCTGATAGGACCGGTTGCTTGAGTAGAAATTTGAGAGGGTCACATCGAGAGATGAGCTGGACCTTATGTGCCAGCAGATAATGCCTTAGTTTCTTAGCGGCAAAAACCAATGCCAAGCATAATTTTTCCATCGGTGCATACCGGTGTTCTGGCCCGACTAGCATTCGACTGAGATAATAGAGGGTTGCTCTTTGCCTTCATCATTTTCCTGGGCAAGCAATGCCCCCAGTGAAGCATCCATGGCTGCAATGTATAGAATTAACGGTTTCCCTTTAATGGGTGCCCCCAGTACGGGCGGATTGAGGAGATATTCTTTGATTTTGTTCAAGGCATTTTGACATTCTTCATCCCAAATAAATGGGGCTCCTTTCTTTGTCAATTTACAGAAGGGTTGGCATCTCCCTGACAAGTTGGATATGAATCTTCTGATGTAAGCCAAACGACCTTGGAGGGAGCGTAGCTCGGTGAGTGTTTTAGGGGGAGGCAATTCCCTAATGGCCTTGATCTTATCGGGGTCTATTTCGATGCCCCGATAGCGGACAATGAATCCCAGAAATTTTCCACTTGATACGCCAAAAGCGCATTTCATGGGGTTCATCTTCAGCTTATATTGGCGAAGCCTTTCGAAGACCCTGCGTAAATCCTCCACGTGACCTTCCCTTTCTCCTGACTTGACAACCAAGTCGTCCACATAGCATTCGACCAAGTTATGGAGCATTTCATCAAATATCTTGGTCATAGCCCTTTGGTAGGTGGCACCTGCATTTTTCAAGCCAAAAGGCATTCTTTTGTAATTGAATATGCCTTTAGGTGATCGGAAGGCTGTGTGATTTTTGTCTTTGTCAGCCATTCGAATTTGGTTATACCCCGAGCTCCCATCCATAAAGGACAAGATTTCATACCCTGTTGTAACATCCACCATTGTTTCAGTTATGGGCAGGGGAAAGTCATCATTTGGGCATGCTTTGTTTAAATCTCGAAAGTCGATACAGACCCGGACTTGTCCATTTTTCTTCTTTACTGGCACTATGTTGGCCAGTCATATTGGGTACATGCAGGCTTCAATGAAATCGACATCCAGAATCTTGTTGACCTCATCCACCACTTTCTTTTCTAGCTCTGGGTGCATCCTTCTTTGAGTCTGTTTTACAGGCCTGGCCTCTGGCAGAATGGCCAATTCATGTTCAGCCACAGAGGGATCTAGGCCTGGCATTTCTTTATAGGACCAAGCAAAACAATCTTTGAACTCTGAGAGTAGTTGTTCATATGCTTGTCTCTCTTCATTATTTAACAATGCACTGATGAACACAGGACGAGGATCGTCTAGTGCCCCCAGATTTATTTCCAAAAGTTCATCCACAGTGGCCTGCCCACCATCTTCTAATTCCCGGGGCGCAGGCTCTAAATCGACGAAGTCCTCTTCGTCGTCTGTGTTAGTCATGTACACTTCCCACTCTTGCTCCTGACAAGGGACATTTTCATTTTCATCTTCCATGGGGCTCTGCCCCCTTTGCTTTTCAATTCCCATTCTCATGGGGGCAGGATTTATGTTGACCATGTTCACTGCATAATGCACTATAGGGTCTTCACGCGTCTCCCATCCAAGACCTCTTCGATCATTGTGAGAGAAGGGTGGTTGCCCCCTGACATTTGTAGGGTACCACAATTCTTGGAACATTTTACCCCTCAGACTGTTCTGGGTCCGGGGGATATTTTGTTTTTGGCACATATCTTTGATGTATTGTGGCATATCTTCAAGTTCTCCGATCATTTCTTGGGACTCGGACATGGCATGTCTCCGACCGAAGTCATCTTGTGGTGGTTGTTTGGGTATTGGCTCTCCTTTGTAGAACACAATCGGTCTACCATCTTTATGGCGAGCTATGAAGAATTTTATTGGCTCAACTGTATAGACTTCATGTCTAGTTGCCACCTGCATGTGATCTTGTGGCAGCGGTATCCCAGTCCCTATCAACCGGCTGATGGTATTAGCTTCTAACTTGACAGTTGGTCTTTCCAATTGGAGAGGTTTTCGATTTGTATCCGCCGATTGTTGGATTTGCATGAGTGCTGCGACCCTCTCCCTGTTGACTCTTATCTTGCCACTGCTCTTCAGGGAAGCCCCTGCGATTTGCTTACCTTTGTCTTGCTTCTTAGGGGGATCAGTTGCCCCCTCATAGTATAACCTAGCATCAGCCAGGTGGCATTCATACACTTTAAATGGTTCTAGGTCGGCAAAGACCCGGTGTTGCTCGCCTCCTTTGGTGTATTTTAGGCATTGATGAAGAGTCGATGGCACCACCAAGTTTTTGTGCAGCCATGGTCGCCCCAAGAGGGCTTTGAAGGAAGTATTGGTGTCAACCACATAGAATACAACCTTTGTCACAAAATCGCCTAGGGCTAGGTCCACATCCACGCGCCCCAAGGCTTCTTCAGAGTTCTGATTGAATCCCGCTATCTTGACTCCTTCCACCTTATGCAAATAAGGGGTAAGGAACAGATTGTGAAACGTTTTTAGCGGGATGATGTTCGCTGCGGAACCAGCATCGACCAGAATACGGTCTAATTCTCGTCCATTTATCTCCCCCCTCATGTATAGAGGCCTATTGTGACAGGGAGAGGGTAGCAACATATCATCTTCTGTGAAGGTCACAGAAGCCGTTAATGCTTCATATATATCTTCTTTCATTTCTGCCACGTGGGCCTCATAGACTTCCGGTTCCTGCAACGCTGCAATGAACGCCTCGCGCAATTCTTTGCTCAATGCTAAGGCATCCCAAATACTAAGGTTGGTCGGAAACCTCCCCAATGCCTGGAGAACCTTTCGGTTAGCTCTATCCTTGGATTTTTCAAAGGGGGGCATTACTCTTGCCAAACTTTTGGGTGCTTGTGATGGAAGGGGAATCGCGACGTCGCCACTTATCCCCTCTTCTCGTTCTTTTTCTAGAGAGAGCTTCTCAGTTACGAGAGGTATCAGCTCTTCTACTCTCCCTTTGGTTGATGCTTGAGAGGGTCCTTCATTCATCACTGCTGTGGGCATTGGCATGTCTTCTTCAATAGCAGGATCTTCCTCCTCCTCATCGGACGGCGGGAAGACATACTCGTCACCCTTAGTTTGAGGTACAGGGACGGGCCCTGGTTTTTCCCCTCTGAAGTATATGACCTTCTGGGGTGGCTTATTTCTTTGGTAAGTTTTGAATGGCTTTCTGGCTTCAGGGGGCACACAGCGGATCCCTGATTTGGGTTGTTCCCCCGGCTGAGAGGTAAACACATAGGTCATATTGCATGAGAATGTCTGCACTTTTTCGACTAAGTCTTCAACGGTGCAGTCAGTTCCCCAAAACATTTCACTTTCACTGACAGAGGAAAGGGCATCCCCGCATTTTTGCATATGTTCTTGCAGCTCCATGAGCCATTTCTTCAGGCGTATTTTGCGCTCCAGTTCCTCCCATGGTATGTATTTTTCCAAGGGGGTTGCTTTAGTTGGTGACATTTGTTGATATTCTTCCAATTCATCAATCAACCCCTGGAGCCTTTTGAGGGGGCCGTTGACTTCATTTGCTGTAGAAGTCTCACAGACTATGGCTTCTTTCTTCAGCTTCCTTTTCTCATTCCTTTTTTGATTCTTGATTCTCTTTCGCAAGACCGTCAATTCTTGCAAGGTCTTTTCTTTTGCTATCTCCTTGGGTGGGGCAGCGCCGCCGGGATATGACTTCCCGGGTTGTTGCTTTCTTTGCGGCTTCTTAGGGGCTGACCTCCTTTTTGTCTTCACCTGGGTCCAGCCCGCTTCATCCCGCTGATTGTGGAACGTCGCATCAATGGCCTTTTCCACCATATCATCCGGGAGTTGTTGATATGCGGCAAATCCAGGGAGCCTTATTGACTGCTCAACTCGCGATGTCTCTGCTTGGTCTGTAGCATGGATTACATTGCCGTGAATGTAAGCTTTGGCTGCTGATGTGGTTGAGGTGGATTTACCAGGTGTTCGGCCATATCAATGATTCCTGCTTGAATCAGCTTTTCTGCCCGATTTTTGAACAGGTAACAATTTTCCAAAGTATGTCCCAGCATACGATGGTATGCGCAATAATTGGGCTTGTCTACCATTGTTGCTTCTTCTGGGCGCTTAGGCTCCGGGAGAGTAATTAGATTCTCTTGGAGACATATATCTAGCAATTCTTTGGTGTGCTCCCTAGTAAATGAATAGGGAGCACTGAGTCGCTCACCCAATGAAAGTGTTGATCCCTTTTCATTTTTCTTAGTATTTGAGGGAGCAGATGTCTCACCCTTGCCCCCCTTTTTGCCAAGAGCTGATGAGAAGTCCACAGCATTCACTTCTCGTGATCCCGAGCCTTTGTCTTTTGGCGGTTTGCCTTTTACAAACACCGTGGTTGGATTTTCTGCAAAGAAGATTTCAATCTCCGCCACTGTATTGTTAAGATGTTCAAATGTCCGGATATTAGCTCCTAGGAGCTTTTCCTTGATTTCCGGCTTTAGACTTCTTTGGCATAGCTTCACCGCATCTTCATGTGCCGGCGGTTGCTCACATTTCATGCTCATATCACGCCATCTCTTGATGAAGTCCAGAGCAGACTCATTTTTATTTTGCTTCAGAGATATGAGCTCTGCCAAGGTAACTCTCCTTTCTGTTACTCGGAAGCGTTCGAAGAACTTTCTTTGCATATCTTCCCAGCTAACTACTGAGTTGGGCTTCAGTCGGGCATACCATTGAAATGCTGGCCCCGTCAGGGATGTTGAAAAATACCTCAGAAGGTATGACTCTTCAGTTGCCAGCTCTCCCATGATGCTCATGTAATGAGCTATATGTTCATGAGGTGACCCCTCCCCATTGAATTTTGAGAATTTTGGGACTTTTGGATGCTCTGCTGGGAGCTTTTTAAAGAGATGGTGTACAGGGTAGGGTACCCTATACAGGTCATAAGTGGCCGACCCTTCATTCTGCTCAGCATTTTTGCCTCAATCATTTGCTCAATCATGGCCCTCTGAGAGACCATTGTTCCCTCAAATGTAGTATTTAATTGTGGTGCGTCATGCCTTTGCTCTGCAATATGCACTTCTTGAGTTTCCTCATGGCTTGAGTTTGGATTCTCAATTGGTTGCCTGAACGTGAATTCTGCACGGGGTGTACTTGGTAGCACGTTCCCAGGCTGGGGTGTTACTGTAGGGACTGCTGGTTGGCTTGTTTGTTGAACTTGCTGAGGCTGCAGTAGTTGTTGTGTCGGCTGCGGAGGCTGTAGTGGTGGTGATGGTTGTGGTGGCGGTGGCGCCGCCATTCCCAATTGTTGCATGAGGCTTTCCAGCATAGCCTTTAGCTTTTGATTTTCTTGCATTACCATTTCTAAATTTGGCAATGAGGGCACTCTGCCATTAGGGTTTTCAGCAGGTCGACCCTGATCCAGAGGGTGATTTGATGTGGTGGCAATGTCGACAGCCCCCATGCCTCCTTCATTTTGGTGTGGTAAGTCCACTTCCACATTTACCCGGTCAAGCCAGGCTCGAGCTTGCTCCCTTCTGCGATTAGATATTGTGGGATGTTGCTCCATATTTGAAGTTTCTGCCTGGTCAGCTATTACAGGCAAATTGATGTTAGAGGCATAGCATGCGTATACTCGCATACCTTCTTCAGTGATTTGCACAGCTCTTCTTTTCTTCTGCCTAAAGCGTACATTGGTACCCAAGCGTTGGAAGACTGATATTCTAGGGATATTTTCGTCCCTTTTGTGCTCTTCCGACCTAAAGTTTTGCCCTGTCTCTGGGCTGGTTTGCCTTCTTTCCTTATATACTCCTTTCCTTTTAAGCCCTCTTTGCCAATTGTCAGGTACGTCAAGGGCACTCCCATTAGTCCGGGACTCTTGGGAAGGTTCCCTCTGCCTTTCTGGGATTTTTCTTCTTCTAAAGTTCTGCCACATGGCTGGGTCTTGCTTCATGACCCCTCTTGCATTCTTTCGCCCTATAAGGGATTCCAGGGCCCTTGTTCTTCGGAGCTCCTGAGCTTCTTCTCCTGGTAACCCACATTTGTTTAACCCGAGATGGGTTATACACTTCTTCTCTTTCAACATTAGCTTTGTGCTTCCTAAAGCCAAATTTGTCAGGTTTAGAGTTTTGGGCCTCAGCTTTCACCCATTGTTTTTTCTTCTCTTTCACTTTGAAGCTCGACTTATCCTGCCGCACTTTAGGCAGTATGCCGAATTTGTTCCTTACCGGAATGGTAGCCACATGCCGTTCCGGTATCACCATGGTTTCACTGCCGTCCAGGCGGATCCGGAGCTCGCCAATGCGGACAGTCTTTCCAGAGCTTGAAATGCCACGAGTCGTGGGCTTCTTGCCATACTTGTGCTTTCTATGCTTTTTCGTCGTTGGAGTGTTGGTGAAGTTGATGGCATAGGTAGTGAACATCTGCACCAAATTAGCCTCCTGAGCTTGAGGCTCTTCCTTTGTCTTGCTTGTTTCATCGGCCTTAGCAGCAGGTAGCATGGCTGGTATCACGCCCAAGAAGTAGGGAGACTCCACCACAGGGGGAAAGGCTCCAAATCTGGTTGGTGTTGTGAGGTAGCCATTTCTTATGTGGTCCTGGACCACAAGCGGGCCGAAGACCACGCCAGGAGTATGAGCAAGGGCCGCCATTGCAAGACCTGCATAGAAAAAGTATGATGTGAGTACATCTTATTGTTAGGGTATTGTCTGATGGAGAGATGAAGGGAAGGGAGGTCCCCAGTGGAGTCGCCATCTTTGTGAGAATTATTTTTTAACATTTTCAAATTTTCAAATTTTATCTTTGAATTTTGATTTATTTGGCCTTTTATTTATTTATATGGACATGGTCTTATTTAGTTCATTTGACCTCCCCCACTAACTGCAGTTAGTGTTAATTATATCAGCACAAAGGCTGAATACCCTTGATTAACCATCAGACAAACCCTTAAAAGACAAGAGAATATGACTCACATTTGAATGAAGTGAATTATACATGGAAAGAAACACAGTTGTAAACATGTAGTTCATTTTTTGGAATTTTCTGATATTTATTTCATTTTTTATTGATTTTTAAATTCATTTTCTCATTTTTTTGGTATTTTAGGATTATTAATTTCATTTATTTATCTATTTTCGTTATTTATTTATTTACATTATGATTATGTAAATTAAATTAACATTTTAATTTATTTAGTTGATTTAAATGAGAATTAACTTAAGGTGGATCAAAAACAATGTGAGACATGACTTGCTTGTTGATTTTATGTTAAGATAAATTAACAGACAATGTTTGTGAAATATTTTATTAAGGTTTGTTGAAAAATTGGTTGATTTTGATTAAGAAATCAAGTAGTGAAGTGTTTTAAAAAAACGTGACACTACGTATAATTATCCGCATGGTGTGTATTTAAACGAATAAAATCAGCCCAATAGGCCCATTAATATTATCATGTGTAAACATCAATGGCCGGCCCAATAACAAATTTAGGCCAATAAGAAACTTAGGCCCAATAAGAAAGCCCAATGGACCTTGTTTAAGACTTGAGAAAATTAAATCGCGCCTTGCACGATATTCTTTAGGGCTGCCTTGCAGACCCCTCTTCCTAGACCGCCTTGCAGTCTTTCTCAGAGCCTTGCTCTGTGTTCAAACCTCAGAAAATCCTCCTCTCTGCCTGGGGCGCCCCATGTACTTTTATAGGGGGTGGAAAATACACCGTCCGGTCTATTGAAGTCCCGTCCCGGTCTATTGAAATCTCGTCCCGGTCTATTGAAGTCCCGTCCCGGTCATTTGCATTTGGCATTTTTGCGGATTTCCCCTTGTCTATTTCATTTCTTTCTGTTTTTTCCCTGATTTCCAAAAAACTGGCATTTCCTGTTCTTTTCGGGAGAAGCAGGAACGAGAGAGAGAGAGGAGGAGGAGACCGCCGCCTCCCTCCTCCGATCCGGACTGGGAAGGGAGGTGGGCGGCGGTCCTTCGGCCCCTCTCCCGCTTCGGCTAGGACAGGGAAAGGGGCCGCCCCTCCCCTTCCTCTCTTCCTCTACAAATAGCAGCGGCAGCGGCAGCGGCAAGGGGGATGCGGTGGTGCGGCGGCGGCAGCGGCGAAGGAGAGGCCCGGCGGCGACGGCAACGGCGAGGGAGGATCCCGGCGGCAGCGGCGGCGGCGAGGGGGGTATCCGGCGGCAGCGGCAGTGGCGGGGGACCCCTCCTGCGTGTGGGGGGGGCCCATCCTCTTCTTCCTCTCTTCTGCGGCGGCCCAGAACAGGGGACCGGACGCCCCCTTCTCTCCCTCTGCTAACAGGGCGGCGGCCCAGAACAGGGGGCTGGTCGCCCCCCTCCTCTCCTTCTGCTAACAGGGCGGCGGCCCAGAACAGGGGGCCGGTCGCCCCCCTCCTCTTCCTCTTCCTGAAGCAGAGGCTTGACAGGTATGTATTTTTTCATCCTTTTTTTTCTTTTCACCCAAGACCCGAGATGGTCAACCCTCACCCTCGGACCATAGGTATGTCTTTCCCTTTGTCTTCCTTTTCTAAACTTGTCAATTTCTGAACCTCTGTCCAGTGGCCATGTCTTTGATTTAAGACTTGCATATGTCATCTTCATTATTCATTATTTATTTTCTGGTTCAACAGCAGCAAATAAATATCAATCAACTGAATTGTGGCACAGAAGATTGGGGCATTGCAGCATAGATGGTATGAGAAAGTTGTTAAAGAAAAATCTTGTGGAAGGTTTGCCAAAAGTCAGCACTAAGATGGAAGGTGTTTGTAGACCCTGTGCCAAAGGAAAGCACTCTAAGAGCTCCTTCAAGTCGAAGACTGTGGTAACCACCTCAAAGCCTTTGGAACTCCTTCATATGGATTTGTTTGGACCAATGAGGACCACCAGTCTTGGAGGAAAGAATTTTGGTTTGTTATTGTCGATGACTACTCCAGATTTACATGGGTGTCATTCCTAGAACATAAAGATGATACATTTGAAAGCTTTATAAGTTTTAGCAAGAAGGCTCAGAAAGACAAGAAATTCAGTATTGTTAGTATTCGATCAAATCATGGAGGTGAATTTCAGAATGAAAAATTTGCAAAGTTCTGTGAAAATGAAGGGATTGAACACAATTTCTCAGCACCAAGGACACCACAGCAAAATGGAGTTGCTGAGAGGAAGAATAGAACTTTATTGGATATGACTAGGACAATGTTGTCAGAATATAACTAACCAAGATATTTTTGGGCTGAAGCAGTAAACACAGCAAGCTACATCATTAATAGAGTAATGATCAGACCAATATTGAAGAAAACTGCATATGAGTTGTTCAAAGGAAAGAAACCGAAGATCAGTCACTTCAGAATTTTTGGATGTCCATGCTTCATCCACAACAACGGCAAAAGAGACATTGGTAAGTTGGATGCCAAATCAGATGAAGGCATCTTCATGGGGTATGCTTCTAAACTCAAAGGTTATAGAGTATTTAACAAACGTACCTTATTGATTGAACAGTCTGTGCATATTATTTTTGATGAGACTAACCCTTCCTTGAGAAAGGAAGAAGATAGTGACAATGATGATGCAGACGAACTGTCCAAGAAACTAAAGGATACCTCAATTGAAGACAGGGATGATCCACCTCTGGAAGACTTGCAACAACAAGATATTACACATGAAAATCTTCCAAAGGAATGGAGATACAAGAAAGATCACCCACCTGAGAACATTATTGGTGATCCATCTGTAGGGGTAAGAACAAGAGGTAATATAATACCTTGTGATTATCTAGCATTTGTCTCTCAAATAGAGCCTAAGACAGTCAATGAAGCTCTCACTGATGAATCCTGGATTATAGCCATGCAAGATGAACTTAACCAGTTCAAGAGAAACCAAGTATGGTCACTTGTTCCCAGACCATCAGACCATCCAGTTATTGGCACCAAGTGGGTGTTCAGAAACAAATTGGATGAGGCTGGTGTGATTTTAAGAAACAAGGCCAGACTGGTAGCTCAAGGCTATTCCCAAGAGGAAGGCATTGATTTCGATGAAACCTATGCTCCTGTAGCTAGACTTGAGGCTATTAGGATTCTACTTGCATATGCATCTGCTCTAGATTTAAAGCTATTTCAAATGGATGTTAAATCCGTATTTTTAAATGGTTTTATTAAGGAGGAAGTGTATGTTGAACAGCCTTTAGGTTTTGATGATACAGAATTTCCTAATCATGTTTTCAAACTTCATAAGGCATTGTATGGTTTAAAGCAAGCACCTAGAGCTTGGTATGAAAGGCTCAGTTCTTTTCTATTAAACCATGGTTTCAGTAGAGGTCAAGTAGATAGCACCCTCTTTATTAAGTCAAAAGTCAAACATATTTTACTTGTTCAAATTTATGTAGATGATATAATCTTTGGTTCTACTGATGAAACTCTTTGCAAGTATTTTGAAAAGCTCATGCAGGGAGAATTTGAAATGAGCATGATGGGAGAACTCAACTACTTCCTTGGATTACAAATCAAGCAAGGAGGAGATGGCACCCACATCTGTCAAGCTAAATACACCAAGGAGCTCCTGAAGAAATTTGGATTCGAAAATTCCAAAGCACTGTCAACACCAATGAGCACATCAACAAGAATGGACAGTGATAAAGATGGTAAGAAGGTAGATCAAAAGATCTACAGAGGTATGATAGGTTCTCTACTTTACTTAACTGCCAGCAGACCTGACATACTATTTAGTGTATGCATGTGTGCTAGATATCAAGCAGATCCTAGAGAATCTCATTTAATCAGTGTTAAAAGAATTTTCAGATATTTGTCTAGAACTCATGATCTAGGTATTTGGTATCCAAAATCATGTAAAATAAATTTAGTAGGGTACTCTGATGCTGACTATGCTGGATGCAAATTAGATAGAAAAAGCACCAGCGGTTGTTGTCAATTCCTTGCAGGGTGTCTGATATCATGGTCCTCTAAGAAGCAGAATTCAGTAGCACTCTCAACAGCTGAAGCTGAGTACGTGGCTGCTGGAAGTTGCTGTACACAACTCCTATGGATAAAGCAACAGCTTGAGGACTATGGAGTGCACATCAAGTCTATCCTACTGTTGTGTGACAACACCAGTGCCATAAACTTAACCAAGAACCCAGTACAGCACTCAAGAACCAAACACATTGAGATTAGATATCATTTTATTCGTGATCATGTAGCTAATGGTAATATAGAAATTTCATTCATAGACACAAATAATCAGTTAGCAGATATCTTCACAAAAGCCTTGCCCGAAGAAAGATTTATATCTCTCAGAAGGGAATTAGGTATGTGTAAATTGTGAAAGAATTATCTGTTAAAACTGAAATAACAAATTTCAGAGCTCAAATTATTTATTCTCCCAAATTTAAGTAAATATCCCGTCTATCTCTTTTAAGCAAAAAATTCCTGTCGGTTCGCCAGTTTGCAATTATTTATTCTTTCGAACTGGAGTTTTGTCATTTTCCGCCATAAAAGCACAACCCTTTTTCGAAAAAGGGATTTTATCCTTTATTTTATATTCCGAAATCTGTGTGGAAACGATTCCTCTTCCTTTTATCCCCTTCGTCCTCCCGCCTGAGGCGATAACCTATCGACCCCGGCATCGACTTTCCTCAGATTCGAAGCTTTCAACCTCTCTCGCCATAAATTTCTTGAGGGGTTCTTCCTCAAACACCTTTCCAGTCCTCCAGAACCTTTCCCTGGTAGATTTCATGGTCTCTACAGCTGTTTCCGGCACCGTTGGAGGCTACGGAGCTACGTTCCTCACAACAGAGCAGTAAAGTAGGTTCGCGTCCGTCAAGGCAAAGGTCTGTGGTAACAAGGCAGTGGATTTGGCAAACTTGGAGAAAAATGGCATGAGCAGTTTGGTTGAAGCTCTACAAAGGCTAAAATGGACAAAGATCGCAACCCTATCTGAAGTAAGTTATCCGGATTTGGTTAAAGCTTTTTATGTGTGCTTGAAGACTGAGGCGGATGGGACCCTGACTTCCCTGGTCAAGGGTACCCAGATCAGAATCTCTAGAGATCTTTTGGCATCTCTGTTTGACGTTTCTACCATCGGTCACAGTGGTGTCCACTCAGAGGACACTAATATCAAGGGTTTAGGGATTATTGGTCCGGAGTATAAGCTGAAGGATGGGAAGCTGGATATTAACCAGCTTAGTGCTTTCAATAGGTTGCTGCACTTTATTATTTGTCAGATTATTGTGCCTAGAAGTGCATCGTTTTCAACCTGTGCCAGGGCAGACTCAGACCTGATGTACTGGGTTATCCAGAATCAGGAAATTAATACAGCAGAGTTGATAATTGAAAGGATGAAGTTTGTCAGCTCTCAGTTGTGGGACACCAAGAGCAAGTTGAATATCTCACTACCCTATGCCCATCTCCTGATAAGAATTTTCCAGCACTTTGGGATCAGCACAGTTGGTGATGTGTCTGAGAAAATGGGTCAAGCCATTAGGTCCAGAAATTTGAAGAAGAGTGGGTTTTCACTAGTTAATGGTATCTGGACAAAGGTTGGCACAGTTGATGGTGAAGCCATCATTGGTGAAGCCCAAGAGGATCTAGAACCAGCACCAGCAGTAGCAGGGTCACCAGCAGCAGTAATAGAAGAAGCACCAACAGCAACTGTATCAGAAGCAGCAGTTGATCCAGCAGTTCCAGCAGCAGTACCATCAGCAGCAGAGGAAGAAGCAAGCAGAAGAATCGAGGACATTCCTCCTGAGTACATTGAGCCCTTTGGGCAATCTTCAGAGGATCCTCCTCCTTCTTCCCAAGTAGGCTCTCTACTTAGGGAGGTACTGGACTCCATTTCTCAAGGGGATCCAGTTGCAAGTGATCCATATGAAAGGATCATGGAAGAAGCTCCAGGTCAGCAGGAGCAAGTTTCAGCACAAGTCGATTCTGTTGTGGAAGAGGCTCCCATTCAGGGGGAGCAAGGTATTGAGCAAGAGGCAGCAGTATCTCAGGGGGAGCAAACTTCAGATGCCCCTGCAAATGAAAGACCCAATACTGTTCATACTGAAAATCCTGATCAAGTTGAAAAGAGAAGCAAGAAAATTGCTCACAGAAGGCAGATGAAAATTCCAAAGAAAATAAACTTGAAGCCTATCTTGAAGAGGTTGGATGGTCAAGGTGAGATCTTGAGTTCAGTTCAGTCAAGTGTGAGTTCTGTAATTATTCGCCAGGACTCAATTTCTAATGATATATCTAATATAAGAAATGCAATGAAATGGTTCAATAAGGAGATGAGCAGCATGCAGGCAACACTCTTTGAGATTTTGAAGGCAGTTGGACCCAAAGCTCCTCCTCCTCCTCAACCTTCTGCCACTCAGAGCAGTTTAGAAGCTGTTCCTAGGCCATCAGGGCCCTCAGCTCAAGAATCTGGGCCATCAGGGCCAGCAGTAGCAAAAGAGAGCAGTGCTCAAATACCATCTCAAGGCAGGCAGCAAGCAGAAGGGGCAGTGCCATCTGGGCAGAATGTGGAAGAACCTACAGGATCTGTGATCTCCATGGAAGTATTGCATGGCGCAGAAGAGGCCACTGTTGCGCCTGAAGCCACTGAGTCTTCAACCCTTGCAACACCAACCCCCTCTACACCACCATCCTCATCCACAGCACCTCCAGCTCCACCTACCTTCAAACAACCCATACCCCGCACAGTTTCCTCACCAACACCTTTTCCATCTCAATCCTCCTTCTCTCCTTCTTCTTCCCCAATCATTCCTCCTCCTCCGGTTATTGAGAATCCTCCAGCCTCCTCATCAACTGGAGCCTCCTCTTCATCTAGTCATTCTACTTCAAGACCTTCTTCCACCTTCAATCCCAAATCACTTCTTTATCCTTCTACTCCACCTTCATCTATAACTTTCATCCCTGAGAACCCACAGCTTGGCAGCGCTTTTCTCACTCAACTTGCGGATGAGTTTGAACGATCTACACTCATCTCAATCCTAGCTGTTGCCAATCATGTTCACAGGACTAATTCTCCCCGTCCTGTTCAGAAGAAGAGGAAACTCTCCACCTCTATCTCAGTACCTTCTTCACCCAAATTCCCTCCTCTTTGGTTCTCCCTCACTGCTGAAATTGATAGGAGACCAATCTATCGAGAATATCTACAGAAATGCATTCTCTCTACTATTTTTGGCATTCCTTTTTTGAACCTCACTGATCACCTCACCATTGTCCTTCCCTATTGCCACTTGTCCAAAGCCAACCAATCTAAAATCTTTCAGTTGGCTGAATGCAAGTCTGAAGACCAGTGGGCCAAAGGACACAAGTCTCTCTACTCCAAATACCTCAAGGCCAGGGATGAGAGCATTTCTAGTCGAGATCACCCACTCTCTCTCTCTGAGTGGTTTGTTATTCGTCATCAAACTATCTGGGGTCAGTTCATCCTTAAAGAAATCAGGATAGCAAGGCACTTTCAGCTCTACAATGATTACTGCTATCTGCATAAGATTCCTGAGGTGCAGTTTGGTCAGTTCCATGGGGCTATTGCTCTCCTTCGGACAGAGCACCCTGTGAATTGTTCTTTTCAAGTGAATTTTACCTCTCTAAAAATGCCTCTCAGTGTGTTCCTACCCAAGCTACACTCTTTGGTATTTGATTCTTCTGCTGGTTCTCATGCCTTTGAGCGGTTTGCTCGAATAATGGGCAGACTGTCAGCCAAGCAAGGTAGGCTCCCTTCCTTTCAGAGATTCATCTTCAGAGAATATCACCTTGGACATATCTCCTCTGAAGTTCTCGCTCCTTTAATCTCTGAGTGTGAAAGGCTTTCTCCCACAGACTGGGAAAAGTACTATAATCAATCTGCTCTCCAGCTGGAATCAGTCAATACTTCTTTGATCAAGGCCGGGAAGCCGAGCTTGTCTGCTGAAGCCTTCTTGGATCTAAACTCTATCAATCCAGTTCAGGAGTTGTATGTTCAGTGGGCTTCAAGATACTCAGCTTACTTTTCTTTGAAGAAGGACCTACTTGATCGCCAGCTTTTCTATCCCATCACTCTTGATAGATTCCTTCAGCGTGCTAGTTTTGGACAGAGTACCTTCTTCAGATTCTCTATGGACAAGGGTCAGTATGCACTATTCCTGGAGGACCAACGGCAGCTATACATTCAGTGCATGATCCCTTCCATGGGTGACTCTTTCACTATAGCACCTGGTGTTTTCTCTCAACTTTTTGAAGACCAAGAGATTAAGGCATGGGAAATTATTTCTCAGCATGCCTGTCTTCTTTCTCCTCTCTTCTATATTCCTGTACCTTCTCAATCTTAATACAATATCCTTGACTGTGTATCTCTTTCTTCTTTGTCTCAGCTTAGTCTTTTTTTGCTTAATGACAAAAAGGGGGAGAAATATACGAGCATGTCTGAAATACATCCCGCAAATATTTAGATTGTTTATTAATTCGTACTTCCTGATAAATTTTGTCATCACCAAAAAAGGAGAGATTGATGATCAGTCCATCTCCATACAATTCTAATTAATTGCATATTTATTTTGGTGATTAACAAAATCCTATCAAAAGTTCTCTAACACATATTCTATGAAGTCCAAGCACAGGAAATACACCAAGGACAAACAAGCCAATATTGGTAAGTATTATCTTTCTGAAGCATTAATTATTTCAAGATTAATTATTTCAAGATTATATCTCTCTAAGTTCACATCGACTTCTGTTGAAAGTCACAACGATTTCGTTCATGTATATCGATTTTAATAGAGCTATAACGATTTCACAAGTATCTTAACGATTTCTTTATAAGACTGAAACATCATGTGGTTAACATCAAATCGTTCCCGTAACGATCTCTTTAGTCATCGTAACGATTTGCTCATCGCAACGATCTCTTTAGTCATCGTAACGATTTGCTCATCGCAACGATTTCTTTAGTCATTGTAACGATTTGCTCATCGTTCTTTAGTCATCGTAACGATTTGCTCATCGCAACGATTTCTTTAGCGCTCACAACGATTTCTTTTAGCGCTCATAACGATTTCTTTAGCGCTCATAACGATTTGCTCTCTATAACGATTTCTTCAGTATTCATAACGATTTCTTTAATGAATACAACGATTTGTTTTCTATAACGATTTCTTCAGTATTCATAACGATTCTTTTAATGAATACAACGATTTATTTTCTATAACGATTTCTTCAGTATTCATAACGATTCCTTTAATGAATACAACGATTTGTTTTCTATATAACGATTTCTTCAGTATTCATAACGATTCCTTTAATTAATACAACGATTTGTTTTCTATAACGATTTCTTCAGTATTCATAACGATTTCTTTAATGAATACAACGATTTGCTTTCTATAACGACTTGTTAAGTGCTCATAACGATTTCTTCAGTAAACACTTGATCATAACGATTTCATAAGTCATATAGTCAACGACTTTATGGTTTATATCGACTTGATATTTATCTTACTTCTGAAAGCGTTGAATAGTCAAAGTCTTCTCATATCTGTCTGACTGCTGTGCATTTATTGAAGACAGAACGCATCTCTGCATGCATGCAGATGAGATCTTTCCATTATCGTGCATACTCTGCTAACATCTTTCTAATATAGCAAAATGGAATTACTATTCTTGGTGAATATTCACATCAACGTTTACTGACAACAAGAGACAGCCTAGCTATCTACTGTTCTAGCATTTAATATGTGCAGGGTCCTAAAGATATTTTGTTATACAACGTCAGACCATATAGACGCCAGAAGATCCTATCTCTTTGCGTACAGAAATGGATAAAAGTCTGTTGACTAGAAGCTTCCAAGTCTCAATCAGTCTAACGACTATCAAACAAAGAGACAACGGTTACTTTAACGACTACATTTCAAATTGGAGATATAAATTCAAGATAGCAGCTCTAGAAGAAAGACATAGAGGGGACTTACCATTGAATACTACAAGCTTTACAGATCTTCTGAAAGAATCCGAGAGCCAAGAATTCAATTCTAGTGTGTCTTTAGCTCTTTGCTCTCTGTGCTGTAATAGAAATCCTAAGAGAGCCAGTGTAGTTCTGAGAGAGTGTCTTGTTTAGATTATTTGCTCTCAGTGCTAGTAGCTTCAGATCTTGACTTGCTAAAGCTTGATCTAGGGGCTTGAATTCCTGTTTATTCTTTTTGTGTTGTAGTTTCCTTCTGTTGTGAAGGAAGACCTGGTGGGGAGCCAGGGTATTGTGTTCCCTTCTGTTGTGAAGGAAGACCTGGTGGGGATCCAGGGTGTTGTAGTTCCCTTCGTGTGAAGGAAGACCAGCTGAGCTGGGTGTTGTATTGTCCGTAGGGGGACTGTACCCTAGTTAGTGGAATCCTGACTTGTTGCTCAGGGACTGGACGTAGGACTCCTAAGGAGAGGAGGTCTGAACCAGGATAATTCCTTGTATTGTGTGATTGCTTATTGTGTGTTTGTCTTTTATACTAACCTTCTCTAACCTTCATCGAAGAACATCTTTGTATGAATGTTTTAAGTACAGGTACTAATCAAATATTTTTTAAAGACCCATTCACCCCCCCCCCCCTCTAGGCTTGTCAACTGGGCAACAAAGTCTAGAACGAAGAAATAAAAGGTGTCATCATTCATAATTCCCTCTCAACCCTCAAGCCTCCTCATCACTCCTAAAAGAGTAAGAATTCCCATCTTCATCTAGTTGTTGTTGCTCATTCTCTGACGGCAATGTCTCCTCAGAGTTAACAACATCCTCATCTATGGACTCCAAGAGACGCCTTTTCTTGACCTTGTGTTTGAACCTTCTCCTTCGTTTAATCCTGAAGCAATTTCAACATCCAATAATGTAAGGTCCTCATCTTCATGCACGAAGTCTTGCTCTCGTGGATAATCAGTTTTCCACTCATTACAATCATCAATATCCTCCAAAGAGATTGGATCAAGATCGGATTGTTTGAAACGCAAATGGCAAGCATGTATGTAACACCCAAAAATTTTATTAATAAAAAATTAGAAATAAACTGAAAATAATAATTTAACATTCCTGAAATAGTAAAAATGTACGTGTCATTATCGTATGCACAAAAACACTTCGAAAAATTCCGTAAAAATCATAGTTCAATTCTAAATGATATTTCCAAATGACTCACGATGAAATTCATGCAAAGAAAAATCTGATTGACCAAGTTAAAGGTGTTTTGTGATTTATTATCGTAATTAAGAAATACGTCGAAAAATCATTATCACATGTACTTAATGGAGTCCAAAAATAAAATAAAAATTATGGATGGACTTCAAACAATGGGTATTGACAACCCAATGAAAGAAATGGACCAAAAGATGTCTTTTGGGCCACAAATAAAATCATGTTAGGAAAATAACCCGAAATTCGAATTTCTCACTAATAGATCATAAAAGGGTTAATTCTCACCCAATAGACAGTTATTGAACTTCAAATCAAGCTCAAATTCGTGGTTACAATCCAAGGTAAGTTTCCATATGACCCTCGTCACGAATTGGGGAAAGAAATCTCCAATTGAAGGAAGGATACACCAACATCCATGCCTAAGGGTTTCCTAATCAAATTAGGAAACTAAAAATACATCCCCCTTTAAATAAGCCTCCTCTCTCCCATGGGAGGACCCCTAGGATTGCTGAGGTCATGCTTGGAGTCTCCGGAGGCTAGGAATCGCAAGAGGAAGGCTGGGCAAGAAGCAACTTCGTGCTCATCTCCACTGTTGAACCCGAAAAATAGCAGGGTTTAAACAAGCCCCGGGCGACAAATCCGCCCTGGAAGAACCGGGAACAAACTCTCAGTCTCCCCACTCGAACACCGAAGATGAACGAGTTCGAGTCTGCGCCTCCGCCCAGAACGACCCGGGCTGCACATCCAAGATACGGCACTCAGAGCTCAGTGGGGCAGAATAAAACATACCCCGGACAGCAGAAATCTGATGATCGGACTCTCGTTCAGGACTGCGCACGGTTCAGATGCGTCGGGAGAAGCCAAATGCACGTGCTCCCAGAAAACGAGAACAAACGCACGTCAGACAGGCAAAAACGCACGTCGGAGACGCGTGTGCACGTGCGTGGCACGGCCGTCAACCAACGAACCCGTCACGGGAGGCCCACGGAGCTCTCTCCCGGAAAACACAAAGGAAATGGCCAAGGAAGAAGAGGTCCCACCCTTTATAAGGGTGGGCCAGGAGGCGCCCCGCCGGTTCGGGGGCCCACCAGGCGGGGACCCCCGCCGGTCCGGGGTCCCGCCAGGCGGGGACCCCCGCCGGGTCGGGCCCGCCGGGCGGGAACCCCCGCCGGTTCGGGGCCCGCCAGGCGGGGACCCCCGCCGGTTCGGGGTCCCGCCAGGCGGGGACCCCCGCTGGGTCAGGGCCCCGCCGGGCGGGAACCCCCGCCGGTTCGGGGCCCGCCAGGCGGGGACCCCCGCCGGTCAGGGGCCCCGCCGGTTCGGGACCCCCGCCGGTCGGGGGCCCCGCCAGGCAGGACCCCCTCCGGTTCGGGGAGCCTGCCTGGCGAGGGATCCCGCTGGTTCGGCAGGACCCCCGCCGGTCCGGCCCCGTTTCGGGTCCTGTGCGCGCGTACCCCCGCCAGTCCGAGCCCGCCTCGACGCTCGCGCCACGCACCCCCGCCGGGCCGCGTACCTCCGCCGGTCCGATCGCCTGGAGCCCTATAAATAGAGGGGCACTCCCCCATTGCAAAAAAAAAGGCAACACCCAAGACCCCGGGAGTACACGCGCGAAAAAGAACGCACGTGCATAGCCCACACTCGCTCGGTCTGTCTAACCCCGGAGCTCTGAGTTCCGTCCAGCGAGTGTTGGGGAAGGAAGTCTTCGGCAACCTTCGGTGGTCTGTCCTCCACGCTCGGGCCATCCTGCGCCTTGTTCGTGCGGAGACGCCGCAGGTTGTTACATGACGCCCGGTGTTTTTTTACTTAAGTCCTCCGTTGTCATGAAACGACATACGTAGAGGCAATGTTGTCCAACAGCGGTACAAACACCCTGTTGCGAACATTAACGATATGACATGTTTGTAAACGCTCGACGGAGGCACAAATACCCCGTCATAAGCGCAAATGTAAACCTTACATTCTGTAAATGTCTAACGGAGGCACAAACACCCCGTTATGAACATAGATGTAATCCCCACGCTGTGTAATGTCCGACGGAGGCACAAATACCCCGTCGTTGATGCACATGTGTATGACGTATTGTATGGACGCCCAGTGGAGGTACAAACACCCCATTAAAGGCGCGAATGTAGACGTCATAAATGTAAATGGCATAAACATGCTTGAATGAAATTGTGGGAATTTATTTGTCATCTATTTCCTTTAAATTTCGGCATATGGTCTTTTAACAAACATTAAGCATCGAAGGTATTCGAGTTTTGCACTCGATGTAAATGAAACACCAACTTCGGTCGGTGGGGAACGGTCCAGTACACGACCACTCCAATCGCCCTGAAAATACGAGCGCGCGCGGAAAAAATAAAATGAAATATTCGAGGGTTCCGGGTCTTTACCCGGTACCCCTCACAAAATAAATCTCTTTGTCTGTTTCTCGTAAACAGTCTGGCACGCCCCGCGTCTTAGGTCTCCCACACGCAAATATATACATAAAAAAATAGAGATATATATTTTCGAAGAAAAGAGAAGAAAAGAAATATTCCGCGTTCCAACATCCACCTACGACCTACAAACAAGACCATTCAAGATTGTTACCAAAGGTTAGTAAAACCTTGACCAAACCTAGCAAACTATAGACCCCTAGAAAGATCTTCGAGTATAGTTTCTTATGGTACTATTTTGCCCAATTTCTACCCAGTAGTTCGTGAGTATTAGGCATTCTTCTCCAACTGGTTGAAACTAGGGTTTTATGGAAGAGGACTTTTCTCCCAACCTAAAGGTAGCTTGTCTCCATGCCAAACTCTAATTAAACTCGTACATCCATGTATACATGTATATAGATCATGTTCTTACTGTTTTCCACAATTTCTATCTTGTGGATTCGTGGATTAAATCTTGCATGTTAGAACGTTGTGTTGTCTTGTTTAAACTCTGATCTGTGAGTTCTATATCTTTTTGTGGAGTCGTTTTCAGACTGAGCACTCAACATGAAACTTGTTCCCCTATGAGTCTAGTTTCATTTGGCACTGTTTTCCCCAATTTTTATTAAGCGTACAGAGAGTATTAGCCCGTATATGAGTACTGTGTCAGATTTACGTAGACAATCACAATACATCTTGTTACTCTGTTAAACGACTACTATTTCTCGATTATTTGTTACTATACATTGGTCAGGAAGTCTTCCAACTAACAAAAGTGGTTACATCTGATTTGGACCACTACATCACCCGTTTCATTTTTCGAACACTTGGGTATCAGACCTAGTTTGAGTCAGAATAGGAAAACACCCTCTTAAGTCACCCCAACACCCAGATCTTGAACGCGACAAGTTGACCTGTCGCATTAAGAAAGTGACAAGATGACTGTCAACAGGGTCATGGTCATCTTCTCAGTGAGCCCGCTATCGCCTTCAAGATGGCAATAGTAAGTGGGTCGCCTACTGCTGCAGAAGGCCAGATCACCCTGTTTTGCGTCGTTTCAAGGTCCCATTTGTTCATGTTCGTGGTATATACTGTAAACATGCATTAATCAACCCATGGAAAAGTTAAAAATAATTTCACATGATTTCTAATTGCTCTTAAGTTAATGATCATGCTCTCTATCTGCCGATTATTCTCTCTACTTGCTATAAACGAAGTTTCCATAAAGGAGTTTCCATAAATAGAGTTTCCATAATCGGATTTACAAGTCACTCACACATGCACTTGAGCGATTCTCACGCGCGACATGCGCATACATTTTAGCACAATAGGAAAGCCCCTTCTTGGCTTGTGGTGAACTCTCCGTCGAATATTCCTTCTGCTGGACTAGTGACCCCTTGACCAAGGCCTCCATAAGTGTCCTCTGACCATAGATTCCCACGTGGCCGACAAACAGATTGTACCACTAAAGTACCCAGAAGATAGTGTGCACGTATCTCTCTTCTCTTGATATTCTTGACGAGATCTTTCTCTTCTCATCTTGACTTCTAGAGTACACATTTATTGAACGTAAGATCAAGTTACTAATAAGTGATTGGACTAAATTGAAAACACGATGTTATGCTGCCAGACTGAACTCTTGAACTATTGCCTTAACTATCTTGTTATCATTGAACTCTTGAAAGTCTTGTTAAACGGCCATACTTGATTGTAGGTATCTACATTTAAATTACTTGAGATACTACATCGGGCATGGCGAGTGTCCAAGGGCTCCAGTCTAGCCCCATCGACAGAGAGTCGCAAATATACTGTTAACCATGGGATATAATGATTATTGGCATTGCATCTGCGCTGGGAGTACTTGCGTATAAATGCTAGATACATACACCACATTACACGTGTTCACGATATGCATTCCAAGATGGTATAGATCCTTAGTGCATGTTAATGACTCATAAACTGACTGTCTTACTCGTGAAAGATACATGCTTGTTACATGCTTACTTAATTGCTCGTGAAATGGCCAATCTTGTTACATGTTATCTTGCTCTTGCTCGTGAAATTATCATCTTGCTAGATCATTGTTCACCCTATTCGGGAATCTTGAATATAACTTTCTTGCTAGACTGATCATTACTTCTCTTGAACTTACCATTGCTATCTTGCATGATACACCAGTCACGTTTTACTATCGTTAATTTAATTGCATAGTTCATGTCATATTCATGCCTTCTCACTTTTAAAATGTTAAATATTTATATCATTGCTAGAAGATGTAAATCCTACTGGGCGAGTGCTCATTACCTACTTTCCAACATTTCAGGAGAATAGGAAATCGATGAGGAAGAGAAACAAGGCTATACTGGGGATGAACAAGAGTGAAGAGCGCTCTCAAACCTTAGTATTGGAGTCGTGATATCATAGCATCATAGTATTATAGTTTGAGTATGAGAGTACTAGACTAATGTAGTAAAAGTGAGGATAGTATGTAATTTTTCTTTTTATTGAGTCTTAGTCCTGTAGTTCAAACTTGAAATGGAGTATGTACTAGCCTTCATTATTGAAATGAAATAAAGAATTAGAGATTTATGATATGCGCAAATAAGTTGTGTTATATGTGATTACTCGTTAGAGACTTATTTGCCGATTGTTTGCGTCCCAACGATCAAATAATTTTTCCACTGCCATGCTTTGAGACGTGACAGTTTAGTGGTATCAGAGCCTAAGAACAAACAAGGATTTTAAGTCCAAGATTTAGGACATGCCCAAACAACTTACGTCATGAACGATTCCTATAAGTCACCCAATGAGTATGGGTAGAGCCAGAGATAAGCTAAATTTATAGGCTCATAATTCATGCTAAATAAAACACCCCACTCCTATTATGTACTTCGTAAACTAAGATAATTGGTTGTTGTTTTCGCAGGAACCTTCATTTGTTTGCAATGGCCCGTAATTAGTGACAAGCGATGCAGGAAACCGTGGCAAGACTTACACAGACCCTACAAAATGTAGTATAAGCCAGAGCCCAGAATGGAGCTGGCAATCTGCATCGCAGCTTCTGTAGCCTGAACCCACCTCGTTTCTCTGGATCTCCAGACCCGAATGAAGCGGAGAATTGGCTGGAAGAGATGGAAAGGATCTTCCAGGTAATGCAGTGATAGAAGCAGACCTCCCTAAGGAAGGGGGTATGGTGGAAGGTACCATCTTTATTTATTCTCAACCTGCTTTTGCCCTTATTGATACTGGAGCTGCATATTCGTTTATTTCATCTGCATTTGCTGCAACGCTACCAATAAAACCTATCCCTATGAATTCAAAGATCACCGTAGCCTCTCCCCTTGGCTTGGAATCTAAACTCACACACTATTTTCCCGCTAGTGAAACGGTCATTAGAGGACAAAATCTACCTACTGACCTTATATGGTTAGACATGAAAGGTTATGATGTCATTTTGGGCGTTGACGCGGATGTAAATTGTCGTCATAGAAGGGTTACCTTTGCAAGACCAAATCTTCCAAAGCTATCTTTCCTTGGCATCCGTAACTGTAGACACCCTGTCTTAATCTCTTCTCTCAAAGCTTCCAAGCTGATTGACCAGGGTTGTGATGCTTTCCTGGTCTCTGTCATTGTGACTAAAAAGAACAAACCCAATCTAGAAGAAATCCCCATAGCCAGGGACTACCCTGATGTCTTTCCAGAGGACTTACCTAGACTGCTGCCCGAAAGAGAGGTAAATTTCACCATTGAATTACTACCTGGGGCAGCTCCAGTATCCAAAGCACCATATCACATGTCCCCTACTGAATTACAGGAGTTGAAAAGGTAGATACAGAATTACTCGACAAGAGTTTTATCAAGCCCAGCACATCCCCTTAGGGTGCACCAATATTATTTGTCAGGAAGAAGGACGGAACAATGAGACTCTACATTGACTATCGTCAGTTGAATCAACTGACAATCAAGAATAAGTATCCACTGTTGTGCATAGATGAGTTGTTTGATCAGATATCTGACGCGTAATACTTCTCCAAGATTGATCTAAGATCAGGCTACCATCAGCTACGAATCAAGGAGGACATACACAAGTCCGCGTTCAGGAGTAGATATGGTCACTACAAATTCGTGGTTATGCCATTCGACTTGACTAATGCTCCAGCGACCTTTATGCAATTTATGAATAATATATACAAGTCGTATCTGGATCAATTCGTAGTGGTGTTCATTGATGATATCCTTATTTACTCCAAGACAAAGGAAGAACACATGAAGACTGCTTTACAGGTGCTCAGGGATAACCAACTTTATGCCAAGTTGAGTAAATGTGAATTCTGGTTAGAGCAAGTGTCATTCCTAAGCCATTTTATATCCCGGGAAGGAATCTCTGTAGATCCTTCGAAGGTAGAAGCAGTAAAGAATTGGGAAAGACCGACAACTGTGTTAGAAATTAGAAGTTTTCTAGACCTGGCTGGTTACTATCGACGCCTCATTAAGAATTTCTCAAAGATAGTTGAACTATTGACCAGACTCACCAAAAAAGAGAATCCATTCACATGGACGACTGAATGTAAAGACAGTTTCTTGTTACTAAAGGAGCACTTAACTTCAGCACCTATACTGACGTTACCTGAAGCTAGAGGAAGTTTCGAAGTGTATACAAATGCATCAAGAATCAGCCTTGGCTATATATTGATGTAAAATGGGAAAGTGATACACTATGCTTCCAAACAATTGAAGAAGCACGAAGATAATTATCTTGTACATGATCAGGAGTTGGCGGCTGTAGTCTTCGCTTTAAAGATATGGCGATATTACTTATATGGTGAGAAATTCATTATATTTTCTGACCATAAAAAATTGAAATATTTATTTTCTCAACAGAAGTTAAACATGAGACAACAGAGGTGGTTGGAGTACTTGAAGAACTTCGACTTCACCATCCAGTATCACCCAGGCAAGGCAAACGCCATGGCAGATGCTCTTAGTCGGAAGCCCATAGCCACACTATCCAACCTCATGGTAGGCAAATGGCAATTACTAGAAGATTTTGCCAAACTGAATATTGATGCTGAGACAAAGGGAAAGGGATGTCTAATCGCCAACATGAGAATACAACCCACACTGCTTGAAGATATTCGAGCACTGCAAGACAACGATCCAATGCTCGTGGGAATATAAGCAAATCTTGAACAAAGATCGAACTTCTCTGTAACAAAGGAGAGAAAATTAATGTTCCAAGGATGAACCTGTATACCAGACCATGCGGAGACAAAGAAGATTATTATGGATGAAACTCATAAGACAAGGTATACGATTCATCCTGGAACCACAAAGATATACCAGGACTTGAAAATGAGTTTTTGGTGGCATAATATGAAGAGAGAGGTGGCGGAATACGTCGCCCGATGCTTAACTTGCCGGAAAATCAAGGCGGAGCACTTGCGACCAGTAGGCAAACTCAAACCATTAGAAATCCCTAAATGGAAGTGGGAAGGTATTGGGATGGACTTCGTCTTTGGACTGCCTAAGAGTAACTAGAAGTGGAATAGACGGGATATGGGTAATTGTCGATAGCTTAACCAAATCCGCTCAATCTTACCAATTAAGAGTAAGCGAACAGTCGACATCTTAGCAGCACTGTATGTTAAGGAGATTGTCAGACTACATGAGGTTCCTGTTTCCATTATGTCTGATCAAGATCTAAGATTCACATCTCATTTTTGGAAAGGCTTGCATAGTGCCTTGGGATCCAAATTAAATTTTAGCATAGCATTCCATCTCCAAACCAATGGTCAGACGGAAAGAACCAACCAAGTGATAGAAGACATGCTCAGAACCTGTGTCCTAGACTTTGGTGGAAATTGGCATGAACACTTGCCTCTAATTGAGTTTACCTATAACAATAGTTACCAAGCTAGTATTCAGATGGCACCATTTGAAGCAGTCTATGGCAGAAGTTGTCGATCTCCAATTTGTTGGCTCGAGGTCGGAGAGAAGCAATTACTGGGACCAAACATGGTGCAAGAAACCACTGAGAAGGTGAAGCTTATTAAAGAAAGAATGGTTGTGGCACAAAACAGACAAAAGGCATATGCTGACACCAGGGGAAGAAATCTGGAGTTTCAAGTTGGCAAACATATGTTCTTAAAGATATCTCCAACCCGTGAAATCTGAAGATTTGGGATCAAAGGTAAACTGACACCAAGATTCATTGGTCACTTTGAGGTTCTCGAAAGAGTAGGCGAGGTTGCTTATCACTTAGCATTGCCACCCTAACTTGATGGAGTACACAATGTATTCTATGTGTCGATGCTCAAAAAGTACGTGCATGACCCGTACCACGTCATCCAGTATGATGACCTGTTAGTTCAGAAGGACTTGACATATGAACAGAAGCCAAGGAAAATAATAGACCGTGAGGTGTGTCAGTTGAAAAGCAAGACCATTCTCATAGTTAAAGTGCAATGGAATGAATGTCTAGAATATGAAGTTACGTGGGAAACGAAAGAAGCAATGCGTAGAAGATATCCAAAATTATTCACAAGTGTAACCACCATCCATACCCATACGACGATTGGTGAATTTGGAGACCAAATTCTCTTAAGTGGGGGAGGATGTAGCATCCATAAAATTTTATTAATAAAAAATAGAAATAAATTAAAAATAATAATTTAATATTATCATAATAGTAAAAATGTACGTGCCATTATCGTATGTACAAAAACACTTCGAAAAATTTCGTAAAAATCATAGTTCAACTCTAAATGATATTTCCAAATGACCCACGATGAAATTTATACACAAAAAAATCTGATTGGCCAATTTTAAGATATTTTGTGACTTATTATCGTAATTAGAAAATAAGTCGGATAATCATTATCACATGTACTTAATGGAGTCTAAAAATAAAATAAAAATTATGGATGGACTTCAAACAATGGGGTATTGACAACCCAATGAAAGAAATGGACCAAAAGATGTCTTTTGGGCCACAAATAAATTCATGTTAGGAAAATAATTCGAAATTCAAATTTCTCACTAATGGACCATAAAAGGATTAATTCTCACCCAGTAGTCAATTAGTGGACTTTAAATCAAGCCCAAATTCGTGGTTACAACCTAAAATTAGTTTCCATATGACTCCCATCACTAACTGGGGAGAGAAATCTCCAATTGAAGGAATGATACACCCAAATTCGTGTCTAAGGGCTTCCAAATCAAATTAGGAAACTAAAAACCCATTCCCCTTTAAATAAGCCCCCTCTCTCCCATGGGACGACCCCTAGGGTTGCTAAGGTCGTACTTGGAGTCTCTGGAGGCTAGGAATTACAAGAGGAAGGCAAGGCAAGAAGCAACTTCGTGCTCATCTCCACCTGCGATCTGCAAACAAGACCTTTCAAGATCGTCACTAAAGGTTAGTAAAACCTCGACCAAACCTAGCAAACCATATACCCTTGGAAAGATCTTCGAGTCTAGTTTCTTATAGTACTATTTTGCCCAATTCTACCCAATAGTTCGTGAGTATTAGGTATTCTTCTCCAACTGGTCGAAACTAGGGTTTTCTGGAGAACGACTTTTCTCCCAACTTAAAGATAGGTTGTCAAGATAGGTTGTCTCCATGTCAAACTCTATTTAAACTCGTACATACATGCATACATGTATATAGATCATGTTCTTACTGTTTTCCCTAATTTCTATCATGTAGATTTCGTGGATTAAATCTTGCATGTTAGAACATTGTGTTGTCTTGTTTAAACTCTGATCTGTCTTCCGAGTTCTATATCTTTTTGTGGAGTCGTTTCCAGACTGAGCACTCAACATGAAACTTGTTCCCCTATAGTCTAGTTTCATTTGGCATTGTTTTCCCTAATTTTTATTAAGCATACAGAGAGTATTAGTCCGTACATGAGTATTGTGTCAGATTCACATAGACAGTCACAATACATCTTGTTACTTTGTTAAACGACTACAGTTTCTCGATTATTTGTTACTGTACATTGGTCAAGAAGTCTTCTAACTAACAGAAGTGATTTCATCTGATTTGGACCACTACATCACCCGTTTTGATTTTTCGAACACTTAGGTATCAAACCTAGTTTGAGTCGGAATAGGAAAATACCCTCTTAAGTCACCCCAACACCCAAATCTTGAAGGCGACGAGTCGACTTGTTGCATTAAGAAAGCGACAAGATGACTGTCACCTTCTCACTGGTCGCCTTCTCAGTGAGCCTGTTGTCGCCTTCAAGATGGCGACAGTGAGTGGGTCGCCTTCTGCTCCAGAAGGTCGGATCGCCCTGTTTCGCCCTGTTTTGCGTCGTTTCAAGGTCTTGTTTGCTCCCGTTCGTGGTATATACTGTAAATATGCATTAATCAACCCATGGAAAAGTTAAAAATATTTTCACATGATTTCTAATTGCTCTAAAGTTAATGATCATGCTTTCTACCTGCCAATTATTCTCTCATTATCTTGTTATCAAACTTGTTAAACTTAACATATAGCAACTTACTAAAAATGGTTATGCATGATTAGTATGATACTTGCCATAAACGGAGTTTCCATAAATAGAGTTTGCATAATCGGATTTACAAGTCACTCACATATGCACTTGAGCGATTCTCACACGCGGCATGTGCATACATTCTAGCACAATAGGAAAGCCCCTTCTTGGCTTGTGGTGAACTCTCTGTCAGAAATTCCTTCTACCGGACTAGTGACCCCTTGAACAAGGCCACCATAAGTCTCCTCTGACCATGGATTCCCACATGGCCGACGAATAGGTTGTATCACAAGTACCAAGAAGATAGTGTGCATGTATCTCTCTTCTCTTGATATTCTTGACAAGATCTTTCTCTTCTCATCTTGACTTCTAGAATACACCTTTATTAAACATAAGACCAAATTACTAATAAGTGATTGGACTAAATTGAAAACACAACATTATGCTGCTGGACTGAACTCTTGAACTTTGCCTTAACTATCGGGTTATCATTAGACCCTTAAAAGTCTTATTAAACGGTCATACTTGATTGTCAGTATCTACATTTAAATTACTTGAGATGTTGGATCGAACATGGAGAGTGTCCAAGGGCTCCAATCTAACCCCCTCGACAGAGAGTCGAGAATATACTGTTAACTATGGGGTATAAGATTACTGGCGTTGCATCTGCGCTGGGAGTACTTGCGTGTAAATGCTAGATATATACACCACATTACACGTGTTTATAATATGCATTCTAAGGTGGCATAGATCCTTAGTGCATATTAATGACTTATGAACTAACTATCTTACTCGTGGAAAATACATGCTTGCTTGCTTGCTCGTGAAATGGCCAATCTTATTACATGTTATCTTGCTCTTGCTCATGAAATTACCATCTTGCTAGATAATTGTTCACCCTATCCAGGAATCTTAAATACAACTTTCTTGCTAGACTGATCATTACTTCTCTTGAACTTACCATTGCTATCTTGCATGATACACCAGTCACGTTTTATCATTGTTGATTTAATTGTATAGTTCATGTCATGTTCATGCCTTCTCCCTTTTAAAATGTTAAATACTTATATCATTGCTGGAAGATGTAAATCCTACTCGCTCATTACCTACTTTCCAACATTTCAGGAGAACAATGAATCGATGAGGAAGAGAACCAAGGCTATACTGGGGATGAACAAGAGTGAAGAGTGCTCTCAAGCCTTAATATTGGAACATGATCAAATTCCAAATTTAGGAACACTCCAATAGGAAAGAATGTGGAGCAAATCATATACACTCTGATGTTTTGGGATTATGCACGAGATTCTGTAAAGATTATGGATCCCATGTATCATGTGTTGGGAGTTATGGGTGCAGATAAATATCCTAGCATATATCATACAATGACCATGATGAAGAAGAAAATTAAGGTATCTTCTGATTCATCTCTAAAAAGTTGTACTTGGCTGAATAAGATAATTGATGAAAGATAGTTCAAATCAATGATTGCACCTACCTACGAGGTTGGTGAGTTTTTTATACTTACCAATTTTCTTTATTATATCATCAAATGAATTATTTAACTAGTAATCTACTAACTCCTAATTTTGTTTGTTATTTTAGCTTATTTTCTGAATCCTAAGTATCAATATAAACAACGATTAGGAGATGATCAAACACTTCTTAAGATTGTACATGAAGTCTTTGATAAATTGTTTCCAAAATCAAAAGGGAGATCTTAATTTCGAAATAAGGTGAAGTAGTCAAACTTGAAATTGTATATTTTTAATATTTTTTATTTATGACAATTAATTAGGGCAAATTTCATTCCATAGATTATCAAGTTTAGAGATAGACTGGCTTATGTAGCAAGTAGAAAGACTATGTGGCTAGGTTAGTACTTTACAATTATGAATTATCGTACTCATGTATATAAGGAATCTATTTCTCACAACTATTAATTGTGGTTTTTTAAGAGAATGGTGAAAAATGTATGGAAATGATGTACCAGTGTTAAGACAACTTGCAATTCGAGTTTTGTCACAAACAGCATTAGTTTCACCTAGTGAAAGAAATTGGAGTACATTTGCATTTATACATATAAAGCCAAGAAACATATTGTCTTATTCGAAGTTAAAGAAGCTTGTATATTGTCATCACAATATGAAGCTGAAGGTCAAGAGGATGGAGACTGAGCATGGATGGGCGGGTGAACCTGAGGATGATCCACTTGATTATTTTACATTGTTGGATGAAAATGACATGGATGATCGAGAGAATCCATATGCTGAATGGATTACAACTAACATCTTGGATGAAGAACAAGGTCAACCATCAGAAGAGATTTCTAGTGCAGCACGAGAGGAGGCAGGCATTGATGTGGATGCCGTTACACATCAAATTTTTTAACCATCTTCTGAGTCTACTCATCGTCATGATGATGACCTTGCTTCTGATGTGGATTTATCTGAAGATTCTAAGCATGACAATGATAATGAATGATGCCATGGAACTCATGGAAGTGATGGTGATAATGATGATCATGGAGAGAGACGAGGGGAAGGTGATGGGAAGAGTGTTGAGGATAGGCATGGAAACAATGAAGGATATATTCATGATGAAGGACATACTCATGTGATGGTTGATGATTAATCTTCTCGCCTTACTATTGTCTGAAGAGCATATGAATGTCGAAGAAAAAATCATCAAGATCAGAGATTGCAACATGATGATGAAGTAGAACTTTCTCACACATTTAGTTTGATGGATGTTTCTTCTGGTTCTAGTGAGACATATGGAGGAATTCAAGAGACATCATCTTCATCATATGGTTATGGATCTTATGGTCATAGATATTGAATATATTCCACAATAGGAGACCTCTAGCTTATATTATGGTTATGGATGTGGATCATATAGTACTCCATATGCATATCCACATCCTTTACCAATGGCAGTGCCAACTGTGTCATATTCTTATCATTTATACCCCTAGATTGGAATCTTGATTAATTTTTCTGCTCACGAGTGTGATACATATGTGAGAGAGTACATGCATATGTATCAACAAAGAATGACATGGGAACAATATTGCATTTATGTTCACAATTATTATTCTAAACAATATTAGTCATTAGAGTTAAGTGAATAATGTAATGACCAATGGGCCATGATTTGTATCATGGATTTATATTGGCTTTCTTTTATGTACTTTTATTGTGAGATGGATATATGTAAATTTATGTGCACCATTGATCTTTTTATTCATATGGATTGACTTTCTTTAATGTATTTATTTTATAATATTGATGTGAAATTGTGTTATCCATTGTTGAGAATATATACAATTATCTATGTTATCTAGGAATCGAGTTTATTGTTATCATCATATATGAATTTTCTTGAGATCCCGAGGTCTGATCTCCTGAGATTTTACCGAGATCTCTCCAATATCTCTTCTCTCCGACCCCTCCGAGATGAAGTCAAGATCCGACATGGCAAACCTTGATCCGAGTGGTTCCCTTGGGTTGAGGAAGACCTGTATGCGAGCTGTGCACGAGGTGGTTTGGCCTATGTGCTGGTTAGTGGAATCTCAAGGTGGTTTATCTCGAGAACTAGACGTAGGAGGCTGAAAGAGTTCAACTCCAAGCCAGGATATATTGTGGTGTCTTGTGTGCTTGCTTGCATCTGCTTTGTTGCATGCTTTGTCATCTAACTGTTTAGCTCAATTGATTACCTTTGCTTGTTCATTTTGATTAATTTCTAATACCTGATTTAGACCCATTCACCTCTTTGTGTCATGGAAGGCAGAATCGCCAGGATCAGTCCAAAATCGGTCGATCCTGGATCAGATCGATGGCTATGGATCCGACTCTGGGGGGAAGTCCCCCGAAATCTAAGTTTTTAACGTGGATCGGCCGAACTCGAGTAGATCCGAATTAGATCGAATGGATCGCCCAGGGATCGACCGATCCACGAGCGATCACATCGATCCGGCGGGTTAAACTTCAAATTTTCAGTTTGCCCGCCGGATCGAGCCCTTATCGGGCATAGTCGGTCGATACCTGGTTGATCTGGCCCGATTAGGGCTTGATCCGCCCGATAAGGGCCGATCCCTGGCGGATCCCCCTTAAAACACAGCTTCTCTGGTTCGCAGCCCCCCTCCCTATTTTTGCCCTTCCAGGAAGAACGCAAGGGGGAAGGGCTTCTCCCCCCAGGTCCGCCACCCCCACCGCCACCGCCGCCGCCGCCACCCGCCAGCCTCCTCCGCCACCGGCCTCCTCCTCCTCTTCTTCTTCTTCTTCTTATAAGACCCCTTTGTTCTCTTTGAAAGAGGTTAGAGAGAAGCGGCCAAGGCCCAAGGGAGATCCTCTTGACTAGATCTCAAGAGATCTTATTCAAGCAAAGGAGAAACTTTTCTTATCAAGGTATTTTTTTATTTCTTAATTTAGATAAAATTTATATCTTCGTATTCTTAGATTATAGAAAGGATATGGGAGCTTTAAAACCCTAGAGTTTGTAAATTAGACAAAACCCTCAAATTTCACCCTAATTAGAGTTTGAAATTTAGGACTTTTGTTCTATTAGCACAATTGGAGATCAATTAAGTGTTCCAATTACTTAATTGACATAATTATGTCTTTGTATGATAATGTTGGTGGTTAATTTTAGGAAATTAGATAAAACCCTCAAATTTCACCCTAATTAGGGTTTAAAATTTAGGGCTTTTGTTCTATTAGCACAATTGGAAATCAATTAAGTATTTCAATCACTTAATTGACGTAATTGTGTCTTTATATGATAATGTTAGTGGTTAATTTCGGAAAATTAGAGAAAACTCCCAAAATGGAGGCGTATACCGCCTAAAACTGTTGAGCAACTATATCTTTAAAACTTTGTTAAAGTTTTAAGCATTGTGTTTTTGCTATGACAAAACCTTTTAAAACTTTCTACAAACAAAACTATTGGAGTATACCACAAGGAATATGATATGTATGATACATTATCTATCAGCACTGTCTTACGAAAATTTCTCCAAGTCCACAGTGTATACTATGTACCATACTAACTCCGACTTCAAATTCCGACTCTAGAAAAGTCGAAGTGTTGTGTCAATTGATGAACAGTAATACTCCGACTTCTAAAAAGTTGAAATCTAGCAGTACTCCGACTTTTGAAAAGTCGAAATCTGTCTGGACTCCGA
Source organism: Colocasia esculenta (assembly GCA_014218235.1). Lineage (NCBI taxonomy): Eukaryota > Viridiplantae > Streptophyta > Magnoliopsida > Alismatales > Araceae > Colocasia > Colocasia esculenta. Next base: position 32,362,815 of record CM024754.1, read on the forward strand.
CTCCCTTAAAGTCGAAGTAAGACATCGATTGATGAACTTCACTCCGACTTCTGAAAAGTCGAAGTCCTCTTACTCCGACTCCTGAGAAGTCGAAGTCTTTGTATTTTACTCCAACTTCTGAAAAGTCGAAGCCCTCTTACTTCGACTCCTGAGAAGTCGAAGTCTCTGAATTTTACTCCAACTCCTTGAAAGTCAAAGTCTATTATTGTTTGCACTCCGACTCCCCAGAAGTCGAAGTATGACCGATTGAATTCTCATCACTCTGACTTTCCAAAAGTCGAAGTTTATGATCAGTCTCACTGCGACTTCTATATAGTCGAAGTTTATCATGCATCTCTTATCTTTGACTCCAACTTCAGAGAAGTCGAAGTATCCTATATCAACTCCTGTGTACTTAATAATTTCTTGTATGAATTTGTCATTTCTCAAAATCCATGAAATCTTAATCTTATGAATTTCAATATGTTTGTTATCCCTATGGGATCCTTTACAGAATGAATAACACTTACATATCTTACAGAATAATACTTTTCTTGCTACCATCATTTAAATATTCTGTTAAGTAAGAAAAATTATATTCAAAATGATCACATAAATTATCTTTGATAAGATCTAAGATAATTATACAAATTAGACTCTTGTTTTTTGACAGAAGTTCAGTTCTTCTCCATTTGACAGTTGCTTTGCAGTAAATGCGATGGTAGGTATAAGCAGCATGGGGTATCAGTCAGAGCTCACCTACTACTGTCAGAACCTTCCCTTACCTTCAGGATACAACTATCTGTCTGCTCTTTATTGCACTGAACATCTGTCCATCTGAGGTTCTTTATACTTTACATATATTTTCATCTCACCTACCTTCGAAAGTATAGAGATATCTTGTTCTATCTTGTCCTTTCTTTCAGAACATTTATGAAGCATGACTTAGCATTCAGTCTTGAGCGTGGAGTTTACAGAACATTAATGAAGACTGACTTTCGAGCCATGAAGCTACCAACATAGCCTAAAGACGTTGGAACTCCAAAAGGTGAAGGACTGATGAATATAACAGAAGTCTCCAAGTGTCTACATCCAAAGGATCAACGGCTATTCTTCAAACGGCTAGATTTCTAACGGGCAGTTTCAAACGAAAACTTAAGGCTTCTGAAGTTCATATATAGAAGCTGAAGTTTGAACCAAAAACACCAAGACACTGAAAAGAAAACAAGTCACACTGAGCTCCACTCCGAATTTGCAAGAGTCTTCAGAAAGCCTTCTACTGAAGTGAAAGAAAGAGAGCTGCTTCTTCAGTCCACGATTTTCAAGCTCTCCAATTCTTAGAAGTCATTTTTTTGTTGGGTGGCATTTTGTAACTATAGATCTTTTCTTCAGTCCACCCTCTTAGATTCAGAAAGAATTAGAGCTGCAACTCTTATTTGTATTTCTTTCTGAATTCTCTGTGTTTGCTCATCCTTCTGAGCAGACACACAAGTGTTTTCATATCTGTGTTTAGATAACCCGCAGGAGATTTGTTTCCTGCAGTGCCCCTCTTGTGAAGGGAAGATCTACTGGTATAGGTAGTCTTTGTACCCCTTTGTAAGGGAAGACTTGCTTGGGCGCAAGTGGGATTGTAATACTCTCAAGTTGAGAGAAGGCCAAGTTCTCTTGGCAATTTAGTGAAATTCCAAGAGGTTGCTTGAGGACTGGACGTAGGACTTTTATGTGAGAAGGGCCGAACCAGGATAAAATCTCTTGTGCATTTGTGTGATTGTTTCTGCCAAGCTTTTCACTTGTTTCACACACACTACACTTAACACTAACAACTCTATTAGTGTTGTTTATTTTCAGATATTTTGTAAGCGCAAGTAGTCCTATTCACCCCCCCCCCCTCTAGGACATCATTAGTGCCATCTCGATCCAACAAAAACAACATATTACATGTATTGGTGGGAATGTATCAAATGTAAGCAATGTCCACGACAGTTAGTGAATGAGATGAAAGAGTATATGGCTGAAAGACAATAAAAAGGCATACGTATTCAACAACAAGAAGAATTGCATGAAGAACTTTCTGGGAAGGGGAGAAGTAAGGGTGTAATGAAAGAAAGACCAATTGTTGTTGATGAGTCAGAAGATGAGGATTATGAGGATCTCTCACCTAATGAGAGAGAATGGCGAGAAGGACTACGGAAAGTCGGCGTGTTGTACCTATTGCTAGAGAGGAAAGTGAGATGAGGAGGTATCATAGTACAAGGGAAGGATCATCATCAGGAGCTAGTATAATAAGGCCACCTGGCTTACTCAAGAGAGGTGGTTCAATGACAATGAGGGGAACTGGAGTCTGGACCAACTTGTGTCATGGACACATTTATGCATAGAAAACCATCATTAAAACAACCTAGCATAAAACATGCATTGAAAGGGGTGAAAGCCACAGCTCATACAACATCTAGTCCATACTGTGGTAAAAAATATTGTAAAATAGTTTTTGCATGCAGGGGTCCCAGCCCATACAACATTTAGTCCATACTTCCAAACAATGATAGATTCCATTGGTGAGGCAGGCCCAGGTTTGAAAGCTCCAACACCAAAGGACATTTATGGCAAACATCTTGAAGAGGAACTGACTGAGACAAAGGAGTGGGTAGCATCCTTTAAAGCTATATGGATGGCAAGGGGTTGTACTCTTATGTGTGATGGATGGATAGGAACAACAAGAAGGTCTATGATTAACTTCCTTGTATATTGCAGTGAGGGTACAGTGTTCATGAAATCTGTAGATGCAAGTGGACAAATAAAGAATGCAGAGTACCTATTCAGGCTCATAGATGAGATGGTTGAAGAAATTAGCGAGGAAAACGTAGTCCAAGTTGTCACTGATAATGAAGCTAATTACAAGGCAACTAGAAGAAAGTTGATAGGAAAACGACATCATCTCTATTGGGTCCCTTGTGCAGCACACTCTTTAGTCTTGATGATGGAGGACATTGGCAAAGATAAACATGTGCATGACTTGGTGTCCAAGGCGCAAATGATTACTAGTTTTATTTATGGACACAACAGAATCCTGCATATGATGAGAGAGCGCACAGATGGACATGACATCATTCGTCCTGGCCCAACTAGATTTGCCTCCCAATTTATTGCATTGGAGAATTTGCATAAGTTTAGACATGAGTTGGGCACTCTCATGCACAGTTCTGAGTACTTGGCACATATGGCTACATTGAGAGAGGAATCCAGAGATGTCGCATATGAGATTTCTTACTTGATCAGCGACCATCATTTTTGGGATAGAATCTCATATTACTTGAAGCTAATAGAGCCTCTTGTATAAGTCTTGAGGATGGTTGATGAAGAGAACAAGAACGACATGGGTTACCTATATGAGGCTATAGATAAAGCCAAAGAAAGGTTGAGAGAGAAGCATCCCATGGCATTTCAAAAATGGTGGAGAATTATTGATACAGGATGAGAGTCCACCCTCCACCATGATTTACATGCAGCGGGTAAATGTATTAACTTTCAAATTATATCTTATTATGCATATTGAATTTCTAACTTATTGGACATGTTTTGTACATATAGGGTATTTTTTTAACCCCAGGCATCAATATAGTGATTCCCCTCACAACGATGGTGAGGTGCTTCAAGGGACAATCAATGTCATCAAGATTATCTAGGACCACTGAAGAAAGAATAGATGCTATGATGGAGGTATAACCAACTTAAAGACTTTAATCCCTTTTCATGTATTCAATATACTTTACAAATTACATATTACTAGTATAGTAATATGATCATACCAATTGTTTATACTTTAGATGAACAAATTTAAACTGAAGTTGGACATTTATAGAGATTATGATCTTAAAGAAATAGTGAACAGAATGAGTCCTGGTGAGAACCTTAAGACTTAAGCTCATCTTTACTTGATGACAAAGTGACAATTCACAACCATTATGTGCTAATTCATTGTTTTTTTTCCTTTGTTTTTGCAGGTGAGTGGTGGGTTATGTTAGACTACAAGGCTAGTCAAAGAAATCCACTTGCAAGGATTGCCATTAGAGTACTCAGTCAGACCACTTCATCTAGCCAGTGTGAGAGGAATTGGGGCACTTTCTCACTTATTCACACAAAAGTGAGAAACATGTTGAGTGCAACTAGGCTAGAGAAGCTGGTCTATTGCCACTACAATATGCGGTTGAAAGTCAAGTGCATTAGACAAAGACAAAAGAAGAGCGAGGCAAGGCTAATGGCTTTTGCAGGTAGTCATTGGGAGCAATGTTTTGCAGAAAGGGAAGCAATATCACCTCCCATTGATGTTGATGAGTTGCTTGACGAGGAACACCCACTAAATGCATGGGTGGAAACACGAAAAGAAAGGGATGTTCCAAAATTTGACCCTCACGATTGCTCATGGGCAGAAGGAAAATTGGATGGAGTAGAGGCTCGAGATCCAAAGCTTAGGGAAAGTGAGGACCCACCTCTCTTGTCTCAGCCAGTTACTTCTACTGCTAGAGAGAGACCACGACACTCAGCTATCTTGTCAGCGACATCTAGAGTGCCTACCACTCAGCCTACATTAAGAAGAGCCGCAACACAAAAAGAGAGGAGTTCAAAAGCCATAGAGCAAGAAAAAGAACATATACCAGACAAAAGAAGAGGAAAGTGCAGCAACCAATTCCTAGTGATGACACCACACAGGATCCCAATGATGATGATAATGATGATGATGGGGCTGCCATTGGGGCCACAGGAGCTTGTCAGGGAGATGCAGGATATACTGGGCCAGAATTTCCACAGGGTCTAGGGCTTACTACAAGTTGTGTATCAGAAACAGAACATCAGGGAGGCGGAGGAGAAGGACAAGGGCATAGACAAAGGGGATATGAAGGACAACAACGTCATGCAGCCTATGAGTGGCCACCTTGGGAGCCAAGCTATAGTTCAGGGTCTACTCATATACCTGCATTTCAGCCTCCCATTTTACTGTACTCAGCAGCTCACCTCTTGGAGTACAAGGAGGATGGGGACCTTGGCCTTCACAAGAACAAGAGCATAGTGAAGCAACAAGCACATACAAACCGCTTGGCATATGGTGTCCAACTCCATCACAATCTGGAGAAAACTCAAGTCAACAATTTACACCAAGAGGGATTCAAATGGGTATGCATAATTTGGCAACTTCCCTCTTTGGTTATGGCTATGAAAACCCAAATGATGGTGACTCATCTAGGTCTAGAAGTGGATGGCAAGATTATTAGTCTTCCATTAAATGTAAGTTACATTTAATATTTTTTTCTTTTCTTTTGTTATTATAGTAGTATTAATACACAATGTCTTAAATTTCATGTTTCATATACTATGAATGCATGTATAATTGATTTTGATGCAAATGTTAGTTCTTTTAATTTATCAGATTTTTTCTCATTTTTACTGTTTTTTTCCTGATTGTTTATGAATTTTTTTTCAAAAAAAAAATCATTTTGTAGACTGGCTGATCTAGGATCGGCCAGACTTCCCTTGGATCCGTGGGATCCTGCGATCCGGATCGGATCGGGCCTGGGCGATCCCGACCCGATTTCGATCCTGCCTTCCATGCTTTGTGTCTCCATAGCGCAGCCATCACATGCATGGCATTCTATGACTACACAGTTTAAATGTGTTTGATGTAAGTGTTAAAAAAGAGGATGGACCTAAGGAAGTTTGAATGTGTTTGATGTAAGTATTGAGGAAGAGGATGGACCTAAGGAAGTTATCCCTGACTTAGTGGCAAGTGACATGAATGCTCGGATGCTTACATCTGTATGAATTCTAGGATTCACTTGTGCTTACATGATCAAAAACAAAAGATACAATGAACACAAAGAAGAATAAGATACTAGAGAACAGATGCTAACCTGCAGCTTTTGTCAATTTTCCGGCTTGCTGCACACATATCTGTGCTGAGACGATCCTTTAAACTTTCAACAGTCACACGATACTCAACTTCACCTATGTTAGAAGCAAATACATACATCTAGTTAATTCCAATGAGTCAATCTAACTCTCATTATTGATAATGGACAATTCGAAGACCACTATCTCCTATTAACATTCAAAAGCAAATTCTCCAACTAATAAAACAATCAGTACAACATATGAAAAATTTGCTTCAACAATAACACAAATCTATTATCATAAGCCAATTTCAAAGCACAATGTATCCCAGTAAAATGCTAAGTATAAACATAGTCTTTATGTCATCCACTCTTCCAAAACAAATATACATAGTCATGTGCAAGATCTATGGCAGACAAATTAGCCGTTGCATTGCTAGATATCAAATACTTGTTAAATCCGTATGGCTGAAGCTTGAAAAAAATTGGATGGGATCTAAAGCTAATGGGGTGTTTGGTTGCAGTTTTTTAAAAAGCAATTTCTAACTAAAAATTTATAGTGTGTCAATTTTGACTTAAATTTTAAAAAATTTTAAAAACTGATACTATTTGTTTGGCAAAACTGATATAATTTTTAAATTTATATAGATTTGTTTGGTAGATAATTAAGTGACATGGGAGGGGGGGGGGGGGTTTGAAGAAGGGGGCAGGGGCCTTCTGCAGCAGGGAAGGGGGGGGGGGGGCTTCTGAGAACGAAGGGGTTGGGGGAGAAGGGTGGGGGGGTCCGCTGGCGGCGACAGAGTGCCGCTGGAGCGAGGAGAGGGGGGAGGCAGGGGCGAAGGGGGAAGAAAGTTGGAGAGGGGGGGGGGTCTGGCGACAGCAGCAGAACGCCGCTGCCAACTGACCGGGAGGGGTGGTGGGCAAAGGGGGAAGAAAGGCTGCAGCAGGGGAAGGGGGGTGGGGAGCTTCTGGGGACGGTTGGGGGGAGAGTTGGGGGGGGGGGGGTCCGATGGCAGGGGCCTTCTGCAGCAGGAAAGGGGGGTGGGGGGCTTCTGAGAACAAAGTGGGTTGGGGGGAGAAGGGTGGGGGGGGTCCGCCGGCGGCGACAGAGTGCCGCTGGAGCGAGGAGAGGGGGGAGGCAGGGGCGAAGGGGGAAGAAGGTTGGAGAGGGGGGTCTGGCGACAGCAGCAGAACGCCGCTGCCAACCGACCGGGAGGGGGGGGGGGCGAAGAGGGAAGAAGGGCTGCGGCAGGGGAAGGGGAGTGGGGGGCTTCTGAGGACGGTTGGGGGAGAGTTGGTGGGGGGAGGGGGGGTCCGACGGCGGCGGCATAGTGCCGCTGGCGCGAGGAGAGGGGGGTCGGAGGGGGTTCCGGGGACATAGGGGAGGGGGGGTGTGGGAGAGAGGGGGGGTTCGGCGGCGGCGACAGTGCTACTGGCGCAAGGAGGGGGGGTTGGTTCTGGGGACGAAGGGTGGGGGGGGGGGAGTCTGGGGGCGAAGGGGGGGAGGGCTGCGAGGACGCGCGTGGATTTTTAAAAAAAAATTGCTCGATCCATGTTTTTATTTTGAGAGAGATTTAGACATAGTGAGATTTCCTTCCCAAAATAAAAAATAGTTTACCAAACGTGGATTTAGTGGCTGTCTATTCTTTTTTTAAATTTGAGGGAAAAATTGACAAAAAAGTGTAACCAAACACCCTATAATGCTAGGATCAGGGATACAGAAGGTTACTAATTCTAAGTCAGGTCAAATAGTTGTATCCTTTTCCTTTAATAGAAGAAGTATATGCTTACACCTATCCGACTCACCTGCATTTTTACCTCCTTGAATAGATAATCAAATTTGGGGGTAGGAGTTTCCTACCTTCTACTCCTAAATAAAATGATAGAGTTAGTATTCTTACGCTAGAGCTTGCATCGTATACTCCCTCTAAGTATCGAGTAAAGATGGATGTCAGAATCCCTACCTAGGCATTTGGGAGCTCCCTTTACATTTACTGCAAGGACATAAAGGCTACAGCTCATAATTTTATCACAACAATATGCATATGCATACTTATCCACAGTGACACTCAAAAAAACTGGAAAAGGTGTTTTAGATAATTAGATGTCAAGAGTCAAACCTTTTCTAGCAATTCTCTCAAGTAGGATATCAATATCTTGGTACTGATTCCTTCAAACTTTATTCATCTCTCATGTATCACAAAACTCAGAGGTAACCAACAGAAAAAATTACAACATGCGACTCCTTATGTGTCTGACAACTATGATCTAAGCATTCCTAAAAAAAAACTATGATCTAAGCTATTGAAAAAATAAATGCTATAAGAGTAATTTAACAAGTATGAAAGAGTACTATACAGAGAAAAGTTGAAGATTACCTGTTTTACTCTTCACATCAATATATCCAGCCTCTTCAACTCTTTGTGCGAAGTCTTTTCCTAAGCGTTCTTCAATGCCTTGATCCAGAGCAAACCGGCCAGAGATATTGACCACTACATTTACATCATGATATGAAGATGCGTATAGGAGCACTACATTTCCTCCTGCTGTGGCTTTCAAGTTAAAAAAGTCCTTTCTTCCCTTTCTTATCTTCTTATGGATGATTAGACCAAAAGTGGAAAGAGAATTTCTTGCAAAGACTAGATACACAGGAATAGAGCAACATCATAAGCCTTCTCCCATCAATCTGGGGCCAGCTGGATCCAAACGAAGGATCCAAGAGTTTCATAAAGTTTCTCATCAGTTGCCCTAATTTGGGTCAACCATCTAGGGCCTCTATGAGGTAATTAAAGTACATGGTCCAGAAAACTCTCAATAGAAGAGGCTAATTCAAGAATCTTATAAGGAACATTAGCAGAGACATAGCTTAATAAAACTGCAGCAGTGGGGTAACAAAATACATAGCAGCTCAGAGAAGTACCATGATACGTAATTTCCATGTTACAATACTTACATGAAACAACCAAATGAACATTTCTGCTTATGATCTACCAGGGTCCAGATCAATAGTATCATTTGGTGATTTTCCCCAAGTATCCAAATATCATTAAAGATAGGAACAGGTTTCTTTTCATAAGTTGATGATCAATACAAAAAGTTATTTTGGATCATCATCATCACAAAGAATGAAAAGAAAAGTTTAATTGTTGCAAGAATTAATAGCTCTTTGGATCTCCCTTTCTGACGGCTATTTATAATTTTATAGACACAGTTAAAACAGAAAGGATATTGAACCAAAAGAAATTGACATAAACTCGAGTCCATATACAAAATACCAAAGTTGAGTCAACTATCATACATATCTCATGATTATATTAAGAACAAGTCTAGCCAACAGTGACTTGCCCATGATTGTAAAGGTGCATTCTAAGTGTTTTGCAAGGGGAATCGGATCGGCCCGATTCGGATCGGATCAAGGGAGATCCGATCCATGATTCGGTTGATCCGATCCGATTCGCATGCGTACATACATACATACCCTTTCTTCCCCTTTCTTCTTCATACTTATTTACCTGAATATCATTCAAGTAAATGTTAGTATTTATAGTTTCATTTACTTAAGATATTATATGTAAATAAGGAAGTACCCCCCATTTGAATCCAATAAAAATATCAAAAAAATCATATCTTAGTATTTATAGTTTCATTTACTTAAGATATTATATGTAAATAAGGAAGTACCCTCCATTTGAATTCAATAAAAATATAAAAAAAAAATCATATCTCTTACCAATAAAAAGTCAACTCTCCATCGAAGAAGAAAATCGTGATTTCGGTTATTTTATCGAAATGTTAACTTTCTAATCTCTCATAATTGGCCTATCTAAAAATTTGATAATTCAAATAAACCACATGGAACACTAAAAATCCAAAGTCGGTAAAAAAAAGTCAAAAGTGTATGTGACTTCTCCAAGGGAGCCACTCTCCTACTGAAAAAATCAACTTTGATCAATAGGAGAGTGGCTCCTTTGGAGAAGTCACATGCACGTTTGATTTTATTACCGGACTTTGGATTTTTAGTGTTCCATGTGATTTATTTGAATTATCAAATTTTTAGATAAGCCAAATTATGAGAGATTAGAAAGTTAGCATTTCGATAAAAATCACCGAAATCGTGATTTTCTTCTTCGATGGGAGAGTTGACTTTTTATTGGTAAGAGATATGATTTTTTGATATTTTTATTGGATTCAAATGGAAGGTTACCCATGAAAAACACAGTTTCTTCTTCATACTTATTTACCTGAATATCATTTAAGTAAATGTTACATTTACTTAAGATATTACATGTAAATAAGGAAGTACCCCCCATTTGAATCCAATAAAAATATACACATATCTATATATATATATTATATATATATATATATACATATATTATATGTGTTATATTATATATATATATAATCCTATGCGAATCGGACCGATTCCATGTGAATCGGATCGAATCAGGGTGAACCCAATTCAGTCCGAATCGCCGCTCCAGCAAACCATGATTCTAACATCCTGAACAAATAACACTTGAGAAATGTCTTGATTGGTGCATGATGCTTTGAGGTAAGATATCCAAGTCCAAGCTGCTAGTTTAATTCAGCATGTCACATTGATTGGATAATTTCGCCCCTAACTCACCAACTGGCCACATGAATATCGTTTCATAATCAAATGCATATAATTTCAACTTAAGTTTGTCTTCATCATTTCACCTTTACTGTGTCCAGCAATAGCAATGATGTCACGTTGTTCCTTCAAAAAAGTGCTGAATAACATAATGTAAATCATCTGCCTTCTTCCAATAATTACCATACTGAAATGAACCTTCACTTTCCCTGAGCAACACAAAGACAAGAATGTCAATGTAGGTAGCAAAACAGTTCATAGATGAAATTATTAGGCTAACCAAAAATGCAACCAAGTACAAACATACAGTGCTCAGACACCTTAGCTCTACCTGTTCTTCTCTTCCAACCTACAATCCAGTTCCGATAGGTACCAAGGCACTACCCCCACATTTACCAACAGCTCTTTATGATACGAGCACTAGATCCCACATTTGCTAACAGCACTTTCGGACAAGAGCATAAAGAGGACAATATCATAATTGTTAGTTTTCAGCAGTTCAATGTTCATGTCAAATTCTTTAGTATATAGCCAGAGCATAGCAGCATCCTAATACCACAATGACAGTAAGGCTCGTGATGAATTGACTTACAAACCGAAGACATGCAAGTCACATGACTGAAAGAAGGAACAGTTAGCATACTTCTAGTTCTTACTAGAATATGTAAAGGGTGTCTTCAATGACCAAAATGGATTTGGATGGTATACACAGAAAACAGTCTTGTCACCAAAAGTAATCTTATGAAACCTTAAGGGAGTAGTAGTATACCACTAGAAACTTAAAGTTCAGCACTTTTCTTACCATAAATGTGATCATAACTTATACTGAACAGGTTTAACATCAACATGAATACAACTCCACAATGATATTAAGAAATGTCAAAAGTGCAATAGTTTACAGAAATCAGTTATCCATCCAAAATGACAAAAGACATGACCACATGACTAAAAGGACATCATCTTTAACAGAAACAGAGCTATGAGATCTGAACAAAAAATAAAGAAGGTAAATACGAGAGCTTCTCAAAGGGTGTTACCCATTTCCAGAAAAATCAAAGCAAAAGGTGCTGATTCCTTCTCTTGTTATGGTAGCTGCAAGGTTCAGAAAGATTTTCTCATCCTGCAGATGATTAATGAAAATGAAGAAACATATAGTTAAACAGCCCACGAATGAATAAGTCTGGCTGATGATACAGTTAAACAGCCAGAGAAATGGAGAAGTTGTTCAACAAGGATCCACAATGGACACTTGGGAAAGGAAGCTCTGGTTGATGATATAGAAATACCAATGGAATTTTCATTCCACATAATTCAAGAAAAGGCATCACTTGGAACAAAAGCCTCTTCATTCATCCTCTAGCAGAAGGTCAAAAAAGTGCAAACAGAAGGGTATTGGCATGCATTCTGTAAAACAGGCCAAAGGGTTCAGACAAGTAGTTGGAGAAGGCAATCAGGCCTAAATACCATGTAATAACCGGACAGATGGAAAATCATGCCCACTATGAAAGTTAACTGCCCCCATGTAGAGGTACATATAGTCCTTAGGAAATATTCTTTCATTTCCTTGAACTCCCAAAGGATCCAAATATTCCAAACCTTCAATGGAAATTATATACATTGTTTTCATCCAATAATGAATCAATAATAAATTAAGTCATACATGAGATGGAAAGGGAAACGTTCTAAAACAATTTTCAAGTATATTGAGGCAATATTCACTGTTACCCTTCAACAACCTGCTTAACATGCAATTTGCAGTTTCATCCCAGCCAAGTAAAGAAGAATCAAGATTGGGCATGGTCCACATGGATCAGCTGATGAGTCCAGGACTTTCTGGGCCAATCCATCTGGTCATTCCTTGGCTTGGATCAGCCCAATTTTCAAAACAAAAAACTAAGAGACAATGAAAAAAAATTAGAAAGATGAGCAGTAGACATTGCAAGGGGTGAAGACCCCTCTATGGCAGAATAAGTGGCCCCTTCCAAGATTTATTCCTCTTGTTCTTATAATTATCTAACAGTGAACAAGAGGAGGAATTCAATTGCTTTGAGATAAATATCTTGCTCTAGACAGTGAGAAAGGGAGACTAGAAGCGGAGGTAAAAAAAAGTGAGAAAGAGGTAGGAGGTCACAGAATGAGGGTGGGACAAGCGCTTAAAGAGCAAAGATTTGAAGAAGAAGCAGAGAATCACCTAAGCAGATGTTGGAGGTCAACCGACCAGGCCTTCATTAACCCAAACAAGCCATTGGGAGCCAGCAGGCAATGGAAATGGTAGCCTTAATGATGGGAATCGAAAATTTGCACCAAAGGATCCAGGGGCCATTTGTTTACTTTGTTTGGCCCATTAGAGGCCCACTTGATGTAATTTTCTCTTTTAAAATTTTATGTATTTAGAAAGGGGTATTTTGGTCTTTTGGTCCCTTGGTAGGTGAGAAGGGCCATGTGGGTCTTTAAATACATGTAACCCCCCACGTTTGGGGGGAATGTTTTTTGAAGAAAAAAATAGAATGGCCTAGTCTTTGCTTTGAGGGGTGCGCCCCAGTGCCCAGTCCCCTTCTCCCTTCTCCCCTCCTCCGGTGGATACCGGCCTTTCTCCCTTCCTGCCCCCCTTTTCTCCGGCGACCCTCTCTCCTTCTCTCCCTCTCGGCCTCTTTCCCCCTTCCTGTCCCGCATCACTTAACCTCCAACAGCTAGAGCATCACAGGCGCACCTTAAACTTATCTTATCAATTGGAAAATAGTTACCTTGTATCTAACACATACTGGAGAAGACCTCCTAGGAGATATGTCTTACTAAAGGATGCACATCTTGGAAACAGTGTAAAATAGCATGATCACACGGAAGAAAATATTCAAGAGTGCATACTACATTACCTTTGTAGATCTAAATCCATGGCACAATATCACAAGCCCTTTGGAGCCAGTTTCATGCAGCGTCCCAACAAGTTTCTCCCCATACTTATTCGTTATGACAATTCTGTGCTGAGGTACCACTGGAACAAAAGGCCACAGATAAATTATAGCTCTGCTGGAAATACAGAATATACTTTCAAAAAAACAGAAAGCCACCACTTGTAACCATAATGATTGCAATGAACTTTAACTCCTCACAGTTCTCGCCGCTCTGTTGACTACTCTCTCACTTTGTCTAGAAGATTTTTGCAGTGCTCAATGTGACTTTCATGAAAATTTAGGACCGTACGTACCATGGACATGGAATATTTGGTCCTTACGCTCCAAGTCCATGGGAAAAAATGTCAAAACTTCAAATGTACAGGCCCAAACAATTAAACTCACCCACATCCTGCTGCGTTTATTCAAGACATGCTCTGCGCCATAGATCAGCTCGTGATGGTTTGAAACACCGGCGTTTATTTAAATAAACAATATTCATAGACAAAGTACCATGATAAGTGGAATATGTATACATTGATAAAGATGAAGCATCAGGAAAGTGTTTAACTAACGTATGATCAGCAATCCAAAGAAATCCCGCACGGTGAGAGAGAGAGAGAGAAAAATAGTTGCAGACAGTAAGGAGGAGAGAGGAATCTTTGCCATCTCACTACATTTGCCACCTTGCAGGAACTCCTCTTTCTTCTCCCGTAGCGTCCATACCTTCCGATCTTAGAGAAAACGCAACCCGCGACCCCAACCCATGCAATATAGAACAATCAAATGCCTCTCCTCCAAATCCACCAATTCCCAATGGAAAGGTACACTCCAGAGCACATGATCTATACGCCCCCCTCCCATCCTTCTCCTCCCGCCCTACCCCGGGGGGCGTGTTCCCTGTCCCCTCTCTGTGTGGAGGCAGAGAGGAAGATGACATGACAAAACCAGAGCCGATGACCACATTGAAGCGCGGAGAAATCGCTCGCTCACACTACTTGCCATCAGCAGGGTTTAACGAAAGAACGAAAAGGAAACGGCACGGCTCCCCGGTTTCTGCCATCGTCGCTGCGACGCCGCTCGCCGGGTGATTGGGCGTTTTTGGTTGGGGGGGGGGCGGGGCAGTGTTGTTGTGGAGGCCCTGGAGGGGCGTGTCCGTCGCCAAAGTATACCCATTATGAATGAAATAACTATTTTCCAAGAGAAATTGTACTGAATCTCATCTCATTACAATAATGTCGTTTTTAAATATACTTTAAAAAATTTATTGGTCCGATCTCATGTACTCTACCCTTTTGTTTTCATTCTAAAGTCTAATTTTTTAATTTGAAGTCTAATTTTTTATTTGATATCCAAATTTCTATTTTAACTCTTAATGATATCCATTTCAATTCGTTGCACCAAAAAAGAAAAGTTTAGATGTTAAAATAAAAATTTGGCCATCAAAATAAAAAAAATTTGACTCCAAAATAAAATATTAGGCTTCAAAAAAAAAAAAATGTGACACAATATGGTGCAATGAACTTTATGAGATGGATTAATAAACTTTCTAAAAATATATTTAAAATTGATGTTATTACACTGAGGTCATTTTCCAAATATTGCCGGTTTGAAGAGTGGTCGCTTGAAACTTTATAATAATGTAATCGCCAATCACATGGTGTAAGAAAACTCAAAAAAAAATCAACAAGATATATAACTGGATTATCTCTCATTTATCGTCCATTATAACCAAAACAAATACTTTAAGATAAGCTATTCTAGGAATAAAAAATGTAGTTAAGATAAATAAGAGTTAAATTGAGATAACACTATTCATGTTCTTGGATAGTGATAAAAGTTATACACTTTGTTAAAGTGGGTTGGGAGATAGTGGATGTCATTTCACTATTTCTCCACTACCCTAAGCATACGAGAGTTCACGAATATTTAATGATACGTTCTCCATTACATAAAAATATGCATCAATTTATGTTAGATTTATCTGCATCTCCACTATTGTCAATCTCCACTATTGTCAAAGTCACATAAATGAAGTATAATAAAGATAACAGAATTTATCAAAGTAAAAATGCGACTAAAGAGAAATAAGTTATACCTAATTAAGTATCTCCAACATAATTTATCCGGTTTTCTTTTTATAACGAGAAAATCCCGCCTCGTGTGATTGTGGGCTCAAAGATTGGTGTTCGTGAACTCCAAAGTCAGGACTTGGCAGCTCCTACTTTCCGTATACCCGTATTGTCATACCCACTTGACCGAAAAAATACCGAATTTACACACCTCGAGGATTACATGTAAATCAGGTAAGTCCCCCCTCCCAAGGAATCGAACTCGGGACCTCTTATTTTTAAGCAAGAGTTCTAACCGATCGACCCAACCGGGGTCCTCAATTTATCCTTATTTCATAGTGCTTGGATGCACTCTTTCTATATATCTATTTATATAATGTGAAGCAAGGATTTGAACTTAGATCCTAAGATTTAGGATTGGAGAGCTGTAAACACTGATCAGTCACTTGTAAGAAAATCATGCACTAAAACGACACCAAGTGAAACTCTTGTTGTTATATATTTCTCCCCGTTTTTAGATTGAACTGGGCTCTGACTAATTATGTTCGCGGCCCAATAAACTTTGTTCTCATCGACCAAACTAGAAAGGTCATAGAATCGCAATTACCAAATCCATTTTTTTCCTCAAACTTGAGAGCCCCTGAGGCCCTCTAGTTGAACCTGGTCGAATCATCATAACTGCAACTTTTGAGGTATATATACATAAGAAGGATTTTTATCAAAATTATTTGAGATCAATTGCTTCCAAACCATTTCTACCTATTTTGTGTTCCAAGCTGTACAACTCTAACCAAAGAAACATTGATATCTGAAGACATTATTATTAGTTAAAGGTATGAGGAGTACCTTCATTAGAAGTCTATAATGCGGGTCCTCGCACTAGTCCGAGTGTTATTATACTATGTTGTCTTGTCTGCATTAAAAAAGAGTCTACATATATATGCCTGCAAATTTACGTTTCAAGGAACATCTCAAGATCGATGCAGAAGGAAGAGTGTCTTCGGGTACTGAAAAAAAGACATCGTGTAGATTGTAAGTATTAATTTAAGGAAAAGTCTTAATTTGTGTTGCAAACTCAATAAGAGTTTGTCACCTTTTATGACATGAAATATTATTATAATATTTCGTATTATGAGGTGTCAAACTCTCATTGAATTTGTAACATTTATTACAAATTAATGACTTGCACCAAGTTATTCTCTTAATTTAAAAGGAAGAGTAACTGTATGGTGTGTATCTAGGTTTTACGTGGAAGGGTTTTTTATTAAAATATTATATTTTATTATTTAATTGTTTAAAATAATCATAATTTTAAAATATTTTTCAAACTAATCACCAAGTTGTCACGTGATGCTCGGGAGACTGGTCCGGACAATGCCCACTGTGCGATCGGTGTTGGAAATGCCGACTTTAGAGTCGGCATTGGCAATGCCGACTCCGCTGTCGATGTTGGAAATGCCGACTCCGCTGTCGATGTTGGAAATGCCGACTTTAGAGTCGGCATTCTCAACGCCAACACCCTTCCCTTAAAACTCCCACCCGAGGCCCCCTCTTCCCCACCCTGCCGCAGTCGCACCCACTCGTGCGTGGAGCGTCATCGTCGCCTTGCTCGAGCCTCCGAAGCCTCCTCCTCCTCTCCTCCTCTCCTCCTCCCCTCCTCCCCTCCTTCCCCCCCACCTCTTCAACCCCCCCCCCCCCCCCACCTCCTCCACACATCCTCCCTCCTACCGCACCTCCCCCCACCCCGACGCCTCATCCTCTCCTCCTCCTCCCCCCCCCCCCCCCCCCCCACCCCCCTCACCCCCACCACCCTCCTCTCCTCCTGCCTCCACCACCTCACCCCCCCCCCCCCCAACCCACCAGCGTCGACGCCTCTCTTTCACCTCCTAACCACCCCCCACCCTAACTCTTGCTGCCACACAGGTATGTTTTTTTTATTATTTAATATTTTTATTAATCATTTTGATGTTAATTTTTAATCAATGTTAGTTATAATTTGATATTTAACGATTCTTATTTGATAAATGTGATTTATTTATCTTATAAATGACAGATATGACTAGTTCAAATATTTCTTTAATGTGTTATTATGATGGTGTGTCTTACGTATTGAGGATCATAACCTCAATATGAAGAGGGGTATTGTACGCTTTTGCGTGTAAAGAAAGACACAACTTTGACTGAATTGATGAGAAAATTATATGTCTTAACGAAATATGACGAAAGACATATTAAGATTGGTTATAACATGCAAGTGGCCTACTTCTATGGGTGAATAATATTGCTGTGAGAGGTGAAGATGATGAAACGGTTGAAAGTATGTTCGATTTGTATCATTCTCATGTATCTACTATCACTTATCTTAGAGAGGAATGTAAATAATATATCTATTCAAGGCAACGATAAGTGCAAACAATGACCATATTGATGACAACTTGCATACTCAACACTATGAGTATCAACAACCAACTGGACTCTTCACACTATGTAATGATGATGTTGATTCTACTAGATTTTATTCTGCTCATGAGAGGGGATGTACGGTACGAATCATATGACTACACTTTACCTACATATTATACTCATGGTGAGTTGTCTCCCTTACTTGTACGAAATATATATTAGTGTGATTAAATTTTGATGAATTTATAATTTTTATTTGGAGGTCTACTGGCTATGGAGGTGGCTCCTCACAATATCCTTTCATGCCAATCACTGATCCTTCACATACTTTTTATAGTGCAAGCTCATCAGGGTATGAGATTTCATCTCCTCATAAAATATTTTGATGCATTCACATAATATACCATATCTTTTATCATATTTGATTGTATGTAGGCACCATGTAAGAGAAGAACATGTGATTGAGGAGGATGCAGAAGATAAAATAGATTCACAGGATGATATAGATGACAATGAAATATGGATGAGGGAGATGATGACCATTATTTGATATTGTCAGGGTTATAATACAAAAATTGAATATGAGCAAGACCCTCCAGATATATTCACTTCTGATCAATGGATAGATAAAGCCATATTGAATAATTCTCATGAAGGGATATATATACCTTATACTTTAGAGGGTGAAGAGCCTTATGTTGGACATTTTTTTACAAATAAGAAGAATTTGATATATGTATTGCAAATATATTCAGTTCAACATAATGTTCAATATAAGGTGACACGAAGTCACACAAAGATGTTTACAGTAAATGCATTCATGATACATGTGCATGAAGGGTTCATGCATCAGTAGTCAAGGGGTTTGAATATTTTAAAATAAAAAATATGTTGAACCTCATACATATGTGAACCCAATATTGCAAAGTTCCAATCACCAATGCACATCTCATTTTGTTCAAAGATTGATTTTGTCAGCTATGAAGACAAAGATAACAATTACACCAGAAGAGATTGTGAGAAGAATACTAGATAAATATCATGTTGAAATTTCATATAAGAAAGCATGGATTGCAAATGTTGGCTATGAAACAAATCTTCGGTAGTTGGGAATCATCATATGCTACTCTACCCAGATATCTAGAGGCCCTTCAATTGACAAATCCTGGGACAGTTGTGTAGTTCACCTATGCAGAACAATTTGTCTTTCGCTTTCAGAGAGTTTTTTGGTCATTTGCACCTTCCATACAGGGGTTCTCACATTGTAGGCCATTGATAAGTGTTGATGGAACACACCTGTATGGAAAATATCCTAGCGTTTTGATGATTGTTATTGCTATAGATGCAGATGATGGTTTATTCCCCCTTCCATTTACTATAGTTGAATCGGAAAATGGTGATTCTTAGGCATGGTTTTTTTTGTGCATCAGAGAGAAAGTTACAAATATAATTGGTCTTGCAATCATTTCTGATCGACATAGAGGTTTGGAGCGTGCAGTACCTAAGATATTTCCTCCTCCTATTGGTTACCATCATTGTTGTTTGTGACATCTTGCTGATAATTTTCAAAAGACATTCCGTGATAAGACATTGACAGGTCTAACATGGTCTGCATCGACTAGAACATGTGTCTTCGAATTCAACATTTGATACAGAAAAATAGAAGAAATGAATCCTCAAGCAAAGAAATGGTTGGAAGATGTCAGTTATGAAAGATGGACAAAGGTATATAATGGTGGTAAGCGATTTGGTATGATGACAACAAATATTTCAGAAAGTTTCAATAGTGTATTGAAAGGTTGCCTATCTAAACTTTAGTGTAAAAACCTTCTACAAGTTAAACAATTTTTTTGTTAAATGATGTGAAGATGGTTTGAATTAGGAATCATCATATGCTCCTAGTGTAGAAGTCTAACTTCGTGCTACTAAGCGAGAGGCTAGAAAATGTCAGGTGATCAGATTTTCTAGACATGAGTTTCAAGTCACTAATTCACATGGACATCAATACACTGTTAACCTAGGACTGCAATATGGTTGCTCCTGCAATGTTTATTGCATGATAGGTCTTCCATGTGTCCACATAGTGGCATCTTGTAGATCATTTTCAGCAAATATTTCACACTTGAACTTTTGTGCTGCATTTTATTCTGTGGAGGACTATCGACAGACATATGGGTTTGCTTTTCATCCTATCTTGGACAGTCGACATTGGCCTCCACATCGAGGTGCTACATTGCAACCTCCATTTGGTCGCAGGTAAAGTGGTCGTCCACATAGCAGATGCCTTCATATGCATATGGATACGAAAAAGAAGGGTCATCCCATAACCATTGTAGTCATTGTGGCCAACCAGGACATTATATGAGTACATATCCAGGGGTGCAACCCCCTCATCATAATTAGTAAGTGTTATGTTTGTTTACACATATTGTTATTTTGTACTTACACATTGTTCACACATATTTATGTCTGTTGTTTACACATGTTTATATACTTATAATTCTTCTTATATGTAGGCATGGCAGAGATGGACCAGCTTCCAGGTCCTATAGATACTTCTATATTATACACACAGGAGGGACATAGATCATAGTTGGTTTATAGTGGCCAAGTATTGTTATTGTTAATGAATTGTTGTTGTTACTTGTGCATAAATTTAATGTTAACAAAAAAAAATTCCAAGAAACAAAAGTTCTTAAATGCTGGGAGCACTATAGGAGCTTGGGTGGTTGGCCAGTTGACCCCCGCATTGTAGATTATGTACATAGAGCTGGTCTATTTTATTGACTCAGGTACAGTGGATCAAGTTAGATTGGACATTGATCACTGCCCTTACTGAGAGATTGGGCATTACCAATTGATGGTGATGTTGTTATAGGAAACACTAGTTTAGATTGGACAGATGTTTGCATGACACTTTTAGGTGATGTCCCAGAGTTGATGAGATGAGGTTCTGTAAAATTATCTTGGATGCGAGAAAGGTTTGTAGTTATCCAGAGGATGCATCAGTGGAGGTTGTTAAACGACATGCACGAGCATTATTGTTACATCTTTGGATTGTACTATTTTCAGTGATAAGACAGGAAACTCAGTGCCACTTATGTATCTACCACTACTAGAGGACTTTGATCAAGTTGGGAGATACTCGTGGGGTGGTGCCACACTTGCTTATCTCTATCGTCAGCTGTCTATTGCATGCAAGTCGGATGCCAAGGCCATTTGTGGTTCATTGACTCTTCTTCAGGTAATTTGTCATTAATGCATATTGATTTTTACCTCTAACAATTATTGCCTCTTCTAAATATTTGATTTATTTTTTAGTTGTGGTCTTGGGAGCGACTACATATGGGACGTCCTGATATTGCAATGCATCCTTTGGCACAGGACATACCTTTGGGTCACAGGTAAATTTAGAATGTGTATGACTATTTAATTATATAAATTTTACTAACTTACAATAAATTGTAGGTGGAATGTTCCGAGAGAAGAGATAAATAACCCTCGACATGTTTTGAGACTATACAGATCGAAGCTTGATCATCAGGAGGACTATCAGGTAAACATAATGAAACCTATTGTATTGTAAACAGAGGATAGAGTACTTACATCATGCATTTTCAACACAGGTTAGGTGGGAGCCATACATTTTTGACATATTGCCGATATTACCAGCTCTTTCTAGGCAGGGATCTAATCTTTGGTTGTCTCGGGTTCCTCTTCTTATTTTTCTATTGTTGAGATGCATGTTCCAGATAGAGTACTTAGACAGTTTGGTAGAGTACAGCCTATTCTTGGTCCTGTTGATGCATTAGATCGTGTCACCTGAAAGGGAATGGGCATATTAATTGGGCTACATATTTTACACATTTTGTACAGATGTGGCATGGTCGGAGAGATTACATTATACCACTAGATGAGGACACGTCATACACTGTTAGTAGAGTGGAGTATATGTCTTGGTATTGGTCTATCACCAGGCGGTTCATTGGGCGGCTAGGGTTCAGTTATGATATGTGTTATGAGCCGTGTGATCACATAGAGAGAAGTTTGGTAGAAGGTATGAGGCATCTACATATGATGGTTTCTGATGGCCTTCAGGATGGTATGTTATCGGACAGTACACACTCTAGATATATAGCCATGCAGATGTACATTGATAGTGTGCTATCTCAAGTTGAGCGGAAAGATTCATCTACATCAGATGTAGGACCTTCAGAGCCATGCGCAGGATCCTCACAGCAGCCAGGTGATGCAGGACTATCTCAGTTTTCTCCAGATGTTATGACATTTTCACAGCATGGTCTGTATGACATAGGAGCTTCACAGATACTGACAGATGAGGTGATGCTAGATGAGATCACACATTCACAGCCACCACAGTCTATAGTAGGTACATATCGTCGCCAGCGACATCACAGAGGTTCAACTAGCACACTACTACAGCAGAGTCAGTCTGTTCTACTTGAGGAGACATTAGGCATGATATCAGAGGACATGGATTCTGAGACTGCACAATCAGCAGTCAGAGTCATGTGATGCTATCTTAGTACATGAGACACAGTTAGAGTCAAAGATAGAGGTTGATGCTCAAAGGGAGATATAGGAGCAACGCCACAGTCGTGGTCGTGGTCCTGGTCCTGGTCGAGGATCTAGAAAGGGAAAGAAGATATGGTTTCCATAGTTCTTTTGAGATATATTGTGTACTTGATATTTTTTAGTTATTTGTGATTCATAGTTTATTTTGATGTATTTTTAGTGTACATATGTTATTTTGATGTATTTGTGATTTAGACATATTAAGGTGGAGTTAAAAAGTGGGTTAACGAGGGATATGTCGAAGGTTATGGTGTTAAGGTGATTTGTAGTATACCTCATCTCTTTAGGTGGGTTAATGTTAACCCCTTTTCATTTTCTTGGGATGCTTCACTTAGACTTGACCCCTCTACGTAGGGCTCTTCAGCTTGTACCCCCATTGCTTATGTACTTATTTTCCCTTCATATTTCTCATATATATATATAATTGTCTAGTTGATTACGATATTAGAGGTTCACTCTATTATTATATCAGCCTAGATATCACTTTAGGTAAAACAAAATGTTAACCCCCTTTAATTCTCCACCTCCACCTTTTTTTATGTTAAAAATAATTATATTAAAAGAAGAATTAAACAACCTCCGATTAAAATAATCGAGATTTTTTTATCCCTCGCCACGTCAAAAAAAAACCCGAAGAGATGGCAAGTATATTACTTAAAAGGTTAGATAAGGATGTCACTGGTGGGAAGGGTTGGTGTCAATCACAAGGAATGAGAGGAAGAACGGAGAGGAAGGGCATCTACGGAAGAAGGAATTGAATGGGCTTTAAATTATCAGTATCTTCTAACATTTCAACTTGTAGTCCATCTTTAGTGAAGCAAAAGTGGAGGGTGGGTGTGGTGGATGGCACGGCTCTAAGTTGAGTACAAGTTGTTGTATACTAAACATTTTGCTGCACGTTCGGCTTACATATAGTAGGCTTATTCTTTTTTTTTTTTACTTTTTAAAATCTGTTAATTTTGGAATATTTTGTGAAGTACGGATTCCTAAATGTGACATATGACATCATATGTGTAAATTTTTCTCAGAAAAATAAAAGTCAAACATCTTTCTTAAATAAAAAATGGTCGATTCATTACTTTTTTATTTTATATTATCTAACTATGATGTGAAGTCTACCCGTCATCAAAGATGTGGAACGATTAATCTTCGCTTGTGCTGCTAATCTCTGTGGTGTTGCTCTTGCCTCTGTTGTTGAACAGTGTTGTTGATTGGTCGATATGAGTTATCGTTGCCACCTGTTAGTCGTAGGTAGACAACAAGCCAATAAGATATTGTATCATTGCGTTCAGTTATTAATAAAATGGCTTTTGTTTATTATCTTACTGTGTTGGTATTATAATAAAGTCTATGAACGTGTACAATAGTGAGTAGATTTTGATGTGATCATACTAATGAGACTACTCACTCAATAAACACATGTTCTAAATGTTCCTATTCAGAGGATATCTAAGATGGACATCTGATATCCAGTTAGAATAGTATTGCCTGCTCCCGCTCATATGATGAGGATGGCTGGTCTCATAGTCATATGTGTGGAGACACTAAAGAAGGACAATATGTGCTCTTTAAAGAAAGAGTTCAATGAACTGAGCTAATAGAATCACTGGATGGTATTATATCTAACTGTCAACCTGAAAGATTCATTTGTCATAGTTGCGTAGATAGTCCTTAGACCTGAGACACCAAAGACACCTTGTTGGTGGACTTCTGTGTTTTGACTTTGGCCTACGGATCTCTATTCAAGATATTCTAAACAGTCAAAGTTTGGACACAGCGGAAGACCTTTGAAGGGGATTGAGTGGTCAATAATGGATCATTTGCCCTCGGTACATAGAGGGAGAATACTCAAGGGAACGATGCAATGGAGTCCCTGGCCAAGGCAGACAAGATATCAAAAAGGTGTTTTTGATATTGATCTAAAGGATTAGATCCAAGTGGGACAACAAGTTAGGATTTGACAGTATACCATATCCTAAATTGTTCCAATAGTATTGTGCAAATGAAGGATTATATCTACACGGAAATTGATGACAGAAAAGTTCCTTGTGAGGGTTTCAGAACCTCAATACCTTTCGGATTCACATGGTGTTGCTTGGGACCTAACGTGATGTTGATTCAGAGTGTTAATTAATTAATATGAGATATTAATTAATTGAATAAGTCAGTAAGGAGTTATTGAGTTTATTGGGCCATTAACTGGATTGGTACTTGAGCCTAGAGGGTCATACACAATAGGTTTTCAAGCGACAGTCTAAATATATATAGATCAGGGGTTTTTGTGAAAACTTTTGTCTGTATATAATATCATGGGGGGTCAACCCTAGCCAAGCAGGTGCGTGGGTGCGTGGCCCAGGGGAGAGCCGTGCCCCGGCGGGCCCTTACGGACTGGGTCCAGCCAGTCTGGCACATGCCAAGGTCTGCTGGGCTGGCTTAGGCACGCCTGACCAGTCTAGTAGAGATCCAATGATTTTTTTTTAAAGAAGAATTAATTGAGGGGACAATATTTCTGAAAAAAGATAAACAATCTAATTGTTAATTATTTATTTAAAAAATTCTTTTGCATGGAATAACCCTTTATTAAATGATTTTAGATTGTATGTTCATGTTTTTGTTGTTACAGTTTTGTAATGGAGATTAATGCATGTTAAAATGTTATTTTTCAAAATTATCGAATATTCCAATTTTGATTGGACCTAGTTTTTGAAACCAAAATTATTTATTTTTCAAAAACTTTTATTTAGCCATGTGATGTGCTCATTCATGTATACAATGAATAAAAGATTGTGAGGCCATGGATATTTACCATTTTATTGTCATGGGATGATGATTTTAATTAATGTGTGAATGTGACAGTTTGTAAATAATTATTATTTTTGAGATCTGTGAACCTCCTCCCACTCACATTCCAATGTACTTCTGTCTCCCTTCCAAGATGTACTCGCCATAAGGCTTCTCATTATATAAAACGTACAATCATTTTTATTTTATGTAATTTTGTTCGTGGTGAACGTTTGATGGCGAGGATGATCAGCTGCTGCAATTATGGATGGTGTTGGAAGGAGTTCATTTATGTCATTGTGTTTGCAGGTCTACCAATATAAGTGTTATATTGGTATTAGTGTGAGTTTTTTTTTACTGTTATGGCTCCAGTCAAAACCCTGTCAATATCCATGACCACACTAAATTTGTATGGAATGCAAATTATTTTTATGATGTCCTAGGTTTTAGTATTTTGTAATATTATGGAATATATATATGCTACCACCTAGGATGAGACCAAGATAAAATATTTCAAATCCCTCAATCAAAATTCTAAGCCATAGCACATATACTTGAGATATAATTGTGTGGTACTTCATCTGTAGCAACCTTGATTTTTAAAATCCTAAATAAAAAAATTTTTATTAATAATGTGAATGGAAGTTAATTAGAATAAAGAAGAATAAATAGAATAAAAGGAAATTAAATTAATACCCATTAAGCTAAATTAGTAATGGGTTTTACTAATGGTCCTAATATGGATTGTTGGGCCCAAATGTGAAGAGCCCATCATGGGATGGGAGCTAATTAAGTGAAATTCGTACTAAAAATAGTAATAATTAGTAAAAGGGTTAAGATAAATATTAAATAACCCATATATATATCCTAAAAAGGAGTCCTAGACTTACCCTAACCCTTTACCCACGAAATTGGATCTCTTCCCAATCCTAATTAGGAGATAAATGCAAGAAATAGGATGATAAATGAGGAAATTCAGAGTTTTAGGGAAAGGAAGGAGTTTTGGGAAGTATGGACTCGTAAACAAGCTATACACCCCCCAATTCGGCCCTATCAACCCATAGAACGTTGCTGGAGCTTTGGGAGATGAAGGGAGATGCTGAAGAACGAAGGAGCAAGGAGGAGAAGGCTTGGAGCAAGGAGGAGTTCTTCTCTTTTTCATCATCAAACCTAGGATTTCTCATCAGCTAGAAAAGGTAGGCAATCTCTCAAGCACGAACTAATCAAATTTTACCATAGGTAGACCATGATCTCCTCTTGCAAAGCCCCATGATTGCCCTATTGTTCGTTGCTCCATGAAGGAGTATTAAATGTTCTAAGTTCTGTCCATACCATGCACCCGAACCCTCATGATTGCTTTCAATCCACTCATGTACTTGATCCCATGCCATGCAAAAATTCTCATAAGTACTACATCCTGTTAGCTTTCATCATGTATCATTTGCGAATTAATTCGTTTTCAATAAACTATGCATGTTTAGGTCACCGAAATGTAACCTTGTTAAAGCATGCACAACCCTTGTTCGTTTTCTAATTACTCATGCATGTTGATAGATCTATGAGTCTACTTTCATTTAAAACTAGTTTCATAATTTTTGGATCATCGTGCGATTTTATATCGATTTTTGAAGTGGTTTGTATCATGCATGGGAGGGAAGGACCAAACCCAAAAAGGGAAAATCCCCTTTTCTGGGTCAGGCCGCTCCTCTGAAATCACGACGGCCCGACCCGTCGCGATATCAGAGGAGTCGCGATCGGCCAGTCTGTCGCATTATAAACGCGATGGCCCGCGCCATCGCGATTCTCCTCCGGCTCGCGCCAGGCCGGTCGGGTCAGCGGGTCGCGCTCGAATCGCCCGTCGCGACTTGAATGGGGACGGGTGAACCCGCCGCGATTTCAAGATTTGGCCAGAACAGTAAATTGCGCTTGTGCCCCTGCTGTTTATGCTATTTAACCATTGTTTAGCCTCAATTAACATACTGTTATATATATTTTGACCTGATTAATTAATAATGGGCAATAATTATATAAATCTAATTAATTAAAAGCCAAGTGCACAATCTTTCATGCTCTCATGATTATTTACACGTGCACACACTTAACATAAATGTTTGCCATTAAACCTTATTAAATTACTCAATAATGTATCTGGTAATTATTAAGTGTAATTATTTCACTTAAATTTCCCTAATATTTAAATGACACTTGTCTTCGTTTTATTCGTGTGCTTTGTACACCGTTATCGCGTTCCTCTACCTTCGAGCACTCGAGGCAAGACAGACAACGTTTCTTTACACACTTTCTCTTGGCATGAACCACCTCTCCATTGGGAATACTCCTGACTGGACCAGGGACTCCTTGTCAAGGCCTCCGTAAGTCTCCTTGGCTTTGGTGCATGTCCTTAGCCGACGAGCTGGTTGTACCCTTAAATCCCGTTACACCCTTAGGGATCAGTACGATCCAATGGCCTTAGTGTGTTTCCTTCTTACCTTGTGATCGTGCCGGACCATCTAGTCTGTGCTTTAGCATGGCTAGTGGGCGGTGGTGATTTCTACCAGACTGTCGGCACCTGACCTAGTGCCGTGCAACTGTGACTATCGTCGGTTTAACGTTGTTTTACGATTATACCCATATCTCATCTATTATCTTTATAATTCTCATATGTTCACGTTCTTTCCACTCTCTCGTCTATTCATCTACTATTCTCATCTATTCTTGGTACTCTATTTGGCCATCCCTATGATTGTCTAAGATAAGAAACATAACCTGTGACGGAACGCCTCGTTCAAACCCGTTAAACCATTAACGAACTTGATCCGAGTCCGCCTCCCGCGATCGGGCCGTAGCCTCGCAAGGGACACCACACACGAGTCCGTGAACACAGAAAGGAACACATTTGATCTTATATATGATTCACCATTTCATATATAATGTACAAGATTTACATAGCCAAATTTCAACAAAAGTACAAGAAAGTACAGGAGCCTAGGGCATACCCCGAGGAAAACTGGTACAACTGAGGAAAATAACTACACTGCTACGGAAGCTACACTGCTGGAGGCGCTGGCCCAACACCGCTGCGGCGCGGCCCTGAACTGGAAGACGGTAACGAAACCTCCTCCTCGCCCTCGCCTGTGGGGAGTAGGGGTGAGCCTCACTAGTCACTGGCTCAGTAGGGAACTCCCCCAACTCGAGCAAACCATACACAAGTATGGATGCGGTAAACTATACTAGCAGTTTATAGAACAACCACACAGATTATTAAAGCAATAATATACTTACCACTTGCCGACTATATTAAACAAAGTAAATAAATAACGGCAAAACTCAATCACGTGTACGAGCTAAAGTAGAGACCACCACACTCGAGCCACGTAGACTGGTTCGCGACACCAGTAACTGACTCGGACAAACAAACACAGGTCTACCTCTTAGTCTCGCAGCCACGGATGAAAGGTACAGCTGCCGCTCTACGTGGAAAAGTCAAACAACTGTGGAGACCAACTAAACACCACTCCTGTGGGTACACAACCGTAGGCCCATGCCTGGCACCTCTAGGGTTTCTGGCCGAAGCACTCTAGAGTGAGGCACTGGAAAGAACTAGCTGGGGACCAGTGTCGACTACCGGTGTCTGTACCCCCAACTAAGAGCGCGCTACAAGTGACTAAAAATAAACTCAAGAGTCACTGTCCCACTGTCGTCTTTCCCTCAGCCGGACGTACAACTCAAACAAAGGAGTGAGGGTGTCCAGGACAGATGACACAGACTTTGACGATACAACACAAGTACCGGGACAAGCCCCGAACTAACAGCCTGGCTCACAGAGAACCTGGGGCACCCAACTAGAGAGGTAACCACGGTAGGCGTTGTACTACCTGCCACGCACACAAAACCACGTGCGCACCGCACAAACCACATGAAATCTTACGACATTCACAAATACCGACTGTTCACAGCACGTGAACACAATGCACCTCGCGTGCATACCACGCCAAGACGCAACCCACTAGCTAGCTACGTAACCAACACGCTAGCTTCATAAACATGCACTCCCAGAGCGCCACAGGTGCCAATGCACCACACAGTATTACCAAATACACCGAATAATAACAATCAGATAATCACGTCACATAAATCATACGTATTCAGACCACTCGACTGTGGTCGCTGTTGAACCACTTTATAGTTGTCCTTGTATTTTGGTGATAACAAAACTTATGATGATTTCAAGTATATCTTTGTTGATTAAATGTTATTGAATATTTTGTTTCATCTGTGTCGCATCAATCTCATAGCAAATGCTAAGTCTTTCATTGATGCAATATTTGGCGCACTATAATGATAAAGTCGATGTTTAATTCATATACATCGATTTCAGTTTTAAGTGCCATAGTAACAAGCGCTATAACGATTTGATCTGATTTCATATAGTGCTACAACGATTTGTTAAGTGAGCGTATCGATTTGTTAAGAAATCGATCTCACAAAGATTCTCTAAGTGGCCGTAACGATTTGTTAAGAAATCGATCCCGTATCGATTTGCCTTCGCAACGATTTGATAAGAAATCGGTCTCATAACGATTTGATAAGTGAGCGCAACGATTTGCTCTCACAACGATTTGCTTACTGTAACGATTCTTTAAGTAGTCACATCGATTTCATAAGTGATCAGATCGATTTCTTTATTGATCACAACGATTTGCTTGCATAACGATTTCATAAATGATCACATCGATTTGTTCAACGATTTGTTTACAAATGAGCAACGACTCTTCCCATAACGATTTCATAAGTCATACTCATAACGATTTCTTCATGGATTCTGTTCAAACACAGATTGCCTTTATATTTCAAAATATGCTTGGCGCTTAAATGAAAAGTCAAAATATCTTCTGACAGAAAAAGTTGCATGCATATTTCAGAGTCTTGTCAAAAAGATATGAACTACTATTTTCAGCATGTTAGCAGAAACACAGTGGTATGCACAGTTTATCATAAACACTCTTTTATGCTAAACACTCTCTTCTATGCTGACAAATCTCGAAGACCACCAGAGTCTGATTAAGACAAATGAAGAGAAAGATCAGCAACGACTAGAAGAGCTCCAACGGATCTCTTCAACGGATCTATTCTAAAGCTGCTCATATAAAAGATGGAGCATTGCTGAAGAAAAAAAAAACAAGAGCCTTCCTGAAAATCCTTCAAGGAGTGTACAACTGTGAGAAGAACCTTCACGCCACAAACACTCAGAGAAAGAGAGAAGAGCTCGAGCCAAAATCTACAGAAGCTTTCAAGCAGAAGTCTTCATCGCCTTCAAGCCTTCTTCTCTTCCATTCTCCCTGTGCTCATTGTAATCTTGGAGGAGAGTCTGTGACTGTGAGCCAAGTCCTGAGTGTTCATCTTGTAATAGCTCTCAGTCAGATCTTTCTTTTCTAAGAAAGATTTTTGTCCAGCTATAGGACTGTATACAGTGTGTAACCTAGCTAGAGGTTAGTGTCTAGCAGAACCTTATTAGGGTTTGTAGCAACAGGACCTAGCTGGGGGTTTAAGTCTAGCAGAACCACACTGGGGTTTGTTCCAGGAGGTTTACTTCTGAACCTGTAAAAGAAGTAGGTTTGCTTCTGAGCCTAGAAAAGAAGTGGGCTGCCTTCTTGCCCGGGAAATAGAAGAAGACCAGCTGGGGTGCTGGGTGTTGTAGTGTCCTTGAGGGGGACTGTACCCTTGGTTAGTAAAATCCCAAGAGGTTGCTTGGGGACTGGACGTAGGACTTCCATGTGGGAAGGGCCGAACCAGGATAAATTCCTTGTGTCCTTTGTGTGATTGTTTATTTGCTTCCGCACTGCTACTCTTTATCACACTCAACTAACCAAACCTTCAAGTGTTAATTTCTGTGTTTAAGTTTCCTTCTATTGCAGAAATCAGAAAAACCTATTCACCCCCCCCTTCTAGGCTAGCTTGCTGCCATACCGAAAGGGCCAACAGTCGCGACATGGGCCTGTGTCGCCTTCAGAATGCGACAGCCCGATATGGCGTATTCACCACGTGAACGTGACGCACCAACATGTGCGTCCCCCACCTGAATGCGACGGGTCGACTTGTCGCGATCAGATCGCGACAGGGGGTTCCGTCGCCATCACAAGCAGGAACCCTAGTCCGGGATCCTCTCCACGGATTACCACTCTATGCTATGCAAATCACCCTTAATTCTCAATTTTCATGCCTTTATGAATCCCTAGACATGGTATCTACTGTTAGGTAAACGAATAACTGATCAAACCACTCTCCTACGCAATCCACAACCCGGAAAATAGGAGGAGTCACCCTACCTCCGCGAAGACACGCAGTACGGCGATCCTTCGGTGTTTCTTCCGCTTCACGCGAGCTTCCCACGGCGAGAACACACCATTCCACAAGCTCCCACACCGAAAATCCTCAGGGAACCCGCGCAGCACCTCCCCCCCTGGCCGAACAGAGCATACCCAGCTCTGTTCTTGCCAGCCGGGTTTAAAGCCTACTAGCGGTTGATAACGTGATAGAACATTCCAGATCTAGCCGTCGCCTTCCCAATGCTGACGTCTGCCATTCGCCGAGCGCTGGACACGCGGCGCACATGCAGACGATCGTCGTTCCCTGACGGCAGCCAGAACGTGACGAGCAGGACTGTCGCCTTAAGAATGCGACGACCCTCTCTATCACGTTCACAGACAGAGAATCCAGGGTGCTACGGGCCCAAACTATTGGCCCAGCAAGCCCAAAAATGCACGCACACACCGAACACAAGCGACATTGGCCTGACAAGCGCTGAACACAAGATCCACAAGGATCCGAAAAATGCGCGACGTTACATTACTATCATCTAAAAAGAAATTTCGACCTCGAAATCCATAACACATTCCAAATATATACAACTTTAAAACATAATTACAAATACTATCATCTAAAAAGATTTAAAACCTTATTCAAACAAGTAAGGATACCCTTTAGCCATCTCCTCGGCTAACTCCCAAGTATCTTCACCTCCCAGCCTATTTTCCCATCTGACCTTAACTAACTCAATTTCTTTGTTTCTTAACTTCCTTGTCTTATGGCCTGTAATTTGCAATGGGTATTCAGGCATAGATATATCTGGCCTCAAATCTCCACCCTGATAACTGATTATTTGAGCTGGGTCTTCAATACACTTTCTTAACATGGAGACATGGAAAATATCATGAACATCTGCAAAATCAGCTGGCAAATCAAGTCTATAGGTTGTTTCTCCAATTCTTTCTAATACTTGGAAGGGTCCTACATATCTCGGACTCAATTTTCCTTTCTTACCGAACCGCACAATACCTTTAGTAGGAGAAACTCTTAGAAAAACAAAGTCTCCAACTTCAAATTGAAGTGGTCTCCTTCGATTATCAGCATAACTTTTCTGCCTGCTCTGAGCTGTCTGCAACTTTTCTTTGATAAACTTTACCATTTCAGTGGTCTGCTGTATTAATTCAAGGCCTACCATTTGCCTTTCTCCCACTTCATGCCAATTCAATGGTGTTCTACATGGCCTTCCATATAACGCTTCATATGGTGCCATTCCGAGACTGGTATGATAACTATTATTATAAGCAAATTCAACCATTCCCAGATGCTGCTCTCAACTACCACCCCAAACTAAACAACATGCTCGCAACATATCTTCAATTGTCTGAATAGTCCTCTCTGTTTGACCATCCATCTGGGGGTGGTAAGCTGAGCTATATCTCAGCTCGGTGCCAACTACTCTCTGCAAGCTCCTCAAAAACCAGAAGTAAACCTGGGATCCCTATCAGAAACAATAGATTTCGGGATACCATGCAGTGAAACAATTCTATCAACATAAATTTTTGCTAATATGTCCACTGACCAGGACATACTTACTGCTACTAACCTGCATACCTTGGTTAGCCTATCAACAAATACCCATATTCCATTATGTCTTGCTGCTGACCTCGGTAAACCTGCTACAAAGTCCATAGCAATATCATCACATTTCCATTGCGGAATGGGTAATGGTTGTAATAAACCTCCAGGCTTCTGATGCTCTGCCTTGATTTGTTGACAAATTGCACATCTTGAGAGAAATTCTGCTATTTCCTTTTTCATATGAGGCCACCAAAATGCTTCTTCATATCTTGGTACTACCGGGGTGAATAGTGCACCGAGATTTATGGGCCTCTTCTAATACTCTCTGTTTTACTTCTCTTTCTGCTAGCACAAATAACCTGCCTCTGAGCCTGACCACACAGTTATCATCAATAGCAACTCCTTCCATTTTCACATTTTCAGCTAAGTTTACATCCGCTTTTGGGCCTCAACAATTTGCCAATACAGTGACGGCTCCACAACACTACTAGCTAATATTGCCTGTCGTTGACTGCTTGGCACATATAGGGAGTTCTCCGCTATTTCCTCATAAAACTTCCATTCCTTGATCATCATTTGACTTAAATATGCTTTTCTGCTTAGAGCATCAGCCACCACATTGGCCTTACCCGGATGGTAAGCCAAACTAAAATCATAATCTTTTAAATACTCCACCCATCTACGCTGACGGAGATTCAAGTCTTTCTGAGAAAAGATATACTTTAAACTTTTATGATCGGTAAAAATCTCAAATCTCTCGCCATAAAGATAATGCCTCCACATCTTTAAGGCAAACACAACTGCTGCTAGCTCTAAATCATGAGTGGGGTAATTCTCTTCTGCTGGTTTCAATTGCCTGGACGCATAAGCTATTACCTTGCCATGCTGCATTAGAACGACGCCAAGCCCTCTTCTAGATGCATCTGTATATACAACAAAACCACCATTACTTGTCGGTAATGTCAACACTGGTGCCGCTGTAAGTCTCTTCTTTAATTCCATGAAACTTCTTTGACATTCACCAGACCATACATATGGCACACCCTTTCTAGTCAATCTAGTCATGGGTGCCACAATCCTAGAAAAATCTTGAATGAAACGCCTATAATAGCCTGCTAACTGCAGAAAACTTCTAATTTCAGTAATTATCTTAGGCACTTCCCATTTCATTACTGCCTCCACTTTACTTGGGTCAACTGCTACTCCCTCAGCTGATATGACATGGCCTAAAACTGAATCTCTTTTAGCCAAAATTCACACTTACTAAATTTGGCAAACAACTAATTATCTCTTAATAACTGCAAGGCAAATCTCAAATGCGCTGCATGCTCCTCTTCAGATGCTGAGTAAATCATAATATCATCTATAAAGACCACAATGAACTGGTCTAAATACAGATGAAAAATCCTGTTCATCAAATCCATAAAAGCTGCAGGAGCATTGGTTAGCCCAAATGGCATAACCACAAACTCATAGTGACCATATCGAGTTCTAAATGCTGTTTTATCAATATCACCCTCTCTAATTCTCAACTGGTGGTACCCTGATCTTAAATCGATTTTAGAAAATACCTTAGCTGATTGCAATTGATCAAATAGATCATCAATTCTAGGTAACGGGTACTTATTCTTTATGGTCACCCCATTCAATTTTCTGTAATCAATACACATTCTAAAACTTCCATCTTTTTTTCTTACAAACAACACCTGCGCCCCCATGGGGAGTGACTCGGCCTAATAAACATTTTTCCAACAATTCTTCTAACTGCTTTTTCAATTCTTTAAGTTCTGCCGGCGCCATCCGATATGGAGCTTTAGAGATCGGCATGGTGCCTGGCAACAACTCAATGGTAAAGCCCACCTCCCTGTGTGGAGCTAAACCCGAAAAATCATCTGGAAAAACATCTGCAAATTCCCTAACCACGGGAACTGCTTCTACTGACTTAAAAGCCTCAACCAAACTCACAGAAGCTAAATAAGCTACACATCCCTCATTAACTAATTTTCTAGCTTTAATTGCAGAAATTATAAACTTAGAAGTACGAGAGGGCATACCTTGATATTCAAACACTGTACCATTAGGGTGACAAAACTTGATTCTTTTCTTTCCGCAATCTAACATAGCTCCATAAGCTTCTAACCAATCCATACCCAAGATGATATCATAATCAGACAACTGAAGAGCATGCAATCGGCCCGGCATCTGATTCCCTTGAACCACAACAAGAGCTTCATCTATGTAACACGAGGTGAGCATAAACTCACCTGAGGGAACCTCCACTATTAATTCACATGACTTCTCTTCTAGAGGATGAGCCATACAATCCAGAAATTCTTCGGAAATGAAAGAATGAGAAGCACCTGAATCAAATAGAACTCTGGCTGAAAAATCATAAATAGGTATTATACCTTCTATCATGTTCGATGCCTCTGCCTGGGCACATGTGATAGCCATAACCCGGCCTCTACCTCGCTGCTGCGGTGCACCTCCACCACGACCTACTAATGACTGTTGGGGCTGGTGCTGTTGAACAACTCTACCATACCCATATTCTCTCGGATAGGGGCAATTGCGGATCAAATGCCCTGGCTGATTACAATTATAGCACCTGTAACCTGGTGGAATAGTGGGCTGCCTAGCAGTGCTCTGCTGCGATTCCTCTACCTCTGGCTTATAGCCACGCCCCTGCTGAAACTGCTGCCGACCTCCTCCTCCTCTTCCTTTGCCCTTAAATACTTGTTTCAATTTCTGACCCCACTTACCAAAACCTGAAGAAGAAGGTCATGCTGGTGCTTTTCCCGTACTAACTCCTGCTGCCTGTTGGGGTAGCCGAAAACTACCCGAACCTGACCCGCTTACCTGACGAGCCTGAATAGACCTCTCAAGTGTAGATGCTCTCTGGGCTGCCTCCTCAACTGTTCTACACATTAACGGTATTACTGCATTCTGCAACTCTTCTCTCAAACCCCGAATAAAATACTCAACCATCATAGCATTATCTGATACTACATAAGGTGCATATCGGCTAAGTGC
Organism: Colocasia esculenta; assembly: GCA_014218235.1. Lineage (NCBI taxonomy): Eukaryota > Viridiplantae > Streptophyta > Magnoliopsida > Alismatales > Araceae > Colocasia > Colocasia esculenta. The sequence goes on from CM024754.1 coordinate 32,398,954, forward strand.
CATAAACCGCATCTGATATTCTAAAACTGAGGTATTACCTTGCTGAGTGTCCGGAATTGCTCTCTTTCGCTTGCTGCACTTGAAGTGGAAAGAATGTATCATTGAATGCTTCGAGAAATTTTGGCCAGGTAATAACCTCCTCTGTTCTGCCTGCAAAGGTGGTCTGCATCTTTAGACGCCACCACTGCTGCGCAAACCTCTTAACTGATATGTGGCTAGTACAACTTTGTCTGCTGCTGGACACCTCATGGTCGTAAAGACCCTTTCAATCTCATGAATCCAGTGCTCTGCTGTATCTGGATTCGGCCCTCCTGTATAAGTGGGCGGCTGCAACCTCAGAAACATTTCAACTTGCATCACCGGCTCTTCTGCTGCCATTGCTGGTGGTGGTACAGGTGCCACATAAGGTACCTCCACTCTTGGCGGTGGTGCAACAGGGGCCACAGGTACTCCAGCAACTGGTGGTACTGCTGCTGGAGGTACCGGTGCCTGCTGATCCATCCTCATCCGAATATCGGTGAGGCTTTCCCAAATCCTCTCAATCATACGTTGACTGGACTGCTCAGGGTCCTCTCCTCCACCACCTCAATCCCTTCTATCAGCCATCTCAACTTCCTGCACAGATAACATAACAATCACGAACAAAACTGGTCATTACTAAACCAAGATCAGCTACCAGCAGTGTACAAGTATAGAAATGAGGCTATGTAATTTCCCAGTTCCTTTATATTTACACAGACCTCGCTCTGATACCAACTGTGATGGAACGCCTCGTTCAAACCCGTTAAACCATTAACAAACTTGATCCGAGTCCATCTCCCGCGATTGGGCCGTAGCCTCGCAAGGGACACCACACACGAGTCCGTGAACACAGAAAGGAACACACTTGATCTTATATATGATTCACCATTTCATATATAATGTACAAGATTTACATAGCCAAATTTCAACAAAAGTACAAGAAAGTACAGGAGCTTGGGGCATACCCCGAGAAAAACTGGTACAACTGAGGAAAATAACTACACTGCTACGGAAGCTACACTGCTAGAGGCGCTGGCCCAACACCGCTACGGCGCGGCCCTGAACTGGAAGACGGTAACGAAACCTCCTCCTCGCCCTCGCCTGTGGGGAGTAGGGGTGAGCCTCACTAGTCACTGGCTCAGTAGGGAACTCCCCCAACTCGAGCAAACCATACACAAGTATGGATGCGGTAAACTATACTAGCAGTTTATAGCAGAACCACGCAGGTTATTAAAGCAATAAATATACTTACCACTTGCCGACTATATTAAACAAAGTAAATAAATAAAACGACAAAACTCAATCACGTGTACGATCTAAAGTAGAGATCGCCACACTCGAGCCACGTAGACTGGTTCGCGACACCAGTAACTGACTCGGACAAACAAACACAGGTCTACCTCTCAGTCTCGCAGCCACGGATGAAAGGTACAGCTGCCGCTCCACGTGGAAAAGTCAAACAACTGTGGAGACCAACTAAACACCACTCTTGCGGGTACACAACCGCAGGCCCATGCCTGGCACCTCTAGGGTCTCTGGCCGGAGCACTCTAGAGTGAGGCACTGGAAAGGACTAGCTGGGGACCAGTGTCGACTACCGGTGTCCGTACCCCCAACTAAGAGCGCGCTACAAGTGACTAAAAACAAACTCAAGAGTCACTGTCCCACTGTCGTCTTTCCCTCAGCCGGACGTACAACTCAAACAAAGGAGTGAGGGTGTCCAGGACAGATGACACAGACTTCGACGGTACAACACAAGTACCGGGACAAGCCCCGAACTAACAGCCTGGCTCACAGAGAACCTGGGGCACCCAACTAGAGAGGTAACCACAGTAGGCATTGTACTACCTGCCACGCACACAAAACCACGTGTGCACCGCACAAACCACATGAAATCTTACGACATTCACAAATACCGACTGTTCACAGCACGTGAACACAATGCGCCTCGCGTGCATACCACGCCAAGACGCAAACCACTAGCTAGCTACGTAACCAACACGCTAGCTTCATAAACATGCACTCCCAGAGCGCCACAAGTGCCAATGCACCACACGGTATTACCAAATACACCGAATAATAACAATCGGATAATCACGTCACATAAATCATACGTATTCAGACCACTCGACTGTGGTCGCGACATGGGTCTGTGTCGCCTTCAGAATGCGACAGCCCGATATGGCATATTCTGTTAGTTATGGATGTCCTCAAGCCATCATAACTTGTACAATCTTGTTCCTTGATAATAATAATAAGGCTTTTATATTCGTTATGTGTAATTCGTTTATCGTTTCATTATGAAGTCCATGAATATGCGCATGGATATTAATTATGATGAGATCATAACAATGAGATTAATATCCTTTAAATGTATATTCTTAATTGTTCCTAGTCGGAGGATATCCGAGAAGGACATCGGATATCTGGTTAGGCTAGTACAGGTTGCACCTGCTCATATGATGAGGGTGGCTGGTCTCATAGTCACTTGTGTGGGGACACTAAGGTGAATCTGTAGGTGCTCATTAGAGAATGAGTTCACTGAACTGATCCGTTATGAATCGCTGGATGGTAATGTTACCTAACTGTCAACCAGCTAGATTCATTATCACAGTGGCATGATTGGTCCTTAGACCTGAGACACCAAGGACACCTTGTTGGTGGACTTCTGGGTTTTGACCTTGACTTATAGATCTCTAGCCATGAGGTCTTAATCAGTTAAGTGTTCGGATCTAGCGGAATACCTTCGAAGGTGATTGTGTGGTCAATATGGGATCGCTCGCTCTCGGTAATAGGAGAGTGAATGCTCTACGGAAGGATGCCTGATAGTCCCTGTCCAGGGCAAGACTACTTATCAGAAAAGGAGTTTTCTGATATTGTTATGCGGCATCTAAACCAAGTGAGTACACACATTAGGGTTTGACAGTTGACCATACCCTAAGTGCACTCGGGAGCATTGTACGAGCGAAGGATTATAGTCACGTGGTAACTGATGATACAAAAGGTTCCTTGAATGGGTTGCTGAACCCCAATGCTTTCCAGGATCAAGTGGTGTTGCTTGGCACCCAACTTGATTGGAAGTCTGGTCAATTATCGTGAGACGATAATTGATTGTGTAATTAATTAATATGAGATATTAATTAATTGCAATAAGTCAATAAAGAGTTATTGGGCTTAATGGGCTGAAAACTGGACTAGCACTTGGGCCTAGAGGGTCACACGCAATAGAGTTCCGAGCAGACTGGGCAGGATGACCGATATAGACATTAACTGGGTTTTTGTGAAAAACCGCAGGGTCTATATATTTACGTGGAGAGTTAAACCCTGGCCAGGCTACAGGCTCTCTCTCCTGGTCGCCCCCTCCTCTCTCTCTCCCTGGGCGCCCCCCACCTTCTCTCTCCTCTCTCTGGTACATGGTGGAGCTGAGATCCGGGAGACGCGTGGAGAACGAGGAGATCCCGTCTGCGTCCGGAGCTCACGTGGATACGTCTAGAGGCCGGACATTTGAACGGCTTGAAGCACCGGCGCCTCCTGCGCCACCTCCTCCCCGGATTTGGGAGTTTCGCAACCCCGCAAAGGTACAGATTGGATCTCCCTGTGCGCGGGTTTCTCCGTTTTTGTTCGATCCGACCACCGGCAACGATATCTATCTGTGGAAATCGTGTTTCCGCTGCGCCCCGTTCGATTCCTAACAGTGGTATCAGAGCCAGGTTGCTGGCCCGGTCGGTATCAGCGTCGTATGATCGTCATTTCATGCGTTTTTCGTCGGTTCGCGTTATGCATGAATCGCCAATTTTACTTCGCTCTTGGGTCGCACATGAGATATGCACTTTGTGTTTGGTACATGGAAATCATTCCTGGTACCAAGGGCTTCCCGAAGAACCTCTTGTGGTGTTGTTTGGCCCTCTATAGAGGCCACTGGGTGTAAACGAGCCGAGTCGAGCCGAGTAGTATGTTGCTCAAACTCTGTTCGTTAACTTTTAATCGAGTTCGAGCCGAGCTCGAGCTATATCGAGTATTGAAAATGCCTGTTCAAACTCGGCTCGTTTAAATACTCTCGAGCTCGAGCCCTTAACGAGTATCTTAACGAGCTTAATTGAATTTGCGAGTTCGTATATATAAGTCCAATCCAATCTATAAGTAAAAAATGATCGTTATAAGACCTTAATTTATCTTATTTAAAACTCATCTCATAGTTTTGATAAGTTACTTAATTTAATTATTTAATATAATGTTTGAAATATATTCATACTTTGTCACAAGCAATATGAGATTAATAGATAGACACCGGAAGGGAGAGGGTTGGTGCGCGACAAGGTAGGGGCGGTGCTACAACTCTCCTTCGCACACCGCCTAGAGCCCCCTTTCTGCACCGTCGGTGACAGTACTGCAGCCGCTGAGAGCACCGTCTGTCACTAACGGATTGTCCACAGTGGTCACCGGAGATGCCAGTGGCCGACAACGTGCCCTCGCGCCCACCGGGGGGCTCACCTACTGCACAAGTCGGTCTTGGGAGGAAGAAGATGCTTGATATGCTGGTGGACCTTGCAATACTAAATTTTGTGTTCATGCCCCTATTACATGATTTGTGTATATACCCTCATTTGCATAATTTGTGTATATACACTGTGGATTTAGTCTATGACATTTAAGCCCTCATAAATATTTTATATTGTAATAATAACTGTATAAAAACAAATAAATATTTTATATCATATATACTTATTATATTTAAAGAAATATTTAAACGAAGTGTTAGCGAGTACTTAGACAAGCACTTAACGAGTATTTAATCGAGCTCTTAATGAGTTCTTAAACGAGCTGTTCACGAGTATAATCGAGCCGAGCTCACATGTGTTCAGACTCGGCTCGTTTATGAATCGAGCTTTTTTTTTTGTTCAAGCTCGGCTCATTAATTAATAAACGAGCCGGACCGAGCTTTTATCGAGTCGAGTTTCGAACTACTCGTCGAACGTATCGGCTCGTTTACACCCCTAAGGCCACACGACCCCTTGCAATAAGCCGCCGCCATGCATCTTGGACAGTCCAAGATAAGGGGGCGTTTTTGATTTTGGGGTTTTCGGGGGGTTTTCTGGGTTGGTAGGGGCGGAGGGCGGCGGCTTCCGGTACCGCCGGCGCCGTCCGCGGCCGCCGAAGGCGGCGCGGAGGGTGGCAGGGCCGCGCCCCACCGGCGCTGCGCCGGTGGGGGGCGGCGGCTAGGGTTTCCCCAGCCGCCGCGGGCCCTGTCGGGCGGCGGGGGTGACCCCGCGCGGGTCCCCCGCGGGCCGCGCGCGGGTCCGCCCGCAGGTAAGTCGCGGGCGGACCCCCGCGGGTCCCGGGCTGTCGGATCCGGCCCGCGCCGGATCTGGATCCGGTCCGCCCCTTCCCCCCTTTTCCCATTTTTAATATTTTTAATTTTGTTTAAAATCATTTAAATGGTTTTAAAATCCCAGAAAATTATGAAAATGTGTTTTAAGAGTTTTAAAAATGTTTTAACTCTCTGTAAATTATTTTCATATGTATGACCCATTGCTTAATTAGTTTAAGGAAAATCTAAAATTGTTTTAGTTATTTCCTACCATCTAATTAAAGCATGTTAATTAATTAAGAATGTGATTCTTGTGAAATTAATTAACTGTAATTTTGGCGGATTCATGCAGTTACGGTGAATGACGTTTATCTAATGTTGATTAGATGTTATCCATGTTAGCTAAATTGTTTAGTTAAATGTTTTTCAAAATATAGTTATTATATTTTTGAAATAAAAGTTATTTCAGAAGTAATTATGTGATGATTGCTTATTGATGCATGTGATGTGTTGATGTGTGGATGGATGATCATGGACTTAGATGTCATGTGATGATGTTTATGGTTAATGGCATGTGATGTAATTTATGAGGACTGCGTGCCTCCCTCTCTCCCTCTATTAAATCCGGGTTGTACATTCTATCTCCCTCCTGTTATGTACTCCCCTTGACTTGTTCAAGGTTTCTTATTATTATCTGATGTACATTTATGGGCCTGCGAGCCCAATTTAAATATTACTTGTAATTATAAGAAGCGGATTGGCGGAGATGGAGGAGAGTACCATGCAGGACCTTCATGGAGATAGAGTTACATCAAGCAAATGCATTCGATGCGGGGCTGCCATTTATTCACCGTGTTTGTGGATTACCAACTGGCTCTGGTAATGCCACTCTAGGTTAAAGTCCATGATCATCCATCGTTTTTCTTCATATATATGATATATGTGGAATGTGCTATGATATATATAATTAAATATATGATATTCCAAATTCTATATATCAATAGCACGCAGATATAGAGACCAAGATAAAATATATCAAAATCCCTCCTCGTTTAAATTTTAAGCCGTAGCGTAATCATTAAGAATGATTACGTGGCCCTCCATCATTATAGTTTTAGGATTGCCATTAGATCGGGCAAGTTTGTTGTGCTATCCACAAGGCTTGCCAAATCTGATGACAGACTAAAACTATGGCATAGTGATGCCTTAAACGGGATAGAGGACCGGTGTAGCTTTGTTGTGCTATCCACAAGGGCTACATCCAAATCTATGCTCGTTACGTAATGATGGTACTGCTTAGACTGGATTTAATGACTTGTTGTGCTATCCACAAGGTCATTAAAATTCAGGGGCCAAAATAAGATCGGATATTGCAAGAGTTGCAAGTGTCAAGAGTTGACCGCTTTCAGATCATAGTATGGTTTGTTGTGCTATCCACAAGATCATGCTATGAGTCTGTAAGATTCCGATCCCCACTAGGAGACCGTCGGAGTCTCCCATTCTGTATATCTGAGGGTTATACAGTCTGTCGGAAAATAGTGGGAGCTAATCTTGATTAAAGTCCTAATCTAGATTTAATTATTATTATGAACATCTGCTAATTGTGTTTACATTTCCTTTATAGGCAAAAATGTCGTCAGGTAACCCACTCCGTGGCATACTGGATGCCAACAGATTGACAGGCCCGAACTACTCGGATTGGCTCAGAAACCTGAAGATTGTCCTCAGGTCTGAGCGCATTGCCTATGTCCTGGAGGGTGAGATCCCAGCTGAACCACCCCTTGATGCACCTGAAGGGGAAACACTTGAGTTTGCGAAGTGGAAGGAGGATTCCACTCTGGCCCAATGCTACATGCTTGCCTCAATGAGCAATGAGTTGCAAAGGCAGCATGAGAACATGGATGCTAGATCCATCATGCAGCACTTGCAGGAGCTCTTTGAAGAGCAGAGCAGGGTGGAGAGATATGAGATATCCAAGGCCCTGTTCAGAGCTCGCATGGCAGAGGGGTCTTCAGTACAACTCATGTGCTGAAGATGATAGAGTGGATTGAGAGGCTCGAAGGGCTTGGTTTTCCTCTTGACAAGGAACTAAGCACGGACCTCATTCTCCAGTCACTTCCAGATTCATATTCCCAGTTCATTGTGAACTTCACAATGAACAAGATTGAGGTGAGTTTAGCTGAGATGCTCAACATGCTGAAGACTGCTGAGGGCAACCTTAAGAAGGAAAAGCCCACTGTTCTCATGGTTGGAAAGTCCAACAAGAAGAGGAGAGCAGGGCAAGCCTTTAAGAAAGGCAATGCAAAGAAGCAGTCTAAGCAGAAACAAAAGAAGGACATAAGCAAAGGAGAAGAAAAGGGCGAGTGCTTCCACTGCAAGAAAAAGGGGCACTGGAAAAGAAATTGCAAGGACTATCTTGCAATGAAGGCTCAGGAGAAGCAGAAGCTTGGCGAAGCTTCAGGTATCTATATGATAGATCTTCACTTGTCTATTAGAGATTCTACATCTTGGGTTTTAGACACTGGATGTGCTTCTCATATCTGCAATGATGTGCAGGTGCTGACAAGTAGAAGGAAGCTGAGCAAGGGCGAGGTGAACTTGAGGCTTGGAAACGGCACAAGTGTTGGTGCACACACTGTGGGGACAGTGAAGCTCAAGTTACCTTCTGGAGATTTGCTTTTATTAGATGATTGCTACTATGTGCCTAGTATCATTAAGAACATTATTTCTGTTTCTTGTTTAGACAGAATTGGATACATGTTTACCATTGAGAACAATAGTTGTTCAGTTTATTTGAGAAATAAACTAGTTGCTTTAGCAAGTTTGGTGAATGGTTTGTATCTGCTTGATGTCTCTTATGAAAATCTCCATGTTGATGTTTCTCCTAAGAGAAGTAAGAATAGTGTGAACACTGCCTACTTATGGCATTGTAGGCTTGGTCACATTGGCGAGAATAGGCTTCAAAAGTTGCATAAGAATGGATACTTAGATCCATTTGATTATGAATCATATGCAACTTGTGAATCCTGTTTAATGGGTAAGTTGACCAAATCTCCATTTAGTGGACATGGAGATAGGGCCAAGGACATATTGGAACTAATACATTCGGATGTATGTGGTCCAATGTCTACCCAAGCCAAGGGTGGCTACTCATACTTCATTACATTCACGGATGACTACTCAAGGTTCGGATTTGTTTACTTAATGAAGTACAAATCTGAAGCCTTTGGGAAATTCCAAGAATTTAAGAATGAAGTTGAGAAACAAACTGGAAAGAGTATTAAAATCCTACGGTCAGACCGAGGAGGTGAATACTTAAGTACAGAGTTCACACAATTCTTAAAGGACAATGGTATCCTTTCTCAATGGACTCCTCCCTATACACCACAGATGAATGGTGTATCGGAAAGGAGAAATCGTACCTTGTTGGACATGGTGCGATCCATGATGAGCCGTTCACAGTTACCAGTTTCCTTATGGGGATATGCGCTAGAGTCAGCGGCATATCTGCTGAACAGGGTTCCCAGTAAATCTGTGTCTTCCACTCCATATGAGATATGGAAGGGTAGAAAGCCTGATTTTAAACATGTTAAAATCTGGGGCTGTCCTGCCCACGTGAGGAGACATGACCCAGATAAACTGGAATCCAGAACCGATAAGTGCAGGTTTGTTGGATACCCAAAAGAAACGTTTGGGTACTACTTTTACCATCCTGGTGAACAAAGAGTGTTTGTCGCCAGGAGAGCTGTCTTCTTGGAAGAGGAGTACCTTACCCAAGAGGACAGTGGGAGTAAAGTAGATCTAGAAGAGGTTCTAGATCCACAAATTGTGCAAAGTCCACCAGGTGAAACATCGGTTCCGGAACCTGTTCAGGAATATACACACATTCAGCGTAGGTCTGGTAGAGTACCTAGACAGCCTGAAAGATATGTTGGACATATCAGTGAAGGCATGTCTTATGATGAGGATGATGATCCAAAGACCTACCAAGAGGCTGTTGATTGTCCTCAGTCAGGGAAATGGCGAGATGCCATGAATTCTGAGATGCAGTCCATGTACACCAACCAAGTTTGGAATTTGGTAGACTTGCCGAAGGTATTGTACCTATTGGGTGCAAGTGGATCTTTAAGAGAAAGATCGGTGCAGATGGACAGATCGACACTTATAAGGCAAGGTTGGTGGCAAAGGGGTATCGTCAAAGGCAAGGAATTGACTATGACGAAACTTTCTCACCAGTTGCTATGATAAAGTCGATCAGAATTCTTCTTGCCATTGCTGCATACTTTGATTACGAGATCTGGCAGATGGATGTAAAAACCGCTTTCCTTAATGGAAACATTGAGGAGGAAGTGTATATGATACAACCTGAGGGTTTTACATCCAAAGAGTGTCCAGACAAAGTATGCAAGCTTCAAAGATCCATCTATGGATTGAAGCAAGCTTCTCGTAGTTGGAACATAAGGTTTGATGAGGCTATCAAATCTTATGACTTCATTAAGAATGAAGATGAACCATGTGTGTATAAGAAAATCAGTGGGAGTGCTATCACTTTTCTCATACTTTACGTTGATGACATCTTACTCATTGGGAATGATGTAGGGATGTTATCATCAGTAAAGGTTTGGTTGTCAAAGAACTTCTCCATGAAGGATTTGGGAGAAGCATCCTACGTATTAGGAATACGTATCTATAGAGATAGATCTAAGAGGATGCTTGGCTTGACCCAATCCATGTACATAGATACCATTGTCAAAAGGTTTGGCATGGAAAATTCCAAGAGAGGTCTCATACCTATGAGACATGGGATTATTCTCTCTAAGGAGCAGTCTCCTAAGACTCCTGAAGAGAGGGCAGCCATGGATAGAGTCCCCTATGCCTCGGCTATAGGGTCTATCATGTATGCCATGCTATGTACAAGGCCTGATGTGGCATTTGCTCTAAGTGTTACGAGCAGATATCAGGCAAATCCAGGTGAAACACACTGGATGGCTGTGAAATGTATCCTTAAGTACTTGAGAAGGACTAAGGATATATTTCTGGTCTATGGAGGAGGGGACTTGAAACTTCGGGCATATACTGACTCGAGTTTCCAGTCAGACCCAGATGATAGCAAGTCTACATCTGGGTTTGTGTTCACTTTGAACGGGGGTGCAGTGAGCTGGAAGAGTTCCAAGCAAGAAACCACTGCAGACTCGACGACAGAAGCTGAGTACATTGCTGCAGCTGAAGCCGCCAAGGAGGCAGTGTGGATGAAGAAGTTCATCACCGACCTTGGTGTGGTGCCAGGTGACTCTGATCCAATCCCATTGCTGTGTGACAACAATGGGGCCATTGCGCAAGCGAAAGAGCCGCGGTCTCATCAGAAGTCGAAGCACATTCTGAGGCGATTTCACCTGATCAGGGAGATAATCACTAGAGGAGATGTACTGGTGGAAAGAGTTCCTTCAGTCGACAACATTGCAGATCCATTGACGAAGCCTCTGTCTCAAATTGTGTTTGAGCGCCACCTAGAGTCTATGGGTTTAAGACATAAAGGTGATTGGCTTTAGTCCAAGTGGGAGATTGTTAGTTATGGATGTCCTCAAGCCAATCATAACTTGTACAATCTTGTTCTTTGATAATAATAATAAGGCTTTTATATTCATTATGTGTAATTCGTTTATCGTTTCATTATGAAGTCCATGAATATGCGCAATGGATATTAATTATGATGAGATCATAACAATGAGATTAATATCCTTTAAACGTATATTCTTAATTGTTCCTAGTCGGAGGATATCCGAGAAGGACATCGGATATCCGGTTAGGACTAGTACAGGTTGCACCTGCTCATATGATGAGGGTGACTGGTCTCATAGTCACTTGTGTGGGACACTAAGGTGAATCTGTAGGTGCTCATTAGAGAATGAGTTCACTGAACTGATCCGTTATGAATCGCTGGATGGTAATGTTACCTAACTGTCAACCAGCTAGATTCATTGTCACAGTGGCGTGATTGGTCCTTAGACCTGAGACACCAAGGACACCTTGTTGGTGGACTTCTGGGTTTTGACCTTGACTTATAGATCTCTAGCCATGAGGTCTTAATCAGTTAAGTGTTCGGATCTAGCGGAATACCTTCGAAGGTGATTGTGTGGTCAATATGGGATCGCTCGCTCTCGGTAATAGGAGAGTGAATGCTCTACGGAAGGATGCCTGATAGTCCCTGGCCAGGGCAAGACTACTTATCAGAAAAGGAGTTTTCTGATATTGTTATGCGGCATCTAAACCAAGTGAGTACACACATTAGGGTTTGACAGTTGACCATACCCTAAGTGCACTCGGGAGCATTGTACGAGCGAAGGATTATAGTCACGTGGTAACTGATGATACAAAAGGTTCCTTGAATGGGTTGCTGAACCCCAATGCTTTCCAGGATCAAGTGGTGTTGCTTGGCACCCAACTTGATTGGAAGTCCGGTCAATTATCGTGAGACGATAATTGATTGTGTAATTAATTAATATGAGATATTAATTAATTAATAAGTCAATAAAGAGTTATTGGGCTTAATGGGCTGAAAACTGGACTAGCACTTGGGCCTAGAGGGTCACACGCAATAGAGTTCCGAGCAGACTGGGCAGGATGACCTTTATAGACAATAACTGGGTTTTTGTGAAAAACCGCAGGGTCTATATATTTACGTGGAGAGTTAAACCCTGGCCAAGCTCCAGGCTCTCTCCTGGCCGCCCCCTCCTCTCTCTCTCCCTGGGCGCCCCCCACCTTCTCTCTCCTCTCTCTGGCACATGGTGGAGCTGAGATCCGGGAGACGCGTGGAGAACGAGGAGATCCCGTCTGCGTCCGGAGCTCGCGTGGATACGTCTAGAGGCCGGACACTTGAACGGCTTGAAGCACCGGCGCCTCCTGCGCCACCTCCTCCCCGGATTCGGGAGTTTCGCAACCCCGCAAAGGTACAGATTGGATCTCCCTGTGCGCAGGTTTCTCCATTTTTGTTCGATCCGACCACCGGCAACGATATCTATCTGTGGAAATCGCGTTTCCGCTGCGCCCCGTTCGATTCCTAACATATTCACCACGTGAACGTGACGCACCAACATGTCGCGTCCCCCACCTGAACGCGACGGGTCGACCTGTCGCGATTAGATCGCGACAGGGGTTCCGTCGCCATCAGAGGTAGGAACCCTAGTCCGGGATCCTCCACGGATTACCACTCTATGCTATGCAAATCACCCTTAATTCTCAATTTTCATGCTTTTATGAATCCCTAAACATGGTATCTACTGTTAGGTAAACGAATAACTGATCAAACCACTCTCCTACGCAATCCACAGCCCGGAAAACAGGAGGAGTCACCCTACCTCCGCGAAGAACATGCAGTACGGCGATCCTTCGGCGTTTCTTCCGCTTCACGCGAGCTTCCCGTGGCGAGAACACACCATTCCACAAGCTCCCACGCCGAAAATCCCCAGGGAACCCGCGCAGCACCTCCCCCCTGGCCGAATAGAGAATACCCAGCTCTGTTCTGGCCAGCCGGGTTTAAAGCCTGCTAGCGGTTGATAACGCGACAGACCATTCCGTCGTGACCTTGTCGTGACGGATCTAGCCGTCGCCTTCCCAATGCTGACGTCTGCCAGTCGCCGAGCGCTGGACACGCGGCGCACATGCAGACGATCGCCGTTCCCTGACGGCAGCCAGAACGCGACGAGCAGGACTGTCGCCTTAAGAATGTCACGACCCTCTCTATCACATTCACAGACAGAGAATCCAGGGTGCTACGGGCCCAAATTGTCGGTCCAGTAAGCCCCAAAAACGCACGCACACACCTAACACAAGCGACATTGGCCTCACAAGCGCTGAACACAAGATCCACAAGGATCCGAAAAATGCGCGACGTTACATTACTATCATATAAAAAGAAATTTTGACCTCAAAATCCATAACACATTCCAAATATATACAACTTTAAAACATAATTACAAATACTATCATCTAAAAAGATTTAAAACTTTATTCAAACAAGTAAGGATACCCTAAAGCCATCTCCTCTATCCATGGATTCCCACATGGTCGACGAGCTGGTTGTACCCTCAATACCTATGATACCCTTTAGGGATCAGTAAGATCCAAATGGCTTTTAGAAGTTCTCTCTTACCTTGAGTCACGCCGGACCTCTGGACTTGTGCATAACATGGCCAGTGGAAGGGTAGTGAATCCCACCTGACTGCCAACACCAATTGCGCGTGTTGTGCAACTGTTACTATCGCTCGTTTAATCGACGTTTCAGGTGCAATGACCTGTAGTTCTCATCTATACTCTACTCGCTCATCTATTCACACTCTCTCTGCTATCTCGTCTATTCATCTAGTAATTTCGTCTATTTCTTGGTACTCTCTATTGGCCATTGACTGATTGTTCAAAGATAAACAATATAACTAATGCCTGGCAATATAAAGGGTCCGGTCTGGTCCTGGGAGGTGCGCCCAAAAGTGCTAGTGCCCGCGGGAGTTAATTGACCAGAGTGTTTGGCATTACACTCAAGTGCTATCTATCTCGACTATCTAAATGACGATCAAAGTGCTATACTATACTCGTTGTGCTATTGTTATAGTTTGTGCTATTTGTGCTATGGCCATCCTGCTCTTTGTGTTATGCTCGACACTTATACTATTTCATTCACATGTTATTGTGCTATCTTGGTTCATGTCATCGTGCTATCTCTCAGCCTACTTGACTCTCGCTCTCTATCATTAGTTGCTCTGCTCTTTAATACATTAATCATTTAAAGCATGCCTGATCATGAGATTTAAGTCCTACTGGGCGTTATCACTCACCCTGCGTTATTGTTGCATGTTCTCAGGTGAGACCGAGGAAGATATTTACACTCAGAGGATGGGAATGACCAAGAGTGAAGTCAAGAGTACCCTAGTGTCTTAGTATTATGTTAGAGTCTGAGTTTAGTCTTTTACTTTTATTCAATGTAATTGGGCCCTATAGAATGGCTCTGATATTAGTGGTTGTAATAGACATTTGAGGAATTATTAATGAGATGCATTTGCTTTAGTATTTATTCTTTGTCTAATGGTTTGATGTCTATTATACGCTCTGTACCCGTTTACTTACAACTGCCTCACGTAGCGATATTCCTCGTCGGGGCGTGACAATTAATGTCTTGAATAGTAGGATAACTTAGAGAAACGATCAAGTATAGTCGAAAGAGTAATGACACATGATAGTAAGAGAATAATAGTACTTTTCAAAAGAATATAGCACAACTAGCACGATAAATGAATGACCATATCACGAGATAGCACGTATAATAGCACTGTAACGACCCTCCTTATACTGGTACGATTATACCAATCCACGTCGGTATAGAGAGCACCGTCACAGTGGGACATTTACCCATCAATAACAATGGCTGAGATGTACACAAATATAGACATAAAACAACAGAAATAAAAGAACTTAACATCATTCTTATTCCATCATCATCATTAAATATCCACAGTCCATATAGCAATTTAAGAAAACTAAAGTCCACATAATTGAAATTCTAAATCAATTTACATTGTCATGATGAGATACATCATTTATTCATTTACATACTATGGAAATGAAAGTACAATATCGCTATCTCCACAACAAGCTACTCCTCTCGCTCGGGGTCGCTCCTAACAATCTCCTCCAGAGAAGTGGAGTCACCTGCCACATCTGTACGCTGAAGCAAGAGTGAGTCTAAATAGACTCAGCAAGTATTCCATGCACATCATTCATTAACACATCATATACACAGGTTTCATGCATTATACAATTCAGACTATTATACATGGAACCTATGACAATTTAAACACATGAATCATGCTTAAGACATTAACAATGTCATATAATAACCTACTCATGCTTTCTAGCCTCATCATGTAACATGATTTATAATCAAACATTATCCATATCATGCTATCATATTACCAAACTAGAACATGGAATTAAGCATAAAGAGAATAGCAACCTAGCATGAATTCTAATCAATTTCACATGCATTCTTCACTTTAATTTACACATTTAACTTGCTATTTTAATGTAAAAATTTTCAATCAGACATGATAACACCTTTTTATTAACAAGAATCAAGGTAACACCTTTTTATTAACAAGAATCAAGGTAACACCTTTTTATTAGCAAGAATCAAGGTTAATACATATCCATGTTAATTGGCAATTGTATACAATTTAAGCACAAAACTATATGTGAAGTGAGTAGCATATCTAGCATGGAACCTATACAATCTTTCAAATTTTTATCACCACTATAATCATAATTTACTTGCTGTTTTGGCATGAACTAACATATATTCACATGGTTCACTCATGCTCACATGCTAAAACAATCACTTTACACTTTCACATGCTCATTTACACATTTGCCGATTTCACAATTTTATTTACACTTATTCACATTTTCACATTTAAATGCCATGACACATAGTCCAAACTACCACTAGAAGGACACACATACACATTCACATACCTATCATCTAGGCAACATAGTGATAGATCTTGGTTAACTGCGCAGAACTGGGAGAAGCACTCTCCACCCTAACCAGTGGTATTTGTCCACCTCCAGGATTTCATCCTAATTGGGCATAGGATTTCACACACTATGAACCTTCCCATAGGGACTTTACTACGGTATGGTTCCACAGCCCTCTATGGTAGCAGTGTCACACATGGCACAATTTACACGATTTGCATTAATCACATAGTTCATATTATTCATATGCATTAATTTACTCATTGCACTCACTGGTACATAATTTACATATGATCAGTTTTATCTAACATGATGCTACTATTCATAATGTCAATCAGATCATAAAATCAACCCTAATCATGCTGCTAATGACTGAAGTACATATAAATAACATTGGCATGATCAACATGGTTATTTTCTATCATATAACCCATAATAGTGTCCATTGTTATCAGAATGCCATGAAATGTTTATCACAGATCCCCAACAGTAAACCTATCTCATGCTGAATTTCTCACATTTTTCAAATCTGGAAAAGAATTATAATAATTAAAACATGATTTAGTCACATTTACCGCTAATTTCATCTACACAAGGTACACAGTAGGACAATTAGGTGTAACAGTTTCAAAACCTGCTAACAGTCATCTCGAATAGATAAAAATATTATGAAACCCTAATGTGTCAGAAACATAATTATTCAAGAATTTCCAGCATTATTTCATGATTACAGCCCACTTACAAAAATTTAATTAAATAAACCTGTATACCTAAATTCACCCTAGCCTCAGGGTATGACCTACTGCATGTACTGAATCACATATAAAATCTATAGCATGTACTTACATCCAGAAGTTCGGGAAATAAATCACAAAGATCAAAACATGCATTCTGTAAACACTGAAGAACTTGGCGACACACAGTTGGCCGCCAACAGGGGTTGACGGCACCAAAGGTTGCCGCCTACCATAGATCTTAACGGCATCAAATGTTGCTGTTAAGTTCCTATCTGTAAAAGTGCAGACAGAACGCACAACCAAGAGAGAACGGGGGTTCCAGGACACGAGGAAAAATCTGTAATAATACTTAGGACCTACTAGACATGGGTATGGACGATGTCCAATGGTCACTTGCCTTAGTAAAAATGCTACACGAGATTTAATGGTCGGAGAAGCTCTCCTCGGCCAAGCCAAGAAGTCCTCCAATCTTCCCTCGATCCGACTTCTGTGTTGAAGGATGAAGCACGCCAGAGTCGGGGAAGCCTTCCTCGATGTTCAGTCTTCCTTCTAGTCGTGGTAGATCGCCGGAAGAAGCCTTCAATCGCCAGATCCAAAGTCTCAAAGTCTCAGCTTCGCACAGAAAAGCTAGGGTTTTGACCAAAGAGCCAAAGACTCAATCCAGCCGCAAGAGGGGGTTTTATAGGCCAATGGGTTTTGGGGTATGCGTAGATAGGGTGTGTGACCGTTGGGGGATGGTTTCCTAAACTGAAGCTGAAGAAATTGCGGACGTTTTCGAATCTGAAATGCAACAAGTTTGGGATATAGACGTCCACATCTTTGGCCACCTACTGGGAGTCGGCGTCCATCGATCTGGACGCTGACATCCACATGCGCGTCCACTCATGTTGACGCCAATGCGTCTTTGGCCAAAACACAGAAATATCTGGAATATACATATATACACTATATACATGCATGTAGTTGTAATGTATACTTAAATATTATAGATACTATGTAAATACAACAATATGTACATAGTAGACTCATATAACATCATTTGAATACAAGGTGCACAGAAATAATTGCATATATATTCATATACATGGCAATATAAACAAGACATCTAAACAACGCATGGCCGAATAAAAGGGCAAAATTCGAGGGCCTTACACCCTCTCCCCCTTAAAGAAACTTCGTCCTCGAAGTTAGAATGACACTACTCAAATAATTTGGGATACTTCTTCTTCATAGCATCCTCAAGCTCCCAAGTAGCCTCCTCTCGTGAGAAGTTGCGCCATAACACCTTCACGGACGCAATGCTCTTGTTTCGGAGATGCTGAACCTTCTGGTCAAAAATAGCTACTGGTTGCTCAACATAAGACAGATCTGGCAGGATCTCCACTGGCTCGTGACTAATAATGTGAGATGGATCTCGAACATATCTCCTGAGCATAGATACGTGGAACACCGGATGAACACTAGCTAATGCTGGGGGTAAAGCTAGTTCATATGTCACGTTGCCCAATCGTCTGAGAATCACATACGGGCCAATGAATCTAGGACTTAGCTTACTATGCCTGCCAAATCTGACAACACCTAGAGTAGGTAAAATTTTCAAAAAGACATGCTCACCCACCTCGAACTCTAAATCCTTCTTTCTGTTGTCGGCGTAACTCTTCTGCCTATCTTGCGCCGCAACAAGCCTCTTCCTGATAAGCTAGATCTTATCTGAAGTCTCCTAAACTAACTCCGGACCGATCAACTGCCTATCACAAGTCTCCTCCCAACATAAAGGAGATCTACAAGGCCTACCATACAATGCCTCAAATGGGGCCATACCAATACTTGCATGGAAACTGTTGTTATATGCGAACTCCACAAGAGGTATATGACGCTCCCAATCATCCTTCCAATCCAGTATACACGCTCTCAACATATCCTCGAGCGTCTGGATAGTCCTCTCGAACTGTCCATCTGTCTGGGGATGGAACGCCGAACTAAGCTTCAATTCAGAGCCTAATGCATCCTGAAGACCCTTCCACAACCTCGAAGTAAATATTGGATCTTGATCCGAAATGATCGACTTCGGCACACCATGCAATCTAACTATGCTACTAACATACAATCTAGCTAAACTCTCAACCGACTGCTTCTTCTTCATAGGCAAGAAATGCGCAGTCTTAGAGAATCTATCTACAACTACCCAAATCGAGTCATTGCCCTCCTTGATCTGGGCAAACCCGTTACAAAATCTATAGTGACAGCCTCCCACTTCCATACTAGGATTTCCATCTTCTGCATAAGACCAGATGGTCGCTGCTGCTCGGCCTTCACTTGCTGGCATATTAAACATCTAGAAACATAATCCGCTACATCCTTCTTCATGCCAGACCACCAAAAAGATCTCTTCAAATCTTGGTACATCTTAGTGTTACCCGGATGAATCGAGAATCTCGACCTATGAGCTTCTGCTAATACATGCTCACGGACATCTACAATGTCGGGAACACATACTCGATAATGAAATATAATCACACCTTCTTCATCACGAGTAATGCCTGCCTTGCCCACTAACTCTTGGAGTCTAGGGTCGGCTTTCTGCTGCTCTGTAACACCCCGAAAAATATTTATTTGTTGAAAAACTTGAAAAACAAGGTTATTGGATTTAACCATTATTCTTAGATTGAATTAATTGATATTCAGGAATGTTTAGCATTAATGAACATTATCCCAGTGTCGTACTCGGACATGCGTGCTCCCACAGGGTGACACTGAAAAACTGTAACGAAAATGAAATCCGGGAATACCATAATTTCCAGAAAAATGTGAAGATATCAAAAATATAAATATCCGGATTTGTGGATGTATGGACTTCGAGATTACGCCGACGTAACCATTTTCCGGGTGATTTTTCACCCAGTGTAAAATAAATTTTAAAAATTAAACTAAAATCACCATAATTTGTAAAACTATTACATTAGCCTATGGCTGAAATTTCAACACAAATGGAGATTATTTGAATGTGTTTGCAAGAGGATCTTTGGGTCAGCTGATTTATGGGTTAATTACGTCAAGTATTTTTGGGAATTTAGCTAGCTTACGTGGGAAGGGCTGGGGCAGCCACCTCACCTAAGTGGAAGCTTCATATGATAACCCTTAGGTGTAAACCATGGGTTGTGCATGGTAATTGTGTCGATGGTAAAAGCTCCATGGCTTTTACCGTGACATATTAGTAGCTAACGTGTCACTGTGCATGGAGAGTTAGCTGGGTTATAAAAGCCACTCCTCTGCCTTCGTACGCACCCTTTCCCACTCCTGTTCTTGCTGCCTCTTCTGCTGACATCTGTTGGATCTTCCTCCGGTTCTTGCACTTTCCTCGGTTCTTGTCTTTGTGTTCTTCTACTGCTACTGTTGCTGCGCATACACCTTGGTGCTGGTAGTGGCTGCCGTTGTGCTGCGTCAAGAGGAGCTGCTACTTCTGATCGAAGGGGCTACTAGTTATTACTGCTGGAGGTTGCCTTGACTTCATCTTTTCTCGCCCAGTTGCACTTGTCAAGACCGCCATCTGTGCAAGCTTTTTCTCCTTTCGTTTCCTCATATCTGTGGAGTTCTACCTTGAAGAAGAAACTTACTCAAATCAGTAAGGTAGGATTCAACTTCCTTCCATTCTCTTACCTAACCCTTGAATTGGTTTTCGAGTTACTGTTGGACTGTTCATGGTATATTATGTGCCTTACACCATGATTGGAAGTCACTGCTGTAGAAATAGAAACTTTTCCAGTGTCATATTGTATTTGGTTTCTAGCTTAACATGGTTAGATCATCTCTACAATCCTAGAGTGCACCTCACTGTCCCCATACATGATCATACCAGATACTGCAAGAGTTCAAACCCTCTGTTAGGAAGTTGGAGTGTCAAACTGTAGTTTCTATAGAATTCGACTTATGAAGACAGACTCTAACTCATGACTGTTTATATATAATTCGATTTCCAGTTTATATATAATTCGACTTATACATTCGACTTCCAGTTTACATATAATTCGACTTATACATTCGACTTCCAGTTTATATATAATTCGACTTATACATTCGACTTCAAGTTTACATATAATTCGACTTATACATTCGACTTCTAGTTTACATATAATTCGACTTATACATCCGACTTATGTAGTCAGACTTCAGCTCATGTAGACAGAACTTCAGCTCATGTAGGCAGGACTTCAACTTCTATAGTCCAACTTCCAGACTTGTGTTTTCTGTCAGAACTATAATTTTCAGCAGTAGATTACTGCATACCAGTGGATTATAAATAAGTAATGATGACTGTTATTGGATCTTTGGATCCCACTTGATTACTATGCCTGTGTAATGGGGCTGGTTCAGTCCTGGGAGGAGCACCAAATTCGTTTGTGGCCGTGCGGGAACGATGTGAACAAGTGGATGTTGGCATACATCGATTCGTGCTTGATTTGTCATCATGTCATATTTATGTGTGTGAATTTGTTTCTGAATCAGAACTTAAGTGTTATCCTGATTGCATGATTATGCTTCTACTGTTCTATATGTGTTATTCAAGTGGACACGTTTGTCCCTCCACGTAATGCTATCGTTAGCCATAATTAAACTCTTATTCTGAAATGATGTTCTTGAGTTCTTCCGTTCTAAAGAGTTGAATTCTACTGGGCTAGTTAGCTCATTCTTCCTACCTTTTTCAAGTTGTCCAGATGAGAATGAAGTCTAAGGGGGGATGTGTGTGCTGAGGGGACTCTCGTTATCCTGCGAGTCATCAACTTTTATTTCTCTTAGAGTAGTTGGAATGTAATAATGCTATAGTTTTCTTTTGTATATTCCTCATTTAGACTGAAATGAGGAGTATTATGTAATAAGCTTCCGCTAAACAAGCGTTTGCGTTTTTGTTACTTCTCGTGTTCATCATCTGTCATGTTCAATAAATGGAATTTTATTAGGACGTGATAGATTTTGTGGTATCAGAGCTTAGTTCGATAAACCTAGGGATAACCAGTGAGTTGGGGTAGAAACTTGGGATTAGATAGCATGATTTTTGTAACTATAAAAAAATGCTTAACTTGTGAATTATTTTAGCATGGACATGAGTGCTCAACAAAGGTTGGTAGCAGCCATGGAAATGCTATGTCAGGACCTAGAATTATATGCCCAAGCACAGAGGGAAACCCACGTACAGATCAAAGAGGAAGTATTAAATCTGACGGCAGACGCTTTCTTGGCGGGAAATCCACACGTTTCATTGGATGTTATGAACCAGATCATGAATGATCTGGATGGTCTGAAGTTGGGGCAAGAGATGCTGCTCCATCAGATCGAGGGGTATTGGGAGGTGATGACCGATGTCGCGAGGGAGCTGCATTATGGGGCTGCAGAAGCACATCAACCACCGCCCGCAGAATCGGTTATAGACTTGACTGGAAATTAAAAATTGTGGATAGACAACTCACTTTTTGTAACCTCTCCTTTTGTTTAAATGTTGAATGTAAATATGACTCCCATGTATTTGTGGAGTGAGAGGTTATGGTTTTGTACATATGGAAAAGTTTGAAGTAGGAGACTGTGGTAACTTAGTTGGGGGTTGTGGTAACATGTTTTGATGTAAATATTTGACTAGTGAATAGAAATGGTGTATTAGGTGGATTTGAATTGTGTATGTGATGAATGTGAGTTTGGGATGATTGTGAAAATTAATGTATGTATTGTTGGATGTTTCAGATACCTTTCAATTTAGTCATGGATGGTGGTGATGCCCATTGGAAAAAAATGGAGAGTTCAATGCATGATTTGACTCGAGTAATGAAGACAGTAGCCAGAAATAGTAACCATAATGGAACAAGTTTATTTAAGGATTTCCGAAGTTTGGATCCTCCAAGATTTATAGGAAGTACAGATCCGGATGAGGCTGAGAATTGGTTGAAGGATATTAAGCGAATTTTCAAGATGATCAAGTGTACAGATGAAGAACAGGTTCGTCTAACTACATTCCAGTTAGATCGGGATGCACATGCTTGGTGGGAGACTGTGGAAGCTACCCTGGAGGATTCCAACCAAGTTAGTTGGGAAGAGTTTGTGGAACTGTTCAATGATCAATATTTCTTCGAGGTGGTTCAAGAGAAGAAAGCAAATGAGTTTGCTAGTCTAAAGCAGCTAAGGATGTCAGTATCGGAGTATGAGGCCCAATTTGCCCGGTTGTCAAAATATGCTCCACATCTTATAGCCACAGAAAAATTGAAGGCTAAGAGGTTTATGAATGGACTACGTCCTAACTTTATCATGCAGTTAACTCCTCATCTAATCACTACTTATTCAGAAATGGTTAAGAGAGCCTTGGCATTGGAAGCTGCGAATGATTCTGTGGACAAGATTAGAGGGAAATCTGGAGAAGGATCTTCAGATCGAAAAGGAAGTATGAATCGGGGAATGCCTCGAAGGTTCAGAAAACTGCTAAGAAGGCAAGCAAAGCTCCGGTAGGGAGTAAGAATGTTTGTAAGCATTGTCATCTCAGTGGACATCAGGCTGAAAATTGTTGGCGTAGGTTGGGTGCATGTCTCAAATGTGGGAGTACTCAACATAGAGTTCCAGATTGTCCGATGATTAAGAATGCGCCAGCCAACCCAAATCCCCGAGCAAAGCAAGGAAGACTGCAAGCCATTGAAGAAGTGGAACCTGAATCCCCGCAGGAGGGCGGATTAATTGAAGGTACATTGTTAGTAAACTCAAAACCTGCATTTGTGTTGTTTGATTCTGGAGCTACACACTCTTTCATTAGCCATGAGTTTGCTAAATCTCTGGAGATACAATCAGTTCCATTACCCACACAACTAGAGGTTGCAACTCCTTTGAGTGAGGGTAAGAAACTTACAGAATATTACCCTGCTAGCTCAATCATAATTCAAGGACATGATTTACCTGGTGACTTGATAGAGAGGTGAATTTTTCAATTGAATTGGTACCAGGAGCAACACCAGTATCAAGAACACCATACAGGATGTCGACAAAAGAATTGAAAGAATTAAAAAAGCAATTGTTGGAATTGTTAGAGAATGGATTTATTAGACCTAGTACCTCACCTTGGGGTGCTCCGGTATTGTTTGTAAGAAGAAGGATGGATCTATGCGATTATGCATAGGTTATCGACAGTTAAATCAAATGACTATAAAGAACAAGTACCCACTTCCAATAATTGATGATTTATTTGATCAATTGTCTGGGGCTCAGTGTTTATCCAAGATTGACTTAAGATCTGGTTATCATCAACTCAGGATCCAAGAGCAAGACATTCATAAAACGGCTTTTCGAACAAGATATGGACACTATCAGTTCGTAGTAATACCGTTTGGATTAACTAATGCACCTGCTGCATTTATGCGATTGATGAATGACATGTTTAGGTCTTATTTGGATCAGTTTGTGGTTGTATTCATTGATGATATACTGATCTATTCTAAAAGCATGGAAGAGCATGAAGCACATTTACGGATTACTCTGCAATTGTTACGAGATCATAAGTTATATGCGAAGTTCAGTAAATGTGAATTCTGGTTGAAGCAAGTGATGTTCTTAGGACACATTATTTCTAAGGAAAATTTATCTGTAGACTCCTCAAAGATTGAAACTATACAGAAATGGGAACAACCTAAGAATCTCACTGAGATTAGAAGTTTTCTGAGCATGGCCAGTTATTACCGGCGATTTGTCAAGGATTTTTCTAGAATTGCCTCACCTCTCACACAACTGACTAGGAAAGGAACTGCATTTATATGGAATGAGAGTTGTGAACAAGCATTCCAATCATTGAAAGAATGTTTATCTACTGCACCAATTTTAGCCTTGCCGGTAGAAGGAAAAATATTTGAAGTTTATACCGATGCCTCAAGCATTGGACTGGGTTGTGTATTGATGAAAGAAGGCAGGGTCATTGCTTATGCCTTTAGACAGCTGAAGACTCATGAGAAAAATTACCCAGTACATGATTTAGAGTTGGCAGCAGTAGTTTTTGCTCTCAAACTTTGGAGGCACTACCTATATGATAATCAATTCATAGTGTACTCCGATCATAAGAGTCTCAAGTATTTATTTTCACAGAAAGAACTGAACATGAGACAAAGAAGATTGATGGAATATATCAAAGACTATGACTTCAAGATTGAGTACCATCCGGGTAAAGGTAACACTATGGCTGATGCACTTAGCAGGAATCCTAAAGCCAAGATATTTTAGTTGCAAGTAAAGGAATGGAAGTTGTTGGAAGAATTTTCCACACTCAGTTTGAAGGCTGATGCACAAGAGGAAAAGATTGTAATTAATAATTTGGCCGTACAGTCAGATTTGCTAAAGCAGATTAGGGAGCAACATGACATGATCTTATGTTGGCAGAAATTAGAGAAAAGATGGTTTCTAGACTTGATTTTCATGAAGATATCCATAGGAATCTTTGATTCCAAAATAGATTGTGTGTGCCGGATAATCCCGAGATCAAGAAGCAAATTTTAGAAGAAGCTCACCGGTCACATTACACTATTCATCCAGGAGCTGTCAAGATGTATCAGGACTTGAAGAAACATTTTTGGTGGTGCAATATGAAGAAAGATATCGTGGAATTCGTAGCTAAATGCTTGGCATGTCAGAAAGTCAAGGCCGAACATCAGAAACTTGCAGGAAAGTTAAAGCCACTTGAAATACCAGAATGGAAATGGGACAGTGTCGGTATGGATTTTATTGTAGGACTACCCAAAACACGAAGTGGATTCGATGCTATATGGGTAATCATTGACAGACTTACCAAATCATCTCATTTCTTAGCAATCAAGACAAGATGGTCTGTTAATATTTTAGCAGCACTATACATGAAGGAAATTGTGCGGTTGCATGGAATTCCAAAAGATATTGTCTCCGACAGAGATGCAAGATTTACTTCACATTTTTGGAGAGAATTGCAAGGGGCATTGGGGACTAAATTGAAGTTTAGCACAACATTTTATCCTCAAACTGACGGACAGACTGAACGAGTGAACCAGATTATTGAGGATATGTGTCGTGCTTGTGTATTATAATTTGGAAATGACTGGAATACTCATTTAGCCATCATGGAGTTTGCTTACAATAATAGTTACCAGTCTACTATCCAAATGGCACCATTAGAAGCTTTATATGGTCGGCATGCATATCGCCATTGTGTTGGGTAGAGCTAAAAGAAACACACATACTTGGACCTGAAATGATCCAAGAGACAACAAAAGTTATCAAATTGGTACAAGATCGAATGAAAGTTGCCCAAGATCGACAGAAAAGTTATGTTGATCGCCGAAGAAGGGAGTTGGAATTTCAGCAAGGAGAGCATGTGTTTCTTAAAGTGTCACCCCGGAGAGGAATCAAAAGATTCGGTATCAAGGGAAAATTGAGTCCAAGGTATATTGGACCATTTGAAATACTAAAGAGAGTTGGTGAAATGATCTATCAACTGGCACTTCCACCACAGTTATCCAATGTACATGACATCTTTCATGTGTCAATGTTGAGAAAATATGTGTATGATCCAGGACACATTATCGAATACCAAGATCTGGAGGTACAAGAAAATTTGGCATATGAAGAGAGACCTGTACAGATCCTTGATCGAAAAATTAAACAACTTCGGAACAAGGAAGTTCCATTGTTAAAGATTCAGTGGAATAAGCGGGGTCAAGAAGAAGCAACATGGGAACTAGAAGATGCCATCAAGATTAAGTACCCAGAATTATTTCCAGGTCAGTAATCATACACTTATATATTAAAATTTGGAGGACCAAATTTCTTTTAGTGGGGGAGAGTGTAACACCCCGAAAAAATTTTATTTGTTGAAAAATTTGAAAAATAAGGTTATTGGATTTAACCATTATTCTTAGATTGAATTAATTGATATTCGAGAATGTTTAGCATTAATGAACATTATTCCAGTGTCGTACTCGGACGTGAGCGCTCCCACAGGGTGACACTGAAAAATTGTAACGAAAACGAAATCCGAGAATACCATAATTTCTAGAAAAATGTGGGGATATCAAAAATATAAATATCCAGATTTGTGGATGTGTGGATTTCGAGATTAAGCTGACGTAACCATTTTCTGGGTGATTTTTCACCCAGTGTAAAATAAATTCTAAAAATTAAACTAAAATCACCATAATTTGTAAAATCATTACATTAGCATATGGATGAAATTTCAACACAAATGGAGATTATTTGGATGTTTTTGCAATAGGATCTTTGGGCCAGCTGATTTATGGGTTAATTACGTCAAGTATTTTTGGGAATTTACCTAGCTTACGTGGGAAGGGCTGGGGCAGCCACCTCACCTAAGTGGAAGCTTCATATGATGACCCTTAGGTGTAAACCATGGTTGTGCATGGTAATCGTGTCGATGGTAAAAGCTCCATGGCTTTTACCGTGACACATTGGTAGCTAACGTGTCACTGTGTATGGAGAGTTAGCTGGGTTATAAAAGCCACCCCTCTGCCTTCGTACACACCCTTTCCCACTCCTATTCTTGCTGCCTCTTCTGCTGACATCTGCTGGATCTTCCTCCTATTCTTGCACTTTCCTCGGTTCTTGTCTTTGTGTTCTTGTACTGCTACTGTTGCTGCGCATACACCTTGGTGCTAGTAGTGGCTGCCGTTGTACTACGTCAAGAGGAGCTGCTACTTCTGATCGAAGGGGCTACCAGTTATTGCTGCTGGAGGTAGCCTTGACTTCATCTTTTCTCCCCCAGTTGCACCTGTCAAGACCGCCATCTGGGCAAGCTTTTTCTCCTTTCGTTTCCTCATATCTGTGGAGTTCTACCTTGAAGAAGAAACTTACTCAAATCAGTAAGGTAGGATTCAACTTCCTTCCATTCTCTTACCTAACCCTTGAATTGGTTTTCGAGTTACTGTTGGACTGTTCATGGTATATTATGTGCCTTACACCACTATTGGAAGTCACTGCTGTAGAAATAGAAACTTTTCCAGTGTCATATTGTATTTGGTTTCTAGCTTAACATGGTTAGATCATCTCTACAATCCTAGAGTGCACCTCACTGTCCCCATACATGATCATACCAGATACTGCAAGAGTTCAAACCCTCTGTTAGGAAGTTGGAGCGTCAGACTGTAGTTTCTATATAATTCGACTTATGAAGACAGACTCCAACTCATGACTGTTTATATATAATTTGACTTATACATTCGACTTCCAGTTTATATATAATTCGACTTATACATTCGACTTCCAGTTTACATATAATTCGACTTATACATTCGACTTCCAGTTTATATATAATTTGACTTATACATTCGACTTCTAGTTTACATATAATTCGACTTATACATTCGACTTCCAGTTTACATATAATTCGACTTATACATCCAACTTATGTAGTTAGACTTCAGCTTATGTAGATAGAACTTCAGCTCATGTAGGCAGGACTTCAACTCCTATAGTCCAACTTCCAGACTTGTGTTTTCTGTCAGAACTATAATTTTCAGCAGTAGATTACTGCATATTAGTGGATTATAAATAAGTAATGATGACTGTTATTGGATCTTTGGATCCCACTTGATTACTATGCCTGTGTAATGGAGCTGGTTCAGTCCTGGGAGAAGCACCCAAATTCGTTTGTGGCCGCGCGGGAACGATGAGAACAAGTGGATGTTGGCATACATCGATTCGTGCTTGATTTGTCATCATGTCATATTTATGTGTGTGAATTTGTTTCTGAATCAGAACTTAAGTGTTATCCTGATTGCATGATTATGCTTCTACTATTCTATATGTGTTATTCAAGTGGACACGTTTGTCCCTCCACGTAATGCCATCGTTACCCATGTTTAAACTCTTATTCTGAAATGATGTTCTTGAGTTCTTCCATTCTAAAGAGTTGAATTCTACTGGGCTAGTTAGCTCATTCTTCCTACCTTTTTCAGGTTGTCCAGATGAGAATGAAGTCTAAGGGGGATGTGTGTGCTGAGGGGACTCCCGTTATCCTGCGAGTCATCAACTTTTATTTCTCTTAGAGTAGTTGGAATGTAATAATGCTACAGTTTTGTTTTGTATATTCCTCATTTAGACTGAAATGAGAGTATTATGTAATAAGCTTCCGCTAAACAAGCATTTGCGTTTATGTTACTTCTCGTGTTCATCATCTATCATGTTCAATAAATAGAATTTTATTAGGACGTGACATGCTCGATTACCTCATCCAACACCGAAGACTGGATAGACAACTGAGCCATGAAAGCCTGACATAATGGCTCTAACTCAGTCATCGCACAAGCCACATCCTCCAACATCTTCCAATCTTGCTGGAGTGATGACCTCTTCCTACTAAGAGCATCCGCTACGACATTCGCCTTTCCAGGATGATACTGAAGGTCGAAGTCATAGTCCTTGAGGAACTCAATCCATCTTCTCTGCCACCATAAAGATAGTGCCTCCAGATCTTTAGTGCATGCACCACTGCCGCAAGCTCTAAATCATGAGTCGGATAGTTACGCTCATGCTCCTTCACTGACGAGAAGCATATGCCACTACCCTTCCCTGCTGCATCAATACATAGCCTAAACCAATCCGAGACGCATCCGTATAGATGACAAACCCTCATCACCACTAGGCAATACCATACCGGTGCAGAAGTAAGCATAGCCTTCAATAATTGAAAGCTACTCTCACACTCCTCGGACCAAACAAACTTTACACCCTTCCTGGTTAGCTTAGTCAAAGGGGCGGCGATAGATGCAAATCCTTCAATAAATCGCCAATAATAACCTGCTAAACCAAGGAAACTCCGAATCTCCGATGGGGTTCTGGTATCTCCCAATCTAACACAGCCTGAACCTTTGCTGGATCAACTACTACGCCAGCGCCAGAGATAACATGCCCAAGGAAATGAACCTCGCGTATCTAGAAATCACACTTGCTGAATTTTGCATACAGCTTGTGCTCACGGAGAACTTTGAGTACTACCCTCAAATGCTGATGGTGTGTGGCCTCATCGGAGAATAGACCAACACATCATCGATAAACACTACAACAAAGCTATCTAAATAAGGCCTAAACACCCTGTTCGTGAGATCCATGAACACTGCAGGGGATTTGGTTAGACCAAACGGAAGAACCAAAAACTCATAATGTCCGTAACGGGTCCTAAAGGCCGTCTTGGACACATCCTCACTCCTAATCCTCAACTGATGATAGCCAGACCGCAAATCAACCTTGGAAAATACTGATGCATTATGTAATTGGTTAAATAGATCATCGATTCGCGGTAAGGGATACCTGTTCTTCACAGTCACATAGTTGAGCTTTCTATAATCAATGCACAACCTAAGTGAACTGTCCTTCTTCTTTACGAACAATACAGGTGTGCCCCAAGGAGATACACTAGGGTGAATAAATCCCTTGTCCAGCAAATCTTGCAACTGCTTCCTTAGCTCGGCTAACTCAGTAGGTGCCATTCGATATGGAGCCTTTGAGATAGGAGAGGTGCCTGGAAGCAACTCTAGGGTAAACTCTATCTCCCTAACCGGTGGCAATCCAGAAAAATCATTAGGAAATACGTCTGGAAATTCCTACACTGCATCAATCTCCGCAAGAGTAGGTGACTCATCAGTCTTCGGTACTAATACCACGCTGGCAAGAAAAGCATCACAACCCTTGTTAATCATCCTCATCGCCCTCATGGAAGAGATGACAAACTTTCCTGCTAAGTTCCTTGGCAATGGATGTGAAAACTCATCCTCACCAGGAATACAGAAAATGATCTTCTTCCCAAGACAATCTACTAATGCATAGTGCTCTTCTAGCCAATCCAGACCAAGAATTGCATCATAGTCCTTCATCTTTAGCAAAAAGAAGCACCCATCTAAAACCCTATCCTCAATGCACACAGGTAAAGATGGAATACACTTCCTAGTCGATACCGTTCCCGCAGGTGTGTGCACAGATAAGGGAACCTCTAACTCCTCAGACTATAATCCTGACTCTACCGCTAACTGTCTAGCAAACCACTTGGAAATAAACAAGTGAGTGGCACCCGTATCAAACAAACCCGAGCGTGCACACCCATGAAAAGAACCTTACCTTCGGTGACATGCTCCGCCTGCTCGGCATCCTCATGGGCTAACGCAAACACTCGAGCTTGGGCTCGAGGCCTTCCTGGTCTTCCTGTAGCTAGCGCTGCTTCTACTGCCGCTGCTGGGGCTGGCGCTCCATGCTGGACTCCTTGCTGAAGTCCGGGACAGTCTCGAATCTGGTGCTCGCTACTCCCGCACTTGAGGCACTTCCCCGCAATCTTCTAGCACTCGGTACCACCATGTGCCCTCCACAATGAGGACACTCCTTCTTGCCACTAGGCCTACTACCAGAGGAACGCTGAGAAGCTACCTGCTGACTGCTCATAGCCACGGAACGCTACGGTGACTGATACACTGCCTTCTTTCTATCCTGCCACTGGAAAGGAGGTGCAGACCTCTTCTGCGAAGCCTTCTTCTCCTCCAAATATTGCTCCATCTCACCTTCCTGCCGACATGCCGCGCTAAGAGCCTCATCGAGGGTACGATGGTCAAATGCCACCAGCCTCGTCCTCAGTGATGGCTTAAGTCCCATCACAAATTTCTTTGCCTTCCTGCGCTCATCAGCATGTGAGGTGCATACTTTGATAATTCTGCAAACATGGCCTCGTACTCAAGTACGGTCATGGAGCCTTAGGTCAAAGTGAGGAACTCCTGCTCCATCCTGTCCTGAATATGCTCTGGAATGAACTTGGCCCGAAAGAGCCTCACGAACTCGTCCCAAGCAACCTCGACAGCACCGTCCTCAAATCGGGTACACAGTAACGAGGCCCACCACACATCGGCCCTCTCCTGCAAAACATTCTCCATAAGGACCAATCTAGACAATCTAACTTAAAGGAAATAAATGCACATACAACTAACACATACCTATAGCATATAGGTGGCCAAGCTGACCTTGTCATCCTCAGCACACCTAATTGCTCGGAAGATCTTCTCGATCTCCCTCATCCAGCTCTCCGCTAACAGTGGATCACTCTCCCCTTAAAAGAGGGTGGAGCCATCTCTTGAAACGCTCCATGATGGAAGGTCCACCATGGTCATGCCCCTGGGGAACTGGAGCCTGAGCCTGCTACAATAAACAATATAAGTAACAAAATAGATAATCACAACAATCATATTTTAAATAAAACAGGCTACTCTATCTAATAATTCTAACCTGAGCCTCCAGCTGAGCCTGGAGTGCAGCCTGGGTATGGGCCAGAGTCTGCATGGCCTGCACCAGACCTTGCATGAATACTCCGTAGTCAACTGGTGGTGGTGGAGTAAGAACTGTAGGACCCTGTGGTGCTGGGGCCTGCTGCTCATCCCTCTCCTCACGCCTAGGCTCATCCTCTCTAGCATGGGTACCACGCCTACCACGAGAAGCCATATCCTGAAAAATAATTTAATTCCAATTAGAAATTTAATCCTAACCATGTTCTTTCTATCTTTCATTCATTATTAATCATTTATACACATGTGGACAACTCTATAAAGACTTAGCACATAATGAAGATGATGGTTTATATTCATGTACAATCTCAAACCTTTGCTCTGATACCAATCTCTGTAACGACCCTCCTTATACCGATACGATTATACCAATCCACGTCGGTATAGAGAGCGCCATCACAGTGGGACATTTACCCATCAATAACAATGGCTGAGATGTACACAAATATAGACATAGAACAGTGGAAATAAAAGAACTTAACATCATTCTTATTCCATCATCATCATTAAATATCCATAGTCCATATAGCAATTTAAGAAAACTAAAGTCCACATAATTGAAATTCTAAATCAATTTACATTGTCATGATGAGATACATCATTTATTCATTTACATACTATGGAAATGAAAGTACAATATCGCTATCTCCACAACAAGCTACTCCTCTCGCTCGGAGTCGCTCCTAACAATCTCCTCCAGAGAAGTGGAGTCACCTGCCACACCTGTACGCCGAAGCAAGAGTGAGTCTAAATAGACTCAGCAAGTATTCCATGCACAACATTCATACACACATCATATACACAGGTTTCATGCATTATACAATTCAGACTATTATACATGGAACCTATGACAATTTAAACACATGGATCATGCTTAAGACATTAACAATGTCATATAATAACCTACTCATGCTTTCTAGCCTCATCATATAACATGATTTATAATCAAACATTATCCATATCATGCTACCATATTACCAAACTAGAACATGGAATTAAGCATAAAGAGAATAGCAACCTAGCATGAATTCTAATCAATTTCACATGCATTCTTCACTTTAATTTACACATTTAACTTGCTGTTTTAATGTAAAAATTTTCAATCAGACATGATAACACCTTTTTATTAACAACAATCAAGGATAATACATATCCAAGTTAATTGGCAATTATATACAATTTAAGCATAAAACTATGTGTGAAGTGAGTAGCATATCTAGCATGGAACCTATACAATCTTTCAAATATTTATCACCACTATAATCATAATTAACTTGCATTTTTGGCATGAACTAACATATATTCACATGGTTCACTCATGCTCACATGCTAAAACAATCACTTTACACTTTCACATGCTCATTTACACATTTGCACATTTCACAATTTTATTTACACTTATTCACATTTTCACATTTAAATGCCATGACACATAGTCCAAACTACCACTAGAAGGACACACATACACATTCACATACCTATCACCTAGGCAACACAATGATAGATTTTGGTTAACTGCGCAGAACTGGGAGAAGCACTCTCCACCCTAACCAGTGGTACTTGTCCACCTCCAGGATTTCATCCTAATTGCCCATAGGATTTCACACAGTATGAACCTTCCCGTAGGGACTTTACTATGGTACGGTTCCACAGCCCTCTATGGTAGCAGTGTCACACATGACACAATTTACACAATTTGCATTAATCACATAGTTCATATTATTCATATGCATTAATTTACTCATTGCACTCACTGGTACTAGGGCTGCCAACGGGTCGGAGTCGGATTCAAAAATGACACTTTCCGCATCCATTTCCTATAAGAAAATCAGAAACGGGTCGGAAATGGAAAGTAATCGGAAACATCTGGTACGATCAAATGGTAGATGTATGTAGCATTAGGAGTAGTGGTAAAAAAGATATCTTTGATAATAATAGGCATAATAAATACTACAAGAGAGACAACTTAATTAGATTCTATTTACAAGTTAAGGAGAAGCTAAAAATTTAGTCTAAATTTGTTTAATATTAGGAAATAAGATTTTAAGAGTATATATTTTGTAA
The DNA here is from genome assembly GCA_014218235.1 of Colocasia esculenta. Taxonomy (NCBI): domain Eukaryota; kingdom Viridiplantae; phylum Streptophyta; class Magnoliopsida; order Alismatales; family Araceae; genus Colocasia; species Colocasia esculenta. The sequence continues at coordinate 32,432,918 of CM024754.1, forward strand.
ATAAAATAAAATTTATATATTATCAGAAATGAAAAAATGGAAAATAATCGAAAACCGAAAAACAGATACGGAAAGGTCGGAAACGGGTCGGAAAGTCGGAAAGCGGATATCCATTGGCAGCCCTAACTGGTACACAATTTACATATGATCAATTTTATCTAACATGATGCTACTGTTCACAATGTTAATCAGATCATAAAATCAACCCTAATCATGCTGCTCATGATTGAAGTACATATAAATAACATTGGCATGATCAACATGGTTATTTTCTATCATATAACCCATAATAGCATCCATTGTTATCAGAATGCCATGAAATTTTTATCACAGATCCCCAACATTAAACCTATCTCATGTTGAATTTCTCACATTTTTCAAATCTGGAAAGCAATTATAATAATTAAAACATGATTTAGTCACATTTACCGCTAATTTCATCTACACAAGGTACACAGTAGGACAGTTAGGTGTAACAGTTTCAAAACTTGCTAACAATCATCTCAAATACATAAAAATATTATGAAACCCTAATGTGTCAGAAACATAATTATTCAAGAATTTCCAGCATTATTTCATGATTACAGCCCACTTATAGAAATTTAATTAAATAAACCTGTATACCTAAATTCGCCCTAGCCTCAGGGTATGGCCTACTGCATGTACTGAATCACATATAAAATCTACAGCGTGTACTTACATCCAGAAGTCTGGGAAATAAATCACAAAGATCAAAACATGCATTCTGTAAACACTGAAGAACTTGGCGACACACAGTTGGCCGCCAACAGGGGTTGACGGCACCAAAGGTTGCCGCCTACCATAGATCTTAGTGGCATCAAATGTTGCCATTAAGTTCCTGTCTGCAAAAGTGCAGACAGAACGCACAACCAAGAGAGAACGGGGGTTCCAGGACACGAGGAAAAATCTGTAATAATACCTAGGACCTCCTAGACGTGGGTATGGATGATGTCCAATGGTTACTTGCCTTAGGAAAAATGCTACACGAGATTTAATGGTCGGAGAAGCTCTCCTCGGCCAAGCCAAGAAGTCCTCCTATCTTCCCTTGATCCGACTTCTGTGTTGAAGGATGAAGCACACCATAGTCGGGGAAGCCTTCCTCGATGTTCAGTCTTCCTTCTAGTCGTGGTAGATCGCCGAAAGAAGCCTTCAATCGCTAGATCCAAAGTCTCAGGTTCGCACAGAAAAGCTAGGGTTTTGACCAAAGAGCCAACAGACTCAATCCGGTCGCAAGAGGGGGTTTTTATAAGCCAATGGGTTTTGGGGTATGCGTAGATAGGGTGTATGACCATTGGGGACGGTTTCCTAAACTGAAGCCGAAGAAATCGCGGACGTTTTCGAATTTGAAATGCAACAAGTTCTGGGATATATACGTCCACATCTTTGGCCGCCTACTGGGAGTCGGCGTCCATCGATCTGGACGCTGACATCCACATGTGTGTCCACTCATGTTGACGCCAACGCGTCTTTTGGCCAAAACACAGAAATATCCGGAATATACATATATACACTATATACATGCATGTAGTTGTAATGTATACTTAAACATTATAGATACTATGTAAATACAACAATATGTACATAGTAGACTCATATAACATCATTTGAATACAAGGTGCACAAAAATAATTACATATATATTCATATACATGGCAATATAAACAAGACATCTAAACAACGCATGGTCGAATAAAAGGGCAAAATTCGAGGGCCTTACAAGCACACTAGTCAAGATAGAACTTTGATTGTCTTTAGATTATTAAGATAACTAGCACTTGAGTGTAATGCTGAACACTCTGGTCAATAAACTCCCATAGGTACTAGCACTTTCAGGCGCACCTCCTAAGATTAGACCGGGCCCTTTAGAATGTTACCTGGCATTGATCATGTTTATATCTTTAGACAATCAGTCAAATGGCCAATAGAGTACCAAGTAATAGATGAGATAATATAAGAAATAGACGAGAGTATATAGAGAATCTGCATAGACAAGAGGATAGAGATAGTAGATGAGAACAAGGGTTATGTAAAGCAATGATAAAATGACAATAATAATGGTTGCTCAACACACATATTTAGTGCTAGCAGTCTGATAGAATTCACTAACCGCCCATTGGCCGTGCTACAACACAGTCCAGAGATCCAGAGTGATCTCAAGGTAAGATAGAAATCTAAGGATGTTGAATCATGCTGATCCCTAAGGGTATTATAGGTTTTGAGGGTACAACCTGCTCGTCAGCAATGGACGTCCGCCAAGGCCAAGGAGTCTTACAGAGGTATTGAACAAAGATTACCTAGTATGAATAGAAGTCTTCCAAAATGAAGAGTCCATCCAAGTCAAGAAAAGTGTGTATAGTAAACATTTACCCATCTTGCCTTGAGTGCTCGAAGGCAGAGAAGCGCGATAACGGTATCCAAATTGAGCGAATAAAACGAAGACAAGTCTATTAAATTCAAGTTTGTGTATGCATGTGAGAGAGAAATCATGGACATGAGAGAATCAAGTGTACAACTTTTACTAGCATCAATACATGTTCATGATTTACTATCCTCTTTTATTGGGACACGATAAGAACATGAGAAATCTAGGGTTTTAGTGCAAAAGTCAAGAACGCGATGTACCCTTTAAAGGAATGCGACAAGGTCTATTTAGGTCGCGATAGAGGCTTTAAAGGAACGCGACGGGGCTCCCTGGGATAGACAGGCAGAATGCAACGCAGTGTCCTGTCACATTAAGAATGCGATGAGATACCTTATCATGACCCTATTGAGAACGCGACCTATCGGGCCGTCGCATTCTCAGGGTTGCTGCCCGAGCCCAAAAGGGAAAACAACACTCCCTGGATTGTGGTCCATGCTTCCAAGGTTTTGACACAAGGGTATTTAAAAATTGAAATCTCAACGTATACTTGATGAAAAATCATGAAACCAGTTTTAAACGAAACTAGACTTGCAAAGGTAACAATAGTAAAGAGTAATTTGAATCTTATCACGGTATCAACATGCTATAATCAGGTTCTTTCACAACAAACCATGAACATGACACAGTGATGAACAAAGATTTAACTCAAAAATAGTACTTGACAGAAATTGGGGTAAAATAGATCAACAGGTTCCAGACATCATGGGACATATACAGAAAAAGTTTCTTGGCACAAGATCAAGTATAAACAAGGATTTAAAGAGAACATGATGGGTCGGGTACATGTTCTTAACAGAACTTTAGACGTGAAATTGAAAATATAGACATGATAGAAATTGGGGAAAATAGATGGCTTTTGTTGCTAGGATCATGGACTATCTATGGTCGAGAGTAATTAGGTTTTGCTTGAGAGATTGTCTACCTTTGAGATCCTAGAGCAAGAATGCGAAGAAGCTCCCTTTCAAGCCTCCTTCTTCATGAATTCCTCGTCCTTTGGCCTCCTTCCCATGTCCAAGAGATCTCAAATGAACATTAGGGTCAGCCATGGGCGAGATTATGGTGCATTTGTAGGTTTAGGGTTGAAGAGTCTTTTTAAAACTTTAACTCTTCCTCCAACTCCAAATTTCCATGTTTATCTTGCCTTTTCCTAGCATTTATCCTTCTATTTGGCTTAGGATTGTTGAGTTATGGTTTTGTGAATAACCATACTTATTGTTTTGATGATGATTGATTTGATATGTTTTGATGTTGACATAATCATGGCTCATCTTGTTGTCATCATAATATCATTAGTTTGTTGATAAACTTAAGTGCTTTCATGCTGCAATTCATTTGATTCATGTTTACAGGTCTAAATTGACTAGCCACTTTGACATCATGCTATAATGAACATCGGATGTTCACTTTTGGTCGTAGTCATCCGAAACACAAACTTCAGATGTACAATTTTGGTCGTAGTCAATCGAAGCAGAACTTCGTCATATACAAAGCTAGACTTTGGTTATGACGAAGTGGAACTTTGTCATATACGAAGCTAAGCTTCAGATATGATGAAGTCACTTCGACTGATTAAGACTAAATTCAACACTGACTTCGTATGTACTCAATGGCTCTTTGTCAGATGAAGTGGAACTTCGTCATATACGAAGCTAAGTTTTGGATATGACAAAGTCACTTTGACCGATGAAAACCATTTTGACATTGTGACTTCGAATGTTCACTTTTACACTTGGTCAGTCGAAGCTTGGCACTTCATATATTCACGTTGTATTTCTACCATCTAAAGCTCCTTGACTTCGGATGCCACGATTTACACTTGGCCAGTCGAAGTGCTGAGACTTTGTATATTCATGTTATAACTTGACAGTCGATCAAACATCGATTGCCTCATGGCATACATCGATTGCTTCCTGTTTAATCATCGATTGTCATAACATGGATTTCCAACAACTTAAACATGAATTACCTTATGTTTGAGATCGATTGTCGTAACATCGATTACCTTTTCCTCTGAACACTTAAAGATGCCTTCTGTGCAGGACATCATGTGATGTGCACGTGTCACTTAAAGGTTATGAGTACACGCAACCCTAAGTATGAGGTTTGGACATTTGGGTATAAATAGGGCCTTGTCCTTGGTGAAAGGTGTGCGGCCAAAAAGGAGGTGTCTGGAAAGAAGTGGGAAAAAGCTAGAGTCCACAAAGAGGAGTAGAGCAGCGCTGCCAGGAAGAAGAAGAAGAAGAATAGGAGAAGCTCGTGATGAGGAGAAGCTCTTGCTACTGAAGACAGATCTGAAAGTTGAAGAGAAGTGCTTCAGAGTCTGTAATTCCTGAATTGGGTATTTTCATTGTGTGTGATCTGTGTAAGTGTTCTACACAGATCACCTAATTGTCTTTGTTATAATTTCAAAATTGTACTGGGATAGATCGTGCTAGAGGATCTACTTCCTAATTGGGCTTGTTCTAGAAGAACTTGGATCCGTCATGGTCCAAAGGGCCTAAGCATTGTGTGCTCAGGTTTTAGAGCCGTCGTGCTCTAGTTTTCTAAGTCATCGTGCTTAGAAGGTTTTGGGAAGAACCATCATGCTCTTACCATGTGAAGTGAGTCGTCGTGCTCATCTCCGATTGTTGCTTGTGAGTCGTCGTGCACACAAGTGGGTTTTGGAGTAGGTCGTCGTGCCTATCTCCTGGTTGTTCTTTGAGTCGTCGCACTCAAAGGGTGTTGGAGTCATCGTGCTCCGGTCTGTGCTTGCAAGTATTTAGTGGTTCCTCTGTCATGGGGAGGTGGACGTAGGAGACACAAGTTGTGTTGTCCGAACCACCTTAAAATTCTCTGTGCACAGTGATTTGATTGTGGTTTGCTGCTTCGTTTCACACTCTATTCACACACCACTATTTGATCTAATTGATCTGTGTGAGTTAATTGTTTTTAATTCCACTGCCATTCACATAGATCTACTATTTCACATTCACATTCACCGTATTTGATCCTAACAAGGATGGGCTCCAATTTCGTGGCTAGCAAGTTAGGGTAGTGTTAAGAGTCTATTCTAAATATATATGAGTCATATTAGTGATTTACTTGTCCCTTTATAATTTCTTAATAGTTTATTTACAAATTTTGACCTCTTTATCTCTAATCCATTATTTGGACTCTTGCTTTTAGCCCAATAGCTCATGTATGAACCATTAATTAAAGTCCATCACTTGTTTTTGCTTAATGGGTTTTAATTTATTCACAATTCTTTATAGTTTTAATTTATTTAGCTATTTAAATTAACGGGTTGCTTCATGTGTACTTGATGAAGTAAAAATCAGAAGATTTTGAGAAGTTCAAAGAATTTAAAAATGAAGTAGAGAAGTAAACCTGAAAGAGTATTAAGACTCTTCGATCAGATCGAGGAGGAGAATACTTAAGTACGGAATTCACACAGTTCATGAAGGATAATGGTATCCTATCTCAACTTACTCCTCCTTATACACCACAGATGAATGATGTATTAGAAAGGAGAAATCACACTTTGTTAGACATGTTGCGATCTATGATGAGCTTTTCAAAATTACCAGTGTCTCTCTGGGGATATGCACTTGAGACAACTACTTTTTTATTGAACAAGTTGCCTAGTAAGTCCATGGCCTCTACTCCATATGAGATATGGAAAGGCAGAAAACCAGACTTTAAACATGTTAAAGTTTGGGGTTGTCTAGCCCACGTGAAGAGGCACGATCTAGACAAACTAGAGTAAAGGACAAGTAAGTGTAGATTTGTTGGATATCCAAAGGAGACATTTGGATACTAATTTTACTATCCTGAAGAACAAAAGGTGATTGTTGCCAGGAGAGCTGTTTTTCTAGAGGAGGAATATCTTCTTCTGGAGGACAATGGGAGTAAAGTAGTGTTGGAAGAGGTTCCATATCCACAAATCAACACAACATCTAAGAATGATGTATCGGTTCGTGATCCTGTTAATGTACACGCAAATGAACCATGGAAGTCAGATAGAGTAACGAAGTTACCAGCACGATATGTGGGACATATTGATGAAGGTGACTCAAAAGTTTCCTACCTTGAGGATGATGATCCTACGACTTACTTGGGCCATTGAAAGCCCAGAAGCTGGGAAATGGTAGAAAGCTATGAATTCTAAGATATAGTCCATGTACACTAACCAAGTTTGGAACTTGGTAGACATATCTAAGAGTATTGTATATAACGACCCGACCTCCCGGACCCTCGCTAGGGACCCTGAAGGTCGCGCCGCCACCCACGATCTGAAGACCCGGAAGGGTTAGAATTTAGTCCAGTGAGATAAGCATTGAATTCAAATAACTATAACAAGAAAGTCTATACATTAATAAGGAAAATATGTACAACATGTCCCAAATAAAAGTACAGGCACAGAAAGAAAAGTGCAATCCTTAAGGGGCATACCCCGATGACTTGCAAAAAGGCAACTCTCAACTCACACAGTATAAGAGCTCACACGCTCACGGACACACACTGCTAGCAATGCACGACGTAACAAACTGCCACCACAACCGTCCGGCAATGAACTCCTGCAACAGCGAGTCCCTACCTGAAGAAAGTAGAGGGGTGAGCCTCGTGAACAAGGCCTAGTAGGAATAACCAGTCCCTTACCAGCCAGAGCAGCAGGAACTCCAAAGAACGCGGAAGCAAACTACACTAGAAAGTAGTAACTAAAGAAAACTACTAAGCTAGCTACTGCAAAATAGTGGAAATAGAGTAACGCCATGACCCACACCAGGTCGGGTCAGACACGACTCCCACAGAACCAGCAGAGTCAGATACCATGCAGAAGCAACCCTCGGCACGCACCCACCGAGACAAAGAGCTCACGAAACACCGGAGTAATCACGTGAGACCCGAGTTTCACCACGCAAGCACAGCCATCCTAGACCTCCACGAGGTCAGGAAGGTACGTAGACAGGTGTCACCATGAATGACACCAAGCAGCCACGTGAGAAGGATGTCTCACCACAAGCACAACCACCTCAGACCTCCACAAGGTCGAGGGCCCACAATAGAACTACCCTGAACCCCGTACACACCACAAGGTTAGGAAACCACAAACGCTGGTTCCACCATGGACAAGCACCAAGGAACAGAACTACAGAACAACAGTCGGGGCCAGCATAAGGCACACCGAGAGAACACGCAACGCGGAAGCCACTAGAAGCACATGCCAACAAGGCCAGACTAACGTTGCCCACAGAAACTAGACACGACTAAGCTATAACCGTCGTGCAAGCTAGGGCAACGAAACACACTTGGAAACACGTGAGGGAAAATGTCGTCACAACAACAGCACCAAGCCACCGCCACTGGCAATCAAGAGGAAGACACACCGGCCACTCCCTCTACTTTTCAGCCACCGGCTCCTACCTACAACCTTTTCGGAAGAGTGAGGCCAGTGAGCCACCACAGAGAACACCATACACGAACAACTGCAACCCAAACGAGCTACAACCCCACGCCTGACACTGCGACGTGGCTCCGGAACCAACGCTGAGAGGCAATGAGAAGACTAGCTGATCTACGCCAGAAGAACAACCAACCACCTCGGCGTCCCAGACTCAGCTAAGAGAGCTCTGCAAACGACTCTACGCCACTGTCCCCTACCGTTTTCCCTCTGCTACCCGAGTCTGCAACTCGAGCTCGCCCGCCGCCTGAGAACTCCCTCAACTGGCACGGGGACTAGGGGTTCTAGGTAGCGGTAACAACCTCTAAACGGAACAAGCCCTTGAGTGCCAGCACCACTGGCTCGTAACCAAGACAAGCCCAGCAGGCACAGAGATGCACGGTACCCCTTCTGGAAACCCCCCAGGAGGGTTGTCGGCCAACACAGACACACACACCACAGCCAGGAACTCGAGATTAGAAGGCGACAAAAAGCCCATCGCAATCAGAACCATAAAGCGACACATAACATGTCGCAACCAGAACGCAACAACCAGGTGTCACCTTCAGATGATGAACGCGATGTATCAACCCATTGTGTTCTTCATCTGAAGCCAGAGCTCTTGGGGAAACAACCGCCCCAAGGCCGACACCACAACCCGACAAGGGCAGCAACCACAACACACCAGTCATGTGCCTAAGATGGGGAAGAAACATTCCCCTAACCAACTTAGGCACAGACCACGCTTGCGAAGCTCGAAAATAAGGAAACTTGACGGCAAAGGGAATGTAACAACAACCCTGTTGCAATAAGAAGGCGACAAGCAAGGTGTCACCTTCAGATGCTGAATGCGACGTATCAACTCGTCGCGTTCCTCATCTGAAGGCAGAACCCTGGCCAGAACCACCCCTAGGCCCACACCCAAGGAAACCACAGAGATAAACCACTAACTGGAAGACGAACCCCATGCCAAGTTGGGGAGACCTCCCTCTAACCAACTTGGACACGGGCCACCCCCACTAAGACCGAAAACGGGGAAACATAACCGATAAGTAGAATGCGACGGTCACACCGTCGCTATCAGAACGTGACAGGTGACCTATCGCCTTCTGACTGGTGTCGCGACAGCCAACTATTGCGACCTCAGTCAGAAGATCGAGACTAGGGATGGGCAACCCTTGGTCTCCCCAAAGCTACAACAACCACATAAAGGGAGGAACAAGGTTACACACCAGTACAACGGAAAAACAGGCTTGAGGCACCAACACCACTCTTCTCGCCCACAAACACAAGAGAACTAATCTACACAAGAGAGCACCACCGGCAAGCATCCACCTGTGCAAAACCACAAGTAAGCCCCACGAGCACGGAGAGGATCGCTCGAAACAAAGCTCCATCTCCTCAAGACAGTAAGAGAGAGCAAGAGATCCCCTACTCGAAGCCGAAGAGCCAGACCCGTTGGGGCCCTTCATGTCAGATTGGCTGCCTCCTCCTCGCTCCACGCCGCTCCAATGCTCCACCACGAGCACACCAACATCTCCCCATGCCCAAAACACCTGAGAAGGGAGAGGGGAAGCTCCCCCACCATGGAGAGGGGGAGAAGGAGGAAGAGAGAAAGAAAGAAGAAAGAGGTGACTGCATGCCTTAGGCCTCGAGACTGAGGTCGCGACAAGGAGAGCGTCGCGTTCTCACCAAACGCGACAGGCACCTTGTCACCTTCTCAAAAGTTCCGACAGACCTTCTGACAGACAGACAGCCTCCAGACCACATGCCACACCTGCATGTGGCTCAGGTGAACGCGACAGCTGGTAGGTCGCCTTCACACACATGAGTGTGGACATGTGACACACCAGCCACAGACATACCATAAGAATGCAACACAGAGGCCGTCGCCTTCACAACCAGAAGGCGACACAGATCCTGTCGCATTCAGAACGCGACACCTCGACCCGCCGCGATCCTGTGATCAACATTAAAGACAACCAGAACCTGGGATGTTACATTGTAGCCATAGAGTGCAAGTGGATCTTTAAGAGAAGTCAAAGTTGATGGACAATCGATACCTACATGGCGAGATTGTTGGCAAAAGGTTATCGTCAAAGACAACGAGTTGAATATGGCGAAGCTTTTCCCCAGTTGCCATGGTTAAAAATCATTAGAGTTCTTATTGGCATAGCTGACATTATGATTATGAAATTTGGCAAATGGATGTGAAATTGCTTTCCTCAATGGGACTTGAGGAAGAGGTGTATATGATACAACAAGAGGTTTACACATCTAAGGAGTTCCCAGATAAAGTGTGCAATCTACAGAGGTCCATTTATGGACTGAAACAAGCCTCCAAGAGCTGGAACAAGATTTGATGAGGCTATTAAATCTTATGACTCCATTAAGAATGATGATGAACCTTGTGTGTGTAAGAAAATAAGTGAGAGTGCTGTCACTTTTCTACTTCTTTATGTGGATAACATTTTACTCATTAGGAATGATGTGGCAATGTTATCCTCTGTAAAGATCTGGCTGTTAAAGAACTTCTCCATGAAAGATTTGGAGAAGCATCTTACGTATTGGGAATATAGATCTATAGGGATAGATCAAAGGGGATGCTTGGATTAACCCAATCTATGTACATATATACCATTGTCAAAAGGTTTGGCATGGAGATTCAAAAAGAGGTCTCATACCAATGAGACATAAGATTCATCTCTCTAAGGAACAATCTCCTAAGACTCCTAAAGAAAGGGCGTGTTGTGTATGGATAATATCTAGAGAAGGGATGAATATATTGACCAATTAAATTAAAATCTCAGATCAAGATCAGATCAGATGAAACAATTTAACCAGTGCACATCAAACCACGAAGTGCAAGCGACATTTTTAAGGTGGTTCGGCTCTAGTGTGGAGACCTACGTCCACCCCTCACTAAACCAAGTGAGGCTTCACTATCAACTCAAATATGTGAGACACTCACACAACCGCTGATTCACAGCTTCTTACAGACCGCTGATTCACAACTTTAAGATTGTTTCAAATCTCACAATCCTTACACACCAAGTGTAGGATCTATCCATCTACTCCAACTACACCAGGCAACCAAGCAAATTGGTGTAGAGAAGAAATCGAAAAAAAAAATCAAACTAAAAAGATCTCTGAAGAAATGCAGAAATATGCAAACACTCTGTGCTGGAGTTTGATCTGGTCAGATGACTTCTTGAACTCCCAATTGCATCTTCTTCAGGCTTGAGATCATCGAATTCTTCTTCTGGCCACGCACAGGATCAATTGTCTCTGAAGTATGTTGAATTCCGAAGCTCTGCTTTAATTGATCAGCAACAGGTCTTCATATAGGAAAAGAACGATCTAGCATCCTCTCCTCTTGATTAGTTGACAGCTACTGTAACGCCCCTTGACCCGGTCCAGTTAGACCAACTCACATCGAACCAGGTGACACGTCACAGGGATAAACCCATCATATACCCCCATGTTGAGTAAGACATTCACAAACTTCATCATTATGGAACTATGATGAAAACCATCCCAACTTATAATACAATGTCCATAACCATAATAGAATTATCAGAGTACGGAGAACTGAAAGAAAAGTAAATCAAGATCGCTAATCGATCAAATAGGCTTTCAGAGCCAACCCACACATAATTTATTAGTGAAATAAGATAACTATCTAACGGAATCTACTCCTCCGATCAGAGTCCGAAGCACACCTAACTCTGGCTCCTGATCTCCTGAAAAATGTTAGGCAAGTGTGAGTCTTAATAGACCCAGCAATCATCTGAACTCTAACCACAATTTATCATATAAATAAGCAAAGTGATGATATCAAAGTTATCAGTTTCATTTCATAATTATAGTATAGGCTAGTCAACCTACTACAAGATGTCTTTATTAAATTATCTCAAAGATGTGTCATATATAAGAATATGTCAAATCAAATGTTATATTAGAGTCAAATCATATATTATCATATGCCTACACATATTATTTACCTTATAATTTCGGATACTCATGATCATGTGGCAGAACAAAATAGAGCATATGATATATCAAGATATCAAGTGAAGTAGAATTCTTCATAATCTGAGCAATTAATATATCAGAACATAAAATATTTTCTTAGGTGTGCATATCAGACAAATACCCAAACCACACATAGAGAGTCATCGGACATATTCTCCACACCTAGGCAAGTAGCATGGAGAAAAAGTAACTGCGCAGTACCGAGATCATCAAGATCCCACCTTAACCAGTGAGCATTGCCCCCCTCCAGGATTTCAACCTTGTTGCCCACGATCATCAAAAAGCTTCCCATAGGGTACTTCTATGGTAGGCCTAAAACCTCTCTAAGATGGCATTGTCCATAACACAATCGAATTATCTCACATAATCATGTTTATGGCCTTTTTAATTACAAGAGACTATATGTAAGTGAAATAGGATGCAAGTCATGGTAATATCAAATCTAGACTATTAATCCTACTGTAAATCTTACTGTCAGACTATTAACATTTTTAAGACTTTTAGGATTTTTCAGGAGTTAACAAAAATTAATAAATGTCATGATTGTGCATGTTTTGAAAACATTATGATGATATATGATGTCCAATTAATCAATTAAATCACTTGTATGACATAACATTATGAGAAATAATATAATTTTTATGACAATTTTAGGTTAAAACAGATTATCTAGACATTTATATTTTAATTAAAACAATCATATCCCCATCAATAAATTTATATCGATCTCACATTTTTATTACATTTTAATAATCATAATATGCTACAAAATAATTTTCAACATTTTTTGACAATCATGGAAAATTTCATATCATAATCAATATCAGGTATTCTAATGATTTAATTATGAAAATAACTTATAATAGCAGAAAATAACCAAAATTTATTTTGGAGATACTAGAATAAAATCAAAGTAGTCACTACAAAATAGAATTTTTATAAAACATATAACTTTTGGATAATTTTTCAATGAAATTATAAGCAATGGAAATTCAAGAAAGTATCAAAATATCTAAAACAATCTGAAATATTTTTTTGTTACTCAGATCATCAAACTTCAAAAAGTATGTTCTCTACATGCCCATAATTAAATTTTAAAAACTAATTTAAAAAATCATATATATAGAAATTCATGGTAAGAATCTCGTCATCACTTGCCTTGGGAAATTTTCCTATCTATGTAAAATAAGCCCGAAGATGACCGCCTACAGCAAGGTGGAACGTGCACTTAAACTTTGCTCAACATCGGCTACGTGTCCCCTTTACGTCAATTGTCGAATAGTTGTTGAAGCCACCCGTCGAAAATCCTCCTCCTCTCTCTCTCTTTCTACCTTTCTTACACATGCAACACACACTTAGGAAGAGAGTCGTCTAACATTCACACCAAAAGAAACTATGGTGTGGAATGGTGAGACCACTCGTAGCCCTTTTATAGGGAAACTTGTGCTTCTTTTCTTCCAAAACGTCAATCCCCTTTTAAAACACAACACCTTTCCTAGCTTAAAACTTTACAGAATACGCCAATAAACTGTCCATTTAATTCAAGAAATCGAGGTTGTGATGGGGTGTATAGTGGGGAAATAACGTGTGGGTGTGGTGTGGAGAAGGAAACCGTGCATGTTGGTTTCCGTAGGTGTTTAATTAAGGATAGCTTCTTGTTCATCTGTTAGAAAGAAAGAAAAAACATCTAATTAATGTTCAACTTAACTTCCGTATGTATTTTATTTCTCTAAATCTGTACAGTTTTAACTCAAACCATTCATTACACACTATTTAATGCATGTTTACTCTAATAAAAGTTTTAACATGAATGGTGACATGGGGTACTTGCATTAATGCATGGTTCATCCATGCATGGGAGGAGGCTTCCCACGTAAGCCCAATCCCAAGCCTTTCACTTATCTCTATAGCCGCCCCATGTGTGTATACATTTTCTTTAAACCTTAGATATATGTATACTTATTACCTAATCCCCATTTTAGGTTGGGAATGAAATTTACACCAAATTTGTAGATCTCCATAATATCTTTCCAATGATATAAGAATCTAGATAATCAGGTTTTCTTTATATATATATATATATATATATTACTTTATAATAATACATACTTTTATTTTATAAATGTCGTATTTAGGATGACATATGGTCACCTTTATGAAATCTAGAGAACCCTTTAAATCTCCTAATTCAATTTCAAATTTGAGTTTCTATGTCAAAATATGAAATCTCACAATAGAGTCAGCAAAGTTACAAAAATCTATTAGTTATTACATTCTCTTCCCCTTAAAGTATTTTGTCCTCGAAATTAAAATAGAGTACGTACCAAAGAGATGGGGTATTTCTTCCTCATGTTTGGCTTCTAGCTCCCATGTTGCTTCTTCAGAAGATAATGTTGCCATAGTACTTTGACCAACGAAATTGACTTCGTCCTCATTCTTGCACTTTATGGTCCAAAATACAGATATGCCTCTCCTTAAATGTGAGGTTCGTTGAACTTCAACTGGTGCATGGTCAATAATATGAGAGGGATCTGGCACATACTTTTGAAGCATAGATACATGAAATACATTGTGCACACCATCCATTAATGGAGGTAATGCCAGTTGATAAGCCACCTCACCAATCCTCTTCAAAATTCAAATGGTCCGATGTAACGTGGTTGAGCTTACCACGTTTACCAAACCTTGCCACACCCTTCGTAGGAGATACTTTAAGAAAACATGGTCCCCTATATCAAATGACAATCCTTTCTTCTATTGTCAGCATAACTCTTCTGTCTGCTTTGTGCTGCTAACAATCTTTGCTTGATTACCTTGACCTTGTCTATACTCTGTTGTACAATATCTGGACCTACTAGTTGTCTCTCACCAATCTCCTCCCAACACAAAGGAGACATGCATGGCCTCCCATATAAGGCCTCAAATGGAGCCATGCCAATGCTTGCATGGTAACTGTTATTGTATGCAAACTCTACTAAAGATAAATTCTTGTCCCAATCACCCCTCCAATCCAAACTGCATGAACGAAGCATGTCTTCAAGTGTCTGGATTGTCCTTTCAGACTGTCCATCTGTTTGAGGATGAAAAGCAGTGCTAAACTTCAGCTGTGTGCCGAAGGCCTCTTGCAAACCATTCCAAATCTTTGAGGTAAATCTGGAATCCCGATCTGAGATGATAGACTTTGCCACACCATGCAACCTTACAATATTATCAACATATAGTTGGGTTAGACTTTCTATGCTTTGTTTCTTCTTCATAGCTATGAAATGTGCAGACTTGGTGAATCTATCCACAACAACCCAAATAGCATCATTACCTCTTTGGGACTTAGGCAAACCTGTAATAAAATCCATAGTGATATGTCCCATTTCCACTGAGGATCTCTATCTTTTGCATGAGTCCTGAAGGTTTTGATGTTCAGCCTTTACTTGCTGACAAGTCAAACTCTGATAACAAGTCAGCAATATCTCTCTTCATTCCTGCCCACCAAAAGTTTCTTTTCACATCCTGGTACATTTTGTTACCACCAGGGTGAATGGTAAACTTAGAGCGATGTGCTTCCTCTAGTTCTTTCTTTCTTGAGGTTTACATTATTAGGAACACATACTCTATGTTGAAATCTCACCACACCATTTTCATCTTTTGAAAATCCAGGCTTTCCAACTAGCTCTTGAACTTGAAGATCTCTCTTTTGTGCTTCAATGATTCGATCAAGTATGGTTGATCGAATAGTCATCTGAGCAACAAAAGAGTGGCACAGCTGTGGAACAACATCTACCAGTTATCAACAGCATCACCTAGCATCTTCCAGTCCTTCTTCATCATGACTTTCTTTCTACTCAAAGCATCTGCAACAACATTAGCTTTACCCGGATGGTAACTGATATCAAAATCATAGTCTTTCATATACTCAATCCATCATCTTTGCCTCAAGTTCAAATCCTTCTGGGAGAATATATATGAGACTCTTGTGGTCTGTAAATACCTCAAATTGGGCACCATATAGATAAACCCTCCAAGTCTTTAGTGCATGAACTACTGCTGCCAATTCCAAATCATGAGTAGTAGTTTTGTGCTCATGATCCTTCAATTGTCGAAGAAGTATAGGCAACTACCTTACCATGCTGCATAAGGACACCACCCAATCCTATTCTGGATGCATCAGTGTAAATGGTAAAACCTTCTGTACTATTGAATGTTAAAACTGGAGCACTAGTCAATCTCTTTTTCAGTTCTTGAAAGCTCTTCTCACAATCCTCGGACCAATAAATTTGGCTTCTTTCCTGGTCAACTTAGTTAGAGGAGCAGCCAGAGTAGCAAACCCCTCTATAAATCGCCTATATATCCTGCCAGACCAAGGAAACTCCTAATTTCTGGGGTGTCCATGGAGCCTCCCACTCAAGTACAGCTTGCACCTTTATGGGATCTACTGCAACACCATTTCTTGATATTACATGTCCAAGGAATTGTACCTCCTTCATCCAAAGTCACACTTACTGAATTTTGCATATAACTGATGTGCCCTTAATGTTTCAAGTACAATATGTAAGTTTCTTCGTGTGTTTTTCTTCATCAGGAGAATAAATCAACACATCATCTATAAATACCACAACAACTGATCTAGATATGGTTTGAACACCCTATTCATCAAGTCCATAAAAGCAGTTGGGGCATTTGTCAGACCAAATGGCATTACTAAAATTCATAATGCCCATAACGTGTTCTAAAGGCAGTTTTGGACACATCTTCCTCCTTGATCCTCAATTGATGGTAACCTGACCTGAGGTCAATCTTAGAATACCTTGGCAGACTGAAGCTGATCGAATAGGTCATCAATTCTCGGGAGATGATACTTATTCTTAATGGTGGCCTGATTCAACTTCCTGTAATCATGCACAATCTTAAGGATCCATCCTTCTTCTTTACAAACAGCACGGTGCTCCCATGGAGATACACTGGGTCAATGAACCCTTATCTAGTAGCTCCTGTAGCTCCTTCTTCTTTACTCAGCTAGCTCTGCAAGTGCCATCCTATACGGTGCCTTGGAAATAGGGGCAGTGCCAGGGATAAGGTCAATCACAAAATCTATCCCTCGAATAGGTGGCAAGCCAGGTAAATCATCTGGAAGACATCCGAAATTCTTGAACAATTTCTATATCTGACATAGATAAGGATTGGTTGGCATCTGACATAGTGACAACACTAGCCAGATATGCACTACAACCTTTCCTAATTAATCTCTTAACCTTCATAGTTGAGATAATCATCCTTCTTGAAGGAGACTTTGGAAATCAGAAGAAGAACTCTTCTTCTCCAGGTTTATGGAAGAGAATTTTCTTCCTTCTGCAATCTAATATGGCATAATGATCTTCTAGCCAATCCATGCCTAATATGACATCATAGTCCACCATTTCTATAATAAGAGGATGAGTTGACAACTTCCTCCCTAAAATCTTGACAAACAATGTAGGGATGCATTACTTTGTCGAAATTGTTCCACTAGGTTATGGACATCAAAGGGTGTAAATAGCTCACCTATAGCCCATCTATACTCATCATGCAACATTTGTGCAAATCTACTACATATAAAAGAATGTGTAGCACCAGTATCAAATAGAACACGAGCATGCAAACCTTCAATAGAGATAGTACCTTCGCTGACATTGTCTGTAGCTTGTGCATCCTCATTTGTCAGAGCAAAGACACGAGCTTGGGCTTGAGGCTTGGTTGGTGCTGGTCCTCGAGGTGAGGCTGGAACTGGTGCTTGAGGCATTATTGGAGCTGGGGCTCGAAGGATAGTTGGGGCTACTGGGGTACTTTCTGCCTTGGGGCAATCTCGAATCATGTGGTCTGACCCACCACACTTGAAGCACTTGCCAGTGGCATACCAACACTCAGATCCTCCATGAAACTTCCCACACTTTGGACATGTACAGCATGTGCTCTGGTTGGCACTAGTGGTCGTTGTCAGCAAGAGGTCCAGTAGGCTTCCTCTTGCGGTCTTGTCTTATAAAGTGAGTAGAATCTTGCTTTTGTGCTATCTTATTCTCTTCAACGTAAGCCTCTTGTTCAACCTTAATTCTACATGCTTCCCCAACGGCTTCGCTCATGGTGGTAAAGTTTGTGACTAAATCCTAGCTCTTAATGAAGGCCTCATACCTCGAATGAACTTCTTGGTTCGCCTCTTCTGATCAATAACTATATGAGGGGCATACTTGGCTAGATCTGAAAATCTAGTCTCATACTCCACACACTCATGGAACCTTGAGTGAGTGTGAGGAATTCCTGTTCCATTTTGTCTTGTATGTGCTCAGGAAAGTATTTCTCTCAAAAAGTTGAAAGAAAATCCTTCCAAGGAATGACTCCCTCTTCTGTGAACTCAGTGCGAAGAGCAGAGGTCCACCAAACGTCGGCCCTATCCTGTAGCATATAGGATGCTAGATTTGTCTTCTCCTCCTCTGGGCACCTGATGGCCCGAAAGAGTTTTCTATCTCATAAATCCAGCTCTCTGCAACATCTGGACCATTCTCCCCCTTAAAGGAGGTAGCCCCATTCTCTTGAACCTCTCCATAACAGTGATGCCCTGGTGTCTATCCTGGTCATGAGCTTGCATTGGAGGCGATGCTTGCATTTGCGCATGCAACTGTGCTTGAAGAGCTGTTTGCGTTTGGGTTGTGCTTGCATAGCTTGCACAAGGCCTTGGAAAGACTGCATGAAGGTGTTGAAGTCTACTGGTGGAGGCGGAGGTGGTGCTGGGATCACCCTCTGAGGATCTCCTAAGGTCACCCCTCTTGCGTTCCAGGGGTACCTTGAGGTGGTGAGTCTTCTGCAGAAGACTGTGGTGGTGGTGGCACGACACGATTGGCCCTTGTCCTTCCAGCCATGTTCTGAAAGAAAAGGACTATTCAATTAGTGCTCTACTATGTTTAATTTTTAGAACTAACTCATCCTATGACTACCCTCCTAATAATTCTATGGTATGGACTAGAAGAGATGGTCGTGAATGCTTAGTCTCAACTTGGCTCTCTGATACCAAGTTCTGTAACGCCCCCTGACCCGGTCCAGTTAGACCAACTCACATCGGACCAGGTGACACGTCACAGAGGATAAACCCATCATATACACACATGTTGAGAGTAAGACATTCGCAAACTTCATCATTATGGAACTATGATGAATAACCATCCCAACTTATAATACAATGTCCATAACCATAATAGAATTATCAGAGTACGGAGAACTAAAGAAAAGTAAATCAAGATCGCTAATCAATCAAATAGGCTTTAAGAGCCAACCCACACATAATTTATTAGTGAAATAAGAACTAACTATCCAACGGAATCTACTCCTCACGATCAGAGTCCGAAGGCACACCTAACTCTGGCTCCTAATCTCCTGAAAAATATGTTAGGCAAGTGTGAGTCTTAATAGACCCAGCAATCATCTGAAACTCTAACCACAATTTATCATATAAATAAGTAAAGTGATGCTATCATAAGTTATCAATTTCATTTCATAATTATAGTATAGGCTAGTCAACCTACTACAAGATGTCTTTCTTAAATTAATCTCAAAGATGTGTCATATATAAGAATATGTCAAATCAAATGTTATATTAGAGTCAAATCATATATTATCATATGCCTACACATATTATTTGCCTTATAAAATTTCGGATACTCATGATCATGTGGACAGAACAAAATAGAGCATATGATATATCAAGATATCAGAGTGAAGTAGAATTCTTCATAATCTGAGCAATTAATATATCAGAACATAAAATATATTTCTTAGGTGTGCATATCAGAAATACCCAAACCACAACATAGAGAGTCATCAGACATATTCTCCACACCTAGGCAAGTAGCATGGAGAAAAAGTAACTGCGTAGTACCCGAGATCATCAAGATCCACCTTAACCAGTGAGCATTGCCCACCTCCAGGATTTCAACCCCGTTGCCCACGGTCATCAAAAAGCTTCCCATAGGGGTACTTCTATGGTAGGCCTAAAACCTCTCTAAGATGGCATTGTCCATAACAGTATAACACAATCGAATTATCTCACATAATCATGTTTATGGCATTTTTAATTACAAGAGACTATATGTGTAAGTGAAATAGGATGCAAGTCATGGTAATATCAAATCTAGACTATTAAATCCTACTGTAAAATCTTACTGTCAGACTATGAACATTTTAAGACTTTTAGGATTTTTCAAGAGTTAATAGAAATTAATAAATGTCATGTTTGTGCGTGTTTTGAAAACATTATCATGATATATGATGTCCAATTAATCAATTTAAATCACTTGTATGACATAATAGTTATGAGAAAATAATATAAATTTTTGTGACAGATTTTAGGTTAAAACAGATTATCTAGACATTTATATTTTAATTAAAAAATCATATCCTCATCAAATCAATTTATAAATCTCACATTTTTATTACAGTTTTAAATAATCATAAATATGCTACAAAATAATTTTCAACATTTTTTGACATCATGGAAAATTTCATATCATAATCAATATCAAGTATTCTAATGATTTAATTATGAAAATAACTTATAATAGCAGAAAATTAACCAAAATTATTTTGGAGATACTGGAATAAAATCAAAATAGTCACTACAAAATTAGAATTTTTATAAAAACATATAACTTTTGGATAAATTTTCAATGAAATTATAAGCAATGGAAATTCAAGAAAGTATCAAAATATTCTAAAAAAATCTTGAAATAATTTTTTTGTTACTCAGAACATCAAAACTTCAAAAGTATGTTCTCTTCATGCCCATAATTAAAATTTGAAAACTAATTTAAAATAATCATATATATAAGAAAATAATCATGGTAAGAATCTCGTCATCACTTGCCTTGGGAAAATTTTCCTATCTATGTAAATAAGCCCGAAGATGACCGCCTACAGCAAGGCGGAGCATGCACTTAAACTTTGCTCAACATCGGCTACGTGTCCCCTTTACGTCAATTGTCGAATAGTTGTTGAAGCCACCCGTCGAAAATCCTCCTCCTCTCTCTCTCTCTCTCTCTATACCTTTCTTACACATGCAACACACACTAGAGGAAGAGAGTCATCTAACATTCAACACCAAAAGAAACTATGGTGTGGAATGGGTGAGACCACTCGTAGCCCTTTTATAGGGAAACTTGTGCTTCTTTTTTTCCAAAACGTCAATCCCCTTTTAAAATACGAACACCTTTCCTAGCTTAAAACTTTACAGAATAACGCCAAGAAACTGTCCATTTAATTCAAGAAACCGAGGTTGTGATGGGGTGTATAGTGGGGAAATAACGTGTGGGTGTGGGTGTGGAGAAGGAAACCGTGCATGTTGGTTTCCGTAGGTGTTTAATTAAGGATAGCTTCTTGTTCAGTCTGCTAGAAAGAAAGAAAAAACATCTAATTAATGTTCAACTTAACTTTCGTATGTATTTTATTTCTCTAAATCTATACAGTTTTAACTCAAACCATCATTACACACTATTTAATGCATGTTTACTCTAATAAAAGTTTTAACATGAATGGTGACATGGGGTACTTGCATTAAATGTATGGTTCATCCATGCATGGGAGGAGAGGCTTCCCACGTAAGCCCAATCCCAAGCCTTTAACTTATCTCTATAGCCGCCCCATGTGTGTATACATTTTCTTTAAACCTTAGATAATATGTATACTTATTACCTAATCCCCATTTTAGGTTGGGAATGAAATTTACACCAAATTTGTAGATCTCCATAATATCTTTCCAATGATATAAGAATCTAGATAATCAGGTTTTGTACACAGAGAGTACGACGACTCACAAACCAGAGCTCGACGGCTCACAGTACAAAAGCTAGATCAAACACAAAAGAGATCAGATCCTCTAGCAATGATCTGATTCAAAACAGTTTCGTACACAGAAATTTGTGCAGAACTTCATGCACAAATATCACAGACGAAATAAGGAAGAACAAACTCTGAGATGAGGGAAATGGATGTAGAAAGAGTGTTCTTCGATGAAGAGGCCTTGCAGACGCTTCAATTGAGGAGCCTTGATGGAAATCGATGGAGATTCTCCTCAATTGGCGATGCTCTGCTTTGATGGCATCTGAAATGCCAGAGATCCTTCTTCTCCTGTGCCTCTTCAGTTGGATCTGCTCCCTTGCCTTGCACAACAACCTTCTCTCCAGGGATTCCCCTTGATTCCCTTGTCCTTCCTCTTGAAAGGATGGCTTGTAGCTTCTGGAGATGGAGACAGATCTGGAATGCCCCTTTCAGCCGCCAAAAAGGTTCTTCAGGAAGTGTATGGGCTCTCTTTTCTTTGGGGTACAAGGAACATGGGTATTTATAGCCCCATATGTTCATAAAGTGCTTTGGGGTGAATAGGCACGGAACCCTAAGTCAAATCCCCTAAATCCCAAGCAACCACGTGTCCAGGAAAAGCTTTAAGTCACAGAGTTTCCGGAGTGTGTCGACCTGCCCATAGGGTGTGTCGACCTGCTGTCCCATTTCTGCAAACTGGTCTGCTGGAAACTGAGTCTAGTGTCGACCTGCCCTGAGCTAGTGTCGACCTACCCTTCTGAAATCTGGGACTAGTGTCGACCTGCTTTGAGCTAGTGTCGACCTGCCCTTCTGGAATCTGGGATTAGTGTCGACCTGCTTTGAGCTAGTGTCGACCTGCTGTCCCAGTCTGGCAACTGGGTCTTCTGGAATCTGGGACTAGTGTCGACCTGCTTTGATCTAGTGTCGACACTACCAAGACAAAAGTGTGTGAACCTGAATATTTAACACATATACCATTAGTACAAGATATTATAATTAAAATATGAGATATTAAACATCAAAACATGTTGTTTAAGCATTATTGTGATATGTATAAAATGTATAACATGTTCAACATATCATCATCAAAATCACAACATGTTACAATATCTCATCATTAAAATCACAATATGTCATCATCAATATCACAGTATGTCATCATCAAAATCAAGGTATGAGTGATGTTCATTGGATATCATTAAATTACAACTTTAGGAAGTTCCAAAACACACTCAACCCAACAATCTCCCCCTTTTGATGATGACAAAACATATGCACAATCTCCCAATATCTTGACTCCCTTGACTGCAATAATTCCCCCTTTGACCATATACACACTTTGACCTTTCTCCTTTAAAGAACTTTCTCCCCCTTTGAAGGCCTTTTCTCCCCCTTTTTGGAAGGCCCTTTTCTCCCCTGAGATGTGCCCTTTTCTCCCCCTTTTTGACAACATGAAAGGATAGACAGGAGAGAGAAACAAAGATTGTAGGAGATCAAGAAATGAAATGTAGGGAATAAAAGGTCAGAGGCATTCAAAATAAGTGAGGCAAAGTGATATTATCAGTTGAGAGAAATTATTGTGTTTTTTTTATTGTGCAACAAAGTTTAATCACAAAGACACACTCAACACAAAGAATAACAAATTACAATAATCTGAATGTGGTTAAAATAATGATGCACATGTGAAATAAAGTGACCTATAAGAGTGAGCAGAAGTATTTAACAAGGACGTTAGGAGCTTTAAGTTTAACACAATGTAAAATAATAGGTCTAAACACAGTAAACATGAACTTAATTAAGGTCTTAAGCTTTTCTATCCTGTCTTTTTGATTTTCCTTCAATTTTCACTAGGAAAGAATACAAGAATAAATTAGTTAAATCTCACTTTTCAGTGCAAGAAATCACATTGATCAGATGCAAGACCTCCTGATTACTCAGTGGTTTAACTTTCATTATCTTATACAGAGTTGAAAATTTTGATTTCCACTTTTTGACGCGAAACAAATCACTTGTCAGGTGAAATGGCCCGGTTACTCAGTGGTTCAAGCATTTGCATTGCTCTGTTTGTATCTTTCCAGATTGATCATTTTTCTTTTGACATTTTACAGGAATATTTTTGCTTTGACCAGAAAAGTCATGACTATGAATTTAGGAAAATTATTCTTAACATGTGGTAAAGATAAAGCTTAAACATACACATGTGAAATATTAAAGCCACTCATGTGCCTATAATAGTGTTTTGCAAATCATTTTAAAAACATTCAGTATTATGATTGCTTAACTTTGAAGTGATACCGAATCTTTGAAATTAAACTAAATGCACAATAAGTTTAGTTTCAATGTCTTAATTCTCTCATAAGAAATAGCACAAGGTCTCAAAATTCTGATGAATTTGGGGTTCAAAATAGACAAGTAAGGTCAAGAGATATGACAATGACTCCCCCTCAATAATTGCATACAAGACTCTTGATACTTGGCGGAGAAATATACTCACGCATAGTGAAAGTGTCCAGACAAGCCTGACTTGTCTTTCTTCAAATCACTATTTGATATACCAAGAATGTCAATGCAATGTGAGAGTGAGGAATTTATGAACATGAATATTTGTCAACAAACTGAATGAGAGTTGATGATGGATCAGATATGACAGAATATTTCTCCAGCAAATTTCTCCAGCATTTCACTCAAAATTCTTTCGAATTCACTCCCCCATAAGATATGCATGATATGAAATGATCATTTAAGCAATTCAGATATGTTCATTCCAAGCAATTTGCACAGAAAGAGTATGAACATGATCAAGCATATATCATCAGGCAATTTATTGAAGGAGAAGAATTTTGCAAAGACTCAAAATAAAGTTTTTGATATTTTCATTTTTCTTGATGACCTTTATGCAGAGAAGACTATTGATACTTGGCGGAGAATTTTTCTCACGCATGATGATAGTTTCCAGACAAGCCTAACTTGTCCTTTCACATTTCACCATTTGATATACCACATAGTCACTGCAAAAAAAAATCAATTACACTTTATTTTTAGCATGAAATTCATTGCATTTATTAAAAAACATTTTTGCACTTTTTCAAATTTACTCCCCCTTAATTTATGCATGGATTGAAAAAGTTAGCATGTAATTCACACATGATTATGAACACAATTAGTTTTAAACATAACATGACTTTTGGTACTGGGCGAGTATTTTACTCACGCATAATGATAGTTTCCAAACAAGCATAACTTGTTTTTCCACATGTCATCATTTGATATACCAAGAAGTCAAAGCAATTAGTATGCACACAGACTCATGGGAACAGTTAAGCATGCATGACAACATAAACATGATTCCAATTGTTATGACATAAAGTTCACTGTTGGGAGTAGCATTGAAACACATTTCTCATTGTTCAGATAAAAATTAACATTCATTCCAATTCAATCAATTCAAGTTTGAAATGATAAAGAGATTTTACCTGAACAATCTTCATTTCTTTCTCAAAGATTTTACCTGTGTTCTCCAATCATTTCTAGTCTTGCACAGCCAATATCTTGAGTCCATTTACAATGTATGGCTGCAAGACTTCTCAGCTTGCTGATCAAGCTGGTTTTGGGACCCACACTTGTTTGGGTCCTTCAATGAAATCAATGTTAGATTGCAACAAAGATTTCTGAATCCAAGATGCTTTTAATTTTTGTATAGATACATTTCTTTCATTGATAGAACTATGAGCAGAATTAGTTCCATATTTTCTTTTTGCCTTTATCAATGCATCTATGTTTTCATGAAGTTTTCTATTTTTTGGATTTTTAATATGAGCAGAAACAAAATGATTTTGTGCAACATTTCTATGCCTATACACATGGAACTTCTGAACATTTTCAGTATGAACATGATGTTTATTCCTATGTGTATGAGCATGTGCATTAGACTGGAATTTCTGAGCATGCACAACAAAATCACTTCTGTACCAACAGTCCCTAGAAATATGACCAATTTTATGACAATGAAAGCATTGGACTGATTTGGTATGTTTATTGAAATTTTGATTTCTATTCCAGAAATGTTTGGCAAGATGACCAGGTTTTTTACAGTGAAAGCAAATGAGAGCATTTTTTACCTGATACTTACCTTGGCATGTGTGCATTTGCTGGAATCTCATTTTTACGTGAGGAGGCTTACCATGAGGGGAAGGAGGTACCTTTTGGTGGCTCTTGGCATGATATGAATTTTGAACTTGCCTTGGAGCCCTTTGGACTGATGGAGAAAATAGATGACTCTTCTTGACATCAGCATTTTTCTTTTTCTCTGTCTGTTTCTGAACAAGAACTTTCACAAGTTTCTTATTAGAGATATCAAGGTTCTTGTTCGCAGCAGATTTAACAAATGTTATTGTGCTTTTCTTTTCATTTTTCTTAGTTTTAACAGAAGCAAGACTTGTGTTCTTCAATTCATTTTGAATCTTCTGTTTTTCAGCTTTTAATGCAACAACTTCTTTTTCTGAAGTTTGAAGCTTGTTTAGAATGACATCCAAACCATTTTTCATTTTGTTCTTTTCATTTTCAAATTGAGCAATTTGTTTTTCCAAGTCAGAAATTTTATTACTCAAATTGCTACATTCATTGTCCAATGGTCTGTCATGGAACAAGCCTTCAATCTTCCTTTTTAAGTGACAATTTTCTTCAACAAGTTGTTTGCATTTCTCATTTATTTGATGATCATGAGCCATATTAGAGATTTGTTTGGTTAATTGATCATTATCAAATTTGAAATTGTTATTGAGATCAATCAATTCTTCTTTTTCATTTTCCAGATCAATGACTTTTGATTTCAATAGCTCATGGTTTTCTTTCAATCCATTCAATTTAGTTTCACAGATTTGAACTTCATCTTCCAAGTTCTCTTTTTCAGAATTTAATTTTTCAACTTCATTTTTCAAATTCTCAATTTCTTCTGAAGGATCTTTGTCATTTTTTTGGAGCAATTCAAGTGTATTTTTCAAGTTTTCACTTTCTTTATGGCAATGTTTTAAAGTCTTTTTCAAGTCTTTATTTTTAGTGTTCAGTTGTACATTAAGACTTTGTATCTTTTCACAGAATTTAATCAATTCAGCATAAGACATGCCCTCATCTTCATCAGAATCAGAATTAGAATACACAAATGGATCTGGAGTTGATTTACCTGACCTTTTAGACCCATTTGAACTCTTGTGTTCTGAAGAGGATGAAGAGTGTTCTGAACTCTTAGACTTTGCTGTGAGAGCCATAGTTTTCTGAATTCTTTTTGCTCCTTTTCTTTGTGAGTTCTTTCCATCACTTCTGTTAGCCATGAAGCATAACTCCTCATTTGCTGAACTTGAAGAGTTCTCTTCATCATCCTCACTTTGGTCTTCATCCGACCAAGTTGCAATCATGGCTTTTGACTTCTTCAATTTGTTGTTCTTCTCATATTTGTTCTTTTTGATCTCAGGACACTCACCTTTCATGTGTCCTTTCTTGTGGTACCTGTAGCAAACAATATCTTCACCAGTTTTTTGATTTCTGCTGCCATTAACTTTGAAGAAGAAGCATTCCTTTTATTAAAGAATATTGTTTCTTTTCATTAAATTTTCTTCTTCTTAATTTTAGAAATTTTCTGAATTGATTAGTCATGATGTCAAGTTCATCCTCATTAAACTTAGACTCATCAGAACTTGAAGTTTCTTGATTTTTCTCTTTGTTGCTTGATGAAGCCTTAAGTGCTACTGGTTTAGCTTTAAGCATGTGTTCTTCATTTCTCTTCAGATTTATTTCATAAGTCATTAAAGATCCTATGAGTTCATCCAAAGAGATTTTGGATAAATCCTTAGAATCTTCAATCACTGTAGCCTTTGTGTGCCAAACAGATGATAGAGAGCGCAAGGTTTTTCTTACCAGATCAGCATCAGTGTATTCCTTACCTAATGCCTTCAGTCCATTGACAATTATCATAAACCTAGCAAACATTTCAGAAATTGATTCATCAGATTTCATCATAAACAATTTATATTCAGAAACAAGTATGTTTGCTTTGATTTCCCTAACTTGAGATGTTCCCTCATACATCACTTCAAGTTTATCCCACATTTCTTTAGCAGATTTACACATGGATATTCTTGAATATTCTTTAGGGTGGACTGCACACTGAAGCATGTTCATGGCACTATAATTAAGAGTAGCTTTCCTAATCTGCTCTCTAGTCCAATTTTCCTCATCTCCCTGATTTTCATAAGGACCCACTTCAACTATTCTCCAGATTTCATAGTTTTGAGCCCTAAGAAAAACTTGCATGCGATTTTTCCAGTATGAGTAATCAGACCCATCAAAATATGGTGGTCTATTAATGGAATGGCCTTCGGCTACAAATCCTCGAGAATCCATCAAATAGAATGAGATGGTGAAAGAGCAAGCAAACAATTAAAGCAATTAACACAGAGATCAAACAGAAGCAATCAAATCAGATCAGAGATAGACATTAACCCGCTCTGATACCAATTGTTAGGAACGGATGGGTGGAAGGATCAGATCTAGAAGGGGGGGTTGAATAGATCTAATGTCAATTAACGCGGAAGCTTAAGCAATTAAAAAATACTTCTAATCAGAGATCAAATCACCCAATTAATTTACTGATCTGAAGTGTGATTTGGGTGTGTGAGCAAATCAATTAGTAGTGTGAACGAAATCCCTATGCATGCATCTAGCGAGATACAAAGGCAAACCACAATTCAAACCAATGCACAGAGGATTTTTAGGTGGTTCGGAAATCACCTCCAGTGACTCCTACGTCCACCCCTCACACAGTGAGGCCACACTACTCAAAGCAAGGCTTCTAAGTTATTCTTACTACTCACAAATTCTCCAAGGCTTCTTGTCTTCTAGTCACTTCTTTTTGAAGAATTTCAAGTTCTTTCTTCATCTCAGTGTTCACACTTTTTAGTGCATCGTATTTTTCAGCAGCCAGAGCTATCTCCTTGACATTTTCAGTATTCTTAATTTCCAATTCACAAACGTTTCTTTTAAAATAGTGATTTCTTGAACTAATTCTTTGTCCTCCTCTTCCATTGAAGTATCATGAGCAATATGATTTATTTTTCTTTTAAGCACTTTATTTTTCTTTTTAACCTCATCATATTGATCTAGTTGTTCAAAATACACATGTTCCCAATCACTAAAGGAAAAATCTTTGAATGGAGAATTTACCTCTTCTTCACCTTCTTCTTCTCCTCTTGCCATCAGACAGATTTTTGTTTGTGACTCCTCAACTTCTGAGCTCTCTTCATCATCATCATCTTCTTCCTCACTCCATGTCCCAACCATAGCCTTTTGTTTATTTTTCATCCATTTGGGTTGTACTTTCTTCAAAGGTTCAGGACATTCAGATTTCACATGTCCTGGTTTCCTGCAATTATAACAAACCACCCTGTTAGATCTCTTATTCATATGCTGTTTGGGCTTTGAAAAATTGTTTACCTATGATTTCTTTTTCAAAAATCCCTTACCTTCTTTCCTCAGGAACTTTCTGAATTTTCTTGTAAAGGGCAAACTCATATGAATCATCTTTAGAGCTAGATGACTCACTTTCTTCAGTAGCTTCTTTGATACTGGGACTTGCCTTGAGAGCAAATGGCTTCTTCTTCTTAACATCTTCTTCAGCTCTTTTCAATCCCAACTCATAAAGATCCGATTAGTTCATCAATAGAAGTGGAAGACAGATTTGTTGATTCTTCGACTACTGTAGCCTTAGTGTGCCAGATAGGAGTTAATGATCTAAGGATTTTTCTGACATGTTCTTGTTATGTATAAGTCTTCCCTAGATTCTTTAAACCATTAGTTAACAGAGTTAATCTACCATACATCTCAGAAATTGTTTCATCATGCTTCATTTTGAATGCTTCATGTTCGGAAACTAGCATGTTAGCTTTTGTTTCTTTTACCACTGACGTACCTTCATAAATCACCATCAGGCGATTCCAGATTTCCTTTGCACTTGCACATGATGATACCCTTGAAAACTCTGTGGGATGGAGTGAGCACTGCATGATATTCATAGCACTCCAGTTTGCATTTGACTTCTTTATCTCCTCTTCAGTTCACTTCCCTACATCTTCAGACAACTCGTAAGGTCCATTACTCACCACCCTCCAAATTTGATGATCTTGTGCTCGCAAAAACATATGCATACGAGTTTTCCAGTATGCATAGTTACTTCCATCAAAGTAGGGGGGTCCATTCATAGAATGACCTTCCGCAATGTAACCTCTAGAATCTATTTCACACGAATCTCTCCTGGTTATTAAACCAAAAGAATTTGATAGCCTAGCTCTGATACCACATGTTGTGTATGGAATGAATATCTAGAGGGGGGTGAATAGATATTGACCAATTAAAATTAAAATCTCGAGATCAGGATCAGATCAGGTGAAACAATTTAACCAGTGCACATCAAACCACACAGTGCAAGTGATATTTTTAAGGTGGTTCAGCTCCAGTGTGGAGACCTACATCCACCCCTCACTAAACCAAGTGAGGCTTCACTATCAACTCAAATGTGTGAGACACTCACACAACCGCTGATTCACAGCTTCAAGATTGTTTCAAATCTCACAATCCTTACACACCAAGTGTAGGATCTATCCGTCTACTCCAACTAGAGCAGACAACCAAGCAAATTGGTGTAGAGAACAAATCGAAAAAAAAAATCAAACTAAAAAGATCTCTGAAGAAATGCAGAAATATGAAAACACTCTGCGCTAGAGTTTGATCTGGTCAGATGACTGCTTGAACTCCCAATTGCTATTCTTCAGGCTTGAGATCATTGAATTCTTCTTCTGGCCACAGCACAAGGATCAATTGTCTCTGACGTATGTTGAATTCCGAAGCTCTGCTTCAATTGATCAGCAACAGGTCTTCATATAGGAAGAAGACACGATCCAACATCCTCTCCTCTTGATCAGTTGACTACTATGAAGTCTGTTGCTCTCTTCTGAACTCAAGCTCTTGATCTCTTTGTACTTTTTCACTATGTGATCACTGCACTTTTCTTTCTCTGTGTGACATCTCCTACAGAGGACGACGTGCTCCGTTTTGATCTGAATCATGGAATCTTTTCAGGTGGCCCCTCAACAGATTCCCAAATAATTGGGTGATACTTTGCCACCAAAAAGAGCATCTTCCAGAACCTTGTGCGGTGTACCCGAAGTCCCAAACATTGGGTCTCGGGTCATGTGCCTGAAACTTATGCGCTGGCAGATACTTCTCACCACTGGAGTATAAGTGTCAGAGAGTCGATCTACTTTGAATATAGTGTCGACGCATACACAGAGAGCTTGACTTGAGACAGTGAAAATACTTCAGTAGGGTCGACTCCATGACTCCATGAGTCGACCTCATCCAAGTGACTGCTGTAGCACCCAAAAATTCCATTAATTGAAAAATCAGAAATAATTTGAAAATAATAATTTAATATTTCCAAATTAGTAAAAACATACGTACCAACATAACGGAGACGAAATCACATGGGAAAATTCTATAAAAATCATAGTTCAACTCTAAATAATACTTTTAAATGACTCACGAAGCGATTTGGGTGAAGCAAAACCTGATTAGCCAAGTTTAAAGTGTTTTGCGACTTATTATAGTAATTCATAAATAAATCGAAAAATCATTATCACACGTACTTAGATGAGTCATAAAATTAAATAAAATCATAGATGAACTTCCAATAATATCCTCTAATGACCCATCAAGAAATTTAGGTCAATAAAAATCATTTGGGCTAGTTTAAGAGTTATTGTGACTAATTATCGTAATTAGGAAATAAGTCGAAAATCCATTATCATGTGTATAAAATGTGATCATAACTAAATTAAAAATGATGGGTAGACTTTAAACAACATGGATTGATAGCTCATTATCGGATTTGGACTAATGGGCAATTTTTGGCCCATAAATAAAATCAAGTAAGAAAATACCATGGAAATTCGTAACCCAATTGAGCAGAAAATAGGAAGAGGTAATTAGGGCAAATCCTAATGCAATTAACCTTTCATGGGAACCCAAATTCATTCCTAGCCATGGTATGGGGTTGCCTAAAGCCTCACACACTCTAATGGGGTGAGAAATCATCAAAAATAGGTAGGTGGTAACCCAAAACCACAACCCTTCCTTCCTACACCCAATGGGACTCCTAAAAACCCTAGTTGCATATATACTTGTCAAGAACCCCTTGGGGATGAGTTTACCAATTGTTGGGGTCGTGGGTAGCAGCTCTTGAGCACCAAAGGTGGAGGAAAATGCCCCAAAACGGAGCTCTTCTTCCCAGCTACGTCTGCATCGATCTCTGCAGAGAGCCCTTCTTAGATTCGACCAAAGGTGAGTCAAACCTCGACCAAACCATGCAAGTCTTATACCCCTGGAAAGAGAGTAGAGTCT
The DNA here is from genome assembly GCA_014218235.1 of Colocasia esculenta. Taxonomy (NCBI): domain Eukaryota; kingdom Viridiplantae; phylum Streptophyta; class Magnoliopsida; order Alismatales; family Araceae; genus Colocasia; species Colocasia esculenta. The sequence goes on from CM024754.1 coordinate 32,465,089, forward strand.
AGTTTTTAATGGCACTAGTTTTCCCAATTTTCATCCAATGAATCAGGAGTATTAAGAGTTCTCCTCCAAGCGGTCAGAGCGAGGGCTTTCTGGAGGACGAGTCTTATTCAACTCAAAAGGTAGGTGATCTCGGGCCAAACCTAAACAAATCATATACCAATGTGTAGGTGCATGTGTTTCCCCAATTTTGATTGAGCATACATCGAGTATTAAGTGTTTTGCCAAAGTCATGCATGCTTGGGGCTTTTTATGTTCATGTAATTTTCTCACGCATCTCGAGGCCAAATCTCATGAAACCAAAGCCATAGTTATCTTCTACTCCCTGTTCCCAACAAGTTTCATGTTTACACTTTTGTCCCAAGAGCCCTAGATCAGGAGATATAAGTGTTGCATGCATCGTGTGTAGTTTTTCTGCGTTTTCAAGCAAGAACCCAAAACGTGACGAGACCAGACGTCACTTTCTTACATGCATGAACGCGACATACAAGTCCATCAGGTTCATCTGAAATGAAAATGCATGGTGCGTCGCGATTTCGATCGTGACATGACTGTTCTGACGCGTTGAACTGTGCACCATGTTGTTTTCCATGCCATGCATGAACGCGATGTAGGAGGACGTCGCAATTTAGACCATTTTCCCGCTCGTGGTTTCCGTCCTATTTTTATATTATTATTTTGAAATCACTTCTTGAATGTGACGTGTCAATACGTCGTGACTCAAGGATGATCGCGACACGCTGCCTGTCGCATTATGAACACGACAGACAGGTCCGTCGCGATTTGAGCATGAAGGCAACGACATAGACCGTCGCGATTTGACCTGTTACAGAATATTCGTGTTTCAGAACCGTGTACAGTCTTCATAAATGCGACGAATGTGTCCGTCGTGGATTTAAAGGCCTACTCGAGACCTGTTTTACATGTTCTAGAGTTTAAGGTTTGCATGTCTTGGTTCTGATCAATGCATGAAGTCTATTCAGTGGCATAAAAGCGGTCAACCCATGAAAAAGCCATAACTATATGAATGTTTATTCTAATTGCTCTTTAATGATATGATTTAATCTGGCATACTATTGATTGTTCATCTTATTACTCTAAGCTTGGTATATTGAGCAAATGCTACCATAAAATACTGTAATTCATATCAAGTTAAATACATAGTTTTATCTCACGTCATCATGTTAATTGCTTTCCGCATGTTTGTGGCCGATGGATTGTGGATTGAGACACGTACTTCACTACACACTTGCACACATAGGCAGCCCTTTCTTGGGGGATTGGAAACTCACGGCCGGTCATTCCGTATCGGCAGTCTAGTGACCTTTCTCTTAAGACCTTCGTAAATTTCCGTACTCTGTGGATTCCCTCATGGAGACCAAGTTGGTTGTACCATTGAAGTTCCATGGAGATAGCGTGCAGTTCCTTTCTTCTCTTATTCTCGTGAGAGTGATTCATAATCTTAGCTTAAGCCATTAATGTAAAGAGTGAACTAAAGTATAAATTGCGCCGTTATGCTGCCGAAATTATCTCTTGACTATAGTTATCATGAAATCATGTTCACATGACTTGCTACCTATTGACATCATCATCATTATGAACATGACATTACAATTGCTTACATCTTGAAACTCTTATTGGACATTAATAACTGTGGGTATCTACATTTAAAAATAGTGGGATACTGATCGGGCACGGAGAGTGTCCAAGGGCTCTAGTCTAGCCCCAATGACAGAGAGTCATAAATATACTGTTAACCATGGGGTATAATGATTACTGGCGTTGCATCTGCACTGGGAGTACTTGCGTGTTGAATGCTAGATACAATAGCCACATACACGTGTCCTATTGTGCATTTCAAGGTGGATCTTTCCTTGGTGTACATTAGTGTCTTCGTGCTTGATTAGTGTTACATGATCGTGCTCGTGCTTGCTTGCTTGCGTGATATGTCCATCCTGCAATTACTGCAATTTAAATGATATCTTGCGTTCTTGTTACATGACATTCTATTGAAAACTCTTGCTCGCTATATCAATTCTAGATCTTGCTCTATCATGATCATTCCATCTAGCTTGTTTATGTATCATGATTAATGAGTTTTATTCGTACATGCATATCTTGATCATCGTGCTTACCTAGTTCTAAATTGCTAATCACTTATATCATTGCCCACACATTGAGATATAAATCCTACTGGGCTAGTTTGCTTATTCCCTACTTTTAACCTTCTAGGTGATTATGAAATACAAGAAGAAGAACTAGTCGAGGATGGGAATGTGTCCGAGTGATGAGCGTTCCAACTATAGAGTTTTCATTAGTTTACTTTGAGAGTTAGAACAATGTAGTAGGAAGTGAGGAATAAATGTAATTTGCTTTCATTGAGTCTTAGTCTTGTTACTCAATATTTAAAGAGTTGTATTAGTTCCATTTGAAACAATGAGATGAGATTTGAATACAAGTCTAATTGAGTTCATTCTTTGGGCCCTATTATGATGTTGTGTTGATACACATTTAGTGCTTTCTAGCTAGAGGCTTATTTGCCGACTGCTCACATCTCAGAATATCGACTCGAATTACCTAAATTATTATCCACTGCGTAATTCTCGGGATGTGATAGTTTAGTGGTATCAGAGCCTAGGAAACAATGGGAATATTTAAGTACTAGGTTTAAGTGACATTAGAACTTACGTCATGGATCATACACATAGTACATGGTGAGAATGGGTAGAGACTGGGAATATGTTAGTTGAATGAACTGATCACTCCTACCCATTAAACCTTATGATGTATCTAGAGACATTAATTGGTTTCTATCCTTTCCTCAGGAATATCATAACTCCTACACTCAAGTAGCAATGGCACGCAACCAATGGCAGGCCATGCAAGAGACCGTAGAAGGATTGACTCAGTCACTACAGAATGTAGTACAGGCTGGGAATCAAGCAGCCGCTAGGAACAGAGCTGGCGATCTTCATTACAACTTTAGGAGTTTGAACCCTCCTCGTTTATTTGGATCCCCTGATCCAGACGAGGCGGAGAACTGGCAAGAAGAGATAGAAAGGATTTTCCAAGTTATGCAATGTACAAATCAGGAGAAGGTACTACTAGCTACCTTTCAATTCAGTATGGATGCTAGGGCATGGTGGAAGGCCACATCGGCTCACCTACCTAACGTGGCGGAGCTGGAATGGGTAGGATTCCTGAATTATTCAGGGGAAAATACTTTTCTGAAAGGGTGAAAGAAAAGAAAGCTGCGGAGTTTGCCGCACTAACACAAAAGGGTATGTCTGTGGCTGAGTATGAAGCTCAGTTTGCTCACTTGGCCATGTATGCACCAAATATGGTGGGAACGAAAAGACTAAAGGCCAATAGGTTCATGGATGGGCTCAGACCCGTGTTCATTGAAAAGCTCTGACCACATAACATCCAAACCTACACCGAGATGGTCCAAAGAGCCCAGCTAGTGGAAGACACCATGGCAAAGGTGGAAGGCATGAGGGGAAAGGAGACTGCAAAGCCGGTCTTTGTCAAGAACGAAGCACCCCACATTGCTAGAAATTCTTACTCCAATAATAATAATGGTACCAAGAGACTGATCGAAGTAGAAGATCAAAGTAGACGAAACAATGATCGTGGAGTATTGCAAATTTTGCAATAAGCCTGGACACCAAGCAGACAAGTGCTGGAAGAAGGCCGGAGCTTGCCTGCAGTGTGGAAGTCACGATCATCGTATACCCAACTGCCCCATGTTAAAAGACCAAGCTGGAAGGAACCAAGGAGTGGAAAAACGTCTAGGGCGCGTGAATGCGTTGACCCGAGCGAAACGTCTGGAAGAAGGTGTGGTGAAAGATGTTAGTTTTTCTAATCCTTTAGACTTGTCTTATAATGTTTAGTCTATTCTTAAGTGGGGGAGACGACTACAGGAGAAATTCAAAATAACATAGTAGTCTTACAAAACATAATTATGTGAATCAAGATGGAGTTATATTAACCATAGAAGAAGGAAAGAGTTGGAAGGAATTGGATGGGCAATATTTACAGCCTATAGGTGGAAATAACTAACACCTATGACAATAAGGCAGATACAAGCAGGAGTTTTTTTTTTTTAAAAGGTCCTCAGGGACTAGTTCTAGGAGAGTGCACCCTCCCCCAGAGGGGGAGAATGTTATCACTCCACCAGAATAGCACTTGGGCCTGGAATATATATGATAAAGAGGATAATACAACAGGATCACAAGGCGAACCCTTGTCACAATAATCTGACATGCATAAGGCCAGATTTATCTAATACTATAGGACCCTTACACTTGTGAGGAACACTTCTAGACCCCCAAAACACCTTGTTCTGCTTGGACTGACACCCATAGTTCACTAAAGAGTCAGCGACCTGGTTTGTTTCCCGAAATACATGACATAGCAAATAAGAATACTGGTTTAACATTGTCCTGGCATCCCGCCACCATCTATAAGCAATCCAGGAGGGGCATCTTCCAGCCTTGAAGGAGTTGACCAGCGCCATGGAATCAAAGTTAACAATAGATAGCTGAAACCCAATGAAATCTGCCAAGCGAAGACCATCACAAAGAGCTCTGATTTCAGCTATCATACTATTGCCAGCACCATAGTAATGGGCAAAAGCCACACGTACGGAGCCCTGCATATCATGAATACAGCTGCCACCACCACAATCTCCTGGGTTGCCTTTGCTAGCACCATCTACATTCAAACAAAAATCTAGGATTGGAGGAATCCAACGAATGAGCTTGAACTATTTAGTGGAGCAATTAGGAAAGAAACCAAATTGATGGAGGACCTGCATCTCATGAGACAGAGGAGCAACATTAAACTGCATTTTAGAAAGAGAGTAGGATATCATGAAATGGATATTTTTAATAGCTTCCCCAACATAAGTCCTCTTGGATTCAAGCCTGGCCAAACATCTCCCCTTCCATATTTCCCACAACATAAGGATTAGGCAGTGAAGGGAAACAAAGCCAAAAGGGGAACTAGTATTAGTGTGCATCAGAAAACTCCAAACTCTAGTAGTTATATGGATATGAAGATAGATCTTGGAATTAATAAGAGGTTGAAACCAATTCCAAAGAGAAGCAGCCCGGTCGCCATGGATAAAAGGATGATTGTAATCTTCATATTTAGGAGACCTGCAGCAAGAGCAACAAGATGCCATTTGAATTCCACTTTCAGCAATTCTCTGATCCACAGGGACCGCTCTATTCAGAATCTTTCAGCAAAACAAAGAAGCTCTCCGGTAATAGGAAATGTGCCAAATTTTTTTAAGAGCATGCCGCTTAACTCCCACAGATCTGACTAGATTATATGCTGATTTGGAGGAAAAACAACCATCCTGAGAGGCCCCCTAGACACACTTATCTTCTTCCTCATTGAGCACAACCCCCTGAAGAATGTTGGGTTCTCATGTGGGAGAATGTTGGGTTACAACAAGTGCTTAAATGTTTTTGATGATGAGCAATACTAATTGATGTTATGTGAAATGTTCACAAATGGTATGTTTGTTTTTGATGATGAACATTTCATGAACAAGACAAAATTGATGTGTTATGAATGTGTGAAACATGATGAGAATGACAATTGGATGCAAATGAAACACGTTTGTTAGGCCCTGAAATTTTATTCATTTATAATTTGTGCATGTGCATTTGATTGTTGCAAGTATGGTAGGTGTATGTAGTAGTGTGTATTGTAATTCTATATTCCTCATGAATAACATGCATGTATTTTTATGATATTTAGGCGAGAATAGGCAATTAGCTAAATTGTGCATATTGTGTGTAATAAACATCCCATGCATATAATACTTAAGTAATGTTGTGCAAGTTTAATCTAGTTACCGGTGTGCATGTGGTATCTATCTATTTCATGCCTAATGTACATAAGTATGCTACACCGTGTGTGTATACTATGTATATATATATTATATGTCAAATCAGGTGCGTACATGCAAGAACTATTTTGTGGAATAGATTATTCCTAGCTAACTTAATTCATATCACCTCCTAATGGTTTGCGAAGCCCTCGCAATTCTTGTCATTTTATTTTGCCGTGTGTTGAGTCACGCTTATGTAAAACATCATGTACACATAGGTAGATATCTACGTACATCTTATCTTAGTGTATTTATGTATGCATGTGTATGCCTAGGTATAAATGTTATTGATTTCATGGTGTAGTAATATACATGTTATACTTTATACATTGTATGTATATACGTAGTGTAAATACAGTTCTTTGTGTGTTGAGTCATGTTGTGTACATGTATGTATATATATATATACGTTGTATGCGTATGTAGATATTTATGTACGTATTATTATCTTGATGTACCTATGTATGTATGCGTATGATTAGTTGTAAATATTGTATGTTTGCATGGTATAGTGGTGTATACGTTATACTACTTAGGTTTCATGTACATATATGTATGGATTAAGCATGGTTCTGCATGATTTTAACTTCTGGCGGAAGGGCCAATTGGCGTCAACATGGGTGGAGGCCCATGAGGTGTCGGCGTCCATATCAATGGACGCCAAGCCTTAAGTAGCCGTCCATATAGGTGGACGTTTACTTCTCTGACCTGCATGCGCAGCAGACCCAAAATTCTGGGGGCAAGCTACCCCAACCATTGGGGAGATGTCCCATCGGCCCTCAAGCCTTCTCATCAACCCCTGCGTGGGATGAGAGGTCTCTCTCCTTTAAAACCAACCACTCCTTGCACCCCAAGAGCTCTCTTTGCCTCTTTGCAAAGAGGAGAGAAAAACCCTAGCTTCTGGGAGAAAAACCTGGCTTTGCATGCCTTGATCCGGTGGATTGGAGCTTCATCCGGCCATCTACAGCAACCAGGAGCTAGCTGAAGCATAGAGGGAGGCTTCCCCGACTTCAACCTGCTGTGGAGATCTACCAAGAACCCGGAGGAGTGGTGTTTTGGAGGCTTCTTGGGACTGCCCAAGGAGAGCTTCATCACCCATTTTCACCCCTTTGGAGATTTTGTAAGAGGCATGTAAACCTAGATCTTAATCCTATACATGTCCCCTTGAGTCTTAGTATTTTTACGAATTTTTCCTCGAGTCCTGGAACCCCACATTCACCAAATCCCTAGAGCTCGGTCTGTGTCTTGCACAGACAGGAACTTGGCGTCAATGCCTTGACGCCAAGATCTCCAGTGGGCGTCCAGCGATCTTGCCGTCCAACTCCTTGAACGGCCAGACACTGCCGCCAAGTTCTTCAGTGCAGAACAGTGAACCGTTCTGCCTTAAGTAATTATTTTTCCGGACTTTGACGCATGAGGATATAGTGTAATTTTTATATGTTATGTAAAATAACTAATGTGATGTGCGGGGGAAATTCTGTGTTTTCTGTGGATGGCATAAATTATTAGATTTATTGAAATACATGTTGGGGGAAAATGGATTATGCATGTTCACCTACTGTCTACATGATTTCTGAGGAATTAAATGCCCTAGATTTTTCTATACCATGTGTATATACGTCAGTCCATGTCCCAAAAATTTGGGAATTTTCCCATGAATATGAAACTTGTTATAATTTCTGTATTAGAAAATAGAGAGCATGCCTAGATTGGTTTAAAACTTCGGAAAATTTGCATGTTGTGCAAAAATTTTGGGGAAAATTTCTATGACATTATGAATGATAGGTACAGACCTGTGAATGGTTGAATCGAACGATCACGTTATGTTCCATGATAAATTGAATTATAAATGGCATGAGATTGACTGTTTTAATTTCTGTAAATGTAATATGATTCAGAAAATATGAAAATTTGCATGTGTGATCATAAGCCTGAAATTAGTTTGTGGTTAAATTCTCATGTTATTTGGATAACTGTAGAGTGCTCTATAAAATTTCCATGCGAAAATGAGTGTTCAACTCATGCTAGTATGAACATGGTTGATTATGTATGTTTCAACCTGATTAGTGTGAGGTACTGAATATTTGATTTCTATTAACAGTAGTACCATGTTAGGGTTAACCGAGACATGCGAAATTATGGATGTAGCATATAAAAAAAAGATTCAACAGAATAAGTAAAACATGTGAATAATGTGTGAAAATGCGATAAAGCAAGTGTAATGTGTAATAATTGGGCCGAAATGACACTGCTACCCTAGGGGCCTTGAGAGCTGTACATAGAAAAGTCCCTATGGAAAGCTCTATGTGTGAAAAGTTCGTCCTAAAGGCATTAGGAAAATCCCGGAGGTGGACAAGTACCACTGGATGGGGTGGAGAGGGCTTCTCCCGGTCTGCACAGTTACCAAGATTCACCACTGTATTGCCTAGGTGGTGGGTATGTGATTATGAGTTGTGTTATGTGTTATGCGTTGTGAAAGAGTTATGAGAATGAGATAATGTTAGTGTCCTCTACTGGTATTTAGGACTATGTGTCATGACAATTTGTTTAAGCAATGAAATATGAATAAGGTGTGAAATGATATGTGAATGTGGCACATGGTAAGTGCAAATGATATGATATGTGATAAGCAAAACAAGAGTAAATGATATGATAATTATGTGAGATGAGACGTGAGGGAGAGTAAATGCAAATGAGAAATTGTGCAAACATGAGAAACCAATGTGTTAGATTGTGAAATTGTGATCCATGATATGTTAATGTGAAATAATGTTATAACAGCAACCTTAAAGTGTATGTAGTGGTGGTGTGCTTGCATGTGAAAACTAGTTTACTAGCATGCCATGTTTATGTTTTCCATATGTTAATATCTCAATCGAAATGCCATGCTTAGTATCATATCATGTAGTTTAACCTTCATCATGAAATGGTGTATGTGGGTAAACTTAGACAACCATGATTATTTATGCAACACAAACTATGTGCATGTAGGCTTACCTAAGGATAAGACAATATGTGAATGATTATGGATCCATGTAATTGAATGAAATGCATACAAGAACCAAATAAAGTGTGATTATGAACATGGTAAATGCATGAATAATATTTGGATTCCATGCTAGTTGAAAGGCTCAATTAGTATAAAAGTTTCATACTTAAGTGCTTATGGATTGCTAAGTGGTTTCACCATGTTTTAACCTTCAAGTCATGCTATAAAATGTGAAGCTATGTAAGGCCCTCGAATTTCCGCCGCATTATTTGTATTTGTGTATTTGTGCTTGTGTATGTATGTACATATTTACGTACGTATTGATTAGTACAAGTACGTGTGCATGTGTTTATATTAAACATAAATAATGTATGTATTGCATGGTGATAGTATGGATATAATACCATATACATATTGCATGTATATACGCATAGTATGCATGGTTTCTGCATATTTTAGAGTTCTGGCCGAAGACCATCTTGGCGTCAACCCATGGCCGTTGAGGGTGGTGTCAGCGTCCGGACATGGACGCCGACACTAATCCTGGCGTCCAGCGATATGGACGCCAATCTCTCTGGCCTGCATGCGCAGCAGAGCTGCAAACTTCTGAAACAAGGTAAGCCAACCATTGGGGGATGTCCCCAACGGCTCTGAAGGCTGTCAAATCAGCATGGTGAGTGGGAGAGAGACTCTCCTACATGTTAAACCCGAAATGGCCACTTCCCACTCCTCCCTTCACCTTGCAAGAGGAGAAAAAGAAAGAGAAAAACCCTAGAGAGAAATTGAGAGAAAACCCACTTTGGAACCCAAGAATCCATCAACCTGAAGATTTCTCCGGAGATCTGCTGCTTCAAGGAGGTTGCTGGATCGACGAGGAAGGCTTCCCCGACATCCCCCTGCTGTGGAGATCATCCAAGAGCCCGGAGGAAGAGATCATTTGGAGGGAGTTCTGCACTTCTTGGGACAGCCCAAGGAGAGCTTCACCGAGCCCTAGATCCTTTGGAAGAATTTTTGAAAGGCAAGTGACCTATCCATGATGTTCCTGTATGAGTCTAGGTCGGTTTTACTATTTTATGAATTTTCCCTCGAGTCCTAGACCCTCCCATTCACCCAAGTTGAGAGCTCGGGTCTGTGTTTCTGCACAGACCTGCATCGACGGCAAGGTCAATGGATGCCCATATCATGCTTGGCGTCCATCGACCATGCCGCTGACCCTGAGTCAGCGGCCAAAGACCGCCGCCAAGTTCCTCTGGACAGAACAGTGAACTGTTCTACCCTTCCTTTACATTAATTTCGGTATGGTTTCCGTGATGAGGATATATGGTAATCCTATACTCTATGTATATAGTCGATTGTGATGCGTGGATGAATGTGGTGTGTGATGGTGAATGTAGGAAATATTGTATCCCATGAATTGTGAGCATGACTTGTTAATGATCTTGTTAAATTTATGTTTCATGAGTAGGATTAGACTGAATGCCTTGGTTTTTGTCAGTTCATGAAGATTAGTAGATCAGTAGATGTATGCTCAATTTGGTAAATTGATCCATGCTTGCATGAGTTGCAAATGAATTCGGTTCGATAAATAGAAGACATGCAAAAATGGTTTGTGGTGATTGATCTATAGATGTATGATTTAGGGTAATTTTGTACTCTCAATCCATGCATATATCAGTAGCCTCTGTTTAAAACAGTAAGTGGCAATTTGCAAAATGTGTTAAACCTCATGTTAACTTAAGCTGTGAATAGTATGCTAAATAGGTGTTTTATTTTCTGTGAATTATATTTAGCTCAGAAAAATCTAAAAATTTGAGTGTATGATCTTGAACCCGAAAGCAGCATGTGGTTAAAATTTCAGGTCATTTGGATCAGTAAATAAGAAGTATGTAATTTCATGTGAAATGTGATAATCTATGTATATTATCGTAATGTGATTAGTTATTGTCTTAACCCAACTTGATTAGTGGAATTTCTGTATGTTAAGCTCCTGAAATCTGAAGTGCCTTGTTAGGAAAACAGAGATGTGCATGTGAGTGAGATGTAAAGTGCTATGTGTAAACCATGTGTAAACTGGTAAAATGTGTAAAGTGTAACTGTGCCAATGTGACACGCTTCCGTAGAGGGCAGTGGAGCTGTATCAGGGAAAAGTCCCCTTGAGAAAGTTCAGTGTGTAAGTGACCCTAAGGGCATTAGGGGGAAATCCTGGAGGTGGACAAGTACCACTGGTTAGGGTGGAGACTTGTTCTCCCGGTCTGCGCAGACCAAGAGTCGCCATTGAATTGCCTAGATGGCGTCTAAGTGTAAAGTGATGTGTATGTGTCCTTCTTTGGTGGTTTGGACTATGTGTCACGGCACCTAAAATGTGTAATGGGCAATGTGTAATGTGTATGTGTTATGTGTAAATGTGTAAGTGAACAATGTGAATGTGTATGTGTAAAGTGTAACCATGTGAAAGAGGAAACTTGTGTAAAGGATATGCAAATTTTAAATGTGAGGATATGATATTGAAACCCATGTGAGACAAATCTGAAATCATGTGAAATCAGTGAGTTTATGTTATCATCATCATGTTATTTGTGCAAAGATGTTAGACTCCATGTTAGGGATAATTGGTGAAAACGGGTACAAGATAGCATGATTGTTTGTTCACATGATATGTTTTACGCGATATTGTAGCTCATGTGTAGGTTTATAGCCATTAAACCATGTGAAATCAGCAACTTAGAGCATGTGAAACGTTTATGTATGTGTTTAAAAACATGTAAGATCCATGCTAGTTGTGTTTTCCTTTCATGCATGCAAAATGTTCATGTTGGTAGCTCTCATGTCTTGGTTCTGTAAAGACAAAATTTCATGAGTAAATGGAATAGAGAGCATGTGATAGGTAAATTTTATCCTTAGAAAATCTGAAAGCATGATCCATGTATAAATTGTAAAACTTTCATGATAGGTTGAAACTTTAAATTTGACTAGCATGCCATGTGTTGCAAATTGTAAATGTGCATGTGGAAACCACTAAGATTTATGCGTGTATATTATGGATAGTGTTTCTTGCTGAGTCTTTGGACTCACTCCTTGCTTCGGCGTACAGGTGTAGTTGGTGACGTGGCACCTTTGGAGGAGACAGTAGAGACGGACTCCGAGCGCGGAGATTAGCTAGTCTTTGGAGTTTTGTGACTTGTGCATCCATAGTATGTAATTTGGACATTGTATTAGAAATATCATGAAAAGGATGTATAAGTGTGGACATTATGTATTTAAATTTCAGCAATCTAGATTATGTGAACTTTTAGTTCTTTATTGTTAATTACAAACTTCATGTATGTTAAATGTGGATGATGAATGAATGAAGACAGTTGTCTTTTACTTCCGCTACTCTGTTATATATTCGCGTGTGTCTCAGCTGTTTGTATCGTTTGGGTAATGTCCCACTGTGAGGACTCTCGCTATACCGACGTGGGTTGGTATAACCGTACCGGTATAATGAGGGCCGTCACAGAGATTGGTATCAGAGCAACCGGTTGAGATTGCACCTGAATATACATAAGTCATCATCTTCATTGCATACTAAGTATGTCCACATGTGTAGAAAACACTAATAAGAAGTAAAGGTAGATAAGAAAACGGTTAGAAAACTTAGTAACCTAGCTCTAATGGTGGCTGAAATTTTATTACAGCCATGGCTTCCCGTGGACGACGTGGAGGTGTGCCAGCTCGCGACGACGAGCAGAGACGTGATGAGCAGGCAGAGCAACAGGCCCCAGCACCGCGAGGCCCTGTACTTCCCCCACCGCCGCCTGTGGACTACGGAGTATTCATGCAAGGTCTGGTACAAGCCATGCAGACGCAGGCTCATACCCAGGCAGCACTCCAGGCACAGTTGGAGGCCCAGGTAGAATAATGAAACAACTAGTAGTTGCTATTTCAATTGTATGATACGGTGTTTATTGTGTATTGCCTATTGTTTAATGTAGCAGGCTCAGGCACCAGCTCAGGACCATGGTGGACCTCCCATCATGGAGCGATTCAAGAGGATGACCCCACCCTCTTTTAAGGGGGAGAGTGATCCATTAATGGCAGAAAGCTGGTTAAGGGAGACGGAGAAAATCTTCCGAGCCATCAGGTGTCCTGATGAGGATAAGGTGACATTAGCCACCTACATGCTACAGGTATGTTTAGTTTATGCTTGTATGTTGTTTGTCAAGTTAGAATTTGTTAGTTGGAGCTTATGGACGGTGCATTGCAGGAGAGAGCCGATGTATGGTGGTCCTCCCTACTTCGTACACGCTTTGAGGACGGAGCAGTAGACGTGACGTGGGACGCGTTCGTGAGGCTCTTCCGAGCCAAGTTCGTCCCAGAGCATATCCAGGACAAAATGGAGCAAGAATTCCTTTCCCTGACGCAAGGCTCCATGACTGTGCTGGAATACGAGGCAAGGTTTTCTGAACTTTATAAGTATGCACCGCATATCGTAGAGGATGAGCGCAGGAAGACGAAGAAGTTCGTGATGGGACTCAAGCCATCACTGCGGACGAGACTCGTGGCGTTTGACCACCGCACATTGGACGAGGCCCTCAGTGCTGCCTGTAGGCAGGAGGGAGAAATGGAACAATATCTGGAGGAGAAGAAGGCTTCGCAGAAGAGGCCGGTAGCGACATTCCAGCGGCAGGATAAGAGGAAAACGGTGTACCAGACACCGCAACGATCCGTGATAGTCAGCAACTCTCAGGTACCTTCTGTACGTTCCCCTGGTGTGAAGAAAGAGTGTCCCCATTGCGGGAAGACACACGGAGGTTCCGAGTGTTGGTTGGTAGCGGGTAGATGCTTGAAGTGCGGGAGCAGCGACCACAAAATCAGGGATTGCCCAAGACTTCAGCAGGGAGTTCAGCGTGGAGCGCCAGCCCCAGCAGTAGCGGCAGCCGCGCTACAGGAAGACCAGGAAGGCCTCGAGCCCCAGCTCGAGTGTTTGCTTTGGCACGCGAGGACGCCGAGCAGGTGGAGCATGTCACAAAGGTACGGTTTTGCTTTTAGGTGTGCACGCTCGGGTTTGTTTGATACGGGTGCTACTCACTCGTTCATTTCCGAGCGGTTCGCTAGGCAGTTAGCCCTAGAGTCAGGCATAGAGTCTGAGGAGTTAGAGGTCCCTTTGTCTGTGCACACCCCGGCGGGTACGGTATCGACTAGGAAGTGCATTCCGTCGTTACCTGTGTGCATTGAGGATAGAATCCTAGATGGGTGCTTCTTCTTGCTAAAGATGAAGGACTTTGATGCTATTCTTGGTCTGGATTGGCTAGAGGAGCACTATGCGTTAGTGGATTGTCGTCGGAAGAAGATTGTTTTCCGCATTCCTGGTGAGGATGAGTTCTCTCACCCCTTGCCAAGGAACTGGGCGGGAAAGATGGTCATCTCTGCCATGAAGGCGATGCGCATGGTAAACAAGGGTTGTGACGCTTTTCTTGCCAGCGTGGTATTAGTACCAGAGGCTGATGAGTCACCTACTCTTGCGGAGATTGAGGTAGTGCAAGATTTTCCAGATGTCTTTCCTGATGACTTGTCTGGATTGCCACCGGATAGAGAGATAGAGTTTACCATAGAGTTGCTTCCAGGCACCTCTCCTATCTCGAAAGCTCCATATCGGATGGCACCTGCGGAGTTAGCCGAGTTGAGGAGGCAGTTGCAGGAACTGCTTGATAAGGGATTTATTCGCCCTAGTGTTTCCCCTTGGGGCGCACCTGTATTATTCGTCAAGAAGAAAGACGGATCACTTAGGTTGTGCATTGATTATAGGAAGTTGAACCAAGTGACTGTGAAGAACAGGTATCCCTTACCTCGCATTGATGATTTGTTTGACCAGTTGCGAGAGGCATCGATCTTTTCCAAGATTGACTTGCGATCTGGTTATCATCAGTTGAGGATTCGGAGTGAGGATGTGTCCAAGACGACATTTAGAACCCGTTATGGACATTATGAGTTCTTGGTTCTTCCTTTCGGATTGACCAACGCCCCTGCAGCGTTCATGGATCTCATGAACCGGGTGTTTAGTCCGTATTTAGATAGCTTTGTCGTAGTGTTTATTGATGACGTGTTGGTCTATTCTCCGGATGAGGCCACGCACCGTCAGCATCTGAGGTTAGTGTTAGAGGTCCTTCGTGAGCACAAGCTGTATGCAAAATTCAGCAAGTGCGATTTTTGGTTGCGCGAGGTTCATTTTCTCGGGCATGTTATCTCCGGTACTGGTGTTGCAGTGGATCCAGCAAAGGTCCAGACTGTTATGGATTGGGAGATTCCCAGGACCCCTTCGGAGATTCGTAGTTTTATTGGGTTAGCTGGTTACTATCGGCGATTCATTGAGGGTTTCTCATCCATCGCCGCCCCCTTGACAAAGCTGACCCGGAAAGGTGAGAAGTTCGTATGGTCTGAGGCATGTGAGCGTAGCTTTCAGCTATTGAAGGCTAAGCTTACTTCTGCTCCGGTATTGGTATTGCCTAGCGGTCTAGAGGGCTTTGCCATTTATACGGATGCATCTCAGATTGGCTTGGGTTGTGTGCTCATGCAGCAAGAGAGGGTAGTAGCTTATGCTTCTCGTCAGTTGAAGGAGCATGAGAAGAACTATCCGACTCATGGCTTGGAGCTCGCAGCAGTGGTTCATGCACTAAAGATATGGAGGCACTATCTTTATGGTGTCAGGTTTGAGGTGTTTACCGACCACAAGAGCTTGAAGTATCTATTCTCCCAAAAGGAATTGAACCTGAGGCAGAGAAGATGGATTGAGTTCTTGAAGGACTATGACTTCGACCTTCAGTATCACCTGGAAAGGCGAACGTCGTAGTGGATGCTCTTAGTAGAAAGAGGTCTTCGCTCCAGCAGGATTGGAAGATGTTGGAGGATGCAGCGTGCTCTATGACCGAGTTAGAGCCATCGCTGTGTCAGGCTTTTGTAGCTCAGTTATCTCTTAGGTCCTCAGTTTTGGATAAGGTGATCGAGCAACAGAAAGCCGACCCTAGACTCTTAGAGTTAGTGGGCAAGGCGGGCATTGCTCGTGATGAAGACGGTGTGATTAGATTTCAGCACCGTGTTTGTGTCCCTGATGTAGTAGATGTCGTGAGCATGTGTTAGCGGAGGCTCATAGATCGCGATTCTCTATTCATCCGGGTAACACTAAGATGTATCAAGACCTGAAGAGATCATTTTGGTGGTCCGGCATGAAGAAGGATGTTGCGGATTATGTGTCCAGGTGTCTAGTGTGTCAGCAAGTGAAAGCCGAGCGGCAGCGACCATCCGGCCTCATGCAGAGGATGGATATCCCGTATGGAAGTGGGAAGCTGTCACTATGGATTTCGTCTCAGGTTTGCCTCGTTCGAGAAGGGGCAACGACTCGATTTGGGTAGTTGTAGATAGATTCTCGAAGACTGCTCATTTCTTGCCTATGAAGAAGAAGCAGTCAGTGGAGAGTTTAGCTAGATTGTATGTTAGTGGTATCATTAGATTGCATGGTGTGCCGAAGTCGATCATTTCGGATCGAGATCCGAGATTTACTTCGAGATTGTGGAAGGGTCTTCAAGATGCGTTAGGTTCGGAGCTGAAGCTCAGTTCGGGTTTCATCCCCAGACCGATGGACAGTCCGAGAGGACTATCCAGACGCTCGAGGATATGTTGAGGGCGTGTGTTCTGGATTGGAAGGATGATTGGGAGCGTCATTTACCTCTTGTGGAGTTCGCATACAACAACAGCTTTCATGCTAGTATTGGTATGGCTCCATTCGAGGTGTTGTATGGTAGGCCCTGCAGATCTCCTTTATGTTGGGAGGAGACTGGTGATAGGCAGTTGATCGGACCGGAGTTAGTCCAGGAAACTTCGGATAAGATCCAGCTTATCAGGAAAAGGCTTGTTGCGGCACAGGATAGGCAGAAGAGTTATGCCGACAACAGGAGAAAGGATTTGGAGTTCGAGGTTGGCGATCATGTCTTCTTGAAGATATCGCCTACTCGAGGTGTTGTCAGATTTGGCAGGCATAGCAAGCTAAGCCCTAGATTCATTGGCCCATATGAGATTCTCAGACGTTTGGGCAGCGTGGCGTATGAGCTAGCTTTACCCCCAGCTTTAGCTAGCGTTCACCCGGTATTCCACGTATCTATGCTCAGGAAGTATGTCCGAGATCCGTCTCATGTGATTAGTCATGAGCCAGTGGAGATCCAGCCAGATCTTTCGTATGTCGAGCAACCAGTAGCTATTCTTGACCGGAAGGTTCAACATCTCCGGAACAAGAGTATTGCGTCGGTGAAAGTTCTCTGGCGGAACTTCTCACGAGAGGAGGCTACTTGGGAGCTTGAGGATGCGATGAAGAAGAAGTATCCCCTTTTGTTTGAGTAGTGTCGTTCTAACTTCGAGGACGAAGTTTCTTTAAGGGGGAGAGGGTGTAAGGCCCTCGAATTTCCGCCGCATTATTTGTATTTGTGTATTTGTGCTTGTGTATGTATGTACATATTTACGTACATATTGATTAGTACAAGTATGTGTGCATGTGTTTATATTAAACATAAATAATGTATGTATTGCATGGTGATAGTATGGATATAATACCATATACATATTGCATGTATATAAGTATAGTATGCATGGTTTCTGCATATTTAGAGTTCTGGCCGAAGACCATCTTGGCGTCAACCCATGGCCGTTGAGGGTGGTGTCAGCGTCCGGACATGAACGTCGACACTAATCCTGGCGTCCAGCGATATGGACGCCAATCTCTCTGGCCTGCATGCGCAGCAGAGCTGCAAACTTCTGAAACAAGGTAAGCCAACCATTGGGGATGTCCCCAACGGCTCTGAAGGCTGTCAAATCAGCATGGTGAGTGGGAGAGAGACTCTCCTACATGTTAAATCCGAAATGGCCACTTCCCACTCCTCCCTTCACCTTGCAAGAGGAGAAAAAGAAAGAGAAAAACCCTAGAGAGAAACTGAGAGAAAACCCACTTTGGAACCCAAGAATCCATCAACCTGAAGATTTCTCCGGAGATCTGCTGCTTCAAGGAGGTTGCTGGATCGACGAGGAAGGCTTCCCCGACATCCCCCTGCTGTGGAGATCATCCAAGAGCCCGGAGGAAGAGATCATTTGGAGGGAGTTCTGCACTTCTTGGGACAGCCCAAGGAGAGCTTCACCGAGCCCTAGATCCTTTGGAAGAATTTTTGAAAGGCAAGTGACCTATCCATGATGTTCCCGTATGAGTCTAGGTCGGTTTTACTATTTTTATGAATTTTCCCTCGAGTCCTAGACCCTCCCATTCACCCAAGTTTGAGAGCTCGGGTCTGTGTTTCTGCACAGACCTGCATCGACGGTAAGGTCAATGGACGCCCATATCATGCTTGGCGTCCATCGACCATGCCGCTGACCCTGAGTCAGCGGCCAGAGACCGCCGCCAAGTTCCTCTGGACAGAACAGTGAACTGTTCTACCCTTCCTTTACATTAATTTCGGTATGGTTTCCGTGATGAGGATATATGGTAATCCTATACTCTATGTATATAGTCGATTGTGATGCGTGGATGAGTGTGGTGTGTGATGGTGAATGTAGGAAATATTGTATCCCATGAATTGTGAGCATGACTTGTTAATGATCTTGTTAAATTTATGTTTCATGAGTAGGATTAGACTGAATGCCTTGGTTTTTGTCAGTTCATGAAGATTAGTAGATCAGTAGATGTATGCTCAATTTTGGTAAATTGATCCATGCTTGCATGAGTTGCAAATGAATTCGGTTCGATAAATAGAAAGACATGCAAAAATGGTTTGTGGTGATTGATCTATAGATGTATGATTTAGGGTAATTTTGTACTCTCAATCCATGCATATATCAGTAGCCTCTGTTTAAAACAGTAAGTGGCAATTTGCAAAATGTGTTAAACCTCATGTTAACTTAAGCTGTGAATAGTATGCTAAATAGGTGTTTTATTTTCTGTGAATTATATTTAGCTCAGAAAAATCTAAAAATTTGAGTGTATGATCTTGAACCTGAAAACAGCATGTGGTTAAAATTTCAGGTCATTTGGATCAGTAAATAAGAAGTACGTAATTTCATGTGAAATGTGATAATCTATGTATATTATCATAATGTGATTAGTTATTGTCTTAACCCAACTTGATTAGTGGAATTTCTGTATGTTAAGCTCCTGAAATCTGAAGTGCCTTGTTAGGAAAACAGAGATGTGCATGTGAGTGAGAAAGTGAGTGAGATGTAAAGTGCTATGTGTAAAACCATGTGTAAACCGGTAAAATGTGTAAAGTGTAACTGTGCCAATGTGACACCGCTTCCGTAGAGGGCAGTGGAGCTGTATCAGGGAAAAGTCCCCTTGAGAAAGTTCAGTGTGTAAGTGACCCTAAGGGCATTAGGGGGAAATCCTGGAGGTGGACAAGTACCACTGGTTAGGGTGGAGACTTGTTCTCCCGGTCTGCGCAGACCAAGAGTCGCCATTGAATTGCCTAGATGGCGTCTAAGTGTAAAGTGATGTGTATGTGTCCTTCTTTGGTGGTTTGGACTATGTGTCATGGAACCTAAAATGTGTAATGTGCAATGTGTAATGTGTATGTGTTTATGTGTAAATGTGTAAGTGAACAATGTGAATGTGTATGTGTAAAGTGTAACCATGTGAAAGAGGAAACTTGTGTAAAGGATATGCAAAATTTTAAATGTGAGGATATGATATTGAAACCCATGTGAGACAAATCTGAAATCATGTGAAATCAGTGAGTTTATGTTATCATCATCATGTTATTTTGTGCAAAGATGTTTAGACTCCATGTTAGGGATAATTGGTGAAAACGGGTACAAGATAGCATGATTGTTTGTTCACATGATATGTTTTACGCGATATTGTAGCACTCATGTGTAGGTTTATAGCCATTAAACCATGTGAAATCAGCAACTTAGAGCATGTGAAAACGTTTATGTATGTGTTTAAAAACATGTAAGATCCATGCTAGTTGTGTTTTCCTTTCATGCATGCAAAATGTTCATGTTGGTAGCTCTCATGTCTTGGTTCTGTAAAGACAAAATTTCATGAGTAAATGGAATAGAGAGCATGTGATAGGTAAATTTTATCCTTAGAAAATCTGAAAGCATGATCCATGTATAAATTGTAAAACTTTCATGATAGGTTGAAACTTTAAATTTGACTAGCATGCCATGTGTTGCAAATTGTAAATGTGCATGTGGAAACCACTAAGATTTATGCGTGTATATTATGGATAGTGTTTCTTGCTGAGTCTTTGGACTCACTCCTTGCTTCGGCGTACAGGTGTAGTTGGTGACGTGGCACCTTTGGAGGAGACAGTAGAGACGGACTCCGAGCGCGGAGATTAGCTAGTCTTTGGAGTTTTGTGACTTGTGCATTCCATAGTATGTAATTTGGACATTGTATTAGAAATATCATGAAAAGGATGTATAAGTGTGGACATTATGTATTTAAATTTCAGCAATCTAGATTATGTGAACTTTTAGTTCTTTATTGTTAATTACAAACTTCATGTATGTTAAATGTGGATGATGAATGAATGAAGACAGTTGTCTTTTACTTCCGCTACTCTGTTATATATTCGCGTGTGTCTCAGCTGTTTGTATCGTTTGGGTAAATGTCCCACTGTGAGGACTCTCGTTATACCGACGTGGGTTGGTATAACCGTACCGGTATAATGAGGGCCGTCACAAGCTATGTGCATTTGATTTTATTATGTTAAAACAACAAGTAAATTGTATAAATAAATACGAAAAGGGCATGTGAAAAGAAAGTAGTCATCGTGCTAGCTTGTTTTTTTTCTTTATGCTCAATTTCACGCTTTAGTAGTAGAGATATCTATGGAATGAAATAATGTGTGGACGAACCATGCTACATGTTAGGTGTATGAAATATGTACATGTGTATGACGTAATGCTCATGATTTAGAATAGAATTATGATAGACTAAAGTATGCTCATGTGAATATAATATGTGTTGCTAGTTAAGAGTAAGGACCATGAGTACCCTTGTGATGTAATGATTGTGTGCATCTCATTAATGTTAATGGCTTAGTGTAAATGTGACATGTTTAAGTTTAAGACTTTGGTTTGCTTGCTGAGTCTTTGGACTCACCCTTGCTTCGGCGTACAGGTTGACAGGTATTATGCACTAGAAGGAAGCTTAGTGAGGATCGCCAATCAGAAGACTGTTTTGTGGAGCTGCGACTAGTTGTACTTTTCTTTTTCTCATAGTATGAAAAGAATTATTGTATGAACAATATTTGGACAATGTAGTTCTTTTATCTTGCATTAATGTGGACATTGTCTCTCTTTTTCGCTATTTAGATTGTGGAATGTGTGTTGGTGATGGGTTAAAAGTTGAGTTATTTATTTTATTCCGCTGTACTCCATTGCTATCCAAGTACATATCAACCTATCGACTAGTGTTGGGTACATGTCCCACTGTGACGACGCCCTTTATACCGATGAGGATTGGTATAATCGTACCGGTATGAAGAGGGTCGTTACAGAGATTGGTATCAGAGCCCCAAGGTTGAGACTGTACATGGATAGACCATCACCGTCACAATATTGCAAAATCTTCATAGGGAATTGTCCATATATGTAGAAATTACTAATGATAGATGGAAGATAGTAAGGAGAATAGTTAGAATATAGTAACCTAGGTTCTAACTGGGTTACTTATTTTGCAGACCATGACTGGACGTGGTAGATGTAGCGCTCAGTCTAGGAGGTATGAGCAGAACCGCAAGTTGAAGAAGTTCGTGAGGGGGCTTAGACCCTCAGTGAAAGCGAAGCTTTTGGGGCTTGATTCAAATACCTTGGAAGAAATTCTAGGAGTGGCAACCAAGCAAGAAAGTATAGCGAGACCTCTCCAAGAGGGGGAGGCAACCCGAAAGGAGGATGTGGCCAAGCCATTCCAAAGGCAAGATAAGAAGAAGGAGAAACTCGTGGACAGTCAGCAATCGACTGTGACCTCGATTAGCGAGAAACCCGAGTGCATCCAGTGCGGGAAGCGTCATGGCGGGAACACATGTTGGAGAAAGGAAGGAAGGTGTCTTAAATGCGGCAGCAAGGAGCATCGGCTTAAGGAGTGTCCGAATCTGAAGACAAAGTTTGCTCCACGAGGTGCTTCATCGACGGCAATAAAGGAGCAAGGAGTAGCTGGTGATGACCTCGGCGATGTCACCACAGGTACTCGATGCGATCTTCGAGGACGAAGAACTTTTTCAAGAGGGGGAGAGTGTTAGGCCCTGAAATTTTATTCATTTATAATTTGTGCATGTGCATTTGATTGTTGCAAGTATGGTAGGTGTATGTAGTAGTGTGTATTGTAATTCTATATTCCTCATGAATAACATGCATGTATTTTTATGATATTTAGGTGAGAATAGGCAATTAGCTAAATTGTGCATATTGTGTGTAATAAACATCCCATGCATATAATACTTAAGTAATGTTGTGCAAGTTTAATCTAGTTACCGGTGTGCATGTGGTATCTATCTATTTCATGCCTAATGTACATAAGTATGCTACACCGTGTGTGTTATACTATGTATATATATATTATATGTCAAATCAGGTGCGTACATGCAAGAACTATTTTGTGGAATAGATTATTCCTAGCTAACTTAATTCATATCACCTCCTAATGGTTTGCGAAGCCCTCGCAATTCTTGTCATTTTATTTTGCCGTGTGTTGAGTCACGCTTATGTAAAACATCATGTACACATAGGTAGATATCTACGTACATCTTATCTTAGTGTATTTATGTATGCATGTGTATGCCTAGGTATAAATGTTATTGATTTCATGGTGTAGTAATATACATGTTATACTTTATACATTGTATGTATATACGTAGTGTAAATACAGTTCTTTGTGTGTTGAGTCATGTTGTGTACATGTATGTATATATATATACGTTGTATGTGTATGTAGATATTAATGTACATATTATTATCTTGATGTACCTATGTATGTATGCGTATGATTAGTTGTAAATATTGTATGTTTGCATGGTATAGTGGTGTATACGTTATACTACTTAGGTTTCATGTACATATATGTATGGATTAAGCATGGTTCTGCATGATTTTAAGTTCTGGCGGAAGGGCCAATTGGCGTCAACATGGGTGGACGCCCATGAGGTGTCGGCATCCATATCGATGGACGCCAAGCCTTAAGTAGCCGTCCATAGAGGTGGACGTTTACTTCTCTGACCTGCATGCGCAGCAGACCCGAAATTTCGGGGGCAAGCTGTGACGGACCGGGGTACTTATGCCCAATAAGGCTCCATATCCAGATCCGCCTCCCGCGAACGGACCGAAGTCTCGCAAGGGATATCTCACACACGTGTCCAGTAAGAGTATAAAAGACAACTACACAGTATAAAACACAAGAAAGTACATGTGCTTATATCTGTTCACAAATTTGTACAACTGTCCCATCACATTAATACATGTCCAATTTAAAAGTACAACTACCTGGGGCATACCCGAGGGAGCACAAGCTCACACAACACTAACTACTACACAACTGCTGGTGGTACAAGTCTGTCACAACACCGCTGCAAGCCAAACACACGACAAGCCCTAAAAGAACTGTAGGGGAGTGAGCCTCAACGAGTCACTGGCTCAGCAGGGACCACCCAAAAACAACTCCGAAACCACAAACTCCTCAACCCCAAAGGGTCTCACTGGCAACACCAATAGCCAAACCATTTCATGCTCACATCATAACAATAAATAACAATTAAACATAATCATGATAATAAACACAAAGTCCTCAGAAGGAAAGTGGGACTACAGGACTAATATAATATCATTAGTCAGCCCAACTACTAAAGTGCCTATACCACAGTCTCACTGGCACATTGCTACAACAACTAGATGCCTAAGATATAAGGCACACAGTCAAGTCACTGCCCAGGCTACAAGCTTTACAGGCGAATCTCAAACACTTGAGTAACAGGACTGCTAACAAAGAGCTGGTCCTTTATACTCCAAACCTCACTACGTCGGAAACTACACACAAGGTAACAGAACTGGCTACCACGAAGCCAATCCATAACACACTAAAACTATAATTGGAATCATACCCAAGAAGAGTAAAACTCAACAAGTGGAAGGTCTCACACGTCCTCCACGGAGCACAACTCTACTAAACCACAATATGCCTAGGCCACAAGCCTCATCGGCAAATTACCCACAAAGGTAACATAATTAATAATCACAAACTAATCCACAATAAATTATAAACAAAGATCTACTTAAAATGGATAAGATATAACAAGTGGTAGGTCAAACCACAAGACCTCCACAACACAAGAGAGCCTGAAAAGGTTGGTACACAATGTACCACCACAAAACTACAAAGTAACCCACGAAGGGAACAGGTACCTACTACTCTGAGGTACCACAACACAAACACCCGAACAAGGGTACAAGTAGGTGATAAACACCATATTGAACCACAATTATATTATATCTTTATTTAGGCACAATATTACAAGTAAAACCTCAATTGGCAAGTTACACAAACCACAACTCAGTCACAACTGTGCCAACACCAGGCACACCCCGAAAAGGTCAAACCTCGACCACGAGTCACAAACTCACGAACCACGACAAGTAGCAAAGCCCGAGTCGGAAGGGAACAACGCCACCACACGGGAACGATATACTGGCTGATCAGGCCAGTATCCAACCCGGACAACACAACACAAGAACAACCTCTCAGCCTCGCAGTCACGGACGAAAGGTCCAACTGCCGCTCCACGAGAACAAGTCAAACAACTGTGGAGACCAACCAACACCACACCTGCAGACACACAGCTACAGGCCCATGCCTGGCACCTCTAGAGTCTCTGGCCGGAGCACCCTAAAGTGAGGCACTGGAAAATAGGACTAGCTGGGGACCAGTGACGTCTACTGGTGTCCGTACCCCCAACTACGAGCGCGCTACAAGCGACAAAAGAACAAACTCTGGGAAGTCGCTGCCCCACTGCCGTCTTTCCCTCAGCCGGACGTACAACTCAAACTCAGGAGTGAGGGTGTCCAGGAAGACGACACAGACCTCAACGGTACCACACTGTACCGGGACAAAACCCCAAGCACAACAAACACACGTGCCTGGCACACAAAGAACCTGGGGTACCCGACTAGAGAGGCATTCCGGAATAGGCGCCGGACCACCACACTCGGCTAGCACAAACCACGATACTTACACATATAGCCTTTACTTATAATTCACAATATACATATGTTAGGATTAGCTTAACATCGGTCACCATGTGACCCCAAAGCTATCCTACACCAACACATACCTGAACCATAAACTTGCCTATCATCGGTCACCTCGTGACTTCCGTGGCAACACACACCACTTAATACATAAATCAATATAACATTATTCGAAAGACAACAACGAACCAGAACTAGGTCCACACATGACCTTCACTGCCCGAACACTACAAAGTCATGGCTAGGCTCACACAGGAACCTCACTGCCCAGTTATTACGACAAATCATAAAAATTACATTACGACAAAGTGTGTAGTATGCACACACCCAATCCACGTAGACAGCACGTGTATAATACACCAACCAGGTGCACCACACGTCAGTCACGAAACAACATGTCCAACATATGGACAACATACACATACTTAAACCACTACGTACATCACACATCATTCACGTAAAACATGCCCATTACATGAGCAGTATGCTCCAAGAGCATAACAAGTGCACTGGCTCACACCAGTCATCGCCATGCACACACAAACACGTAAAACAGACAGTGCTGACGCATGCACAAACACAGGTTAACGGCGACATCGATTGCCGTCCAAAGAATATAGATGACAATGTCCCTTTCCGTCAACACCAAGTAAGCGACCAACACTTGGCCGTTTACCTACAATCAACGGCTAGATACCTAGCCGTTAATCTCCCAACGAAGAACTCTGCGTCAACCGATGTTGACGCCAAGATCTTCACTGCAGAACCCGGCAGAACACACAAAATGGCCCTAGGCCGATTGCACAGGCAATCTAGCCATAAATACAATAGAAAAACATGGGGAAACTCTTCCCCTTACATCTATATACCATAATTAAACCAGAAAAGCAAGATCCAATACTTGGATCAATCAAACCACCCAATTCCCGGCATGGTAACCCTTTTTCCCAAAAACTCAATTAACATGCATTCTATACAAACAAACCATAACCAATCAACCATGAGGAATCCAGGGGTCCAGTCCCTACCTCAGAAACGCAATTAAACCCCGAAGAACCTTGAATCACGCCGAAACCCGAGGAACCCCACGAACACCGCGCTCCAATTCGCCATTCCCCGCCCGATCTGCTGCTACCACGCGCACCACAGCCCTCCCACGAGCTCCCGCCGACCGTCAGAACTCGCGAAGAAGCTCAAGGGTGAAGGTGGGCGAAGAGGAAGGGAGAGAGTAGGGAAGGAACAGGGCTCGGGTCAGCCCTAAAAACACAGGTGCGCCAGGTTAACGTCAACACATATGCCGCTAACCAAACCGCCACCCCACAGGCGTCCACATCTTTGGCCGCCAAGATCAACAATCGACGTCTACATCGATGGACGCTAAAACCATGTTAACGACAACCCATGGCCGCCAACACAAAGTTGACGTCACCCACCTGGACGCCAACCCACTGTTGATGTCCAGCGTACTGAACACCAACACAGACCCATAACCAAGCCCAGTAAGGATCTAATAAGAAACACACAACACTATTGGGCCTCACATTGGCCACCAAACCCGCTAAACCTGGATCCACGGGGATCCGGAAAACGCGCGACGTTACATTATTATCACCTAAAAAGAAATATCATCCTCGATATGTAAAACAAATTACAACAATCGGACTATCACCTAAAAAGAAATGAAACCATATACAGAACAAGAAGGATACTCTTTCTCTGCATCAGCCTTTCAATTCATCTAACCATTTCTATCCTTGCTTTGCTCCTTTCTTTTCTTTCAATTCATTTCACAATTACTTCATTCTGTCGATTCCATTGCCTTTCTTTACCTTTCAATTGTAGACGATCCTACCTTGCCAATGGCGCTTTATCTCCTTGGACTGAACCTGCTTCCACAATTTTCCGACTGTGTTTGCAACATTTCTTTCGAGGCCGCTTTATCTTTCTCAAATATCTTATACTGAAATATTCTTTCATGCCACCATTTTCTTTTTCCATTTATCAATGTTTGCTGTTATCCTGCCTCATCTGCATTTACATTCATAACTGACACTTCTTCAAAGAAAATCAATCACCATCTTTGAATTTTCTGCTCTTTTCATATTATTCTGCTCATACTGCTTAAAGTCAATCTCTGATTAAAAACCATAATAAACTCTGTTCCTTTATTCCGCTGCGCAAAACTTTACACTTTCTCCTTATTCAAGCAAATTTGAACAATCTGTGAATATTAAATCTTTCTTTGCTACCGCTTCCGCTACGCTACTCTGATCACACTGAACACTTTTGCAAAATATTCCACAATTTCTATTCTCATTATTGCTTTCAATTACTTTCTTCTGGCTTCAACTGCTTCTCAAATCATCTTATTCAATTAATTCATGCTGAAGAAATTACTGCAATTTCTGATCTGCCAAACCGCTATTGACATATTGTGCTCTTCATATATCATTCCTGCTTTACTGACATTCTCTGGCTAATCTCATACTTTTGTTACATAACCTTTCCAAATACTCTTTAATTAGTCTATTCCTGCTCCTGCATAAAACTCTGAAATATCTTAATAACAATTCCTTTCTGCTCGATTGAATCATTTCTTTGCACCAATATGCAAACTCTAACTGACATTTCCTGACTCATCTGATCTTATTCACTTCATCATTTTCTAAATTCTTCTTTTTTCTAATCCATATCTTTTCTTTATTTAAACTGCCAATCATCAACTAAATATTCCTCTTGTGCAATTTTTCACAAATTCTTATTGTACACTAATCCTTCTTTTCTCTCTTTCTTTATTCAACTGATCATTTCTATACTTATTTATACAAATCTTCATATCACACTTTCTGTTACCATCATTAATTATAACAACACTTTTCTCAATTTCTGACCTCAGGCATACTTAATCTATCTGCCATAAATCACTGCTCTTTTATGTACTAATACCTCTTTTAAAGCTGATCTGCTTTACTTAATCATATCAAACTCTTCATAACACTAATCACATTCTCATCCACACTGTTTCTTAATATCATCTGACTCAGATCTCTAATGCCACAATACATTTGCTGAGGTTCTCAACTGCAACTTATCACACACACACTGACCTGTTCCTTATCACCTTGTTACCATACACCTGTCTCTGCCAACTTTCTATCTCATTATAACTTACTTACTGAATTCCATATCCAAACTTGTTAATCTCTTCAATTCCTTTAACTGCGAATCTTTAACAACCAAACTGATCTATCACAGAAATACTCTATACTTGTCTCTGCTAACTCTATACTTTACTAACATATAACAGGCATATCCCTCTCAGGACACTACTTTACATTTTCTCTCTAATCTCTGCAACTGAAAACTTTTAAATACTATACTTTAACTGCTTTAACTGCACTAGTGCCAGGATGCTACCACACAACTTATGCCACTATCCACGTTGTGGCACAACAACTGCTCCAACTGTCAATTTAACAAACAAAACACACGATTTACGTGCCAAAGCTCACGTAAAAACTACTTTATATCACACAAACCGCAGACTTACTACCAGTAGTGGACATTAATCCATGTATTGGGACATTGTACTTTCAATGTCTTTTCATATTCTAACTGGACATTGCTCTGATACCAACTGTGACGGACCGGGGTACTTATGCCCAATAAGGCTCCATATCCAGATCCGCCTCCCGCGAATGGACCGAAGTCTCGCAAGGGATATCTCACACACGTGTTCAGTAAGAGTATAAAAGATAACTACACAGTATAAAACACAAGAAAGTACATGTGCTTATATTTGTTCACAAATTTGTACAACTGTCCCATCACATTAATACATGTCCAATTTAAAAGTACAACTACCTGGGGCATACCCCGAGGGAGCACAAGCTCACACAACACTAACTACTACACAACTGCTGGTGGTACAAGTCTGTCACAACACCGCTGCAAGCCAAACACACGACAAGCCCTGAAAAGAACTGTAGGGGAGTGAGCCTCAACGAGTCACTGGCTCAGCAGGGACCACCCAAAAACAACTCCGAAACCACAAACTCCTCAACCCCAAAGGGTCTCACTGGCAACACCAATAGCCAAACCATTTCATGCTCACATCATAACAATAAATAACAATTAAACATAATCATGATAATAAACACAAAGTCCTCAGAAGGAAGTGGGACTACAGGACTAATATAATATCATTAGTCAGCCCAACTACTAAAGTGCCTATACCACAGTCTCATTGGCACACTGCTACAACAACTAGTTGCCTAAGCTATAAGCCACACAGGCAAGTCACTGCCCAAGCTACAAGCTTCACAGGCGAATCTCAAACACTTGAGTAACATGACTGCTAACAAAGAGCTGGTCCTTTATACTCCAAACCTCACTACGTCGGAAACTACACACAAGGTAACAGAACTGGCTACCACGAAACCAATCCATAACACACTAAAACTATAATTGGAATCATACCCAAGAAGAGTAAAACTCAACAAGTGGAAGGTCTCACACGGCCTCCACGGAGCACAGCTCTACTAAACCACAATATGCCTAGGCCACAAGCCTCATCGGCAAATTACCCACAAAGGTAACATAATTAATAATCACAAACTAATCCACAATAAATTATAAACAAAGATCTACTTAAAATGGATAAGATATAACAAGTGGCAGGTCAAACCACAAGACCTCCACAACACAAGAGAGCCTGAAAAGGTTGGTACACAATGTACCACCACAAAACTACAAAGTAACCCACGAAGGGAACAGGTACCTACTACTCTGAGGTACCACAACACAAAAACCTGAACAAGGGTACAAGTAGGTGATAAACACCATACTGAACCACAATTATATTATACCTTTATTTAGGCACAATATTACAAGTAAAACCTCAATCGGCAAGTTACACAAACCACAACTTAGTCACAACTGTGCCAACACCAGGCACACCTCGAAAAGGTCAAACCTCGACCACGAGTCACAAACTCACGAACCACGACAAGTAGCAAAGCCCGAGTCGGAAGGGAACGACGCCACCACACGGGAACGGTATACTGGTGATCAGGCCAGTATCCAACCCAGACAACACAACACAAGAACAACCTCTCAGCCTCGCAGTCACGGACGAAAGGTCCAACTGCCGCTCCACGAGAACAAGTCAAACAACTGTGGAGACCAACCAACACCACACCTGCAGACACACAGCTACAGGCCCATGCCTGGCACCTCTAGAGTCTCTGTCCGGAGCACCTAAAGTGAGGCACTGGAAAATAGGACTAGCTGGGGACCAGTGACGTCTACTGGTGTCCGTACCCCCAACTACGAGCGCGCTACAAGCGACAAAAGAACAAACTCTGGGAAGTCGCTGCCCCACTGCCGTCTTTCCCTCAGCCGGACGTACAACTCAAACTCAGGAGTGAGGGTGTCCAGGAAGACGACACAGACCTCAACGGTACCACACTGTACCGGGACAAAACCACGAGCACAACAACACACGTGCCTGGCTCACAAAGAACCTGGGGTACCCGACTAGAGAGGCATTCCGGAATAGGCGCCGGACCACCACACTCGGCTAGCACAAACCACGATACTTACACATATAGCCTTTACTTATAATTCACAATATACATATGTTAGGATTAGCTTAACATCGGTCACCATGTGACCCCAAAGCTATCCTACACCAACACATACCTGAACCATGAACTTGCCTATCATCGGTCACCTCGTGACTTCCGTGGCAACACACCCACTTAATACATAAATCAATATAATATTATTCGAAAGACAACAACGAACCAGAACTAGGTCCACACATGACCTTCACTGCCCAAACACTACAAAGTCATGGCTAGGCTCACACAGGAACCTCACTGCCCAGTTATTACGACAAATCATAAAATTACATTACGACAAAGTGTGTAGTATGCACACACCCAAACCACGTAGACAGCACGTGTATAATACACCAACCAGGTGCACCACACGTCAGTCACGAAAACAACATGTCCAACATATGGACAACATACACATACTTAAACCACTACGTACATCACACGTCATTCACGTAAAACATGCCCATTACATGAGCAGTATGCTCCAAGAGCGTAACAAGTGCACTGGCTCACACCAGTCATCGCCATGCACACACAAACACGTAAAACAGACAGTGCTGACGCATGCACAAACACAGGTTAGCGGCGACATCGATTGCCGTCCAAAGAATATAGACGACAATGTCCCTTGCCGTCAACACCAAGTAAGCGACCACCACT
Organism: Colocasia esculenta; assembly: GCA_014218235.1. Lineage (NCBI taxonomy): Eukaryota > Viridiplantae > Streptophyta > Magnoliopsida > Alismatales > Araceae > Colocasia > Colocasia esculenta. The sequence goes on from CM024754.1 coordinate 32,496,518, forward strand.
TGTCCGTTTACCTACAATCAACGGCTAGATACCTAGCCGTTAATCTCCCAACGAAGAACTCTGCGTCAACCGATGTTGACGCCAAGATCTTCACTGCAGAACCCGGCAGAACACACAAAATGGCCCTAGGCCAATTGCACAGGCAATCTAGCCATAAATACAATAGAAAAACATGGGGAAACTCTTCCCCTTACATCTATATACCATAATTAAACCAGAAAAGCAAGATCCAATACTTGGATCAATCAAACCACCCAATTTCCCGCATGGTAACCCTTTTTCCCAAAAACTCAATTAACATGCATTCTATACAAACAAACCATAACCAATCAACCATGAGGAATCCAGGGGTCCAGTCCCTACCTCAGAAACGCAATTAAACCCCCGAAGAACCTTGAATCACGCCGAAACCCAAGGAACGCCCCACGAACACCGCGCTCCAATTCGCCATTCCCCGCCCGATCTGCTGCTACCACGCGCACCACAGCCCTCCCACGAGCTCCCGCCGACCGTCAGAACTCGCGAAGAAGCTCAAGGGTGAAGGTGGGCGAAGAGGAGGGGAGAGAGTGGGGAAGGAACAGGGCTCGGGTCAGCCCTAAAAACACAGGTGCGCCAGGTTAACGTCAACACATATGCCGCTAACCAAACCGCCACCCCACAGGCGTCCACATCTTTGGCCGCCAAGATCAACAATCGACGTCTACATCGATGGACGCTAAAACCATGTTAACGGCAACCCATGGCCGCCAACACAAAGTCGACGTCACCCACCTGGACGCCAACCCACTGTTGATGTCCAACGTACTGAACACCAACACAGACCCATAACCAAGGCCGGTAAGGATCTAATAAGAAACACACAACACTATTGGGCCTCACATTGGCCACCAAACCCGCTAAACCTAGATCCACGGGGATTTGAAAAATGCGCGACGTTACACAAGCTACCCCAACCATTGGGGAGATGTCCCATCGGCCCTCAAGCCTTCTCATCAACCCTGCGTGGGATGAGAGGTCTCTCTCCTTTAAAACCAACCACTCCTTGCAACCCCAAGAGCTCTCTTTGCCTCTTTGCAAAGAGGAGAGAAAACCCTAGCTTCTGGGAGAAAAACTGGCTTTGCATGCCTTGATCCGGCGGATTGGAGCTTCATCCGGCCATCTACAGCAACCAGGAGCTAGCTGAAGCATAGAGGGAGGCTTCCCCGACTTCAACCTGCTGTGGAGATCTACCAAGAACCCGGAGGAGTGGTGTTTTGGAGGCTTCTTGGGACTGCCCAAGGAGAGCTTCATCACCCTTTTCACCTTTGGAGATTTTGTAATAGGCAAGTAAACCTAGATCTTAATCCTATACATGTCCCCTTGAGTCTTAGTATTTTTACGGATTTTCCTCGAGTCCTAGAACCCCACATTCACCAAATCCCTGGAGCTCGGTCTGTGTCTTGCACAGACAGGAACTTGGCGTCAATGCCTTGACACCAAGATCTCCAGTGGGCGTCCAGCGATCTTGCCGTCCAACTCCTTGAACGGCCAGACACTGCCGCCAAGTTCTTCAGTGCAGAACAGTGACCGTTCTGCCTTAAGTAATTATTTTTCCAGACTTTGACGCATGAGGATATAGTGTAGTTTTTATATGTTATGTAAAATAGCTAATGTGATGTGCGGGGGAAATTCTGTGTTTTCTGTGGATGGCATAAATTATTAGATTTATTGAAATACATGTTGGGGAAAAATGGATTATGCATGTTCACCTACTGTCTACATGATTTCTGAGGAATTAAATGCCCTAGATTTTTCTATACCATGTGTATATGCGTCAGTCCATGTCTCGAAAATTGGGAATTTTCCCATGAATATGAAACTTGTTATAATTTCTGTATTAGAAAATAGAGAGCATGCCTAGATTGGTTTAAAACTTCGGAAAATTTGCATGTTGTGCAAAAATTTCGGGGAAAATTTATATGGCATTCTGAATGATAGGTAAAGACCTGTGAATGGTCAAATCGAACGATCACGTTATGTTCCATGATAAATTGAATTATAAATGGCATGCGATTGACTGTTTTAATTTCTGTAAATGTAATATGATTCAGAAAAATATGAAAATTTGCATGTGTGATCATAAGCCTGAAATTAGTTTATGGTTAAATTATCATGTTATTTGGATAACTGTAGAGTGCTCTATAAAATTTCCATACGAAAACGAGTGTTCAACTCATGCTAATATGAATATGGTTGATTATGTATGTTTCAACCTGATTAGTGTGAGGTACTGAATGTTTGATTTCTATTAACAGTAGTACCATGTTAGGGTTAACCGAGACTTACGGAAATTATGGATGTAGCATATAAAAAAAAAGATTCAACAGAATAAGTAAAACATGTGAATAATGTGTGAAAATGCGATAAAGCAAGTGTAATGTGTAATAATTGGGCCAAAATGACACTGCTACCCTAGGGGCCTTGAGAGCTGTACATAGAAAAGTCCCTATGGAAAGCTCTATGTGTGAAAAGTTCATCCTAAAGGCATTAGGGAAATCCCGGAGGTGGACAAGTACCACTGGATAGGGTGGAGAGGGCTTCTCCCGGTCTGCGTAGTTACCAAGATTCACCACTGTATTGCCTAGGTGGTGGGTATGTGATTATGAGTTGTGTTATGTGTTATGCGTTGTGAAAGAGTTATGAGAATGAGATAATTGTTAGTGTCCTCTACTGATAGTTAGGACTATGTGTCATGGCAATTTGTTTAAGCAATGAAATATGAATAAGGTGTGAAATGATATGTGAATGTGGCACATGGTAAGTGCAAATGATATGATATGTGATAAGTAAACAAGAGTAAATGATATGATAATTATGTGAGATGAGACGTGAGGGAGAGTAAATGCAAATGAGAAATTGTGCAAACATGAGAAACCAATGTGTTAGATTGTGAAATTGTGATCCATGATATGTTAATGTGAAATAATGTTATAACAACAACCTTAAAGTGTATGTAGTGGTGGTGTGCTTGCATGTGAAAACTAGTTTACTAGCATGCCATGTTTATGTTTTCCATATGTTAATATCTCAATCGAAATGCCATGCTTAGTATCATATCATGTAGTTTAACCTTCATCATGAAATGGTGTATGTGGGTAAACTTAGACAACCATGATTATTTATGCAACACAAACTATGAGCATGTAGGCTTACCTAAGGATAAGACAATATGTGAATGATTATGGATCCATGTAATTGAATGAAATGCATACAAGAACCAAATAAAGTGTGATTATGAACATGGTAAATGCATGAATAATATTTGGATTCCATGCTAGTTGAAAGGCTCATTAGTATAAAAGTTTCATACTTAAGTGCTTATGGATTGCTAAGTGGTTTCACCATGTTTTAACCTTCAAGTCATGCTATAAAATGTGAAGCTATGTGCATGTGATTTTATTATGTTAAAACAGCAAGTAATTGTATAAATAAATACGAAAAGGGCATGTGAAAAGAAAGTAGTCATCGTGCTAGCTTGTTTTTTTTTCTTTATGCTCAATTTCACGCTTTAGTAGTAGAGATATCTATGGAATGAAATAATGTGTGGACGAACCATGCTACATGTTAGGTGTATGAAATATGTACATGTGTATGACGTAATGCTCATGATTTAGAATAGAATTATGATAGACTAAAGTATGCTCATGTGAATATAATATGTGTTGCTAGTTAAGAGTAAGGACCATGAGTACCTTTGTGATGTGATGATTGTGTGCATCTCATTAATGTTAATGGCTTAGTGTAAATGTGACATGTTTAAGTTTAAGACTTTGGTTTGCTTGCTGAGTCTTTGGACTCACCCTTGCTTCGGCGTACAGGTTGACATGTATTATGCACTAGAAGGAAGCTTAGTGAGGATCGCCAATCAGAAGACTGTTTTGTGGAGCTGCGACTAGTTGTACTTTTATTTTTCTCATAGTATGAAAAGAATTATTGTATGAACAATATTTGGACAATGTAGTTCTTTTATCTTGCATTAATGTGGACATTGTCTCTCTTTTTCGCTATTTAGATTGTGGAATGTGTGTTGGTGATGGGTTAAAAGTTGAGTTATTTATTTTATTCCGCTGTACTCCATTGCTATCCAAGTACATATCAACCTATCGACTAGTGTTGGGTACATGTCCCACTGTGACGACGCCCTTTATACCGATGGGGATTGGTATAATCGTACCGGTATGAAGAGGGTCGTTACATGTTTTATATGTTCATTATATCTCACTAATTATGTCTTCTAATATAGGTGTGAATGTACACAAGACAAAGCCCAAAATCCAAGTGCAAAAGACAAGACAAGTTGCTGAAATAGTGCACCTGTCAACAGATGAATAGTGCATCTGTCAACAGATGAATAGTGCATCTGTCGACAAATGATTTTCGCCTGTCGACAGATCCACACAGAATCTATTTCTAGAAAACCCAGTCTTCTGGTTTTTGCAAACCTGTCAGCATCTGTCGACAGCAGCAAGTCAGCTGTCGACAGACGGAGTTTTGGGAAGATCGAATGGCTGGGATATGATCTATATTTTGGTGTTTCCTTTTAGCACGACTCTCTATGCTTGGACACCACTATATATGGATCATATGAGGCTATTTTCGCAGTAAGAAGCCACCATACCAAAACCCTAAGCAAAGGTCAAGAAGAAGGCTCTCTTCATGCTGCTCTGCTTCAACTCTCTGCCCAGACAAAGAAGAACAACCTTCCAAGCGGAGTTGAAGCCGGTTCGTCTTCAAGTCAAGCTTCTCCATCATCACGTGGTCTTCAAGGACGTGAAGCTTGAAGTATTCTGGACGAACTCACAGATGAGTTTACATATTGGATTTGATCCTCAACTCAGAACTCTTCTCTATTTCTACTTTCATATATCTATGTGTGTGTGTACTGATTGGAGATCAGTACGTGGTGTTTGTGGATGTGTGTGTGATTTGTGATATGTACAAGGGTTGTGTGCAGATCATAGTGTGTGTGGTGTGTTGGTCAGATCAAGGCTAGAGGGTCTGATCTTTTGTGGACTTGATCTAGCGCGTGTGTGTGTGGTTGAGCCGGTGTGCTCGTGTGTGTGTTGTACTCAGTTCTTGAGTAGTGTGTCCTCACTGTGTGAGGGGTGGACGTAGGAGTCACGTGGTGTGATCTCCGAACCACCTAAAATCCCTTGTGCACTGTGGTTTGACTTGTGGTTTGCATTGTATTGCGCTAGATGCATGCATAGGGATTTCGTTTACACACTACTTGTTAATTAGTTCACACACATTACATCAGATCAAAGGGTTTTAATTGAGTAGATCTATTAATCCGAAGTAATTTTTAAATTGCTTAAGTTTCCGCTGCAAATCTATTCAACCCCCCCTTCTAGCTTTGCCATAACCGAATATCCGATCCTAACAAAGAATGCCACTAGGAAGAAGATATCTAATAGGATGATGAGTATTAGAAATAACCTCCTGCAGAGATACCCTTCCACCCTCATAGGTAGCGTGGAGCAATTCTGAAAAATGCTTTTCACCAAGTCAAATATCTGTTAAAATATCAATGTTATTTCCTTTCCCATGAATCCATCTAGTGTTATTCTGAACTATATTATGAGCAACCACCCGAATTTTAGAAGACATGCCAGGAAAGTAGGTGTGACTACCAGATTGATACAGTCTTCTAGCATAAGATGCCCAGAAGGAGGAACCTTGGCGAATATTCCAAAGGTTCTTGACTACCAAAGCAATCTGCACATGCCTGATATTACGAACTTCCAAAACACCTTCTGCTATAGGGCATTGGATGGTAGACCAGGCCACCTAGTGACGCCGTCGAGTACCATCCGAACCATTCCAGAAAAATGCAGCAGAAATTTTATCAATATAATTCGTATACAATTCGCGATAGAAGATGAAGCTGCCAGGTACACCGGAAAAGAGGAGATCATAGAATTTATGAGCGTAACTCTACCAACTTGGGAGATGAGTCTAGGCTTCCAGGTTGCCAGCTTGCCATTCACCTTATCAATAAGCGGTTTGTAGTTAGAAGCAAGAACCCTCCCTAGTCTCAAAGAAACACCCAGGTAAATGAGAGGACCACTTTGTCTTTTGAAACTAGTAACCATCTTGATCCTGTTAATAGATTGAGGAGAAGCCTTGTCGGATATGATGAAGCAACTCTTGGAAGAATTAATGTGCTGTCTAGAAGAAGTAGAGTACCTCTTCAAGAAACCCATCAATTTCCTGACATTATGGATCCCCCCATTCAAAAAAATTAGAGTGTCATCAGCATAAAGAAGGTGAGAAATAGGCGGGCAAACTCTAGGCCCAGCATAAGGATGGAGGTCACTCGAAAGAACCAGGTTCCTTAAACCTCTGCTGAGGGCTTCTTCCATAATGATGAAAAGAGCTGGGGCAATAGGCTCACCTTGCCTTAGACCCTGGGTAGAATGGAAATAGCCAGTAGGCGAGCCATTGAATAGAATAGAGAACCAACAGTTAGAGATCAACATGCCAATATAGGAAATAAATCTGGATGAGAAGCCAAATTTTTTAAGAACCGCAAATAGGAAATCTCACTCCACACTGTCATAGGCTTTCCTAATGTCCAACTTGAACAACACATTATGCCCTCTAACCTTCCTGCCGATATCTCTAACAAGTTGTCTAGCAAGGGAAACGTTATCAAGAATAAATCTGCCTTTAACAAAAGCTCCTTGCTCTTTAGAAATTACCTCAGGAAGAATATAGATCAACTGGTCACAAAGGATCTTGGAGACAATTTTATAGCAAAAATTGCACAGGCTGACCGATCTAAAATCCCCATAGGAAGCTGGGTGCTCAGATTTGGGAACAAGAGCGATCAAAGAGGAAGTGACCCCTCTTGGCAAGGGGAAACCATGGAAGAAGCTCAACACCGCAGCAATGACCTCCTGATGGATGATATCCCAGCAAGAGGTAAAGAAATGGCCAGTAAACCCATCAGGACCAGGGGCACTATTGGCATTCAAACTCCAAACTGCCTTCTTGATTTCGTCCTTAGAGGGAATAGCACAAAGAGACTGATTGTGGTCCTCCGATACAATAGTGGGGATGACATGAAGTACGGAGTCATCAATAACATGATCCGAGGATTGCAGAAGAGACTAAAAATAATTAACCGCACCATGTTTAAGGACCTCCTGGTCCTCATTCCAAACCCCATCCACCTGGAGCCTATAAATAGAATTCTGCCTCTTGTTACCTTGGACCACAACATGGTAAAAAGTTGTATTTTTATCACCATTGTCCAACCATTGCATGCGAGCTTTTTGAGCCCAGAAAAGTTCCACACAATTGACCTCTTTCCTTAGGTTAGCATTAGTAGCTCCCATAGCAGAGCGGTTATCTAGAGAAGGGTTAGCATCAAAAGCCTCTTGCATAGCCCTGGCCTCTTCCTCATAGATAAGCAAGTTATCGTTGATGTACCAAAGGTCGCCTTGTTCCAGATACGAAGAGCCCCTCTAACCGCCTTCATTTAAGACGTAGAATGACAAAGGATTATAATGCCACCCTATCAGAGCATCCCAGCTGCTTTGACAGTATCCTTAAAGTTTCATGAGTGATCCACATGGAGAGGAATGTAAACCTAGCAGGGGTCCGAGGAGAGGGAGAGAAGGTAACCAGCAAAGGAGCATGATCAGAAGGACCTCTTGGGAGGTGCCTAACCTTGAGACCCGTATGGATATCACCACAGTTGCTGAGGAACTTGTCCAACCTGACCTTAACAACCGCTTGCCCAGTGCGATTATTAGACCAAGTAAAGTTAGAACCAATATAGCCCACATCAGTAAGAGAAGCACCTGAAATAAAAGCATTGAAATCCAGCATAGCTTGCAAGTTAGCAGAACTACCACCTTTCTTCTCTGAAGGAAGGGAAACGCAGTTAAAGTGACCCCAACTAACCAGGGAACATCCACATTATTGGAAAAGTTAAGCACTTCATCAAAAAGGAGGCGTCTACTATCTGCATGGCAGCTTGCATAGACAACCGTCATAAGCAACTATACCCTATCATCCTTCACTACAACTAAGGTTATATGTTGCTCAGAGAAGTTAACCATTTGAAAACAATTATTCCGCCAAAAAACCCAGATTTTAAAGTTATCACCACTGTTACCTGTAACCGAATCCATGCAGAGATATTATCGCATAGAATTCGCACGATCCATAGAAACCATAGGTTCCACAATAGCAAGAAAATAAACACTGTTATTCCTGATAAATCTCCGAAGCAAACGCCGAGAGGCTGAATTAGCAATGCCTCTAATATTCCAATACAAAATGGAAGAATTCATGAGGAAGAATATCCAGAAGAAGAACCCACTGCAGCCTTTGCCTAGGAACGAGTCCTAGCGCCGACCTTCTCATAAGCACCATCCTTGTTATGAATAGCCAGATTAAGCATGTAAATATTCTCATTATTAGCCAATATAGAAGCCATTTGAAGGGAAGACTCGGGCGGTCTCAGATTGGAAATAACAAATTTAGAAAGCTCCACTTCTTCTTCTCCGGCAGGAGCCATCACCGGAAGATCCCTGGCGTCATCCCCCACTCCTGCAGTAGCCTCAATAGTAAAAGCTTCAGAATCAGATCCATGCAAGCGTTCCGCTGTAGGAATACCATGCATCCCATGCAACGTGGATTGAAGCTGAGCATCCACTTCATGAACCCCTTGTGACCGAGGTCCAGGGGCATTGAACTTAGATGAAGGACCGTCTGTCGCCTCCTTGGGAGAGTCACTCTCCATCAAAGGAGCAAAACTGTTACCCATCAAAGGGGCAATAGGATCATCTTGAACCTCCTTCTGTCGCCAAGACTTTTTTTAATATAACTGTATCACCTTGAATCTTTTCCTGAACAATTGTCTTCTTCTGAGGGACTACTATGGCGTCCTCATTCTTATTCTTCTTGTTGCACTCCGACTCTGCATGCCCCAACTTATGGCAGAAACCACACACTGTTGGTATTCTATAATAGTTAATCTTTTTCCAGAAACCATCCAACCCACAGCCTATCCATATCCTTCCAGGTCTGGACTTTGCAATGTCTAATTCCACACAGACAAAAGCCTCCTGAGTCTATGTAAGAGCCAAGGTTGGCTCATGGATTCTAAGAACTTGACCCAGATTCCATGCAATAGATTTTAAGAAATCTTCATAGTAGTAGTTAACAGGAAACATAGGAAAACCCACCCAAATTGGCATGATAGTAGGATCTACGTTGAAGTCGAACTCCTCCTCAAGATAACCTTCAAATAATCCTCCTCTGCCACAAACCTCAAGAGAAGATGTCTATGGTTAAGAACACTAACAATAAAGTCCTCCTTGAGGACCAGCCTTTGAGACAAGCAGCTTTTGAGTTCAGGGATGGAGCTTCTGCCATAAGCACATCTAACAATAACAACCAAGTTAAGAGTCTTGAGGGATTTACCAACCTCTTCCCGTGAGAAGAACACCGTTGGCTCCCTAGAGTCTGTAAAACCAAGAAATTTGATTCCTATATTCACTAGAGGAGGCGGCTTGGTTTCAGCAATTATCTGTGCATAGGAACGCCGCCCCGAAGAAGATGCACCTACCGCCAAGCCCTGCGTAGATTCCTCAACCACTGCAGGAGACGCCATAATGCCAACAGACCCCTGCAGATGATCATCGCCGGCCCCAGGCCAGCGACCGGCCCCAGTAGGCACAGGCGCCCGATAACCCAAGAGTCTCTTTCTCTAGAATCTAAAGAGAGAGAGGATCATAGAACGTTAATTCGCTGTGCGGTTAAGCTGGAGTTTATTAAAGATCGGAGCTCGAACTTGATCGAGAACCCTAGTGCTAAGGACTAGCCTATCTGTGAATTTGGGGACCAAATTCTCTTAGTGGGGGAGGATGTAGCACCCCAAATTTTCATTAATTGAAAAATCAGAAATAATTTGAAAATAATAATTTAATATTTCCAAATTAGTAAAACATACGTATCAACATAACAGAGACGAAATCACATGGGAAAATTCCATAAAAATCATAGTTCACTCTAAATAATACTTTAAAATGACTCATGAAGAGATTCGGGTAAAGAAAAACCTGATTAGCAAAGTTTAAAGCATTTTGCGACTTATTATCGTAATTCATAAATAAGTCAAAAAATTAGTATCACACGTACTTAGATGAGTCATAAAATTAAATACAAATCATAGATGAACTTCAAATAATATCCTCTAATGACCCATCAAGAAATTTGGGTCAATAAAAATCATTTGGGCTAGGTTTAAGAGTTATTGTGACTAATTATCGTAATTAGGAAATAAGTCAGAAATCCATTATCATGTGTATAAAATGTTATCATAAACTAAATTAAAAATGATGGGTAGACTTTAAACAACATGGATTGATAGCCCATTATCGGATTTGGACTAATGGGAAATTTCTGGCCCATAAATAAAATCAAGTAAGAAAATACCATGGAAATTCGTAACCCAAATTGAGTAGAAAATAGGAAGAGGTAATTAGGGAAAATCCTAATGCAATTAACCTTTCATGGCAACCCAAATTCATGCCTAGCCATGGTATGGGGTTGCCTAAAGCCTCACACACTCTAATGGGGTGAGAAATCATCAAAAATAGGAAGGTGGTAACCCAAAACTGCAACCATTCCTTCCTACACCCAATGGGACTCCTAAAAACCCTAGATGCATATATACTTGTCAAGAAACCCTTGGGGAGAAGTTTACCAATTGTTGGGATCGTGGGTAGCAGCTCTTGAGCACCAGAGGTGGAGGAAAATGCCCCAAAATGGAGCTCTTCTTCCCAGCTGCGTCTGCATCGATCTGTGCAGAGAGCCCTTCTTAGATTCGACCAAAGGTGAGTCAAACCTCGACCAAACCGTGCAAGGCTTATACCCCTGGAAAGAGAGTAGAGTCTAGTTTCTAATGGCACTGGTTTGCCCAATTTTCATCCAGTGAATCGGAAGTATTAAGCGTTCTCCTCCAAGCAGTCAGAGCGAGGGCTTTCTGGAGGACGAGTCTTATTCAACTCAAAAGGTAGGTGATCTCAGGCCAAACCTAAAAAAATCATATATCAATGTGTAGTTTATCAAGTCTACTTTCATGTGCATGTGTTTTCCACAATTTTGATTGAGCATACATCGAGTATTAAGCATTTTTCCAAAGTCGTGCATGCTTAGGGCTTTTTATGTTCATGTCATTTTCTCACGCATCCCTAGACCAAATCTCATGAAAACCAAAGCCATAGTTCTCTTCTACTCCCTGTTCCCAACAAGTTTCATGTTTACACTTTTGTCCCAAGAGCCCTAGATCAGGAGATATAAGCGTTACATGCATCGTGTGTAGTTTTTCTGCATTTTCAGGCAAGAACCCAAAACGTGACGAGACCGGACGTCGCTTTCTTACATGCATGAACGCGACGTACAAGTCCGTCACATTCATCTGAAACATGACTGCATGGTGCGTCGCGATTTTGATCGTGACATGACTATTCTGACGTGTTGAACTGTGCGCCATGTGGTTTTCCGTGCCATGCATGAACGCGACGTGGGTGGACGTTGCGATTTAGACCATTTTCCAGCTCGTGGTTTCTATCCTGTTTTTATATTATTATTTTGAAATCACCTCTTGAACGCGACGTGTCGATACATCGCGACTCAAGGATGATCGCGACATGCTACCTGTCGTGTTATGAACGCGACAGACAGGTCCGTCGCGATTTGAGCATGAAGGCGACGGTATAGACCGTCGCGATTTGACCTGTTACAGGATATTCTTGTTTCAGAACCGTGTATAGTCTTCTTAAATGTGACTAATGTGTCCATCGCGGATTTAAAGGCCTACCCGAGACCTGTTTTACATGGTCTAGAGTTTAAGGTTTGCATGTCTTGGTTTTGATCAATGCATGAAGTC